>OU612047.1:139138667-139738667 GCA_914767935.1 Coremacera marginata | reverse complement strand
TTCAATATTACAGAAAAATAAAAAAATTTAATGTTCTTAAAAATAAACAGTTAATTTAAGTTCGGAAGTTATTTTTAAATGTTTTTCTATATATTTATATATAAGGCTAAATTTTTTTGTGGCCATAGAATTAGCACATTTTGAAACAAAAGCTTTCACCTGAGTTTTAATATATTTTTATATTAATATTTAGTAGGAAATCCCTTTTGGCGTATAACTGCTTCTAACCTGCGAGGCAAACTTTCAACCAAAATTTGGCAACGGCCCAGGGGAATGGAATTCCAACTTTCTTGTATGGCATTCCAAAGTTCACCCAAATTTCGTGGTTTTTTCGGTTGTACAGCTTTCTCCACATCGTTCCAAAGATTCTCAATAGGATTGAGATCAGGACTTTGTGCAGGCCACGGCAAAACATTGATTTGCTGATCACTAAGAAACTGCTTCACAAGCCGTGAAGTGTGCTTAGGATCGTTGTCATGCATGAATGACCATCTTAATGGTAAATTTTCCTCTGCAAACGGTTCCATGTGCCGCTCTAAAATCTGTTTATATAAATGCTGATCCATTTTAGTATCTATCTTTACAATTGGTTCTACGCCATGCCATGAAAACGCAGCCCAGACCATAACATTCCCTCCACCGTGTTTAATTGTTTTCATTGTATACCTCGGATTAAGCTGCTGTTTTGGTGGACGCCACACATGCCGCTTTACATCAGACCCAAATCGGTTGAATTTGGACTCATCACTCCACAATATATTTTTCCAAAATGATAATGGTTTGTTTCCAAACGTTCTGGCGAAATTTAACCTAGCTTTAATATTTTTTTTTGAAACTAATGGTTTATGCTGCGCTACGTATCCTATCAATTGAGCCTCATTAAGTCTTCTACGGATGGTCCCGCTGCTAACTGCAATTTTGTGATGCTGATTGACTTTTTTCTGGATATCTGCGGATGTAATAAAGGGATTTTTCTTCGCTTCCATCGATATTAATCTGTCTTCAGCAGCACTTGTTTTTCTTGGAGGAGCCTTTCTTTTAATAGATGTGGTGGTTTTATGTTTCCGATAATGTTGGATTGCATTGTAAACAATTTTTCTAGAGCGTCCTATATCGTTTGCGATTTCATTTATAGTTTTTCCATTATTTATTATAATTTTTTTTAGCTCTGCAGTGCATGACGACTTTCGACCCATCTAATTAATTTTTTTTATTAATTTTTTATTTTAAATAAAGAAATAAAACATCAACAAACCGTGTTTCGATAAAAACTTTATTGAATTTGCTAAAAATCAATTTATAAGACTATATTAAGCAACATGTGCTAATTCAATGACCAGCTAACTTGAATGATTGCTCCGATCTTTTGTTAAGAAAAAAATAATCACGTGACTTGTAACGGTTCTTTTCCATGAAATGCAAGAGTAAGAACACGTAGTTTAAAAAATAACAACAAAATTTTGCTGCATTGAACCTAGTGATATTAATATTGTGGCAGAGTAACCGATTCCATATTGTGCTAATTCTTTGTCCAGCACTGTATATATTAATTACTTGATGAATACAAAAGCTTTTAAGGTTGGCGCTAATATAATCAGACTTTTAATCAGAAGCGCCAACTTCAAAGCATTTGTTTTCATGTACGGGCACCTCCATGCTTATGGTATCTATCTGTTCCCCAAAAATTATGGCAATCAGGCATATGGTTTAGGAGTTATCGATGTACATACATTTAAAAAAAAAAAAAAAAAAAACAAAAAACAGAGAAACCGACGAACTTGAGAACCTCCTCCTTTTTGAAGTCAGTTAAAAAGAAAAATTATTAAGCTATCAAATCTATGTAACTGCGAAAAAGCTTCGCTTCTCTCGTGTGTGCAACGACGCACCTGTGTTTTTTATTTTGTATCAGCAAGCTGTTCGGTTGTGTTCAAAAGGCTAGGAAAGAAGAAACAACAACCACAAAGCTCTGTTGAAATTTTTGACTTTTTTTTCACTCTCGCATTCTACTCTTAACAGAACTGTGTGGCTTAAGCAGAGAGTGAAAAAAAGTGAAAAGCTTCAACGGAGCTGTGTGGCTTTGTATTTTGTTGTTGTTTCTTTTATATGGGGGAAAAAAATGTTTAAAATTTCTAATTTTTGCCTATCTTTACAACAAAGCATTTGAATTAAAATAATATTGTGCACTTGGTATGAACCAGAGAGAGAGAGAGAGAGAGAGAGAGAGCAGCAACCGTGCTTGTTTTCCGCACTTAGGATACTTGTCTGTCAAACTTTTGAAGCTTCGCCATCTTTTTTCTCTTTCTCATTGGTTTGTCCACGGTATGCTACACATACTTTTCTGTTTAGCAAGGCTAATAGCCTAATTTGTCAAACATAGATCAACGCAACACAGCCGGTTTGTTTGTCACATAGAAATCTACCAAATGCGTTTTTTGTGTATCTAATTAGCCAAAATGTAACGCGACGTAGCAGTCTGTTGAATTTTGATTTCTATGTTGCGTCGGCATAGTAGAATCATAATCACAATAATCAGTAATCACATAACATATTTGTTTTTTTTTTATTTCTCTGCACATCTGTGGTACAGTGACTTTCGAGTTTCATTCCATTATATATATATACAATATAAATGACAAGGAGTCCGAAAATCGCATTTTTAAAATTTTTGTCTGTCTGTCTGTTTGTCTGTTAAATCATCACGCGAAAACCACTGGATGGACTTTATTGAAACTTGACACCTAGGTTCATTATATCCCCGGTCAACATATAGGCTACTTTTTATCCAGAAAAAAAGGTTGGACCCGGTAGGGGGCGCTGCGAATTTGTATGTAGAGGATCTCGGATTCGCTGAGTTTTTTTTACTTATCTACTCTCTTCCATCTCGAACACCAAAGGGCGCTGTAGTGCACATATTTTGAAAAACATCGAAAAACTCCTAAGCCGTGCATCCGATTTGCATGAACATTGGAATATAGGGGTTTTCTGATACGGTGAGTGTCTTGGACTTATCTTTTTTATGCTATCTTGAACATCAGAGGGCGCTGTAGTACAAATATTTTAAAAAACGTCGAAAAGTCCAAAACCGTTCATCTGATTTGCATGAAAATTTATATGTAGAGGTTTTCGGATACGATGAGTTTTTATAACATATCTACTCAATTCTATCTCGAACACCAGAGGGCGCTGTAATACAAACATTTTAAAAAACGTAGAAAAACTCCTAAGCCGTTTATCCGATTTACATGAAAATTGGTACATAGAGGTTTTCGGATACGGTGAGTTTTCATGACTTACGTGCTCTGTTCTATCTTGAACACCAGGGGGGAACAGGGACGCTGTAGTACAAATATTTTAAAAACTCCAAAGCATTTTATCCGATTGACATGAAAATTGCTATATAGAGGTTTTCGGATACGGTGAGTTTTCATGACTTATCTGCTCTGTTCTATCTTGAACATCAGAGGGCGCTGTAGTACAACTCTTGGGAAATCGTGAAAAACTCCAAAACTGCTCATCCAAATTGGATGAAACTTTGTAAATAGCGATTTTCTAGTACGGCAAGGGTTCTGGTGCTTTTTTGCTCTTTCTCGAAATTAGGGGACACTGTTGTACAATTTGCACATGTGTATGTTATTAAACTGTTCCTTAACGACTGCACTGATTTTGATGAAATTTTTTGTGTATATTTGAGTGGATCCCTGGATGGTTCAGATTTACAATTGGACCCGGTAGGTGGCGCTGCGATCGTGTTTAAGGCATTTTGTTTTTAAAGTTTATCTCCGAAACCGTTCATCCGATTTGCATGAAAATTTTTATATAGAGGTTTTCGGATACGGTAAGTTTTTATGACTAATCTACTCTGTTCTATCTTGAACACCAGAGGGCGCTGTGTACAAATATTTTAAAAAACTTCTAAGCTGTTTATCCGATTTTCATGAAAATTGGTATATAGGAGTTTTCTAATATGGTGGCTGTTTTGGACTTATCTTTTTTTGTACTATCTCGAACACCAGAGGGCGCTGAAGCGCAAATCTTTTATAAATCGTGAAAAAGTAGAAAGCTGCTCATCCGATATGGATGAACAATTATACTAAAAGATTTTCGTGTACGGCAACTGTTTAAGCGTTATCTCTTTTGCTCTGTCTCGAAAAGTAGAGGGCGCTGTTGTACAATTTGTACGTGTGTATGTTATTAAACTATTCCTAAACGGCTGCACCGATTTTGATGAAATTTTGTGTGTGTGTTAACGTGGATCCCTGGATGGTTCAGATTCGCAATTGGACCCAATAGCTGGCGCTACAAATGAAAATTTGTATTTAGGGGTATTCGGGTACGGTAGTTTTTATGACTTATCTATTTTGATCTATATTGATCCCCAGAGGGCACTGCAGTACAAATGTTTTAAAAATCTCGAAAAACTCCTAGCTGTACATCCGATTTGCGTGAAAATTTTTACATATGAGTTTTCGGATACGGTGGGTATCTTGGACTTTTTTTTCTGTGCTATCTTAAACACCAGATGGTGCTGTTGTACAAATCATTTAAGAAATCGTGAAGAACTCAAGAAACGCTCATCCGATTTAGATGAAAATTTGTGTATAGGAAATATATAGGATTTGATTATAGAGTATATAAAGGGCTTTGGCTTTATTTTTTTATTCTATCTCGAAAACTAGAGGGCGCTGTTGCACAAATACCGCAAGAAACTCAAAACAACTCATCCGATAAGTATGATTTTTATATGTGGTTTTCGGGTGCGGTGAGTCTTTTGGCGCTATGTATTTTGCTATATCTTGAACCCCCAGAGGGCGCTGTGCTACAAAAACCAGTAAGTAGGAGCAAAGCTCGGATGGTAATAAAAATTATAATTTTTTTCTTCTTTATGTGTGTGTGTATTCCATTTTCTTTTTTCGCAAATCAGGACAGCTGATGCCAAATTCTGTGGTATTTGAGTACGCATCAACACATGCGCAAGTCAGTTGCGTCGTAAGTTGGCGTTGTTTTGACATTTCAATTTCTATTTTCAATGCTTATTTCATTTTTATCCAGTTTCCTCGCGAATCGCCAAAAATTCGTTTTTGCTCTGATTTGTTTTCAGAAATGTGCAACGGCACGCACACACAAATCACGATTTCCCGAACTTTTTCTCATAATTTTTAGGTGTTGAATCTACATTTTGCTTATTTCGCCGAAGTTACCGGTTTGAAAGATGAACACAAAATTCCTACAATAATTTGTGAAAAGTTTTTTCAAATCGACGAATGAAATCGAAAATTATTTATATCAACTCCCGAGCTAAGCCGGGTATTCAGCTAGTTTGAACTAAAAGTAGGCAGTCCGATTCGGCTCCCGCGGTTTTGATGTTCTTAAGCAGAGCTATGGTTGCTAAGACTTCATTATAGTCGTGCATCAAAGGAAACTCAACGATGACATCCGTCATTGGGATTTCGGATATCATCTCTATTGTCGGTATTGTTGCCATTGTTTTGGGACAGACCCCAAACAAAGTGTGAGTACCACTCGTTATTACGAAAAAACTAGTTCAAAAATTTCAATTAAAATATTTTACCATCTATTTATGCAATTTTGATGTAATTTCACATTTCACCAAACAAAGATTTTCACTTACAATAAATTAACAGTTCTGCATAAAATTTAGAATTTAACATGAGTGCGAAACTTAATTTGACACAAAAAGCCAACAAAGTTTTACAAAAACCATCAACAAAAAAATAGCACGCCCATTTAATACGCCTACAACTGCTCATGCAGAGTTACATACAAATACCAAATTTCAAATACTATAAGGAAACTGGTATTTGCATGTTACTCACGATAAGCATCATCGTTCTGAAATGGGCGTCTAATTTTTCGTTAGTCTCTGTAGCATTAGATAATGCCACAATCTGTCAAGACGATTCTGCTACGCGGTTTGCCAGCCTTAGAGCCGTAATCTTCAATTTTAGACAGCAATTTTATGCCTTTTCTCACACATCCAAAACCGATACGCTTGCCATTCAGCACACGTAGCGGTCTAAAACTGATGGAAAAATTTATGAAACCATTTTTGAAGCCCTTCAAGAACTGATTGGAAAACGAAAAAATTCCCCCAGTCGTGCCATGATCCAAAGCACGCATATCATATTCGATCTTGGGCGTATTCAAATCGGCACCTACGTATGGCAACACGCCCCCTAGCCAGAGTTTCGGAAACAGATGGTCGAATTTTAATTGTTCCAAGTTCTTCTCCTGGCAAAAACGCACAAATTCCAGCACTACCTGGGGACAGGCCTCCGTATAGAGCTGTATGACCAGACGGCCCAGCGAATAGATTTTATCGATTGCTAAATCAAAGTATACAGTAGGTCGCAACAGATTTTGCAGCATACTGACATCACTGGGTATACGCAGTTTGTCGTATTTGTTTAGTATTTTATTGGGTAAAACAAATTTTTCACACTTCTTAGTGCACTGCTGTTTTTCTTTGCGAAATTTTGTCGGACGCGTATCCACTGTGCCTTTAACTCTTAACAGGCGACGTCCAAATTCGAAATTTTCATTCTGAATTTTTTCCACTAAACATATTTCGGTTGGCAGCTTGGAGCGTTGCAGTTTGCAGGCCACGCATTTCTCGAAAGTCCTTAATCTGCCTTGAGTGCGGTAAAGTTCGTTAATGGTGACCAATAGCTGCCTGTTGTGCTTCATGATGCGCTGATAATGAACGGCATCGTCTTTGACCGTGTGCATTTGAAGTACTTGAGCCCAATGAATCTGCGGCGGCTTGCTGTCAACCTTGCTGGCAGCCTTCATTAAGCGAATACGATGCTCTCGGTACATTGATTCTCGATAACTTTCGAATACCATGACGCTAATTTTATTTACATAAATTTAGAATTTTTACAACAACTAAATTTGTGGATATTTTCGCGTTTGTATATTTGACGACTACAAAAAACAAAATAATGAAATTTTTAACAAAAAATTTTGGCGACAAAATGATTTTGAGAGAATTTCTTGAAATTGAGTGAAAAGTCAAAAAAAAATACTTTCATTTTTCATCTGTCCTCCATAGGCGACCTCAGGTAGAAGCTGAGGAGGGCCATAATTCCAGAGTTTGTTTTTAGAAAAGTTATTTTCATGATAGAAATATTCATCTTTATCTATATCTATATCTATATCTATATCTATATCTATATCTATATCTATATCTATATCTATATCTATATCTATATCTATATCTATATCTATATCTATATCTATATCTATATCTATATCTATATATATATCTATATCTATATCTATATCTATATCTATATCTATATCTATATCTATATCTATATCTATATCTATATCTATATCTATATCTATATCTATATCTATATCTATATCTATATCTATATCTATATCTATATCTATATCTATATCTATATCTATATCTATATCTATATCTATATCTATATCTATATCTATATCTATATCTATATCTATATCTATATCTATATCTATATCTATATCTATATCTATATCTATATCTATATCTATATCTATATCTATATCTATATCTATATCTATATCTATATCTATATCTATATCTATATCTATATCTATATCTATATCTATATCTATATCTATATCTATATCTATATCTATATCTATATCTATATCTATATCTATATCTATATCTATATCTATATCTATATCTATATCTATATCTATATCTATATCTATATCTATATCTATATCTATATCTATATCTATATCTATATCTATATCTATATCTATATCTATATCTATATCTATATCTATATCTATATCTATATCTATATCTATATCTATATCTATATCTATATCTATATCTATATCTATATCTATATCTATATCTATATCTATATCTATATCTATATCTATATCTATATCTATATCTATATCTATATCTATATCTATATCTATATCTATATCTATATCTTAAATAGGTTGTGCGTCTGGTTTGAGGCCAACCACGTAAAAAAACCATTCCAATGAAAGTTTAATAAGAAATATGAGAAAATTGATCCTCAAATCTGATGACGATTACCGCAAACGAAAGTGATAACGATTTACGGATATGCACCTTGGAATGTCCGAACTCTTAATTGGAAAGGTGCTTCTATCCAACTGATTGATATCTTGGAAAGATACAAAGCTGATATCACTGCAATCCAAGAAATGCGTTGGAAGGGAAAGGATTGCTCTCAGCAAGCATCCTTTGATATCTACTACGGATTTGTAGTTGGCAAGTGATTACGGCATCACGTCCTGCAATTCACTCCTGTGAACGAACGACTTGCCATAATCCGTATCAAGGCTAAATTCTTTCATATAAGCCTAAAATGTGCGAATGCTCCGACAGGGGATAAGGATGATGAGATCAAACGTACGTTCTGGTGCTTGGTGACTTCAAAGCTAAGGTGGGCAAGGAAAACATCTTTGGTCCTACAATCGGAAAGATCAGCCTCCACGACAACACATCCGATAACGGAATGAGGCTGATTGACTTCGCCGCATCACGAAACATGGTCATAAGTAGCACTACATTCAAGCATCTCAATATTCATAAGGCCACCTGATTGTCCCCTGACCAAAAAACGAGCAACCAAATTGATCACGTTTTGATTGACGGAAGGCACTCTTCTAGTATATTAGATGTACGCACGATCCGTGGTACTAACATAGACTCGGATCATTATCTTGTCGCAGCTAAGATCCGACCGCTGTGCGCTGTGCGCTGCAAAGAATGAATAGAGATGATCCCGAAAACCCCAATTACAGATGACAGCGTTGAAGTTCCACTGCCGGACTGAGCAGCCTGATATGAAGTCTTGACAGCAATAACACGGCTTAAGAACAACAAAACCTCAGGAGCCGATGGTCTACCCGCTGAGCTGTTTAAGAACGGAGGCGAAGCTTTGTTTAAGTGCATTCACGAGCTTCTATGCAGAATATGGTCGAAAGAATGCATTCCAAACGATTCGAACCTCAGTGTACTCTGCCCAATCCACAATATAGGCGATCCCACTATTTGCGCCAACTACCGTGGGATAAGCTTCCTAAATATCGCCTATAAGGTCCTGTCGAGCGTATTATTTGAAAGACTGAAGCCCATCGTAAGCCAACTGATTTACGATCATCGTGGCTTCAGACCTTGAAAATCTACCACCGACCAGATATTCAGTGAATATTGTTCACGCTACGACAAATTTTGGAAAAGACCCTGGAGAAACAAGTCCACACCCATCATCTTTTGGTCGATTACAAAGCCGCCTTCGACAGTCCAATAAGGAATCTCCTATACTCCACCATGTTTTAATTTGGTATACCTGCAAAATTAATGCAGGATAACACTGAGCAACACCAGCAGCGCAGTTAAAAACGGGAACCCCCTCTCCCCCTTGCAAAATAGCAAGTTATTAAAAGAATTTTTATAGAATTTTGTAAGATTTACCCGTGTTGATAATGTTACTTTGTATTGGAGATAGTCGCGATTTTCATGCGATGTTTTTGAATTTCAAACAAATACGAAATCTTTGGTATTTTGAGAAGTTTAACCATTGTGATAATGCCACATCGTATAGAAAGTAGGTTTTTTTTATACAATGTGGCTTGTGTTTAGAATTAATTCTATCTTTGACTAATTTATTAATTCTGTTTCTAATTAATTTTATTTCTATTTCTTAAATTATATTTCGTTGATTATTATGGGAATGATTATTACAGGGACGATATTGTGCGGATATATTTCGTCGCGAAATAGGTTTGTCACAAGGTCACATCTATGTATGCGAACTTCAAAACTGTTCTCAAATACGAGAACTTTCCATGTGTCAAACTTTCGCCTGCACCCCCTATAGAAAATCATCGTCTTTCCTATGACGCCTTTGCTTTGTGACATAATCACAAAAAATAGAAATTCAAATTCAACGCAGCACGTTTTATTTTTTTTCTCTTCACTTTTAAATTTTGGCAAAATCTAATTTTGGACTTTTTGTAAATATTTTGCCCAACTTCTTAAATAACCAATATCAATTGAAAACTTTTTTTAGCATCCTCCACCATATCCACCACCAACCTCATCCATATTCATCCACAACATTATCATCGCCATCATGGTGTCCAATGCTAAACGTGCCAGTTTCTACAAGCAACATCGCCTGCGCGTTATGAAAGCCACAAGCCTCATCGATAGCGCGTCGCCCATTATGCATGCGGCAAACTTTCTCAAATTAAGTCATTTGAAGGAAGACGCCAATCAATATGAGCGCATAATGAAGCACAATATAAATTTAATGGTCTCCATAAACAATATATTGCGTACAGGCGGCAGAATACAAACTTTCCAAAAATGTCAGGCCTGCAAGTTGCAACGCTCCAATTTACCCTACTTCATTACCATGGTGCAAAAAATTGAGGAAAAAAATGTTGCACTTGGACGCCGAATACTCTGCTCGAGATGTGAGGTGAATACGCGACGTCCACTTAGTGAAAACGACAAGAAGCAGCGTAAGAAGACGGATCATTTCGAGTTGCCCAAACAGATACTCAGCAAGTACAAGCATCTGCGCCTGCCCAAGGACATAAATAAATTGCGCCATCTCTTGCGACCGGTTATATTTTTCGATATATCCATTGCTGGTATTTGGTCTTTGGGTCGCATTGTCATTCAACTCTACACGGAGGCGTGTCCACAGGTGGTACTGGAATTTGTGCGTCTCTGCAAGTCACATAATACGGATCGTCTTAAATTTGTCCATTTATTTCCGAAACTATGGCTCGAGGGTGAGCTACGTCTTGAGGGTAAAAGCTTGAATACGCCTAAGATTGAGTATGATATGCGTGCCCTAGATCATGGCCAATCAGCCAGTGTGCTCTCATTTCCCGGTCACAACCTAAAGGGTTTCCGCAATGGTTACCTGAATTTTGCCATCAGTTTTAGGCCGCTGAATGTGCTAAATGGCAAGCGAGTTGGTTTTGGTCGTGTACAACAAGGTTCCAAGTTGCTGAATAGCCTTCAAGAATATGGAACAAAAGGTGGCAGGCCAATCAAGGATATTGTTGTGACCCACTGCGGTGTATTGTAGCTTCAGTTCAGCTGGTCTTGAGTTAAGTGCAATAGGAATAGTTATTTTAAATTATGGCAAAAATTTGCAGAAATGTACAAAAAGCAACAACATTTAATAAAAGAAAACTGAAAAAAATAAGGTTACATATTTGCATTCAAAATGGTAAATTCGAAAAGAATAGGAAATTAAAAGATTTTTCCCCCATTTTAAACTCTTTTCGACTTCGACACATTTTGGACAGGTTAGATTAGGATGACGGCCGGCTACTTGACTGGCTAAACTGCTCATTGTGCTATCAAGATGCATTGTTGATTTTTATGTGGATATTTCCAAAAATAAAAAAAAAAATTATTCTTTATCGAGTTCTTCAATCAATTATCCTTCATACAGTAAAATGGCCAAAAGTTATAACACTTTCGGAGATTTTTTCAATAAAATCGACAAAAAGAGGATAGAAGATGAAAAGTTTTCATCCTGAAATTTTGATATGAAATAGCTAATCGCAAAAGGATTATTTCCTTCCCTATTCCCCAAATTGCTATCGATCGTCCTTCGTACCGTAAAATGACCTAGAATTGCATTACTTATTTCAGCACAAAAAAACAGTATGGAAGATGAAAAGTTTTCATTCTAAATTTTTGCCAAAAACTTGTCTCAAAACAAAAGTTCTCACCGTGAATTTTTGCTCAAACATCGACCTTCATATGAAAAATCTATTGGTGGTGTGATCAAGTCCAGGTTTACCGCCCTTGGTACCGAAATTTGGGCCGAAGTGCGAAAAAAAGTGAATTCCACACCACAAAACATACCCCAAAATAAAAGTTCTCATCCTGAATTTTTGACATGTGATAGCTAATGCCAAAAGGATGATTTTGCATCTTATTCCCCAACTTGCCATCAATTGCCTTACATACGAGGATAATCTAGTTAAAACGACCTAGAAGTGAAATAATCGTTTCTGCAAAAAATTTTTTCATTAAAAAACAAAAAAAGGATGGAAGATGAAAAGTTCTCAACCAGAATTTTTGCTCAAAAATCAATCTTCATGTGAGAAATTATTGGTGGCATGTACAAGCCCGGGTCTATCGTCCTGGGTAACAAAATTTGCATTGCACACCTAAGTGCATTGACCGCCGCTGGATACCAAATCGAATATTTTCTTCGCTAGAGCGTCGCCTTTCATCCGCTCAACATGACCTAGCCAGCGAAGCCGCTCGATTTTTATGCGCTTTTCCATGTCGATGTCGGCGTAGAGCTTATACAGCTCATCGTTCCATCGTATTCGGTTCGTAGGTCTTACGAAGGATCTTTCTCTCGAAAGCTCCTAAAGTTTTTTCGTCAGAGCTGCTCAACGTCCAGGTTTGTGCTGCATATAACACAACGGGCATGATTAGTGACTTATAGAGCGTGACTTTTGTTCGTCGAGAGAGGGCTCTGCTTCTCAATTGCCTACTGAGCCCGAAATAACACCTGTTGGCAAGAGTTATCCTTCGTTTTATCTCTCTAGTGATATCGTTGGTGGAGTAAACGCTGGATCACAGGTAGACGAAGTTCTTCACAGCCTCGAAGGAGGTTTTTATCAACAGTGACGTGGGTGTCAAGACGCTGAGACTGTTTGTTTGTTGATGTCAGATATTTCGTCTTATTTGGCCAATGATATCAATATCATCAGCATATGCTAGCAGCATAACACTCTTATAGAATATTGCGCTGCTTTGACTCAGCTAGAATGATCTTCTCTATAAGTAGGTTAAAAAAGTCGCAGGATAAGGAATCACCTTGTCTGAAACCTCGTTTGGTAACAAATGCGGGGTAGAGGTCCTTTCCGATTTTAACTACACTGTTGGTGTTGGGTCAAGGGACAGCCAGGTGGCCTTATGGATATTAAGATGTTTGAATCTGGTGCTACTTACGACCATGTTTCGTGCTGCGGCGAAGTCAATCAGCCTCATTCCGTTATGGGATAAGTTGTCGTGAAGGGTGAACTTTCCAACTGTTGAACAAAAGATGTTTTCCTTGCCCACCTTAGCGTTGAAGTCACCAAGCACAATTTTTAAGCCATGACGGGGGCAGCGTTCGTAAGCGTCTTCAAGGCGCTCGTAGAAAGTATCTTTGATCTCATCATCCTTGTCCTCTGTCGAAGCATGCGCACATATTAGGCTTACATGAAAGAATTTAGCCTTGATGCAGATTATGGCAAGTCGTTCGTTCACAAGAGTGAGTCGCAGGACGTGATACCGTAATCTCTTGCCAACTATAAATCCGGACCCAAACTTGTGCGAAGCTGTAGTAGATATCACAAAATGCTTGCCGATAGCAACCCTGTCAGGCACCTTCCCAATTAAGAGTTCGGACATTCCAGGTGCATATACGCTAATCATTATCACTTTATCGCTTGCGCTAGTCGTCATCAGATTTGGGGATAATTTTTATCTTTATTCTTGTACTTTTCATTGAAATATATTTTTTTTACGTGGTGGGCTTCAAACCCAACGCACAAACTATTCAAGGCCAGGTGACCCACCGCTCAAATTAGCCGTCAAACTAACGGATGCCAGTTTGCCGTTGCCCAGAAAACACCACGAGGAGGCTTTAGTGGGCTTTGGGACGATTTCGGTATGGATAATGCTGGCCTCGCCAGGTAGAGGCAGTCAGACACGTTGTAATGTGAAGCTTCGTTCCTTGTTCCCCACGGAGGTCGACGCTCGTGAGAAAATAAGTAGTTTTCAAGGCTACCTTGTAGTGATTATATCATGGGCAGCACTTGAGGACAGATTTTGCATACCGTCAATCTTGGAGTGCAAAAATTCTGCATTTTTTCTACTTTGAGAAAAGAACACGATTAAATTTTAGTAATCAAATGGTTTTTGAAAAAAGAACGGAAAAAAATGCTAAAAGACAACGCTATTTGTTTTTCCAATTGTTGTTGTTGACTTAATCATTTGATGTTTATGGCCCTCACCGCTTTATTGTTAAGAATTTGTCGTTTGAGCAGCCATTTTAAAGGTCATATCACTTCAAATAATCTCCCGAAAACTTAAAGGCATGTTTAAAGACCTTTTTCGCCGAAAGCCAATTGTCACTCCTAACCATCTAGTTCTGTATAATTGTATTATGATTCAGACCAAATTTAAATCAGGATTTTTTGATGCACAAGTTATTTACTTAACTAGTAGACGTTATTATTTAAAACGTACGAGCGCCAATTTTAACGTCTTATCATTTAAATACTGACGCTTACAGCTTAATGCTAATAATTAATTAAACGAGACGGTTTGCATTATTGTTGTAAATGAGATTTGTAGCTATTCACATGCCACGATTTGTTAGTTTGGCAGCAACTCCATATGGTGGAAGTGTACGCTTGAAAACTATTTGAAAGTTTTCTGTTACCTCGTATTCATCCTTAAAGATGACAACTAGGTTCATTTCGAATTCTGCAAAATAAAAATGATAATAAATGATAATGAATTAACTTTAAAATACCTGCCAATTTTAAAATTTTTTGTTATCAGCGTGGGGCATGTAAACAAACGTGGCAGCACAATATAAATTGGTATTTCCAGTTCAGGGCAAATGTTGCCATCAGCTATTTGTATGGTTTGTATTTCAGTTGCATCTTTGGAGTAGCCCTCGGCACAGCCGCATGTCTCAACGCGCACGAGTTGCATTTCAATAGATTTTATAGCCGCCACCGTATGCTGCACTATAAGCTGCAACAAACAAAACAAAATACTTAAATTTAAAATCGCAAATCGTATTTTTCACATAACTTACATGACCGGTAAATGGCTTTGTTACACAGCACTCCGTCTGATCTAGCTTGCCACTGATCAGAAAATGTGGTATTGTTATGCGTTCTTTAGCTAATTTTTGCAGCGAATCTGGACTTATATTGAAATTAACCTCACTTGCTGCCACTGTCTGCGGATCCATAATCACGGGCTTATACTGTATGCAAAATTGCTGTATCTTTTGTAAACTTTTTGCCAGAAAACTTCGCTTTACATCACAGCGCAGCTGATAGTTAATGTTGATAAATACGCCGTGATAGGTTTCATACAAGGTGCGTGGCTCTTTGTTGCATACCAGGGGCAGTTCAAAATGAAACTCAGAGAGTCCAGCACTCAATTTGCCTGGTGCACTAAGTTCCAGGGTGGTATTAAGCAATGTTATGGGCTTTACGGAATTGTAGAATGCATCGAAGAGCCCGACATTCTTGCTACTGAGCTGCAGGTTGACTAGGCCTTCCAACGTAAGGGTGATACCATCGTGTTTGGTCTCTGCCGGACAATTAAATTGAACGCTGCCTTCAAGTAACTCCTATGCGAGAATGAGTTAGTTTAATTTAGTACATTGCATGCTGTGATCAAGTTTTCTTACCCCTTCATAATAGATTTTATTTTCACGCTTAAGTTTTATTTCAAATGGTATTGTGCTCATCTTAAAATGTCTTCTCCCAAGATGCAAAAGTAATGTTTAAATTGGTTCTTAATTGTTTACTAATAGAAACAGCTGTTTTATCAACTGTTTAAAATGTAGGAATAAGTTAGCCGCTGTAAGATAAAAGTGCTGCCAAGTTAGACAAGTATAATACATATTAAGGGTGTGTACGAATAGAACTAAAATTTAGGATATGACCCATTTCAAAAAACAGCTGATAAAACAGCAGTTGTCATAAATATTTCATAATCTGTATTAGTTGTCAAATTATTGTCAGCTGCTAGGAAATTGTCTGATGATGACGTAGGTGGACAAGACAATTGCAAGACAATAAATGAAATTTGTTTCGTTATTGGACGTTTCTGACTTTGAAAGCGAATAGAAAAAAGAAAAAGAATATAAGAGCGCTGTTTTTGGTTTGCATATATGTTTTTCGATGTGAAAGTTGTGAGATCAAAAAGTATGGTTTTACGCACAAAACTTAATTTTTTTCGAAGGCCAACGATCTCCAAGTGCCACCACAAGCAGCATAAGTAAGTTATGCTAATAAGTGCTTGATTAAATAACAATTTAATAAGTGTTTAACAATTTAATAGTGTAGTGTAATATTTGTTAAAATCCTCCAAGTGCCACCACCAGCAACACAGGAAGTGCATCGCAAATTTCTTGTTCCTTTCGCAGGCCAACGTCCTCCAAGTGCCACCACTAGCAACACAGCAAGTGCAACGTTAATTTTTGTTAACATCCTCTTGGCACTTCGAGGATGTTAACAAATATTACACTGCACTATTAAATTGTTAAACACTTATTAAATTGTTATTTAATTAAGCACTTATTAGCATAACTTACTTATGCTGCTGGTGGTGGCAATTGGAGAACGTTGGCCAGCGAAAGAAGCAGGAAATTTGCGCTGCGCTGATTTGTACTGGTGGTGATGGCATTTGGAGGAAGTTGGCCAGCGAAAGAAGCAAGGAATTTGCGTTGCACTTGCTTCTATTGCTGGTGGTGGCACTTGGAGGATGTTAACAAAAATGTTTAAGAAAAATGTAACTAATGCACCGAGAGATCGTTAACTTTCAACTTTCTCACTGCGTTTCTGTTTCGAAATGCTTTTTTCTAGTTTTTCAACATTTCTCAGCATTTTTTCCAAGGAAAAATCAAAAATTGTCAGCCTACGTCAAATCGTTGTCAGTTCAATTGAGCTGCCGACTGAGAAAATGTGAGTGTGTTAGTAAAAAATGTGTGAGTGTATTGGGATTGTTAAGACAAACTGTCTGGTGTAAGCGCTGGGTTAGATGCAGCTTTTTTACTCCATGTACTGTTGATTCCAGACTTTCACGTCAGATGGCCAACTCAGTTTTAGATGGCACTACTAACACAATTTGAGAGGCAGTGTTAGAATTTTTTAATGTACTGTCAAAAGTGGTAGAAAATAAAAGTTCAAACAATAAAAGTTCGGAGGGTGCATTGAAAAAAGCACTAAAAGCACTGGCGGAAAAAATTAAAAACTGAGCGTTTTGTTGTTCTGCGCCAGATGTTCTGCTCCAGAAGAGAGCAGTGAAAAAACCGCGGCTGATTTGCTCGTGACATCGATGTTACGATGCTTGAGATAAGGTGCTATCGACGATAAAATATAGATTTTTTTTGTCTCTTAACATCGTTGAACATCGAAAATCGATGATCATCGAGCATCCCTAGTAGGGCCCTAACCTTAAATGCCTCTAATGTGGCCCTTACACGGTCAATAATTTGACATCAAGCATGCGTACGTGTGGATTGATGCTATTCCACACGAATGATATCTCGGCGTACACACGTGCAAGTCCGAAAAACTATACATTCTTACATGTTTACTAACACACTCACATTTTCGAACTTGCAGCCTACTTGCAGAGAAATTTCAGAGACAGTGAATTTTGACACTTGCTGCAAGTAAATGTTAGAAAGAGGGTTAAAAGTGATGGTTTTGTTGTGCTTTTGTGGATTTTTCCGGGATTCCCGCAATTTTATACAAACAACATTAGTAAAATGTTTTCCTTGTTTTCTAAGTTCTTAATTTCAATCAATATAGCCATTGCAGGGATAAACTTCGCATTCGACGACATTTTTAAATTAACTTGCACATGTGGCCGGTGAAGCAACTTGCAGCTAGTTCCGAACTTTTTCGAAGACAATATATATTCTCTACTTGCAAGTGATTACTTACACGTGTGTTCTCTGGGTAAGCCGATGTAATAAAAATTGTGCCGAGTTCCGAGTTTGATGTTTAAAGTACTCGGTACACAAAAATACGCACGTCACTAATTATCCCATCTGATTTTATTGGATAGACTTTATCTCTGGGATAAACTTTTGAAAATTAATTTGTGAATAGATTTTACGGCTTATCTTTTGATAAGATTAACGAACGAATTACGACTAAATCCTTAAAAATGGAAAATATAAAGAGGCTTATAAAATCTTACGAAACATGGGTGGCGGCCAATCCGGAAACTGTTGGTGATGTAGAAACAACTTCCAAATGGATTTCCTATTTTATTGCAGGTCAATAATAAAATAGAAAACACATAACAAAAAAGCAAAATAAAAATATACTATTGTCTACTATAACAGGTCGTATTTCCAATTCCACTATGGTCTCCGAACTCATATATTCTCTATCAAACATATTGGTGCTCTACAATGATCGCATCATCGACAAGCAAAGCAGCTCCGATGTCGAGCTTGGCTGCAGCGTAAATAATGACGTTTGCTATCGTTTAAAGGTCATGCTGACCACTCTGGAATACTGTGAAGTGTTCATAGAGATCTCAGCGAAACGGATTTTTGGTGTGCGTGGAAAATGGTTTTTTGTGGTGGTCTTGCAAGTATTTAAAGCAGCCGGCCGTTTCTATGTGCTAAAAAACTCGACGGAGGCCATAATCACAACACCAGCCATGCCTATACTCAATCGGCGTGAATTTGTTAAGCAACAAAATGCCAATAATGCAATTGCTGCACCGAGAAATAGCAGTGCTTCAAATATAGAGCCTGCCTCGGCCAGCTTCACCTTCCAATTAAAGCGTTCTGGACGCGTGATGCGCAAGGTGGAAGGTGCACCACCGCTGCAATTGCGTGATTTTAAGCTGCAACAAGAAGTATCCAAAGCAAATAACAAAGGAAAACTCGCTATACCGCGTGCTTTGCTTCAGGCAGAATACTTATATATTGCAAAGCCCTTACTGCATCTCGCTTCGATGGGCATATTTGGGGGCGAAAAGCGTTGGCAGCAGTACGTGGTTGCCTTAACACTTGATTTGGTCAGCATTCGAATCTACTATAAACATCGTCATCTAATGAATAAGCAACAAAAATTGGAAATGTCACGACGCTGCGTGAATCTGGTGCTTTATATGATGCGTTCGCCATTCTACGAGCGTTATACAAGAAATCGTTTGGAGCGTTTCTTGGGCGGAATGCTGAGCAATTTACCGCTTTTGAAGATGATCACCAATCCATTATTGGAATATATTCCACACTGGCAGAATACCTACTTCTATCTATGGTCCACATAAGTTGCTGTCTGTCTAGTAAAGCAAATGTTTTGTTAAATTCGCTTAAAGACAAATTAATTTTAAGTGGGGGTAATCTTATCAATTCCATGTAGTATTTAGTAGTTAAGCAAAATATTTAATCCATTAAGAAAAGATCATTCATTATTGGTGTGTGGCGATTTCTTCAAGCTGATTGTTTATATCTAACGAACGAAAATATTTTATAATATAAATATTTTACCTTTATTTAATTTTAAATGCTGTTTGATGGTTTTGTGATTTAATCAGTAGACTTAATTTTTATAATTGAAATGAACAAGCGTTAGTAGCTATCACAATTTCAGGTTAGAGATATCATGATGCTATATGGAAAATATTGACGAGTTGGTGGAGCGTACAGTGAAACTAATGTCCAGACCGCTTATGTTATGCTTTTTAAAGAAGTGCTGACCTTTGTTACTTAGGTAAATTTCTGTAGTAAACTTAAGATTTTTATTGGACAAAAATAAACTGAAACAAAAAGTTTTTTGGTCAAAATCGAGTGATGATACCCCTTTAGCATCTGAGGGGACGTCAAATATTGCACTTTATCGCTTATATACAGTTGTGTTCATAATAAAAACAGTAGTTTGATGTAGATAAATTAAATGCTGATTTAATGGAAGAAGTGTTATTGTGGCTGAAACTTTTTTCAGAAGTTCTTTCAGATTAACTGGGGTTGCTATTATTGTTTTTAATAAAAAAAATAGTAAACTCCTTTGTTCATAAACAATACAGTATTAGCAGTAATTATTAAACGTCTTTAAATTCTGTGGCGATAAACAATAACAGCTTAAGTCTGATTTGTATGTTTCGAGAAATTGTGCTGCAAAGTTTTCAATCACCATATGAGTTCTACGAAATCTTCGTTGGTTTTTTTGTCATAACTTCGGCTGGGATACCGCTAGAAGCTACGGATTTTGTATGCATATCAGAGAACTGCAACGAGTCTATGGTTCGAACGAATGACTATAAATCATCCATCAAAAACCGAATGCGAGTGCATGCGGTTGCGTACAACAACCACCACTTCCACGTGAAGCATCCTCATAACACCGATGAGCGACGAGTGCCGCTGAATGATTCTAGAGTCATTAAGGGAAATCGCATACAGTGTTACCGCTGAAATATTTTATTATACATATAAATTATAAATTTAATACCAGCGGTCTCGGCAAATCTATGAAAATAAATCTTAAAAAAAAGTTCAAATATTATTGATAGAAATTAGTGAAAAATTGTGAAAATATTATTGAACAAATATTAATTATTAAAATTATTAAAATATTATTAATATGAAATAAAAAATTATTGATTTAGATAGCTTTTAAAAGTGACAATCCTGTTTATTTTTGATTGCCGCTTTCCTTATGGCATCCCTAAACATAAAGGTTCTCAAGTGAGGAACATAAAGGAACCTGAACATTAAGGTCAAAGTGAGTTGAGAAATTGATTATAAACAATACAATAACAACACGGAACAAATAATAGACAACATAGACCACATCTTTGAACTAGCGATCCCCAACTTAGAAGCTGGCTATTTATCTTAATCAACACGTAAAACACAAAACAAAAGTAAAATAAGGAACACGCACGCCAATACTGAAGTGCACGCAAATCATTTGATGACTCCAGAGACATTGAGGTTGCTTAGAATTCAGCAGTCTTTTTAATGAGCGATGAAGGAAAGCAGCGGCACTTAAGAATCGTAAAAAAACGATTCGCTGCAGGTTTTTGGTGCTGATCCCGAATTAAGCTTAGTTTTGCCCTATCTCGCTTCGTTAAGGAATTATGACGTTTTTAAGTTTTATGTCTTTAATTTGGATTTTTTGGGATTTTTCCGAGTTTTTGGATTTTTTGGTGCTGATCCCGAATTAAGCTTAGTTTTGCCCTATCTCGCTTCGTTAAGGAATTAGGACGTTTTTAAGTTTTTTGTCTTTAATTTGGGATTTTTCCGAATTTTTGGTACTGATCCCGAATTAAGCTTAGTTTTGCCCTATCTCGCTTCGTCAAGGAATTATGACTGTTTAAGCTTTTTTGTCTTTTAATTGGATTTTTTGGTATTTTTCCGTACATTTTGGATTTTTTAGCTTAGTTTTGCTCTATCCCGCTTAGTAACGCACGCTTAGTAACGCATACTGAAGTGCACGCAAATTATTTAATGACTCAAGAGTCATTGAGGTTGCTTAAAATCATATGCTTAGAATTCAGCAGTCTTTCTAATGAGCGATGAGTGAAAGCAGCGGCGCTCGTTGCTCATCGCTGTTATGAGAATGCTTCGTGTGGAAGTGGTTGTTGTTGTGCGCACGCACCCATTTTGGTTTTTGTCGAGTGATTTAGAATCGCAAAAAAACGATTTGCTGCAGGTCTCTGATGCATATGACGATATACTCGTAGAACACAGCTGCATCTTTAACTCAATTCTGTCTAAGTCGACTCAAGCGGTTATTACTTATGGCCACAGAATTAATGAAAATAAAATTAATTAACGGAATTGAATGAAAATTAAATGAAATTTAAAATCTTATATTTGCTTTTGTAGCCATTATTATGATAACTTGCTCAGATCTGCGTTGTATAGATTCCACCAAACGATGACATTTTTCTACGTGGATATTTGACCACGAATCGCGACCAACTTCCCATAGCTAGTTAGCATTTTTCGGAGAAGCTTCAAAAACAGCTTCATTGATATTCAACTATAGGTTTTTTATGGAGTTCAAGTCCGGCGACTGGGCTGACCACTCCATTACCGTTGCGCGTTTGCTGCTTTGGATCGATATCCTGTTGAAACACCCATTTTAGGGACATTTTTCAATATTGCCGTCAATTTTGTATATGGGGCCAACGACGTAATACGAAAACCAAGCCAAAATTATTTCCTTGGCAACGCCATCTTTTCTGCCTTGACTGTATATTGTATTTGGTGATCGGCGTACATGCAGTCGTTGCTCTTTCGAGCCAAAAATAACAATTTTGAACTCATCTGTCCATTAAATATAACTCCACCTCTATCTAGGCCAATCTTAGTGCGATTTAGCAAACGCTTATTGGTTTGCTAAATCGCACTTTAGTTCAGACGGATCTGAACGGAGTCTAATACATCGTAGCGTGGCAAAACGCGATTATAATAGCAACGGTAAAAGAATTCGTTTTTTTTTTTTGTACAAAAATTTCTTATTTCACAACAAATAACATCAAATGTTCTAATTTTATTATTTTTAAGCATCAATTCAATCAAATTTTATCAAAAATCCAATAAACAAAACAAATACAGTATAAATAAGATTACAGCAAATGTCAATAAACAGAACGTAGCGGAGAAATCAAACTTCTGTAGATCTAAACGTCGCGTGCCGCTCCGTTCAGACTTATTATAAACGCTGTTTAGACTTCGTTCGTCTTAACTCGTTTTGCCACGGGTTCCAAACCAAACTATGAGCAGCACCGCCCGCTAAATTGAAACACTGGTTGAATTCAATTTAATTGATTGAGCGCTGCTCGCATAAAGCTTGCTTTTAAGTACTATAAAATAAAATAATAAAGTTGAAATAATATATATATAAAAAATTAGTTTGGTTATCTTACATTGGTTTCGACCGCGTGTTCAATTTACAAATGAGTTAGTACAAGGTGTGTTTCCGTACTCACACTGTGTAACTTGTGAGACACTATTTTGTTTCCGTGTTTCTGTTTCTGTGCTTAAAATGGAAGAAGAACAAGCATAAAACCGCTCTCTCGAGCACACATAGTGCTCAGAGAGTGCTAGAAGTCAAGACTCCGAGTAAAGTAAGAACCAAGGTTGATTTATAAGGTTGTCGCAAGGGAGAGAGTGAGTACCCATAATTGTCAAATCGAAGTTGACAGCTCATAGAAAATCTGCAAGTGCTGTCTATTATCATCCGTTTTTCTTTCTTAGTCATTCGCAAAATTGGCGGGTTTTGACAATTATGGGTACTGAGAAGAGAGTGCGACAACCTTATAAATCAACCTTGGTAAGAACAACAATCAAGAAGAACAAGCATCAACTTCACAAACAAATTGACGATAATTTTAATTGGCGCAATTTACGTTTGACATGTCTGCAGTCAAAATCAGCTGTTTTGTGCTTGAAACTTACTAGAAGCTGTAAGTCCGGTTCACAGTGTGAATGAACCTTTTTTTTAAACAAGGTGGTATACTTAACAAAAGATTTTTCAGCGAGTAGTTTTTTAGTGAAGCGAAGCTTTTTACTCCTCGTTCTGTGATTTGCTCGACAGATTTTTTCTTGGAAATTTTATGGTTCTTTGTTGCTAGTGCTTATTACAACAAGAAAATTTAATACTTTAATATTAAATAATAAAAATATTTGTTCGCCTGCCCGTTGGGATCGAACCCACGTCCTCTTGCACGAGAGTCCAATGCACTATCCACTACGCCACAAAGACTCGTTAGAAGAGGTGTTAATTCAATCCTAATTATAACAGAAGCTATGCTGCAGTAGATCGTCACCATCTATCAATAGATTGAATGAAGGATTGTGTATTTGCTATGCTACAACTATCAAAAATTTGGTTTTATTTGCCACAAGGTGTCTCCAGCATCGATTTGTTTGTATTGTGAATGCGTTTGTGGTGCTGCTGGCATAGAGTGTAAATTATAATCTAGAGATTGCATCAACTCTGCTAAATCTCTGGCATGTGTTAACCGAGTTATTTCACTTAAAAACATGAAGAAAAAACTCTGTTAACACATGCCAGAGATTTAGCAGAGTTGATGCAATCTCTAGATAATAATTTATACTCTATGCTGTTGGTAGGAAGAAAATTAGCAATGCCCACAAGTGCATAGAGTATAAATTATTATCTAGAGATTGCATAAACTCTGCTAAATCTCTGGCATGTGTTAACAGAGTTTTTTTTTCTTCATGTTTTTAAGTGAAATAACTCTGAAATAATAATTTACACTCTATGACAAGTGCGTTTTTAAGTGTCAAAAAAATAGATATCAATAAATATGGAATCAACAAACGCATGCATGAGTCAGTGCAGCCAAGTTCACAAGCATGTGTGGAGAGTTAAAATGGAGAGTCGCTGGCATTATATGCCCGTATATGTAATTGGCGTGGAAATTTGACATTCAACAATAAAAAAACAAGCAGTAAATATGTTTTCTGTATATATGTAATTTATTTTATGTTATTTTAAATTTTTGAATTTTAAAGTTAATTTATTAAGAAGAAAAAATTATTAAGCTATCAAATCTATGTAACTGCGAAAAAGCTTCGCTTCTCTCGTGTGTCCAACGACGCACCTGTATTTTTTTTCAAAGTTCTATTTTATCATAGCCAAGATTTTTATCGCCACTTATTCAAACTTACCTTTCTTTATTTCTGCAAATATCTCTACTTTAGTCCGTGCCCTAACAGTGTAGACAAAAAAAAAACTTTTTTAATATATTTTTTTAAACTATATTTAATCTTTTACTCCCCTCAGAATTATTTGTTTTCTCATATTACATTATATTTTGTATTGTAATTTTTTTGTAACTCTTAATTATTGCTTCCATCTACAAATGGGTGCATTTTAGTTTAGACAAAAAAGAAATTAGTTCGAAACAATACACGAAACAAACAAACAAAAAAAAAATAAAATAACTTCTTGTCTATAAGTTTTGAAATCTATTTCTTTATTTTATGTATAAGCTCTCAGGTAAGAAAACTTTATTTTTAATATTATGTTCAATAGAACTTTTTAATTGTTCTATACTGTTCACTTCGCTGCCAGAACGATATTCCATAGTTGATTGCAACCCAATTTCAAACGAAATCAAAAATTAAGTTCATTTAAATGTTTTTTTAAATTGAATGAATTATTTTTATGAATTTATCAAAATAAAACTTAGATTTTTTTTGTTTTGTTATAGACTGCTATAGACTGCGAATATTATTTTCATCGCTTACAAACTAAATTAACAAAAAGAAATTGTGGATGGAAACTAATTTTGGCAAAAAGCTCCACAGTTGACTGTTATAAAATCTTTTATATACAAAACTAATTTGAAATATTCAAACCTTATTTTTTCACGAAGAATTTTACTTAAAATTTATCAACTTAAATCTTAGATGTGACCAAGGGAAAAAGGTGAAAGAAAACGTACAAAACCTAGCTTAGTTATTAAAATTTTAAATTAAAACCTGGACCCATGGCCACCTGACGCTGTTCAATGCCAGCATTTAGCACAAATCCGGTATTGGCGGTTGTCTTCTTGTTACCGGTTATTATGCCAGAGAAGCCGGTGGCGGAATTGGGTTTGTTTGCAGCAGATGTATTGGCAATGGGCTCATCACGTCCCAGTTGTTTAAATTGTGAACCGCCTGAAGGTGGTTTCGGTGATGAGGCCAGCGCTCGGCGTGCACCTAGCTCACTTTTAGCCGGCCACGTTGGAAACATGGACGGATCGATGGGCAGCGGTAGCTCCTTGAAATAAGCATGCTTTAACGCTGTATCAGCGGTCAGTCTTTGCTTGGGATCGTAGGTGAGGAGGCCGTGCAGAAGAGCT
This sequence comes from Coremacera marginata, assembly GCA_914767935.1. Lineage (NCBI taxonomy): Eukaryota > Metazoa > Arthropoda > Insecta > Diptera > Sciomyzidae > Coremacera > Coremacera marginata. The sequence continues at coordinate 139,713,013 of OU612047.1, read as the reverse complement.
ATGCCAGTGTCAGTGGCTTTCTCGTGGAAGCGTTTGCGTAAATTCGATACGGGATAATCGGCAAATTGTGAATTTTGACTGAGCAGATTTTTAACGGCAGGCAGATCTTTGTAGCCGGGCCAGATTTTGTCATTGGGCGTGCCAAGCTCCTGCAAAAGAAAGAAAATAAAAATTAATATAAATGTGTAAGTGTGTATCAAGCGCGAAGATGAATAAATGATATATGTAGGCTGAAGTGGGGTGACGTGTTAAAGTCAATAAAAGTGTTAAGAAATTTAATTTATAAGTGTTTTCATAGCTGTTAATATTTTGAGAAATGGATGAAGAACAAAATTTCAAACATCGCTTTTTTTGTCTTTTTCAAATTAGTGGGCTGATGTGTAACATTAACAAAATGTTGGTTTAAAGACCAGGAACTTTAATTTTTTATGTATATTTTGACTTTTCATTTTTAGTAAAAGTATTATGATAAGAACTTAATGAAATAATAGCAATATTTCGTAAATCTGTCTGATTCTCAATGCACATATATGTTAAAATTAAAACAACTGATCGTTAACTTCAAAAGAATATGTGAATGGCTTTATTAATTGGAAAAAAAAAAAAATACATTTCAAATGTAAAATGATTATTTGTCGGAAATATCCATATCGGAGTGACAATTCTCACAAATAAAGTGGTTCACAAAAAATAAAAAAGCAAATTTTTTTGATTTAAATGTTTTGTCAAAAAATCGCAACAAATCATCGAATGACGACGAAGAGCGCCGGTTTTGCGGCCAAGCACCTGCAGCTTCTTTGTTGTTTGTTTGATTTTCTTTTCGCTATTTTTTTCGCCACCTTCTGTAACTGTAAACGTTTCTTTGGCGTTGTTAGAACACAACTTTTCATTGACTTCCTACCACGATTGGATTTTGGTCTGGGCTGAATAGTATGAACTGGGCCGATCTCTTTTAATGTAGTTGATGTGATTGCATTTCAGAGTTTGACGTTGTTGCCTCTTTAATTGCAATTATAATGTGTAAGATGTGTTACACATCACCCCACCGTGATCGTTACACATAACCCTAATGTAAGTCACGTTTTTCTCGTTTATGGTATTTTAAAAAAATGCAAAATCTTTTGTTATATTTAAAGATATTAACACATTACTTATAAAAAAAAACGAATTGGCCATTTCAGTCCTTGTGCAAGGACTTTGACCGAGCATCTTTTGATCAATTGTGTTGTGCGTGTTATGAAATGTTTGAACACAAATGATCAAGAACTGGACCTACAAATCTTTATGCCGACTCCGAACGGCTCATGTTCTCAAGAAGCTTTACATGGCAGTATTTTTTACTCTCTCAGGATTGCCATTGTCTGCAGAGAGGTGACGGCCGAACAGAAAGATTGATTCAATTGAAAAAACTTTGTGTTAGATGCGACTCGAACCTGACTTCAATCGCATACAAGCCACGCACAATAACCAGCATGCCACGGCCGTCACATTTTACATTTACTCATTTTTAAAGTCTGAAGAAAATTTTATCCGAAACGCTATTTTTTGTAAATTTTTAAAAGAAAACTAATGAAATGTATGTCTGCCTACTTCCAACACTTATGAAAAACTAAATGCTGTCAAACGAAACATATCACAGTTGTTCATTCACTCATATGTCAAAATTGTGACACACATCACCCCATGGTACACATTACCCTACCTCATCCTATAAATTAACTAAAATATCTAAAAAAATAGTGAAACAAGAAATAGTCTCTTTCCGGCTCAATATGTTTGCAAAACAAAAATTAACGTTACCTTAAATATTCTGTTCAGCTCATCAATTTCGGATTTGCCTGGAAACAGCGGAGCCATCTGCAGAAATTCAGCAAAAATACAGCCTACGGACCAGATGTCAATAGGTGTTGAGTACTCGGACGAACATAGCAATAGTTCGGGCGCTCGATACCACAGCGTCACGACCAGCGAGGTATACTTCTTCAAGGGCGAGCCATATTCACGAGCTAGGCCAAAATCACCAACCTTGAGTATGCCTTTGTGCGATAGTAATAAATTCGATGTCTTCAAATCGCGATGCAGTATCCAGTTATCATGCAAATGACCCACCGCACTGAGCAATTGCTGTGTCAAGCACTTGACCTCACCTGGTAAGAAACACTGCTTGCGTGTCTTCATTGTTTCCATTAAGGATTTCAGGTCATGCTCCACATAATCCATTACTATGAATATCTTATCCATATTGGAGCCAACCACAATCTCACGCACAGTCACAATATTTGGATGTTGACCCTTAAGTAATGTGTTGATTTCGCGCAGCGAAGTAATGGGAAATCCTTCCTTTTCCTTTTCCATTTTGAGACGCTTGAGTGCGACTATTTCATGGGTGCGTTTGTCTTTAGCGCGATAGACCACGCCGTAGGTACCTTCTTCGATGCGGTTGAGGCATTGAAACTCTTCCACAGAACGGCAACCTTGCAGTCCTGGAAAGTAGTTGGGCAGTGGCACACCTTTATCATCGCAAGGCGTCGTTGAGAACGACGTAGACGTGCCAATTTTTCGCTTTTCTGCATCGGTCAGGTGTTGTTGTTGTTCGGCCGCATCTGATTTGCGCAAGTTGGCGTGCATGTCGCGTTCTTCAGTGCGCGAACGTGAACGACTGCTGCGACTGCGCAGCGAAGGAGAACGGGAGCGTGAGTCGGAACGTGAGCTGGAAATAGTGCGCCGGCGTCGATGATTTAAAGAGCGTGAATGCGAGCGAGAGCGCGTGGATGAATGGGTTGAGGAGTGCGGTGTATGCGATCGGGAGCGTGATTCTGTATGGGAGCGCGTGTGTGAACGAGTACTGTGCGTGCGTTCGTCCGCATCATCGTCTTCATTGTCTTCGTCGGCTAAATTCTTTGTTCTGCCACGTCGCTTTTCGGGCGATTTGGAAAGTTCACCAATTGACAGCGGGCTATCGGGTAGTTTTAGCACCTCATCGCCATCTTTTTGGTCAGCTTGCTTTTTGCTTCTATGTTTTTTATCCTGGTCGGTGGACTTTTTGCTGTGTTTCCGCTTTGATTTGCTCTTCTTGTAGCTTCGCTCACTTGCAGCAGCATCATCTGAATCGCTGTTCGAGTTTGTAGCTTCCTCGGCCACTTGAACGTCTTCGTCGTCTGTGAGCTGCTCATCGCTTTGATGTTTGGAGTTTTTAAGTTTTTTCCGCTTGACGTGCTGCAATGTTTCCAGGGAATTTTTTCGCCTTTTACCCATTTTTACATTATGTTCAATTTGAGCTTGCGACTTTTCGTCCGTTTCACTGTCATCATCGTACTCATCCTTGTCATCATCTTCACCATCTTCGTGCTGCTCCTCATGTTCGCCGTCTTCATAATCGCTGTGTTGTTTTGATTTATGCTTTTTACTCTGTTTTTTCCGCTTTTCCGTCGTTCCGCTCTTGTGTCTCTTGACCAAAGCGCTTAGGCCAGCGGTTACTGTCGCTGCAACTGCGGTGGGACTTAGTTCGTCGATGATTTCGGTAGCACCGCGTTCACGTCTTTTTTCACGTCTGGCCTCGAGCTCTTCGCGTGCATGTTCCTTGCGCTTAGTTTTCTCACGTTCCGCTACCAAAAACTTTGATCTGCGTGCCACCAGTTCTAAATCTTCGGGACTGCGTTGCTTCTCCACGATATTGATGACGGTGGTGGGTGTAGCTTCTGGCAACTTGCTGTCCTTTTCACGGCGTTTATGCTTTTTGCTATGCTGCTGCGTTTGTGTCGTGGGTTTTTCGTAGGTCAGATCGGTGATGTCGGGACTGTCGAACACCTCAATAACAACTTTAGAGCGCGACTCTTTGCCGCGTCTCGATTTATAATGACGTTCTTTCTGTGCCTCTTCATAGCTGCGCTCATTCCTTTCTTTCTCCTCATAAACTTCAGCGGATTGAAGCTCTATGTGATGCTTACGCGTAAGTGGTTCATAGTCTTTGACAAATTTGTGACGCTTGCTTAACAGGCGCGAGCGCAGGTCTTGTTCTAAACTCTCAGCATCCTGTTGGCCATCGGAATTGCTGTATTTGCGGCGTTCGCGTTCTTTTTCTCGTTCGCGCTCGCGCTGCATGTTTGAGGCTGTAACCGGTTCAATCATATCGTGGCCATAGTCGATGCGTTGACCATAATGTTTGTTGTTGTAGGGTTGGCGCATGGCGTGATAATCATTGCCGTGATGATGATGATAGTCATTGGGACGCTCATAATAGTCCTGTTGTCGTCGATGCATATGCATGGGCGCAGACTGTTGGTTGTGGTGGTGTAGCAACGCATGGTTGTCTCGTCCACGATCGTAATGTTTTTGATAACGTCCACCATCGTTACGCTCATAACCAACACCAACACCAACACCACCACCGCGTTGTTGATAGCGATCGATTTCAGTGCGTACTTCTCGGAATGCTACTCCACCAGCCTTACGTTCGCGTTCTCTTTCGTGGCCACCATCTGAGCCTCCCCCCGACGAGCCAATAGCGCCGCTTTTTTCCCTGTGTTGTCTTCGCTCTTTGGAATGTTTTTTCTCCTTGCCGAGTTTGTCACGTCTCTTTGGTTCTCTTGCAGTGGCGTCTCGTGAATAGTGTGCTGTGGCTTGCGGTGGTTTAATGTCCAGTGAGTCTGCATCATGTTCATCGAGCTCATCGTCGTCGGCACTAGATTTTTAAATATATAAAATTAAATTTATAAAAAAGGAAAAAGAAGACGGAGCAAAAATATAACTAAAACAAAAAAAAAACAATTTTTCCTCATCCTCCTTCTTCTCTTCTCATCCTTCACTCGAATGCAAGCACTCATTATGACTTCATAGCATATTGTGAATTGAATTCAAGCAAGTTTTATTTCTTATCCAGGCTTTCAAATGGAGAAAGTCTGTCTGATCCTGGCGCTGCTAGAACGCAATGGCCCCGAATTCAACTTTTCTTTTTGTAAATATTTATTTTTGGTTTTTTTTAATTGTTTTTTTTTATGAAGTTTTGATTGGCAAAATTAATTTGGAAAAGTTTCTTACATTTTTACGGTTTATTTACACTGTCTGGATGTCAATTTACTTTGTGGATGGCATGCTCAAAATTTCAAATGGTGCTTGAAAAAGAAGATTTTAATTAAATGTAGATCAAAGTGTAGCATATATGAAAGTTAATTCATGAGTTGTTTAAGTTATTTTAAATGTAAATAAATAACTCGTGATATTTTTCTTGTTGTATTAGTCAAGGTGAATAAATTTACGCTCAGTTATAGCACAAATACTCTTAAACCAATTCCGTTAATGACGAAAAGAATCGATTATTAAAGCACTCGCGAGTTTAGAGAGGGAGAGATTCAAGGTAAAATCTGTGGCCGCAAGCCATAACAGCTAAAGTCCAGTTAGGCCGAACTTGACTTGTTTAAGACTTTTCCTCTTTATATTCTTCTATTGAAAAATCTATTGAAAAAAAGCTTAAATTGACTTTAGCTGTTAGGGTCAGTGCTGTTACTTGAAAATTTTAAATAGTGGTAGATTGAGTCTAAAATGAGTGGTAGATTTAGAAACAGGGTGGTCGATTTTTTTCTCCACCCATAAGTATACCATTTCAAGATTTCTTTTTCCCACGTTCAATTAGTTGTATTCACCCCTTTTACATTGGGCAAGACTTGCTTTCAAGTCTTTGAGTTTGTATGCAATTCGCCGCAAATCGGAAGCGACGAAAGGGTGAAAAATTGGCTGTACCAACGTCTCTGTACCGTCAATTTTTTCATGTTCCCTTTTGCTCTCACTTTCATTGCTTTCAAGTCTTGACCAATGTAAAAGGGGTCATTGAAACAAAAACAAGTGAATTCTTATATAATGTTGTAAAACCAGTACTGCATCTACTCTTAATATACCAAAGGAATTGAAATAGTTGTAATAAAAAATTCTAGTATTGGAATTATTACAGGGGAAAAAATAATGATTATTTTTAACCGACTTCAAAAAGGAGGAGGTTCTCAAATTCGTCGGTTTGTGTTTTTTTTTTTAAATGTATGTACAACGATAACTCCTGAACCATATGCCTGATTGCCATAATTTTGATGAACAGATAGATATCATAAACACGGAGGTGCTCCCAAGTGTGCGATATTCGAGAAAGGGGCGTGGCAATACCCGAAAACCACTGTATCTCAAATAATATTGACACTAGGGTACTGCAATTTAGTGTAGGGGTAGACCCTGTATTACAAATCACAAATTCTTAAAGAACTCATGGTGAATGGGGAGGTGGGGAGCGAAAGCAATGAGTTGAAGAAGGTAATTTTTCTTTTCGACACTTATGCAGTTTCCGTTTGGATACAACAACTCCAAAATGTTCAAAACTTTTGAATTTCCTTTTTTTAGGTCCAATTCATTAAAACGTTCTTCTTCTTGGTTTGAATATTTGTATTTCACACAAAATGGCTCGTTGTTCTTAAATAGTAGGGGAGCCCAAGAGGAGAATTTGGGATTTACTCAAGCGCGGCAGATTAACATATGGGGGATACCTTACATTGTCTTGAGTACCTCTATCAAATCTAAGCTCTCGATAGTGTCGCAAGTGTAGAGCAGCCGATCAGAATAGTATAAAAAAAATTGATCATTGGATTTACTCGAGCGCGTCAGATTAAACAATGGTGGGTTAATTACCTGCTGAAAAGTGTCCATTTTAACAATCTGACGATTTGAGCATGACGTAAGGGATTGGGAAGGACATAAGCTTGCAAAAAAAAAAAAACCTTGTCTTGACATTCTCGAGCGCGGTCCAATTTTTTTTTGTTTTGAAATAAATAATTCAAGAATAACGAAAAAAATATAATCTGATGATTTCCACAAGCCGAAGTAACAAAAATCATCGATGAAGTTTAGCTACACTACTTGCCGGAGTCTATTTTATTTATCTGAATTTCTAATTTATATATTTATAATATCTACAATTTATCTCAATCACGACTGGTGTTACGCATATTCAGTTACCGATAATAATGTAACGCGAACCATCGATCATGAACTGTCTATGGATGGATCTTGGTGAAAGTAATGCACGACGATAAATCGTCGTTTCCACTCCCTCTATTATGCTAGGCCTAATAGTTTCGCGAGCTTTTTATGAAATTTAAAAAAATATCAAATATCATAACGTTTTCTTATTACAGACATGCAAGCTGTAGAAAAAATTGATGACCAAATCGAACCAGACTTACTTAATGATGAGAATTCTATGGATGAAGATTTAAAAATTAATTAATTTTTAACGTTTTTATTTAATTTTACTATTTTTTCTGAATTCTGTTATAAATAATAAGTTACTCAATAATTTAGGTAAAATAACAAATTTAATTTTCGAGAATTTTTATTTGCATGCTATTTTTTGCGAATTTGCTTGTTATATCCAATGATTTAAAAAAAAATCATGAAAAAGAGATTTGTTTCAAACTGTCAGATTTAGAAAATTCCACCGAATAATCGTCAGATTATGGATCAGCACGACCAGGGCATCAAGCTGAACCACCTGTATGAAAATCTGACGCGCTTGAGTTTGTCAAAATGGCGATTTTTTTTTGCACTTTCAAAAAGCCGCCAAGAGCTTTCGTCACATCCGAATCGTCAGTCTTTTGAATGGGAGCTTCACATTTGGGTTCCCTTAACATCCCCTCTGAATATCTGACGCGCTTGAGTACATTTTTTTTCCCCCTCAAATTTTACCCTTCCGTGCGGCCAGCCTCACCATGCAAGCCGGCAGATTAACATACCTTTGTAATCAGAGACACAAGGGACATATACATTATCGATATATAACGCGCTCGAGTATTTTCATGTGACTGTTTTTATTTACATTTTTGGAAGCTTATAGAGGCTTCCTCCACCGGTGAAATGACAAACATCATTGAACCTTTTCTTTTTTCTGCCATATAATCTTCAAAATTCGGTAGGTTTTCACGACGCTCGAGTAAATCCCCATTTAGCATCGTGGGCTCCCCTACTATAAAATACAGCTTCAAAAAAAAAATTTCAAAAGGTGTTTTTTTCTTCGAAAAACTCCCGGAGGCCTTTAAGTTAAAAAATGCTTAAGTACAACATGCTTAGTTTCAAAAGTGACTAACAGCTCACCAAATTGACAATAGTAAATTTATTTACAACTAGCTTAAACCCGCCGCTTCGCCGGGTTTTCAAAAAGTTTTCATCCAAAGATTGATAGAGGGTAGGCTTGATTTTTCGCTACCAAAACGATTTTTTATTGTTTAAGTAATACTGCAAATTATTAACCTTAAGATTGTTATATCATCTGATAGGAAATCGAAAACCTAAATTTTGGATTTAATTTTTTTTACAACAAAAACAACTTTTATCCAATTTTTTGGCTTAAACTAAAAATTTTTGAACATTTTTTAAAAAAATTTTTAAAAATATTAATACTTTGGTTTAGTAAAAATTTCAACTTATGTTTGAAGGATATTTTAACAAACAACATTTTTCAAAAAAAATTATTGAAATCCATTGCAAACTGACTGAAATATTTGCCTTCAAAGCTAAAAGTGTGAATTTCAAGTCGTTTTTCTCTCATTCTCAGCTTACAATAAATACTAAAAAGATCTGGTACTAAAATTTTTCACAGTTTTCAAACTACATACATGATTTTGGTATCAAATTGAAGGAAATTTAAAAGCGTTTATTGATTTTGTTCTCGTTTAACCGAAGTGCAATTTAATCCATTAGGGCCGAAAGAAAACCATAAAAAACAGACATTTTTAGACTTGAAGCAACATTTTGGAGAAAACTATGTATGCCATTGAGCAGAAATAAGTTATTATTGCATGCTAATTTTACTTTTTTTAAAAAACTGGCACTAAAACTTTGGAAATATTATGCAGTATTTAATGAAAATTCGAGACGCATATGTTTCCATATAGTAACATTGGTTGTTAATGGGTTAAAATAAAGCATCCTATTGCACTCTCTGCTGACCTATAAATATGTGTACAAAATTTTATAAAAATCTGAGTTGTCGTTTAAACGTGATGAGTGAACATAAAAGTGGCTACAGATTTATTAATAGTATAGATAGATTGTAAAGATACAAAATTAAAAATACAAAATTTTCAATACCAGGAAAGGTTTTGACAACAAATAATTTTAAAAAATATTTGTGAACTATCTTAATTAATATTCAAGGGCTGCATGCATTTAACTCGTTCGCAGATGAGAGGTCAACAAATAAGACTTCGTCGTAATTAGAGATGGGCTCGTGAGTGGTTTTGACTCACGATCACGCACGCTCACGATGAGTTTTCTTCTAGTCACGCACGCTCATGATTAAAATTATTTTTTTGACTCACTATCACTCATGATCACGATGGAATTTTTTGACTCAGGAGTGCTCACGAATAAAAGTGTTTAGCATTGGAGAGACTAGTGTTTTTAAAATTAGAAACATAAATTCAGTTCATATTCTATATCGATATATTAAAATTATATGAATACAAATATTAGTTTGCAGCAAAATGATTAATATTTAAATGGAAACCGCAGAACATCACTTGAGTTGAAATTAAAACTTAAACATTTAAATACATATAAAAACCATTGAATTTAATTAATAAAAAGTAATCTTTGAAAAGCAAACAATCAACTTATATCTATATTTTAATTAAAGTTTTTATTTAAAAAAAGTAGTCTATCCAAGTTTTCGCCTAGGAGTCTGGATCTTCTCTCCTCTAAAATACGACCAGATCCTGAAAAAACTCTTTCACTTGTGGCAGAACGGGAATATTTAGTATTTGTCTGAAAAGTTCCTGCAAAAGAGGAAAGTCTACTGCTTCCTTCCAAAAAGCTAAAAATTGCTAGTTTTACCTATCTATCGATATTTTAAAAATTTTTTTACTGTTCTCTTCAATTTCAATTCAATTTTGTCCTTGAATTCGTTAAATGAACCGTATCTTGTCCTTTTTGAGGTAGATGGAAAGCTGTCCAGCAGGTGTATATCAGCTTCAGAATTGTGATATAATTTTCGCTGTTTTTTATTAATATTATCTTTTAACATTGATTTTGGTCAGTGGTCAGTGTTGCATTTTGTATGCAATTGGTAGAAAAAGCGTACAAAAAATCATTACTAAATTTTGCACAGATTTAACAAATTAAGATAAACAAGTCGTGACACGAAGAAATTTAAGTCACGCACGAGGAAAATTTAATCACGCACGCTCACGAATATTTCGTGATTTTTTTAATGGGTTCACTCACGATCACGCCGTGATTTGTCGTGACACGTCGTAGTTTTCATAGTTTAGAAATTAGAAATTCAGATGCTGCCGAGTTGTTCGCTCATATTTTAGTCACATAATTAAATATATGATTATACATGTATTATAATGTATAATTTATAATTATAAAACAAGAACGTATTGTACTTTCTATGTACTTCGTCCATTTCTCTGAAATAATTTAAAAACTGACAAAACAAAGTGTTGCCTCCTTTAAATAGCATTGATCAAATATGTTGAGGATAATAGTGCAAAATTAAATTTTTAGCTTAAGGTGCGGCAAATATATATATATGTTTCTATAAATATTTTTAAACAATTAATAAATACCCGCCTTATAAATTAATAAACTTCCCCTCCGACTTCTCCTTAGAAGGGCTCCCATACAATGCATCCTACTGTTAATGAAATAAGATTGTTTGGGAGCCCCCACCCCTAAGGAGTGGTCGGAGGGGATAGGCCCCAAGGAAAAAAATGTTACACTTGAAAGAGTACTGGAGGTTGGTCGTACATATTAACCCTCTCCTACCCATCCCAATAGGGAAAATATTGATTTCATTAACAGTAGAGTGCATTGCATGGATGCCTCCTAAGGAGGGGTCGGAGGGAATAAGCCACAAGCAGAAAAATGTTCCTCTTTGAAAAGTAATTGGGGTCGGCCCTACTTATTAACCCTCTCCTCCCCTCCCGAAAAGGGTAAATATAGATTTGATTAACTGCAGGGGGTTAGGGTACATTGTATGGGAGCCCCCCTTAAGAGGGGTCGAAGGGGATGAGTCCAAAAGAAAAAGTGTTCCTCTTTGAAAAATAATGGATGTCAGTTAAACATATTAACCCTCTCTTGCTCTCCTTAAAGAGGTAAATATCGATTTACCAAAGGGGATAGGTCCTAAAGAAAAATATTCCTCTTGGAAAAATAATAGAGGTCGGTGATACATTTTAACCCTTTCCTGCCCTCCCCAAAAGGGAAAATATTGATTTTATTAATTGTAGGGGTTTAGGAATTACACTGGATCCGCCTTCAGGGAGAATCTTACGTGACTCGAAAAAACTGAATTCAAATTCGGTTCCAGCGACCTCGAAAACATAAAAAAAGGCATGAAACCATAATGAAAGGTTATAAATTGTTATATTTTAATGTGGATATTTAATGTGGACAAAATCTGTTACATTTAAAGCACTAATGCCCATATCTGACCAGCGTGCGAATAGCTTTTTAACACGTGCTCAGAAACACATTTTTTTCACTTGTTTATGACTGCCAGATGAAATCGAGTGTAAGTTGTATGTTTGGAAGTGAAAATTATAAATTTCTTTTTTTTATTGATTTAAATGTACACGACGGCTATAGCCGAGCGAACAGACGCAATAACACAGTGTCTACTTAAGAAAGTATAAATTCTTAAAAATTTCAAAATAAAAATTGTGTACTTGTCCTATGCTCACAAATTGAACATTTTTATCGACAATTGAAGGCAAATATTTGTGATGGATTGCTTTTTCATAAAATTGTCATTATTCAAACCGAATTCCAAAGATATCATGAATTGGCAATTTAATATTATGTTAGTTCTACACTCATAATTCTGACTTTCAAAATTAATAAATTTCGGACTCTTTTATGACTCACATACAGAGCTGGGTCGAAAAGCATTCATTACAATTCAATTCCAATCCCTTGGAATAAGGAATTGGTAATTGGTCATCTCAATGGTCAATTCCATTACAGGAATTGTAATGTTACTACAACCGCTTCTATTCTGGACGAGTTCTCAGCGGATTTCACGTAGAGAAACCCGTCATCCGCCACCCGCTTTGATTATGTTCGGGCTCTTTCTCTGCAAAAATCCTCTCAATGTGCTGTTTGATAAAGCCCATATTATCAAAGATTTACCATTCACTGAGTTTCTGTTGGATGTTATCGCTCAATTTCTGTAGTTGACTGTCACAGTAAACTTCAGCATTTATGGTTCTATTCTGTGGGAGTAGCTCTATTGTAGACAATCCATTATTCGTCACCCGTAATCATACGATTGAGAAATGGATCGCAAATGTCAATTCGATTGACTTTGTGAATTTCTTTCAATTCGTGCGGGACCCATGCATACATATTTTTTGGTGAAGCCAGCGGACTTTAAATGCCCGTGAACACTTCCAACGGACAAATTTAGAGAACTTTGAATTTCTCCGACTATCTAATACGTGTTTGTCTTCACTAGCGTCTTTATTTGGTCGTCGTTAACCTCTGAGGCCCTACCAAAACGAGGAGTATTCATGATGAAAAAGCATTGCTTTCCTTAATCAAATCTTCAACTAAATTTTGTCTGACTTCCGTTGCTTTTTTACGTTCTTTGAAGTAAAAGAACAAAATATGACGTGTATGTATGCTCATCAAAATTCTCCATTTTTAAAAGACTCTAAAGACAACTTTTAACTAATCATGAACATTTTAACAAAATTCAACAATCGAAAATATATTTTTATTAATTTTTCTAAAACAAAGCAACGATTTCTTTTTATAAATAAACGAATGCTTAAACTTTATGGATATTTCATTTTAAATTTTAAGCATTAATTTGTTTATAACAACACAAAATCGTTGTTTTTCATGCTGTTCTGCCTGAACTGAATTTTTCGCAAGTAAGAACAAGCAATATATAGTTTTTTTGGGTGATTTTATAGTGAAATAAAAATACTTAAAATTCAATAACTCGACGAATTTACGACCGATTTCAATTAAATAAAACTTGCTGGATTTAGAATAAGCTAGATTTTTTATTGCTACGACATAACGGTAATTGATCTCAAAAATAAAAAATATGAAAAATTTAAGGAAATTATTAATTGTTTCATCATGCAGATGAAGGATTGTGCTTAATACAATTTTTGAAATAAAGTTAATTTAGATTTAGTTTCTGGTAGAACACTGACTGGGAACGACTATATATGGTACAACTACTTATGCGATGTTTTCACGATTCGTAAATCATGTCAATTCCGAAGTTCCCGTATCATATTTTGATTACCACAAGCCTAATATTGCAGTATTTAATAATGACATTACTATTAAGGGGGGACATGACATTGACAGTTTTTTGAAAAGTTTTTTGTAATAATTTTGTATTTTAGTAAATATTCTTAAGATTCTAAGAAAAAAATTTCATGGAAAAATTCCTACGGGTTCAAAAGTTACAAACGGATTAGTGAGAGCGCATTTTTAATTTTTGCGCTGCCTACGTACGGCAGCTGATATATACTTGTTTTACTTGCTACCTGACTTTTGGTGGTTGTTATTTCGTACCTTATAGTATAGTTATTTGCAAATGTTTCAACTACTTGGTATCACCATAGGAGCTACAGCATTGAATTTTTCCAAAGGAAATGATGCAAATCGTTTGAAATGCGCCAGAGTGAAGGCATATGAAGCTTCAAAAGAAGCCCGAATTGCTAAACTATTGCAAAAAACTATAAGAAACAGCACAACACAAGATAACGAAGGCATACAGTACGAAGCAGGCATGGCAGATTGAAGATAACCTTTTTTTTCTTTGTTCACAAACTTAGAACGCGTTTATCTCGAAACCATGTACTATGTTTCGTACTAGTTGCGGCACTAGCGGGTTCATTTTTGACGAATTTTTTTTTTTTTTGTATTTTTTTAAACTTAATTCGCTATCGTATGACACGAGCTTTTTTTTAAAATTGTTTTTTTTGATTTTTTATGAATTTTTAGTCAATATTTTTTTCGAAAAAACACAGTTTAAAATTTGGAACATCAACAAAAATTTAAAAAAAATTTAAAAAAAAAAGCTCGTGTCATGCGATAACCAATTGTGTTAAGATTTAAAAAGTAATTTTTTTTCCAGATCGGACAAATTTTGCAACTCCCAGCGCTGCAACCACGAGGCCCCGTTTTTTTCTCTGCCGCCAGTTTGGAGCTCTATAAAACCATGTTGGAGTGAAAAATATATTTTTTTGAATTTTTTTTTCTTGTAATTTGTTGAATTCTCTACAATAATAAAATTTTTGGAAAAATGTTTGTTTTTGTCTGAGTTATGAATTTTTAAAAAAAGGTCTGTTTTCTCTGCCACGAATGTCTTGTCCCACCTTAATGAAATGTATCAATTTTTCTCATAATGAATTTATGTAATATATGTAAGTCATCAAATTTAAAAAGTATATAATCCTTTTAGAAATATAAGAGATGCCTTTATTTACCTCCTTTACCTTTTATGTATATACGTCTCAAATTCCAAGGTAATCGATCTAGAGTAAACTTCAGTCGCGCGTCGAAGCTGACACGCACACTTCTTTTATTTTTTACTGTACCAATAGATAGCTTATTGGTTGCCGCATACAGAAACGCCGCATATAGAAAAACGCTGCAGTCAGCTACAACGCGAGCCGTGCGAGAAAACTACCGCGAAAAGAGGAAGGAAGAGAGGCGCCTTTTCAGACGCAAGAAAAGAGAGCAGGAAAAGCGTGAGCGTGAGGAACTAGAGGTATACCAGGGCAAGAAGGATGCACGAAAATTCTATCAACAGGTTAAGCGTCTAACCCAAGGTTTCAAGCCCGGAGCATCCACTTGCAGAGACGAAAATGGAGATCTGAATACGGATACGCAGTGTGTGCTTAGATTGTGGAGACAGCACTTCTCCAATTTACTTACTGGCGACGATTCCACCAATGCCGCCCATCGAGAGCGCAGTGCAGTGCCACCAATCGACGATGACGGAGTGGAAGTATCACCACCTAGCCATGAAGAGGTTCGAGTTGCTATCCAACGACTCTAAAACAATAAAGCATCGGGTGCTGACGGCCTGTTAGCTGAATTGTTTAAAACCGGCGGCGATGAATTGATAAGGCGCATGCATCAGCTCATCAGCAAAATTTGGCTAGCAGAAAGCATGCCCGACGATTGGAACCTCAGTGTACTGTGCCCTATACTTAAGAAAGGAGACCCTACAATCTGCGCTAGTTATAGAGGTATCAGTCTTATTTCCATCGCATATAAGGTTCTCTCAAGCGTACTGTGTGAAAGATTAAAGCCGATTACAAAAACACTGATTGGACCTTATCAGTGTGGCTTTCGACCTGGTAAGTCCACCATAGACCAGATTTTCACGCTACGACAAATCCTGGAGAAAACCCACGAAAATCAAATTGACACACACCACCTCTTTGTCGATTTTAAAGCTGCGTTCGATAGCCCGAGAAGGGATTGCCTATACGCAACAATGTCTGAGTTCGGTATACCTGCAAAGTTGATTAGACTTTGCAGAATGACGTTGAGCAACACACGCAGCTCCGTCAAGATAGGAAATGACCTCTCCGAAACCTTCAATACCGAAAGAGGTTTCAGGCAAGGCGATCCACTGTCTTGCGATCTCTTCAACATCATCATGGAGGGGATCGTACGAAAGGCCGGTGTGCATCGTAATGGCACCATTTTCTATAAAAGTGTCCAGCTCCTTGCGTACGCTGATGATATTGATATTGTTGGCAGAACCAAGAGAGATGTTACCGCTGCTTTCGCCGCTATCGAAAAGGAATCAGCCAAAGTGGGTTTGACGATAAATGAGGGTAAAACAAAGTATATGGTGTCTACAAACAAGGGAGCGCGGCGGTTAGGCTCCCACGTTTCATCCGGCAGCTATAACTTTGAAGTAGCCAAGGAGTTCGTTTACCTTGGCACCGCCATTAATTCCAACAATGAAATCAGCCTGGAGATAAAGCGAAGAACAATAATTGCTAATAGGTGCTACTACGGGCTCAGTAAGCAACTAAGTTCCAGAGCCCTCTCTCGATCGACAAAACTAACACTCTACAAGACGCTCGTTCTACCTGTGCTGCTTTATGGCGCTGAGGCATGGGTACTTTCGCAAACTGACGTAGCCGCTCTGGGGGTGTTCGGGAGAAAAGTTCTTCGCAAAATCTTCGGTCCTGTTCGAGTCGGCGATGACTATCGCATCCGAATGAACCACGAGCTGTATGAGCTCTACGGAGACATTGACGTAGTTCGGCGTATAACTGTGCATCGACTACGCTGGCTGGGTCATGTCCATCGTATGGACGACGAAGCTCCAGCGAAAAAGGTGCTCGAGGCGAGGGTCGCTGGTCAACGACGACGAAGGAGACCATGCCTCCGATGGATGGACCAGGCTGAGGAAGCCCTAACCGCACTTGGTGTATCCGATTGGAGAAGGCGCGCGCAAAGCAGAGGCGCCTGGCGAGAGCTGATGAGGTCGGTCGAAATCCGGACACGGGTTGTCACGGCCATCTAAGTAAGTAAGTAATAGATAGCTTTTCGATAATATACACTAATCCCAAATAAATATCTGGGTTGTTTGAAAATTTTTTAAAAGAAGCGTCCGAATGAAACGTCCGACACGCTGGCATTTGCCCATATTGCAGTGTATACGCTCGGATTCAACAATAGAATTTTTTTAGAAAGTGAAGCGAGTGCGAACCGGATTTTTTATGCCAGATTCAATCCGCCGGATTCCACTATCAGCATGATTAACATGTGTTCGTAATATTTTAACTTAATTTAGCTGGTACTATTCACCAATCCAAAAAGCCTTTGTTACGCTGAGCTGTTGATTCAATATTAAGTAAAAAACAGAAGCTATGTTGCTGCATAGCAGCATAATCTATTAATATATGGAGAATTGTGTATTGGCTATTCTAAAAAAACTAACACAAATTTGCTTCTACTTGCTACAAGATGTCACCAGCATCGGTATTTTCTTTCGCGAATTCACATCAGCTGGTGATATCTTGTGGCAAGTAGAAGCAAATTTTTGTTAGTAGTTGTATTAAGCCAATACATAATCCTCTATCTATTGATAGATTGTGACGATCTACTGCAGCATAGCTTCTGCTATACTTAACATTGAATCAACAACTATTTCTAACACAGCTTAGTGGCCTGGTGGATAGTGTAAAGAACTTCTAATCATTGGGTACGAGTTGAAATCCACACGGGATGCCAAAAAATATTTTTAATATTTAATATTAAAGTATTCAATTTCCTTGTTTTAATAAACGGAAGCAATGAAGAAAATCTGTCGAAAGTTTTTCAGATTTCACTCAAGCAAATTACAGAATGAGGCGTAAAAAGCTTAGCTTCAAAAATAAACGATAGCGTAGCTTATGGTCAAGTACTAAAGCGAAGATTTGAGAGAACAGTACATTAACGTTGTGTATTGTAGATGATTTCACTGATTATTCTGTAGCGTTATGGTCCAATTATAGTTGCGTAACGCGACATAACGTGGATGTAGCAAATGGCAGACTGTACGTAGCAAATCGCGTGTTGATTATGCAGACGTACATTTACTAGATTATATAGATTATGTAGATTACATAACGCATCTGAAAACACAAATGTAAATGGAGTAAAAAAGTTGTTTAATCAAATAATTTTACTATGGATCAAGCGCAATTCAAGCGCCCTGAGCGATTGGATTGGAAAAGAAAAGTATGCAGTCTTCAAATACAGCTTTGAACAATCACGTGGAAATCGCGGATTTGCCCATTTGCATGCACCAGCAGCTATACAATTTCCATGTGGTTGTGCCATCATACTTTTTTATCTTCCACTTCCAATATTTCCATAGTACTTGGATTGCCCTTGCCTTGCCTTGGATTCACTTAAAAAAAAAGATAAAAAATATTTATCTGCAAACTAAAAAGAAAGAACAAAAAAAATTCTGTGTTAAAAAGTAAAAATTTATCAGCAAATTTACCGCACATAAACAATGAAAATGCAGCTGTAACAAAAACGTAGATACACACAAACCAGGTACACACAAAGCCCATATAACAGGCATTTAAGTGACATTTGCTACGGCCACGTTGCGTCGCGTTACGCGGACGTATTGGACCATTAAAGTTTGTGTACTGTAACGCAAACACAAGCAATACACTACGATAGCATTAAAATTACCACAAACTTAAGCATAACAAAGTAGAGAGCTACTTTTATTGTTTTAACTATCGATATATTATCGGGAACGATATTGTAAATTTTTCGATAAGTTATCGTTTTAATCATAGTGAAATTATCGATGATGGTATTTTAGCGTTAGTTTTAACGAGAAAGATAATTTCTCAATTCTCGTTCTCGATAACTTATCAATAATAAAAATTCCTGTGACCCACCTTTTTGTACCCTTGTTTTAACATAACGAAACCTAAGAGTTATCGATGCTGGGAGTTACCGCATGCTGTTTATATTGAGTGCTTACTGCGCTAACGCGCTACGCTAACGCAAACATTACAAACAGTACTGCATGTTTTTCTGTCAAACAATACAGAATGATAATGTTTGTGACCATATTTTATGCGATCGTAGTGTATATGTTTGCGTTATTGTACACAAACATATACGTCACAGAATGATGAATAATGATATCTACGGAACGCTGAAATATATTATTATGATAAATGTTTGAAAACTTTTCCACCCTTCGTTGTCTCATACTTGTTTTTGTGATTAGTACTTAAAACATTTAGCCGAGTCTCGTTTATTGGGAGTTCAAATATATAGGACATACTATACTCTGTAGTCCAATACAATTAATTTTTAAGGATGATGGAACCAGCTTTTACAAACCTTCAGTTTTTTCAAGGCTACTGCTTTAACTTGTGCTTTCGAAAAAATCAAACAGTCGCAGCAGAAGCAGAAAACTAGTTTCAATAGTTTGCAAAGTGATTCGGCAGTCAACAGACTGAAACTGTTCGCAAAATCGAAAGCCGAAGCAGCAGCAGTTGTTCAACTTTCGTAAGTCGAAGCAGCATAAGTTGTTCAAAGGTCGTAGCAGACTGTTTTGCGCTTATGAGTTTTGCTTATGATTTCAAACTTTGTTTGACTGCTCGCTTTATTAAGTTTTTTCAATTTTGTTACGATTATGATTGAATTATTATTATAATTGTACAAAATTTAGAAAGAATAAGCAGAAATCGTAAGCGCAAAACAGTCTGCTGCGAATGCTGAAAAAAAAGGTGGAAAAACTAAAAAAAAGATATACAGGGTCGCCATCAAGGGCAAAAAGATACAGAAAAAGTGTTGGTTCAACCGCAGAAGTACAACAAATATCTAACGAAGAAGCGTTGTGTTCTGTAGCAAGATTCCCAAAAAGTTTACTATAATAATAGTTGCCGTTATCGGTCATTGTGCGTGTTGCTAAGGCGTTTGGGAATCCCGCAACAGGTGTCAACTAAGTTATTTCGACACCAGTTCAAAATTGTAAGCTAGGCCACTCCCGAAAATTATCCATTTTATGCTTCTGTGCAGTTAAAAAAAAGAGATTGTTACCCTCCGCGTGAGAGCAGTTAAATATGCGAAACTTAAGCCTAAGTAACGTGATGATGTTGCTAATTGTGATGATGAAAGCGGAAAATGGTTGAAGACGAAGGCAATATTTTTACATTTAAGTTTCAAAAAATAAAGTAAATTATTTTAAAAATTAAGTTAAATAAACGAAATGCAAATAAAGTTTGAAATGTTTTTTTGGTAGCTATATATGCTTATATCATTTAAGAAGTCACTTTGTATGGATAGTCGGCGTGGTATTATCATATAAAGTTAATTTTCAAGGATGACTTTAGTTGTAGGAATAAATATTTAAGTACCAAATATCGAGTCGATATCTTTTGTATTTTTCTAATTTTTCAGGTTTTGCTCATTTTGGTTTACGAGTTAACCATGTCTGCTTTAAAAAAGTTCCTCCCAAGTAGGTAAAATTTTGTTTTTATATACTTTTATAAAGATAAACAAACAACTACAAAAAATAACAAGTTTCAAGTTTAAAAGCCCGTATGAATTAATCTGCAATTTTTTTGTCAAATACTCCACTGTTCGATGGCCTTAGCGACTAGTTGCTGTTATTTCATTATATTTATGATTGTAATTGTATTACTTTCTTAATTTTTAATAAAAAACATTCTTTTTTACCAGCATTGATAAAAGTTTTGTTATACTTTTCAATTATACCTTATACC
Organism: Coremacera marginata; assembly: GCA_914767935.1. NCBI lineage: Eukaryota > Metazoa > Arthropoda > Insecta > Diptera > Sciomyzidae > Coremacera > Coremacera marginata. Next base: position 139,692,728 of record OU612047.1, on the reverse strand, counting down.
ATTTCACATTCCAACACGCTCTTTCAGAGGAATTCAATTCAGAGGATATAATTGCACATATGTAAATATTTATATTTTTTTTTTTTTTTTGCCTAGTATTAAGTAATATAATCTGTAAGAGCCCCTTATATCGAAATAAATAAATAAACTGTGCTTCTATTTTATGTCCATTAAAAAAAATCACAAAAATTATGTCTATTAAAGAAAATCGTCAAAAAATCCTACGATTTGACGCAAAATTTTTAAGACATTTTCTGAAATTGTATTATATTTATTTGCATAGATCGGTTGTATTGAAATAAATAAATCACTCACCATATCAAATCCAAAGCAGCAGCTCCATCAAAAGTAAATCAACATCAGCAGCAATAAAATGAAATCCTGCATACAAACTTAACTTGATTGTTTACGAAACAAAAACCAAAAAATCATTTTATATAAATATAAAGAAAATCTTGATTAGAATTATTTGAAAAAATTACAAATATCAATTTACCACCAACTGGAACACCGATATAACCAAGGTAAAATGTAGTGCACACACACGCATAAACATACAAACTAGTGGTTGGGTGTTTTTTGTTTGGGCAGAGTGCCTTTGCCAGGCTGACTGCGAGTTGGTGGTGTGTACTTTTGGTGTTCATACGTACAACAACAATTAGCATGAATAGCAGCTGCCGGCAGCAACTTGTTGCTTTAGTAGTGTTTGTTGTTGTTTGCTGACAATGTTTATGCTTGGTTAATCCTTCGAATCCGAGGACACCAACTCACTGTTGCTTTTTAGACACATACATTCACACACACAAATTTGCTGTGTGCGGTGTTTGGTGGTTATCAGGTTGTGCAGCCGACGTAGTAGCAGAGATGGTGTTGCAAGGATACGCAATTTTAAGTTGTTGGCATGTTTTTCACTTAGCAGAAGATCGACATTTTTGGTTTTATTCGATTACTCATTAATTTTTGTAAACATTTTGTGATTATTTTTTTGTTTTTATCTTTTATTTTTTGTTTTTTTATAGATATTTGGTTTTGTTCGTGGCCATCGCGCGCATCGGTCATTGGACATGTACACACTTTTTGGCCTATTTGCAATGAAAAAACTCGTGTAAATTAAAAATGTACATTTATAAAGAGTAATATGTGGTTTGAAGAGAATGAGGAGTTAAAGGGAAAAGGGGGAAAGAATCGTCTATATATATGTATATATATATTTTTTAAATAATTATTTTTAAATAATTATTTTTTATAAAATATTTTTGTAAGAATAATGAATATATTTAAATGCAAAATTAAGGCCGTTAATAAGGAACAAAAAATCTTACTTTTTAAATTGCAAATTTTTATCAGTCATTGAACGGAATGAAATGCATTCTGAGAATGTTCAATTTATAATGCGTCTCAAGGAAGTGAACAAGTAGAACCACTTTATATTTACGTCTCTGCTGAGCTTTTATCTTCCCAATAACAAGCAAACAAGATTATTTTGTTTGATTTGCTTTATTTAATCGTTATTACAACTAAATCAAAATGATAATGACATGTTTATGATAATCCATATTTGTGTTTTTTCTTTTTTTACCAATTTTAGGTTGCATCTTGTTACTAAACGCTTCAATTGCTATAAATTAAATAACAAATGAAATAAGCTTAATTTTGCATTTAATGAGTTGCGTTTAACGCTACTACTAGAATTTTAGCACATGTTAACATTTGTATGTTTTCCATATTTCAAATATGTCGACATATATATTTTTTTTTATATAATTGTAATTTCTCCGCAGAAAAATTGTTTATTTTTGCAAATGAAATCCATGGAAAATTGATTGGTTGCTGTTCACAAACATTGTTCAATGCAATTTCTATAAAACAATGCAGCACAAAATTTAAATGCTTGCTAGACAACAATGTTCCATGGAATTTCTTGTCGCATCATACACACCTTATATACTGGTCATCTCCAGGGCTACGCAATTGACCATCCTCGCTACCAGAGTTATCGTAATGAGCCATTTGGATTCAATTTGCTAGCAAAAAAGATTTTTGCGTTTTACAAAGAGATGAGTCTACTTCCGCTGCAGGCGTATTTTTCTTATGATATATACGTTTTTATACGATTATATATGTATCTACTTTTCCTATTTCCTTTGCCTTGGTTAAGTCTGATTTTTTCAACACTATTTTTCCTACAAAACTTCACAATTCCAGCACCCTTTGAGCGAAAAAATTAAAATTTATACTCTTAACTTTAATTTTCACTAGTTTTTGTGCTATTTCGTGCAATTATTCGGTGGAATTTTCTTGTTGAAAATTATTAGTTTGCACTTTTTATGGCCGTAGTATGTGAAAATTTCGTGTAATCGTTTGACAGCGACAGCAAAAGTAAAAGAAATAGAAAATGGCGAACGATTGCGAAGGGAAAATTTGTATAGCAAAGTGCTGCCAAATTATAGTCTCTAGTTATCTCAGGGCTATCGTTGTTGAAAATATATTGTAATAGATTGCGAAAATTGTGAATAACACAAATCATGAAGCAACTAACAAGGTGGTAGTAACAGCAGGCTATATTCTCACAAACAGCAAACTTAGTTTATCATTTGCCTGTATTTGCACTTTTTTTTTCCTTTTTTCGTTTTTTTTTACCGTTTTGACAACCTAAATATAATCACTATCACTACCACCTTGTTAGTTCCTTCATGGATACAAATTACAATTATACACTTGCAATTATATAATCGCATTTTAGAGGCTGCGTAACATAAAATCATTTTTAAGCAACACAGCGTTATTCATAAAGATTTTTCCGGCTTGTTTAAGATCTGCGCAACTTAAACGCCGAATTTTGCGTTTAAAGGCTGCGTATATTTAATCTATAATTTTTTGTCATCTTCTTGATTAAGGTTGATGTTTATGATAATTTATCATAGACATGCTCCATATCCGGCCTTTGTAGTTTTTTTCCGTAACAGAGGGGCAAATTTACAAGAATTCTTAATTTTTGTTTTTGATTTTCGATTGTTTTGACACAAGCCTTATAATATAAAGCAATAAATAAAAAATGTTTATGAATAAAAATTTAAGCAAGGTTGCGTAGAGCATGCTTAAAGCCTTAAACGGTGTGTAACTAAAAAAATGTTGAACGATTGTTTAAGAATATATATTGAAAAAGGCTGTAAGCGAAAAATCCATTTTAAAATCCGGAACCATCATATTTGGTTTAAAGTTGCTTATATATAATTTACTCGATTTTGATTTAAAAATACGCAATTTTGAAATAAAAATAACATCTCAAAATAAAATTGCCATCTCTGAAATAAAAACGCATTTTTAAATAAAAGCGGCAGTATACATACTTATAACGCCATTTAGTTAAGTTTTGAGACTGGCCGAAGGTGCACGTATTATTCCAATCTCAGAGCAATTGAAATGCAATATTGATGTTATTATGCGAATATATTGTGATTTAAATTCCAGTGCCAGTGCGTGACTTCAGTGCTCTACCTGTTAACCCGTTATGTTGACAAGCCCGGCTGTGAGATTAACGATTTAAAAGAGGTTTAGCTGGTGGTTCAATTCTCTCTGGCGTACTGAAAGTTGAACAGGAGATTGAGGTGCGACCGGGCGGTATCACGAAGGATAGTGAAGGCGATTTTCTCACGTACTGTTTCGCTATACACCGAACAGAATGAACTGCAATATGCAGTGCCCGGAGATCTGATCGGTGTTGGTACAAAGATTGATCCTACACTCTGTCATGCAGATCGTTTGGTAGAGCAAGTGTTGGGTGCTGTTGGTCATTTGCCTGACATCTATATTGAGTTGGAAATTCCATATTATTTGCTGAGAAGATTGTTGGGTGTTCGTACGTTCGACGGCGGCAAAAAGGGTACACGAGTGGGGAAAACTGGCCAGAAACGAAATTCTTCTGGTGAATAGTGGCTCGCTGAGTACTGGTGGTCGTATATCGGCAACGAAAGGTTACTTGGCTAATAGCATGTTCTCACGGCAGTCTGAATTAAGTAATTCGGCCTATGAATTACGAACGTGAATTACCCTGCTCTCACAAAGCAATCGTAATTAGGTTTGACAGCTATTCTTTGTGTATTTTATTTTAATTTTATTTAATTTGTTGTTGAGAACGAAAATGGGGGACAGATGTGCAAAATAAATATTTGTTTATTATATTATTTATTTTTTTAAGCAATGATACTCACTTTGTCTGCTGACTTTATGAATTTGACTATTTGTTTTGTCTTGTTTTTGTTTCTTCTTGTGTTTTGCTTGTGGTTTTCGACTAATTTTCGATAAAAATTAGAGATGAAACCAATTTCTACGTAATTCGGATGTTAAATCGAACTGAATTACCTTCAAATGAAAAAATAATAATTTTAAAATAAAAATGTTATTTTTATATTCAAAATTTTGTATTTAAAGATAAAAATGTATATTATTATATTAAAAAATTTTCAACTTTAAAACTAATGTTTTTTATTTTAGTTTTGAAAATAAAATAATTTTATTCTTAAAATTACCGATTTTTGAATATAAATTAAATGCATTTTCAGAATAAAAATATCATTTCTGATTTAAAAATTTTCAACTTTACCCTTCTTTTGTTACTGTTCAATTTTAATTTAATGTTGTTATTTTTAATTTTACGTTGTTTTTTTTCTCGGTGTAAGATGGAAACATCAATTTCTGATTAATATTTTTTGCTTGGAGTGATTATTTGTTTGAGCATAAAGCTCAGTATGCTGTAGAAATGAAAACCAAATTTAAATAAGAAGTACATTGAGCTTTTCGACGGCGAACAGGCAGCGGAATTTTTTTTCGCTAGGTAGTACGCTATTGATGGAAAAAGTTCGTTCAGTGCTGCCAAGCTCACAATCATATGTGGAAAGTTAAAATGTCAAAATTTCGCTGGCAATTATATGTCCGTACATTTAATTGTCGCGGAAATTTGACATTCAACATTAAAAAAATTAGCAGCAAGTATGTGTTGGTGTTGAATTTGTTAATTAAGAAATTTATTAAGTTTTTTAATGTATAGTCATGCTTTTTATAGAATATAAAATTGCAGCAATAAAAATATCTGTCAACCAGAACAGCTATTGTTTTTTCTGCATACAAAAATTTTTACTCTTCAAGAAAATTTTGCATATAGAATTAAATGCCCAACAATTTTCGTTCCTACAGCATACTAAGCTTAAGGTGGAAGTCATACTAAGGGCAAAATTAGAGTGTTCTATTTAATTGCACCATTAATATCGGGTTCAAGTTTTTCTCAGATGAATTGTAACGGAAATCATTCAAGACTAACTTAAGTGTTGAAAAAGCCCGTACCATACTAACCTGTGTTGCTTTATTCATGCCCTCCCTTAAGCTAAGTCGCTGATTCTGCAGTTATTTATACACATGATAGATGGCCCAATACGATTTGATATGTACATTATATATGATATAGGCATAGTTCACCTTGAACTAGTTTTGTACTAGTACTTATATGTCATATGCGAACTAGTTGGCTATCGTACCCTAGTAGACAAAAACGCCCTAGTAAATTCAATTAGAAAAAAAATTAAACAAAGCTATTTAGCGAGCTGCGCATATAAACGTATATCCATGCCTTTTTGGCTGCAACTTGAATTTTGTTGTATTCTTCTTTTTGCCGGCATTTCTTTTATTTTGTAAAAAAGTGTTAAATATACTGAAATATAATAAAATAAAATAAAATTAGACGAGAAAAACGCAAATACAAGGTGAAGTGGATGAAAATGAAACAATGGAGGACGAGAGTGCGTCTAATTGGGAACTGCATGTAGACCGACTACTGCAGTCCCAAGAAAATATGTTTATATGTATATTTATATTAAAATAATTAAATATTATATTAAATTGAAATTTTTGAAATTGAATTTGAAATATTCCAAGAGAACCAGTTTTAGAAGCAGTGCTATATATGCCCCAATGTATTATTGCAATATCTCTTCCAAAGAACTAGTTCTTGCACTAGTACGAGGGTCTTGCACTAATGCAGCGGGTGACAATTGCCCCTTTTCGCAGGACAAGCCCATGTTAAATTCAACAGTCAAAAGCATTGCTTGGAGATAGGTGGGGTACTAGTAGAACTAGTGAATTCACTAGTTTTGTACTAGTTCTTGACGCTGCAGGGGTGTTATAAACAATTGTTTATGTCAACTCCAACAAATTAAAATTTGAATTTAGAACAATTTACTCCAACAAATTAAATTGTTCATAATATATTAATCCCTTTTGATCTTAATTTCTGATCGCAAAAATGTCGATCAACGATTGGCTTTTATTTTTGATTGAAAAAATATCAATGTTGCAATTTAAGCCTTCTGCACACTTACGGCACGTAACGAAATGACACGAAAATACAAAATATAACTACCCTGTGTTCTTATGTATACATGCACACTAACCAGCGACGAAACGGCAACGACTTTTTACGCCAACGAAAAAGCCGGTGGCTATAAAACAAAAGAATTCTCACTGGCTTTTCGTTTGCTTTGATTACAAAAAATTAGTCGCAAGAAATGATTTCGAACAATTTATTGAACCTTTGCTCGAAAATGTTCGATCATATGGCAGGAAATCGCAGTTTGATTGATTTTATCCATCTTCTCCATCTAAAAGCAAAGCTATAAATGCTTATTGTTTATTATAGATTTTTTTTGTTTTTATTTTTTATTGCCGCTGTTTGTATAAATTTTCACCGTCGTCCCGCTAAGTATGAATTGAACACACATTGCCTGTTTGTCGCAGGTTTACTGTCGTCAAACCTTAACACGTCAGTCAAAGTCAGTGATCAGTCAAAATTTGTTCTTGTTTTCCCAGTTAAAAAATATGAACTCTCTGCGAGAGCGAAAACGAACTTCCTACAATTCATCGTACCAGTCAACTTTTCAGTGAGCCTAAAACCTGTATCAATAGGTCAAATGGTTGAGAATGTTCACTTGTCTACTGCCTAGTAGCAAATAGTCCATAATAATGTAGTAAATTTAACATACAAGTATTTTTATTAAAAGAAAAGGCAGTAGTAATATATACTTGCATCGGCCATCAGTCAAAAAATCACGTGTTAGTGGTAAAACAGTCAAATATCTCAGAGATAGTAAAAGAGAGCCAAAAACGCAATATGCTTCAGTTAATTTTACTGACATGTAAATTGCCCCAATGAATGTTTTTGATTGAATGAATAGGCCCGGTCACATGCTCAAATTTTTCATCCAACAAGTCGTCTAAAAATTTGACCAACAGAAATATTTATGGAATTTGACGAAAAATTTGACATGTGAACACTCATCAAATTGTTGGTCAAATCATTAGACGAAAATCAAAACATTTTGATTTTTCGGTTGTTTGACCAACGATTTGATGAAAAATTTGACGTGTGAACACTCGTCAAATTTTCTAATGCGATTTCATCACTTAAAAAAAGATTTCAACGCGAACACATCAATTCAAAATGCACGATGAAGAAAATTTTTATAATGATTTTATTTAAATTTATAGACTACATCCATAACTGGCAGATTAAATCGGAAATTTACAAAAAAAGATTATTTAGAAATAAAGCATATGGAGTGCTGCTGATGTGTTCACTTCGGTGTGCAAGACAATAATGAAATTTGACGAAAAATTTGATAATATGAACACTCGCGTGGTCAAACTGCTTGACCAATATTTTGATGAAGAATTTGATAATGTGACCGCCCCTAATGAATGAAAATTATTTTTGATTGAAAAAATAACGATCAATGATTGATTTTTATTTCTAATCGAAAAAAAAACATCACCCGCCCTTTTATAAACGTACAGTGTGTTAACGACCTCGAGGGAACGATTTTTGTCCAGTCCTGCCAATCTGTTTTATTCTTAGACCATTGGTATGAAAAACAGCTGTTCATAATTTTTTTAATTTCAGACAAACGTTGGAATTTTTTTTCTTGTATAATGAGAAAACAAGAAGAACCAATCTATTTAAAATAAATTCAAGTACTACAAAACAAAATCATCATCATATATCCAATGCTTCGTTCCAGTTTCAAAATACTTAACGACATTTGTGTTGTACCAGTATCGTTAACATCAGAATGTTGCAGGCGCGTGCTGCACATTACATCCGTTAAATATACGAATGAGCCCGAGAAAAAAACCAGCTCATTAGTTGAAAGAACTCTTCTAAAGTTGGCCGCCGACAAGAAGGAATTGGAATGGCGCACACCTGTAGCCGAACGTCCAGGATATTGGAAAAGTAAATTCAAAAATTTCGGCAGCGCTGACCAGACGTCAGATTTCATTGTTATGATGCAAACTCCATTTGATCTTAGACCAAAGAACGTAATAAAATGGTGGAAGAGACGTAAGGAGCTTAAGGAGCAGTACAGGCAGCAATATGTGTCACAACGAGTTGAAGTGCTTGGCATAGATTTGGCGGCAGCACATTTTTTGCTCTATCGCGGTGGCGCCGTCAAGTTTCTAGATAGACCAGGATGGATGCGGACCGATAAGAACGACAAGTTTAATCTACCCACTAAGTTTGATGAAAGCTACAAAATTGAAGCGCTGCGATGTGATGGCATGGATCTCTTCTACGAAGGTCTGGAAAACTTGCGTTGCTTGCAGCATTTGCGTTTCCTCTCATTTCATAATGTCAAACGATTTGATGACTTCTGCCTGGATCGTGTATCAGGTTCTCAATATCCATGTCTTGAAGTGCTTGACATATCCGGGACAAAGGTGACTGCAAATGGACTTGTTTGCTTATACCGCTTGCCGACACTCAAGCTACTTATTGTAGATGACCAAAAACAGTCATTAAAATATGAGTTAATGTGTGCAGTGTTACAGGAAGGAATACCTAAACTTAAAGTTGTTGACTATGCCACGTTAGAAGGCTCAAAAGAAGAAGGAACACAATGAGACTTAGAAAACGTATTGTAATTAAATTAATAAGTGAAGAAAATAGAAAATAATTTTAAATTGCAGAAAACATTTACAGCTACTTCGGTTTTCCCTTCATGTACTCAGCTTTAAGCGCTGCTCTCTCTTCCACCGGTGGCAAATATGGTTCAATACCTTTTGCTCTACGCTCGGAGCGCACCTTGCTCTATTATGTGTAAATAAATAATTTATTTTTGCTTAAATTTATCGTTAAAGAAATTTCGAGCTTACCCAAAAATCCTTGCAGTTTTTGTAATTGGCAAAAAAGACCTCACATTTATCGCGATCGTAACTATGCTTGCTCAGACATTTGTAAGAGAGTTCCTGCTCCTGTTATTTTAATTTATTTTAAAGTACATATTTGTTTTGGGTCAGGATTTCTAACGTACCTTCAGGCATGGATTATCGCGCTCTGCATTAGGATTCCTTGGCATTGTTCGAATTCTTTTTTTTTAGTTACATAAATAAGAAAAAAAATAACAGCTGATTGCAAGACTCGAAATGTCAAATTTTGTTTTCAAAACGTCGAAATTAGCGATGTACTAAAACTATCGATTGATAATCATTTGCACTTAAATGATTTCTTTACACAATGCAACTTTTGCTCAAACATGGAACGTCGATTGTAATAAGCAAAATGGAACGTACGAAACTGTCACTTTACAATCACTAACTTGCATTTTTATTGTAACCGAGCGTTTCCACTGCCCGAACAAAGGAAGTATTTATCGCGAACAAAACGAAGCGAAGCGAATGGTGGAATATAAATATAAGTTTCCTAGCGCTATAGGAGCTCTGGTCTGCACGCACATGCTGATCCGGACACCAAAAACTCAGTGATGGATTCATCAACCAAAAGGGGCAAGCATCATTCAATGTGCAGGCGACATCCTATGCAAGTGAATGGATTACAAGTGTCGATTGTATATGAAGGAATTCTCTTGTACAAGACCTAATAAAAGAAATCTTGCTTGGAGACGAAGGCTACGGCTTAACACCGTGGCTTATGACTCCCTATCGGAATTCTAATTCACATGCTGCAAACAAATATAATAACCTACATTCTAAGGCCTTTTCCATATGGAGAAACGGAAAAGTAACTCAACTGCAACACAAATGCTAAGAAAGTTGCAAGCCACTGCAATTCCAAACATTATTGCAACCTATGCTTTCAGATGAGCAAGTTACGCACAACGCAACATTGATCTCACAGACGACAATTAAATAATCAGCGATATTTCTCTACTTCTTCTATAACAATTATCAATTTGTTAACTGCTCGCTCATTGCTGCTTCCTGTATTCAAAATAAAAAAACATAAAACACAATGTTTCGGAATTTAATTGATTCTTTTCTCAACTTAAAGTACCACAAAATTGATTTAAATTATCAAGAAACACAAGTCGCTGATATAAATTACAGCAAGCTGTGCTTAAAACTTATCGCAAACGTGCTGTCAACTAGTTGTAAAAAAGTTGCTTCATCTGAAGCTTTCGGTATACTTATATGGGTTAGCAACATTTGTTGATGGTGCGTCGTTTTTCAATTGCTCCGTGGGGAAAAGGCCTAAGGAACGCGTCACAATTGAACGAGTCTTTGATTGAGCGTGTCTAATTCATGGAGTCATTTTGTAATCACAAAAGGCGAATGGAAACAAGGAAAATACCTTCAATGATTAGTGCGTGTCTTATATTGCACAATATATCTAAATATTTAAAAGAACCTGAATTCGAAAAATCCTTCTCAAAATTCTCAATATGTTGATGAAATTAATCCGGTGGCAAATCATAGTGATCTGAACACCAATCTAAGATATATAATATTGCAAATTACATATATGAAGATGTTACACTTAAAAAATACTTTATTATTACATTTAAATACAAACTGAGTTTTTCCTAGTTTTATTTTTTTAGTTTTTTGTCTTTTTTTAATATCCAGACTCTTTAAGAAAAACTTGTTCAGTGCTTTTAACTAACAAAATCGGCCGGTTAAGCTCTGCTTAAGAGACGACAATTTTAAGGTCGTACTGAACAACTGGAACTAAGAAAAAGTATCCTTTATTCAGCTATTTGTTTTTCCATGCTGAATAGTAATTGGCAAAACTCCAAACTTTTTAAAGAATTCATTTATTTTATGTACATATGTGAAAAGAATTCAATGTGCACTAAAATAACCAAGAAACAAAAAAGGTAAAAAAATAGAAGTAAATTAAATAACACTTTTATTAATTGGTATGTCCTTTGAGTTGTAAGTCAGCAACCACCTCCTGCTTTTAAAGCAAACATTTCTGAATTTCAAAGACTTCAAGTTGCTTCAAAAGAACAAGTTTCGGAAGCTGTTCAAGGGGCAAACATTTAATTTCTTGCATCTGTAACTTATTAAAAATTTATAGTAAATTCAATTTAATATTTTCATTGTTTTCAGCAGACGGATACGCTTCTTAAGGGGTTAGTACACTGCTTTAAGCACGTTAAGAATTTATATACTCTTAAGCACCGGCTATGCCTTCTTTTGGGCATTACAAAGGTTTGGACAAGCTTAATATACCAAGAACTAATCAGGTGCAAAGTATATAAACGGAATTTTCCCCAAACACTTGTTTACCTAAGGAACGCATTCTTATGCTCGACACCTTGTATAAAATAAAGAAAAACGACTTATATCGATGTTATCAGAGTTTAGTAAATGTGGCAAGCGTGCTGATCTTTTCTTTTGTGTTTTATTTAGGGTTTGTTCCATGCTTGGAAAATATGATGAAGTTGATGAATCTATGGATAGCTTCTCATTGCTTGGTGCGTTGAAAACCTTTTTTGGTGGTAAAAAAAGTAGCATCATCATCTGCACTATCAGTAACCTCTACAGTTGTTGATGAATCTAAAACGATTCCACCCTAAAAAGGAAGAACAAAGCTTGAGTATCCTGGTGTAAAAACCCGGTACATAGAAAACATGTTATAACCTTTTAATGGATTTATGGCAGGATTATCAGTTGCGTGTAAAAGTTCTGATAACTCTTTCTCCACTGCAGGCAGAGTTATTTTTCGGTTTCCAGTCCTTGAAACATCTACTTTTGATTTTAATTTTGCTTTTAAATTCTGCACTTTCTTAAAAACTTGCTGAGAAGAATAACAAACCCCTTATCAAGTTGCCGCTGTTGGCATATATTTTCTGCAGCATCCCTTTTTTCAATAATATTTGGAAAATAATATTTTCTCATGCTTTTTCAAATATTTCATAAATACTTGATCAGTTACCCTTGATGAATTCTCCCTATGTCCAACTGTTTTGTTTCTGAACCCTGTTCGTTGTAGTCGTCCAATGCCCTGACTTCCATACAAGTTGCTTCCATTGCTTCTATAGTAACTTCCTCCACTGATTCCATGTTTATTCGCTAGAATTCTTTTGAAATATTAATTATTTCTTATGAAAATTATATTTTTGACTTTGATTTTTTAAACTTTCGTTATATTGAAATTGAATTTTTTATTTTACAACAAAATCAAAACAAACTAGGAAGAAGTGAACGCTTAATTTCGAAATTCAAAAATAGAGTTAACTTGGAATTTTTATGAATACAAAAAATAGAAACCGAAATGAAAACCGAACTTTCACTACTTGATAGTAAAGACTTATTTGTAGCATTCACTCTTTTTTATGCATACAGCCAAATAAAACTATATGTTTTTGCTCAATCTCCCAAAAAAATTAATTTAAATTGGGCACTTAACAATATATTTTCCATATTTATTTATTTTGATGCTGTTCCATTTTTTTTTGTCAAAAAACACAAGAAGTCACTTTTAAATGACTATAAAGAATTAACTAACAACATTTTCAATGATAACATTAACACTTTGTTGTAGCTTGGCTAATTCTAATGAGCTGTCAAACACTGTCAAGATCGAAAAAAATAAAACATCAAAATAGCATTGCAAATAAGCGATGGGAAGGCTTTCCCAGTTAGAGCGTTAAGAAAAAATACATAACGTACCAATAAAAATCGTATAGCTTATCTTAACCTTAGCTTTAGGCAAATAAAACAAAGTAAAACTGCTCTTTTTTTTTTTAGTTTATTTTGTTCTTTTTATTTTTTCCTACGTTATTAACTGTCATTTCAACAAATCTACTACTCTGTTTACAAAGATGCACCGGATTCGCCCAAAAATTCGTTCGTGCTGGAAATGTGTTTCCACTGTGCGAATAGCGTTCGCGAACATTTTTTGAAAACCAATGTCCCGAATCTTGGTTCTGACCAAACTGTTTCCACTGCCTGAAACGCTTGGTAAGACCTTAAAACAAGTTTATTGTTTCATTAGACTTTTGATTTCCTTTGTATATTCCGTTCTGTTTGGATAAATTCTGCTTGTAGTCACTGAAATTTTTCTGCCTACTTATAAAACAATTCTTAATTCTCGTAAAATATTTTCGATCGGTAAAACCCAAAGTGATGCCCAAACCTTACAAGCTTTAACTTTGAATAAAAAATGTTTATGAATAACAATATGAGCAAGCACGAACAATAAAAAATTAATTGCCCATTTAAATCCTTATTTCAGTAACTTATTTTTATATATATAGATTAGTCCAGAGCTAGAAGTACTCAAATCGTTAGTTCCTTTGAATGTTTTTCATGTGCTATAGTTCGGAGGCTTGCTCTTTTCTAAAAAAACTAAATCACCAAAAAACTACTAAAGTTTTTTAAGTGAAAAAACCCTGTATTAAAAGTTTTATTTTAAGCTACGATTTATTTTAGATACATTTTGTTTTTATATTATAATTATATATGTTTTGAAGAAAATTTTTTCAATTTTTGGATAGCAAATATTAAACCATATAGCAGGAATTCGTAGCTTAGTAAGGTAACCTAAATATGTGGTGGACACGATTTTCAAAGCTTGTTCATATATAAAAAAAAAAAAAAAATTACTAAGGTTTTTCAACTTTTTCAACTTTTAATCGAAGATTTTAGAAAAATGTTGATTTTTAACAATATGGCAGCTTAAAAACTCATTTTTGACAAAAAATTAATTTTTTTAGGTAATAAAAAAAGAATTTCTCTAAAATAAAAATCGTACGATCACCTCATTTAGAGGTAATTCAGTTTGAATTATTTACACTATTTAGGCCGTAATATGAACGTAGTATAAATAGTTGTTGTAGAATATTAAATAATATAAGCGAACACTACTTACTATCAATATCAAACCCAGTTTTCAGGCGTTCTCTATCTAAATACCTTTTCCTACCGTAATTTCCCCCATATTACTTACCATTCATGTTTTAACGAAACCTTTTTAAAACCCCTATTCCTTCAAAATACGCTCTAATCTCTGACTCCCACTCTCATGACCACTCCCACATCCATGTTCTAATTTACATTATAAGCATAATTAAGTATAATTATAACACCCTTTTTCGCCTTTCCCTCTCTCTTCTTTTTGACATCATTTTAAAAATGTCAGTGGTGTGGGCGGATCACGGGCACAAAAACAAGGAGAGGAGAAAATAGAAGAAAAACTATATATAATAATTAAATCTGTCAGCATAAGTAAAATTGCCTTGTTTGACTAAATACTTACTTACTTACTTAGTTGGTCGTAACAACCCGTGTCCGGGTTTCAACCGACCTCATCAGCTCTCGCCAGGCGCCTCTGCTTTGCGCGCGCCTTCTCCAATCGGATACACCAAGTGCGGTTAGGGCTTCCTCAGCCTGGTCCATCCATCGGAGGCATGGTCTCCCTCGTCGTCGTTGACCAGCGACCCTCGCCTCGAGCACCTTTTTCGCTGGAGCTTCGTCGTTCATACGATGGACATGACCCAGCCAGCGTAGTCGCTGCACAGTTATACGCCGAACTACGTCAATGTCATCGTAGAGCTCATACAGCTCGTGGTTCATTCGGATGCGATAGTCATCGCCGACTCGAACAGGACCGAAGATTTTGCGAAGAACTTTTCTCTCGAACACCCCCAGAGCGGCTGCGTCAGTTTGCGAAACTACCCATGCCTCAGCGCCATAAAGCAGCACAGGTAGAACGAGCGTCTTGTAGAGTGTTAGTTTTGTCGATCGAGAGAGGGCTCTGGAACTTAGTTGCTTACTGAGCCCGTAGTAGCACCTATTAGCAATTATTGTTCTTCGCTTTATCTCCAGGCTGATTTCGTTTTTGGTATTAATGGCGGTGCCAAGGTAAACGAACTCCTTGACTACTTCAAAGTTATAGCTGCCGGATGAAACGTGGGAGTCTAAACGCCGAGCTCCCTTGTTTGTAGACAGCATATATTTTGTTTTGCCCTCATTTATCGTCAAACCCACTTTGGCTGATTCCTTTTCGATAGCGGCGAAAGCAGCGGTAACATCTCTCTTGGTTCTGCCGACAATATCAATATCATCAGCGTACGCAAGGAGCTGGACGCCTTTGTAGAAAATGGTGCCATTACGATGCACACCGGCCTTTCGTACGATCCCCTCCATGATGATGTTAAAGAGATCGCAAGACAGTGGATCGCCTTGCCTGAAACCTCTTTCGGTATTGAAGGTTTCGGAGAGGTCATTTCCTACCTTGACGGAGCTGCGTGTGTTGCTCAACGTCATTCTGCAAAGTCTGATCAACTTTGCAGGTATACCGAACTCAGACATTGTTGCGTATAGGCAATCCCTTCTCGGGCTATCGAACGCAGCTTTAAAATCGACAAAGAGATGGTGTGTGTCAATTTGGTTTTCGTGGGTTTTCTCCAGGATTTGTCGTAGCGTGAAAATCTGGTCTATGGTGGACTTACCAGGTCGAAAGCCACACTGATAAGGTCCAATCAGTGTTTTTGTAATCGGCTTTAATCTTTCACACAGTACGCTTGAGAGAACCTTATATGCGATGGAAATAAGACTGATACCTCTATAACTTGCGCAGATTGTTGGGTCTCCTTTCTTAAGTATAGGGCACAGTACGCTGAGGTTCCAATCGTCGGGCATGCTTTCTTCTAGCCATATTTTGCTGATGAGCTGATGCATGCTCCTTATCAATTCATCGCCGCCGGTTTTAAACAATTCAGCTGAGAGGCCGTCAGCACCCGCTGCTTTGTTTGACTAAATAACTAAATAAAAAATAAAGAATTGAAGTCGTCGTCCATATTTGATTGCGTGGAAGCTCAACTTTATATTCCCGTTATTTGTCGAGTGCAAAGTCCGCTGGTATGTACATTCATCTGAGCACCCTATCGCTCAGAACACTTCCACTGCTATCGATAAGCAAGCAAAAACACATATTTCTTGTTATCGTTCCTCCATTTTATTCATTTTGCATGGTCGAATTTTTTGGTGAGCAAGTCATTTTATTTTCTAATTATCTGCCGAAAAAAGTGACTAAAATTTAAATAAACTAGTTAAATTTTTAAATAAATAAAAAATAAAGAGTATATACCTTAAATAATACTTGTATGAATTAAAGTTACGATCCATGTTTGTCTCTAAATTTGCTGTGGAATTTTTATGTATCTATGTAGACACTTTAATAAGCATCATTGTAGACCCGTAAACCGGACTGCCGTTAATAAACTCAAGATTTGAAAATGAATGCTTTGGGAGTGAAACCATCAACAGTTACAGCAGGTAATAAGAACACATAAAATCAAATTTGCCCAAGGAATAGCTATTGTTTTTAAATTTTAGTAGGTTCCGTGCCGCCAGCTGCATCGTTACCAGTTGCAACTAGTGCCGTTGAAAAAAACAAACAATGGCAACGCGAATTGCTTATGGAGCGCATACGTTCGCATGCAACACAACAGAAAACCTTTCCAGAACTTTCAAAATCCATGCGCATGTCCATGTTAGAGAAGCGTTACGCTTTGGACGCAGTGGAAAAGACAAATCTACAGAAATGCTTGGATAGTATGCAGCACTGCATTAAAGTTACATCGCGCCAAGGTCTAGTCGAACGTCTCGAGAGCTTGTCGCGCCAATTAGGACTTAAATTTATGGAGGATACAACCGGTTTGTTCATTTCAACAGATATGTTCTTTTTGGAAATTATGCTGGATGCCAACGGCTCTCTTACTGATGTCAAGGTACATCACGAATGTAAAATTGAACAGCAATCATGCAGTGAGCTTGTAAGTTGTCTGAATCGCGGTGATTTTGCAGATTTTACTGTTCAGCTAGAAGGTCTTTCATCAATATATCAGCTAAATGCTGAGCCCAAAGTGAAGAAGAAGGCTTTTGTTGCTCTGCAAGCCATGGAAACAGATCTATACAATTTGTTCCAAGTTCAAAACTTCACAAAGGATACGCAACAGATGTTAGAATCGTCTGCAGTGGGTTTGGTGCTTAAAAGACGTGGCGGTCATCCAATGAAACTAACATATTTTGTTGCGCCCTACGATCTGATCTCATTGACAGATAAATGCCTGCAAACATTAAGCCTAGATTTGATTAGCAATAAGGACATTGGCATGAGCGTCACTGTGAATCTGGAGGCAGCCTCCGCCAATAAACTGCAAATATTACCTACCGTTACATTTATCAAGGATGCTACGAAAGGCGTTGAGACGCCCGTCTATGCACCACTAACTCAGCTAAATTCAACATTGCTGCCAGCAACTTTTGTGTTGCGTTTAAATAAACCATTGCCGGTATGTAGTGCAACTTTACGCGCACTTTTGCCTAATGCAGCTGCCACAGCTGCAGCTGGCAACAACGAGACTGCTACGACAACTGGCTCAACATCACTGCTTGAGCAAAAGTCAAGCCCTAGCGCGTCAGCACGAGAATCCTCTACAACCATCATGAATTTGATAGTACAAACTGCTTCCGAGCAGCAATTAAAAAATTCTGCCAAAGGTTTGTTTGTATGTTTGCCGGATCAGACACACTGCTATTTCTTTACGGATAATAAACAATTAAAGGTACGTAAGCTTTAATTATGCACGCATATAAAGAAAAATATCGTACAGTGTTAGTTCTCTTAAACTGTACCAAAATGCATTTTTAAAAAGAACGAATAATTAACAATGTTTAAATAAATTTTAATTTAAAATTGCAGGCAACATTGGTTTCATCTGTACCTTTTACTGAGCCTTCGCAAGTGCCAATTATTTTAGCTTTTCTGAGGAAGCAGGCATTGTTTTACTCTCTGCTTTCGAGTTGTGTGCGCCCACAGGCAAAAATGGGAAATGGTATGTTTCTTATTTTAATCATTGAACTGAATTTTCTCAAAAAATTAGAAACAAATTTTATAAAATGTGTAACTATTGGGAAAAGCTATTTGAAATCATACATCTATTAAATTTTTTGTTACATTTAAACGACGTTTTAACTTTAACTGGAGCGGAATATAAACGTTAATGTTAACATGAAAGTATAATAGCGGTTATAGATCATACATGGACATTTTCTATTACCATTAATTTTTTATCTTTAGTAATTTTCCATTACTATCCACATAGTGGTATGCTTTCTTCAATTTATTTATTTATTAAATGCTTATTTCAAAACAAAGCAAGTATCTAATTTTAATAAATATTTCTAGTTTTGTTGAAAATACATTCAATAGTTTAAAAGAAAGCAATATTTCTGTACTCCTGTAGAAGTTTACTATCAGTGTGTGTGTGTGTATGTGCAAGTGGCGGCTACGCAGTATTGCACGCCCAATGACGATATGTAGGTGATGGTGAAGTCTACGAACCACCAGCAAGACTTAAAAGGAACATGCCCAACAAAGTCTGTTGTTAATTTGGTAACTAATAACACTTTAAGTACAAAAAAATGCAGCTATAGTCTGCAAAAGGTTGACAGTCATGATTTGATATTCACCACACCTTCGCAGTCTGGTATTTATAAAGCCATCATAAAATCTGCCGAAATGTTGGAGCAAATATTTATAAAAACTCTGAAAAATGAGAGACACCAGGTCTCCATTTTTATGGCAAAAAGTTTAAAAAAAAGAAAAAAAAATGAGTGAAAGGAAATAAAGTTGGGTGTTCTGGTCTTCGAGGATGGTCGAACCTTAACGATTTTTAATAGAATACATGAGATTTTAGATAAATTGGGGAGTCAATTAAAATGATAGTATCTGATACAACAAGCGTTAACACGGGCAAGAAAAATGGCGTTGTTATTCTTGTTCAAAACTATATGGAATCTATTGGTTTACCACCTACTCAGTTTGTTGGGTGTCAGCATCATGTTCTTGACTTAATTTTGAGACATGTTATGGATGAGCTATTATGCAGGAAGGAATATCAGATATCATTTTGTACCGGATCTTACTGGAATGAACCCAAGCTCATATTTGAAAATATAAAATGTCGTAATGATATGCAATATTTATTGAGTGCTTTAAACCAGACGCCGCACAATCTATTTAAGGCCAGGTAACCCGCCGTTCAAATTAGCCATCAAATTGGCGGATGCCAGTTTGCCGATGCCCAGGGAACACCACGTAGAGGTTTGAGTCAACTTGGGACGATTTCGACATGGATAATGCTGGCTTCGTCAGGTTGAGTCAGTCAGACACGTTGCCAGCTGTTCCCCAAGCATTTATATGAGTTTGGCAAAATATTTAAATTTTACGAAAAAAATGGCATTTTCTTTTATAAATTTTAAAACTCTACCACCTTTAATGCCCGTATAATACTTCATTTTTTTTTGTCCAATTTTAAAATCTGAAAACAAGTGGCGTGTGGGCAAGACAGACATATTTTATAAGAAAAGGATAAACGTTGTTACTTTTTTATTTCTGTTTTTTTTTTAAGAGCAGCTGCATTTAATGAATTAATATTAGTGATATTACACACTTCCAATTCAGCATACATTTATCTTTAATAGTTTTGTTTACTCTAAAAATGTTAAATTAATTATTAACAGCACAGTAAAAATTTTATCGAAATTTAACAAAGAAAGAATTGAAAGAAATGGCAAAAAAAAAATGCAAAGAAAATACAGGCCATCCTACAAATTTTTCTCCTATTCGTACCATATGCGTACTTACTCACACCAATTGAATCCATGCCTTCGTGCTATTTAAACTGCTCTAGTTATAATTTTAAATGATCAATTTAATTAAGTATCGTACAGGCTTAAGCAATGCTCGATGAAATTCCAGGGCTATTTTTCCCATTTTAGCATTATTCCAATTCAATAACATTAAATTTGCCTCATATTAGAAAAATAATTTCATATAAGTTAAATAACACCCCAACCCCTTGGGGGTTGGCATATTAAAATATTTTTGATTTTATTTAATAAATCTATCTTATATGAAAAAGTGTATAATTTTCATTTAGAAAACTCCTGGGGGATGTTTTTGTAATAAAAAAAAAGTATGTGTGTGAAACTTTTATCCAAAAATGAAATTTCTGGGAAGATTGCTAATTTATTTTATTAACATTTCCTCCTACAGTGCAACCAAATGTTTAAAAAGCAGTCTCTTCTTCATACCAGTAGTAGTTCAAGAACTGATTTTTTTCATAAAGCCAACCAGTATTTTCAACATGGCGATATCATGGGAAATATCAATTGTACCTTTTGTTTATGGACAGTTACTGAAAAGTTCAATATTCACGTACAAAATTAGATCGCAGTTTTTTTTTTACTTTCGTGACACAGTTGGTTATCAAGAGGATTTTTTATTTTAATTTGATGACTTGAGTCATCCCAGGCTCGATCTTCATAGCACAGACGACAGATCTTGCTGTTTTATATTTTTGTTAATTACATTTTTATGTATAAATATTAAAAAGAAAACATTTATCGAAAAACCTGTGTCGGGAATAATGAACTTTTACCTTTCCGTACTCGCATCGAACCGCGTACAATTTGACTGCAAGTTGAACGTGCTACCATCGCACCATTGCCTCCCTTGCATCAAAACCAACAAAATACGAACAAACCTGAAAGCAAGCATAGTATACACCTTCCAATTTATTCCATAGGATTGATGCCAAAAAGAATTTATTGTTTATCCAAAATAATCATCAATTGATTATATAATTTGGTCTTTATTTATATAATTTATTTTCAAAAACTGCCTGTATGATTGTAAAAATTTTTAATATAAAAAAGCACAAAATTTCAACCGCAGTAAGAACCAATAAACCTTCGCTTCGTGGTTCGCTCTGACCTTATGCTACCGCGCATACTTGTTTGGGTTTATTTTACCGTGCCTACACAGTTACAAATGTTGATGCATTTTTCGTTACACGACGATATTTAATGCTATTTGCGACGATATTTAATGCTAAATGATGCAGACATGTATATACACTCATGGACAGATAAATAAGAACATAACTTGCTTGTGAGTGCATTCACTGGTGATGCTTTTTTATTCAGTACTAAATAAAAATAAATGACTTCATTAGTTAAAAAGAACTTAAAATTAGATATTTATTAGATATTTATTTATTAGAAACTTAATTTTAGATATTTAATACAATTAAAAAAAATAACATAAGCAAGTAAATAACAAAATATTTTTGCAAAAAACATATTTGGAACAAAATAGCCTGGCCAAATAAATAAGAACATTCAATGTTTGCTTACAGATTAAAGTTTAGGAACATTACTAGTACAAAAAAAAAAATTTAAGCTTAATATCCGGAGTGTCCTCCTTTGTTTTGAATAACTTTTTGTATCCTATTTGGCATTGATGAAATTAATTTCCTACAAGTTTCTATGGGAATTTTTTGCCATTCCTCTTTTACAAAACTCCATAATTGTGCTTTGTTTGAGAACTGCCTTTTTGATACCTCATTTTTTAAGACACCCCACAAGTTTTCAATGGGGTTTAGGTCCGGTGATTGACTTGGCCACTGAATCATTCGGATTTTATTATCTGTCAGCCACTTTTTACTAACTTGGAGCTGTGCTTCGGGTCGTTATCTTGCTGTAACGACCATATCAAGGGCATATTCTCGCTGGCATACGATAACATTACAGTTTCCAAGATATCCTTGTAGCTCAATGCAGTCATAGTGTCGGTAATGAGATGTATCGGACCAACGCCATACCAAGAAAATCCTCCATACACCATAATGTTGCCGCCCCCATGCTTTACAGTCTTTTTTGTAAATCGAACGTGGAATTGTTTACCCTTTGGCCTTCGTACATTGCGTGCGTAATCATTTGAAAACAAATTAATCTTACACTCGTCAGCCCAAAGAATATTTCTCCATTTCTTTTCACCTTCAGTTCCCTTCCATGACACATGACTTTTGGCGAATTCTAACCTACTCCTTAAATGATGAGGACGTAGCAAAGGGACTCTTCTGGCTATTCTTCCAGGTAGATTTGCGGCCTTTAATCGCCTCCGGATGGTTCTTGAAGACACTTTATTATTTATTTCGCCAGCAATCTGCCTCGAAGACATGAAAGGGTCTCTTTTTACTAGCGTTAGAATTCTATTGTCTGTAGAGTCTGAGGCTTTTTTGTTGAATTTTCCTCGACTATCATCACTTTTTTGTGGCTTAAGAGCGTTGTGCACAAAACACAAGGACCGATCCAAACAATTAGCGATGTAACGGAACGTATGGCCCTTCGATTTCAATTTCTCAACCAGCCGCTTTTCCTCCAATGAACAGTGCTTACTTCGTCCCATCTAATACATTATTTACATTAATTAAACTAAATATTTCTCCTGCTATACAGAGAATTACAAACCTTTGATAAAAAATCACTTCAACCCGTAGAATTTTGAAAAAAATGCTTACGTTATTATTTATTTGTCCACCTGTTAAAGCAACTGGTTGTAGAAAAGTACGCATCAAACACAAATAACGGGATTTCCCCGTTGGTTTTTACTAGAATACGGCATTGCCAGAATCAAAATATAAATTTCATTGCGTTTGGTGTCTATGCATCGAATTTTTTTGACACATTTAGGTATTTTTTGTTTTTAAAAAATATGTTCTTATTTATCTGTCCATGAGTGTATATATGTAGAAGAAACTCCAACATTATCACAAAAATTGTGCTAGTTCCCATACGGCACATAGCCCGACTTCGCTATAGAAAATTTAAAAATTTACGAACAGATATCGATTACGATTCGAAAAAGATACGTTTGGCGGACGTAGCGGTTACTTCGTAAACGACCCCGATTAATTCTTCAACACAAATGCGAAGATAATTATATTTTCTACTTTTTACTGTAAGGTTAATTTTTCGGATAACTTTTTTGGCATTTTCAGACTTACTTTTATTATTACTGAAGCGATAACACTGGTATGAAATAACTTTCGATTTTTGATCACCAATTAGGAAAAAATACGATATTTTTTTTCAATAAAAGGTCGTTGCAAACGAACTTTCGATGTAAACAAGCTATGTGCCGGGTGGGTTACATATGCATTGACAAGTTCATTTTCGGCACTATATTTTAGTAACATAACCTTATCATGTTTTACTTTCGACCAAAGTAGTGAAGCGTAGGTAATCTGATAGCTCAGTTGGTAATGGAATAACTTGTAACCAGAATTTTGTGTGTTCAAATACCACAGCATGCGAATATTTTTTTATTTCGATATAAATGTGAGTTTGAGAATTATATGCAAGATACGATGTTTATATGGAAATTCACAGATCTAAGAATAAAACAAATTTTCGATTCAAAGTTGCATTCGTTAATATTGCAGAATGTGCTGTTTCCTGTTTCAAATGGGATCAAGTACTTGGGGGTGACTTTTGACAAGCAACTTCTATGGAATACCCACCTAAATTCAATTATAGGCAGGGCAACTCGTGCTCTTTATGCCTGCCAACGCCTGCATGGTAAAACGTGGGGCCTTAAACCAAAAATTATCTATTGGACGTTTACCACCATTATTAGACCTTTAGTGTCATGTACGCGGCATTAGCATCGTGGCCCAAGGTCCAGCAACGTACAGCAGATAACATGCTCAAAAAGCTGCAAAGGATAGCGTGCATTGGCATCACAGGGGCAATGAAAACGTGCCCAACTGAAGCTCTCGGTGTAATAACTGAACTTACTCCGTTAGTAATTACTATTAAAAAAGAATCATGTCTCAGTCAAAGTTTCAAACAGGACCCATTTCTAAAAATTCCAGATAGGATGCTGACAACGTTAAACTTCTCAACGCGCTATAGGGTTGCTCTACTCAACAGGCAACTGTGGAGGAGTGATAGCTTCACAGCTGATTCTGTCTCACAGTTATGATTTACTGACGCGTCTAAATTAGAAAACGGAGAAACGGGATATGGGGTCTATGGTCCCAAATTCAAAAAAGCTCTTCCAATGGGCCATACGCCTACCATTTTCTAAGCGGAGATTTACGCCATTGAAGTATGTGTCCCGGAAAGTCTCCGTAGGAAATCTATGGGGGCACATATTTACATATTTTCTGATAGTCCAGCGGCACTAAAGGCTTTACAGTCTTTTGAGCTCAAATCAAGACTAGTCGCTGATTGCGCTGAAATACTAAATTCACTGGGACAAAACAACAAAGTGGAATTGTGGTGGGTGCCAGGGCACGAAGTTTTCGAAGGCAACGAAAAGGCGGACTGCCTTGCCAAAAGAGGGGCATCTCGACTTCTTATTGGCCCCGAACCATTTTGTAGTGTTGCTAAAGGCTACTTTGCGGAAAAGATTAGGATCTGGGTCTAAGCTAAGAAATTAAGAACTCTCAGTAGAACTAAATCGAAAGACTTACTCAAGCTAACCAAAGCAGACCTTAGAATTCTAACAAGTTATTCCACAGGTCACTGTTCACTTAGATACCATCTTAAAAAGATGGGACTATCTAATTCAGATGTGTGCAGACTCTGCGAGGAGGAGGAGGAAACTCCAGAGCACATTCAATGTAAATGTCCGGCAATCTGTAGCATAAGACTTTCTCACTTTGGGTGGGCATTAGTGTCTCCTTCAAAAATATGGGACACCAGCCAGATACAGTGCTGAAATTCATAAAAAGCCTAAATCTGGAAAGTTACACCAAAGGCATGCACAAAAGATCCTATGGGTTGCAGTGCGCATGAGCCCACTTCAACATATGCTGTTTCCAAGCCAATCAATGCACGGCTTATTTCGAAAATTGCTTTTTGAATTTATCAAAACTCAATATGACAAATGCCTAAAATTATGCTAATGTTCTGAAAAAAAGCTACGTTCAGATTAAAATTTTAAGACCGTAATGTACGTTAAGGGTACTAAACGAAAGACTCAATTCAATCATAAAAGAACTACATATTGTTAAATTTAACATAAGTATGAGCTACTCAAATAAATATGTCTCCGTGGCCCAGTGGGTAGAACCGCCGACTATGGATCCAAGCGTAGTGTGTTCAATCCTCAGTGAAAGCAAAATTATGAAAAATTTTTAAATAGAAATTTTTCGTTTTTATACAATCAGTGCGGCGAATTGCTGTGTTGGTGTTTTCATAAGAACCACTTCGTTACATTGGTTTTACACTCGCTATAAAAGTTTCACTTCAAAAATAAAAAACTTCATATATATTATTTCTCATATCAGAATGCCATGTAAATATGAGGTTGTAAAAAAGTCATGCCCCTAATGCAGATCTTTGGTACATACATTTAAAAAAAAACAAACCAATAAACTTGAGAAACTCCTCTTTTTTAAGTCGGTTAATTAGATAAATTAGTATCTAAAAAATTTTTAAAATAGCTAATTCTAGCAGGAAAATAGGTAAAATGGCAATACTGGCAGAAAGAAGCAATATTTAGTCAAAGAGCGACATACAAAAAAAGAGAAATAAAGGCATGATATAATCACCAGGTAGTATTATTCGCTGAAAATCAGCTGTGGAAAAACTGTCGCTATGGGCATATAGTGTCAAAATGTAGCGAGTAGGTGCAAACAATGTTGCTTCTTGTGTTATTTAAAATTAAAAATCGGCAAACAATACCCCTTGTATTCACGATGTGATGTATTTGTTATACATTTTTAGAAAATATTCAATATTTATACGTTATTGTGAACGAACCTTCAACAAGTTTTTGTATTTTAATAATCAGCTAATTTTTGTTTGGAAATATAAATTTAAATCATCATTTAAGTAGTGTAGTGGTTAAGTAGTGGTTAAATATAAGTAGCATAAGTCTTGTTCGCTTGGCGTGAATAAAGTCCATTGTGAGGAAATGTTTCTCACAAATCCTGGAATGGGCGCCTTAGACTACGCCGCGTCTTTTTATCCATAGTTGACTATTTTAAAAATTTTTAAAAACCACTAGGAAATAACTCAAGAAATATTTTTTTAAGTTAAGTCTGACTATTAACTTTTTCATTTAAGTGTACCTTTATGTGCCATTATCCAACTGGCGGAAGCCCTCAAAACAATACAATCTGACATCACCGCCATCCAGGAAATGCGATGGAAAGGGCAAGGCTGCTCTAAACAAGCACACTGCGATATCTACTACAGCTGCCATGCGGAGAAGCGCGAATTCGTATGTGGATTCGTCGTTAGCCGGAAACTACGCCACCTTGTTTCCCGGTTCACACCTGTGAACGAAAGATTGGCCACGATCCGCATTAAGGCAAAATTTTTCTACATAAGCCTTATTTGCGCGCACGCCCCGACGGAGGAAAAGGACGAAGCCGTCAAGGACGCTTTCTACGCTAGTCTTGAGGACGTATATGACCACCTTCCGGTCCATGACGTGAAAATAGTCCTCGGCGATTTTAATGCGAAAGTCGGAAGGGAAGGCATCTTTGGCCCCACTGTCGGTCAGTTCAGTCTTCACGAGACCTCCACAAACAACGGTCTAAGACTGATCGACTTCGCCGCGGCACGAAACATGGTAGTTAGTAGCACCAGATTTAAGCACCTCGACATCCACAAGGCCACCTGGCTGTCCCCGGATCAAAAAACGCGAAACCAAATTGATCATGTTGTAATCGACGGAAGGCATGCCTCTAGTGTTCTAGATGTGCGTACATTTCGGGGAGTCAACATTGACTCCGACCATTATCTTGTTGCAGCCAAGAGCCGCATGCGATTATGCAATGCCAAGAACATACGCACAGGAATGCAACGAAAGCTAGATGTCGCTAAGCTGCAATTACAACGGACTGCCGAAGCCTACTCCGCTCAACTCTCGGTTAAGCTCAACCAACCAACCTCTGGACTCGACGACGCCGGCGGACTTTGGGCGCATATATCCCACTCCATGCGCGCTGCCGCTGAAGAAGTCATTGGTTTCCGGCGCCCGCAACCTCGGAACCAGTGGTATGATCAGGAGTGTCGCATTGCGACTGCAGTAAAAAACGCCGCTTATAGAAAAACGCTGCAGTCAGCTGCAACGCGAGCCGTGCGAGAAAACTACCGCGAAAAGAGGAAGGAAGAGAGGCGCCTTTTCAGACGCAAGAAAAGAGAGCAGGAAAAGCGTGAGCGTGAGGAACTAGAGGTATACCAGGGCAAGAAGGATGCACGAAAATTCTATCAACAGGTTAAGCGTCTAACCCAAGGTTTCAAGCCCGGAGCATCCACTTGTAGAGACGAAAATGGAGATCTGAATACGGATACACAGTGTGTGCTTAGATTGTGGGGACAGCACTTCTCCAATTTACTTAATGGCGACGATTCCACCAATGCCGCCCATCGAGAGCACAGTGCAGTGCCACCAATCGACGATGACGGAGTGGAAGTATCACCACCTAGCCATGAAGAGGTTCGAGTTGCTATCCAGCGACTCAAAAACAATAAAGCAGCGGGTGATGACGGCCTGTCAGCTGAATTGTTTAAAACCGGCGGCGATGAATTGATAAGGCGCATGCATCAGCTCATCAGCAAAATATGGCTAGCAGAAAGCATGCCCGACGATTGGAACCTCAGTGTACTGTGCCCTATACTTAAGAAAGGAGACCCTACAATCTGCGCAAGTTATAGAGGTATCAGTCTTATTTCCATCGCATATAAGGTTCTCTCAAGCGTACTGTGTGAAAGATTAAAGCCAATTACAAAAACACTGATTGGACCTTATCAGTGTGGCTTTCGACCTAGTAAGTCCACCATAGACCAGATTTTCACGCTACGACAAATCCTGGAGAAAACCCACGAAAATCAAATTGACACACACCATCTCTTTGTCGACTTTAAAGCTGCGTTCGATAGCCCGAGAAGGGATTGCCTATACGCAACAATGTCTGAGTTCGGTATACCTGCAAAGTTGATTAGACTTTGCAGAATGACGTTGAGCAACACACGCAGCTCCGTCAAGGTAGGAAATGACCTCTCCGAAACCTTCAATACCGAAAGAGGTTTCAGGCAAGGCGATCCACTGTCTTGCGATCTCTTCAACATCATCATGGAGGGGATCGTACGAAAGGCCGGTGTGCATCGTAATGGCACCATTTTCTATAAAGGTGTCCAGCTCCTTGCTTACGCTGATGATATTGATATTGTTGGCAGAACCAAGAGAGATGTTACCGCTGCTTTCGCCGCTATCGAAAAGGAATCAGCCAAAGTGGGTTTGACGATAAATGAGGGTAAAACAAAGTATATGCTGTCTACAAACAAGGGAGCGCGGCGTTTAGACTCCCACGTTTCATCCGGCAGCTATAACTTTGAAGTAGTCAAGGAGTTTGTATACCTTGGCACCGCCATTAATACTAACAACGAAATCAGCCTGGAGATAAAGCGAAGAACAATAATTGCTAATAGGTGCTACTACGGGCTCAGTAAGCAACTAAGTTCCAGAGCCCTCTCTCGATCGACAAAACTAACACTCTACAAGACGCTCGTTCTACCTGTGCTGCTTTATGGCGCTGAGGCATGGGTAGTTTCGCAAACTGACGCAGCCGCTCTGGGGGTGTTCGAGAGAAAAGTTCTTCGCAAAATCTTCGGTCCTGTTCGAGTCGGCGATGACTATCGCATCCGAATGAACCACGAGCTGTATGAGCTCTACGGAGACATTGACGTAGTTCGACGTATAACTGTGCAGCGACTACGCTGGCTGGGTCATGTCCATCGTATGGACGACGAAGCTCCAGCGAAAAAGGTGCTCGAGGCGAGGGTCGCTGGTCAACGACGACGAGGGAGACCATGCCTCCGATGGATGGACCAGGCTGAGGAAGCCCTAACCGCACTTGGTGTATCCGATTGGAGAAGGCGCGCGCTAAGCAGAGGCGCCTGGCGAGAGCTGATGAGGTCGGTCGAAATCCGGACACGGGTTGTCACGGCCACCTAAGTAAGTAAGTAAGTAAGTACCTTTATGTAATATACGCGATTCTAAATACGTTTTTTGAAAGAATACTACAAATAAATGGTCAAAGATATTGATATAAAGTTTTTTTATTGATTTCAGCAAACAAGTCCATAAAAAAATTTTATATCGTCGTCTGGATAAATTATTGGCCTATGTTACATTATAGTGTATATAACATACGACATTAATTTATCCATGCGACGATATATATATATATATTTGTAAAGTAGACACTTACGCCGAGGTAGTGACATCGAGTTTTTCAAAAATTTTTGTTTGTAAGAAAATAACGCTTAGTTGATTGCTTAAAAAATGGGTATAAATTTGAGTACACAAAGAGCTGTAAATTTATTTTCAGGCTTATTTTTAAAAAGGGGCGAAGTCACTACTACCTTGGTGTAAGTGTTTATTTTACAAATATATATTTTTTTTGAGATGATTACAGATCATGTTATTCTGCAAGCTAAATGGTCCTACTCTTCTCACCTCGCTTCGTGACAACGTCACGTACATGCAAATAACGTAAAAAATGTTTTTTTATTTGCTTTAATAATTGTTGAAATCAATAAAAATGCTTTCAGAATTGCTTATATATATTACATAAGGGTACTCTTAATTAAAAATGTTAAAATTTACTTCTAACTGATATATATATAAAACTATAAGTTAACTGTTAACATTTACTTGTAAGAATAAAAGTTATTTCTCATTTTTTGACTTTTATTTAAAAAAGTTGATACATACGTCTTCTGAGACTTTTATTCTTTAAAAAATGATATAAGTCTTTTAAGGCTTTTTGCTCAAAAGACTTTTTAATTTTTTTCAAAAATCAGTAATAAGAGTTATTTCAGACTTTTATATTTAAAAGTCTCGATAAAAGTATTGAAAAAAAGTGTATAAAATTTAAAAAAACATTAAAAAAATTCAAGATGAATGAAGACTTTTAAAATATAAAAGACTCAAAACACTCTTATTA
Source organism: Coremacera marginata (assembly GCA_914767935.1). Classification (NCBI taxonomy): domain Eukaryota; kingdom Metazoa; phylum Arthropoda; class Insecta; order Diptera; family Sciomyzidae; genus Coremacera; species Coremacera marginata. The sequence continues at coordinate 139,662,612 of OU612047.1, read as the reverse complement.
GTCAAAACACAAAGACCTTTATTAAATATTTTTAAGAATAAAAGCCTTGAAAAAAAAACTTTAATAAAACTCTTCGACTTCGACCGACTTTTATTCATAAAGGTTAAAAATAACTATTTTTAAAAAGAGTTATCCAATAAGAGTTAAAATTATAAGTTAATAACTCTTATTTACTAACTTTTACTTTTAATCATAAATAATAATTTTTTCATATAAAGGCTTAGTATTTATAAAATATAAGTATTTTTATAATAAAAGTATCTTAAAGACTTTTTGTGAAAAACTCATAAAAGTCCCAACCTCTGCTAAAAACTTTCACTTTACTTACTTACTTACTTAGGTGGTCGTAACAACCCGTGTCCGGGTTTCAGCCGACCTCATCAGCTCTCGCCAGGCGCCTCTGCTTTGCGCGCGCCTTCTCCAATCGGATACACCAAGTGCGGTTAGGGCTTCCTCAGCTGCTCCATCCATCGGAGGCATGGTCTCCCTCGTCGTCGTTGACTAGCGACCCTCGCCTCGAGCACCTTTTTCGCTGGAGCTTCGTCGTTCATACGATGGACATGACCCAGCCAGCGTAGTCGCTGCACAGTTATACGCCGAACTACGTCAATGTCATCGTAGAGCTCATACAGCTCGTGGTTCATTCGGATGCGATAGTCATCGCCGACTCGAACAGGACCGAAGATTTTGCGAAGAACTTTTGTCTCGAACACCCCCAGAGCGGCTGCGTCAGTTTGCGAAACTACCCATGCCTCAGCGCCATAAGCAGCACAGGTAGAACGAGCGTCTTGTAGAGTGTTAGTTTTGTCGATCGAGAGAGGGCTCTGGAACTTAGTTGCTTACTGAGCCCGTAGTAGCACCTATTAGCAATTATTGTTCTTCGCTTTATCTCCAGGCTAATTTCGTTTTTGGTATTAATGGCGGTGCCAAGGTAAACGAACTCCTTGACTACTTCAAAGTTATAGCTGCCGGATGAAACGTGGGAGTCTAAACGCCGCGCTCCCTTGTTTGTTTGTAGACAGCATATACTTTGTTTTGCCCTCATTTATCGTCAAACCCACTTTGGCTGATTCCTTTTCGATAGCGGCGAAAGCAGCGGTAACATCTCTCTTGGTTCTGCCGACAATATCAATATCATCAGCGTACGCTGAACTTTCACTTTACCTTCTTTTATATTAGGGCCACATATTGCGAACACGTGAAAACATTTACTGATATTTTCCATAATAACATAAATTAGTTAATTAAAAAGTTACACACAAAATAAAGATGCTTATATATTAAACTTATCAAACATTAAATGTAGGCTATGGCATACAACTCAACAGAAATAACTTTTAGCAGAAAAATCCCCGACTTCATATGCAAATGTAGACATCAAGGCAAAAGTAAAAACAAAAATCCCCTTTTACTTCTTGCTGTGATTGCAATACTACTATTTGACACCAATTTGACATTATATGCCTAAAGTAACGAGTAAAAGTAGCGATTAATACTACCTGGTCATTATATCATGAAATAAAGGTACCACTGTCTAAAAAAAAAAATACGCATAGATCAAAAATTAACGGCCCGTTAAAGTATTTTTCCATTTCCTGTGTACATACCCTGTAGGAAAATCAACTAATTTAAAAGTAGTTGATAAAGTAGTTTTTTGTCAACCACAACTAGTTGAAATTCAGACTTTTCCCCATAGAACGAACTAACTTATTTTGTATGGTGATGTCCGCTAAATAAGTCAATTGACTTTCGTCTGCATATATTTTCAAATACTTGTTAAATTAGTTATATTTAAATTATTTTTTAATGACTTTAAAAGAACCAATTGAAAACTATTACTGATGGCCTAAAGTTAATAATATTTGATGAAATAACATGGTTAATTATATATAAACTTGTAATCTAATAAAAGTGTATGTATGTTTCTGTATTTGTAACACATCCAATTTGTATTAAAACCAGAGATTGGAAACAAACTACGAAAAAACCAACCCTACAGCTGCGTAAGCAAACAGTATCACTATCTTCTTACGTTTGGCTCTTTGCTACAAACAGAAATGCGTACCAAAGAGAGCAGAAAATAAAAAGGGAAAGAAAACTATTGCGTTGGTGCATGGCAGAATTACGAGTATAAGGTACGGTCATCACGGAGAGGAATGGAGTAGAAAGCAGAATAAAGCTACATTGATGTCAAAATCAGCTGTTAATCGCGAATTTCTTTAGGCTCACGTTTCGCAGTTGTTTTTAGGTTAAAACTGTTACAGGTTTTTTTTTGCAATTTTAAGGCTTCTTTCACATTTTATAGTTTTTATTACACTTTTTTTATAATATTTGCACTCAAATTAGCACAAATTGAACACCCGCGACCGCACTGTTTGCAACTTGGAAACAAAATATTTTGTTCATTTGCAATTTCTACGAAATTCGTCGTTTTGACATATATGTTGCTTCTCATTATCCACTCTTCGTTGACGCGTGAGAGCACTCAGCGCAGCGGCCCTACCCTGTAGGAAAATCAACTAATTTAAAAGTAGTTGATTAAGTAGTTTTTTCTCAACCACAACTAGTTGAAATTCCGACTCTTTTCCATAGAACGAACTAACTTATTTTGTATGGTGATGTCCGCTAAATAAGTCAATTGACTGTCGTCTGCATATATTTCCAACTACTTGTTAAATTAGTTACATTTAAATTATTTTTTTAATTGCTTTAAAATAACCAATTGAAAACTATTACTGATTGCCAAAAGTTAATAATATTTGATGAAATAACATGGTTAAATATATATAAGCTTGTAATCTCATAAAAATTTTCAATTAAAACATGCCAACATCAGAGTAGTTGCCGCTGTTCGCTCAACAATCAAATCAAATAAATAACAGAAAACCACTTTGTTTTAAATTCTACTTAAAAATATTTATTAAACAAAAAGATATTAAAAGGAGTTACACTTTATTAACTTGAAGGCAAGATCCACGTCTGTTACAGTAAACGGTTGAAAAGCGACAAACTAAAAAGCGGAGCAGCGTCAACTGCTTCAGCCCAAAATGTCTTGTACATACAGTACAAAGACAACAACAAAAATAACGCGATGAACAGTTTTATATACATTGTAGTTGTATAAACAAATAAATTGTGTGCTGCTAAGAGCACTGTTGAATGTTATAAATAACAAAAAAAATGCAAGTTTGCATATTTGGTATGACGTGCCTCGAAGTTATTTAGATTATTGACTGGACAGCCATCCGAAACCTTTGTTTCAAGTGACTGAATAGTCATGAAAGAATTTAACTTAATTATAACTTAATTATAATAGTTCGCATTAAACATTCCGCCCCCCAAGGACGATAGTTCTTCAAGTATGTGCGAAGCCAGAGAGATATGCTTAGGTAAGTAGACCTCAAGGATGAGGAGTAAGGCCGATGGAGGTTATTGGTGAGTCGCCTGGTTGACTGGCTGCGCCTCGACTCGCAGCCGATGTGCCATTACTTTCATCGCTTTCTCGAGTGGAATCGTGGGAATCTATATTCGGAAGAAAACAAATTTTTCTGATTGGTCGTTTAAAAAATTTACCATTGCATTTTAAGGTAACTACGCGGACCAAGTTATCGTTGCCTGGATGAACTTCTGTAATGCGTGCTAAAGGCCATTTTCCAGGTGGACATCTCTCATCGTATAGTAAAACCAGATCTCCGATTCTTGCATTCGTGCGTATAGTTGCCCATTTTGGTCTCGATTGCATTCGACTTAGGTATTCTGAGCGCCATCTTGACCAAAAATGTTGTTTCATCTGTTCTATCAATCGCCAGCGATTGTTGCCGGTTGTTTTAAGATCGAGGAGGTCCTCATTTGGTATGTTGATTGTAGGCTCACCAATTAGAAAATGAGCGGGTGTGAGCGCATCGCAATTTTCAACATCTTCGTTAAGTGGACTTAGTGGTCGTGAGTTTAGACAGGCTTCAATTTCAGCTAGCAGCGTAGCTAGTTCTTCATAGTTTAAAACATGGTCCTGCATGATTCTTTTCAAATGATGCTTGGTAGATTTCACGCCTGCCTCCCATAAACCACCAAAATGGGGAGATGCAGGAGGAATAAAATTCCAGGTAGTACCTTCTTCAACCAAAAGTTCTCTCAGATCCTTCGTTAACGCAGAAGTATTTTTTGAATGCATTTTTTGTAAAGCAGTATCAGCACCTACAAAGTTTGTGCCGCAATCTGAATATATTTGACTACATTTACCCCTTCTTGAGACAAATCTTCGGAATGCAGCAATGAAAGCCTCAGTGGAGAGGCTCGATACGGCTTCTAAGTGGATGGCTTTAGTTACCATACACAAGAATATACATATATATCCCTTTGAAATTTTCGAATTTCGAAGTGAAGACTGTCGAACATCGATGGGTCCTGCATAGTCCACACCGCTATGTAGAAATGGTCGAGCTGGCTTAAGTCGAATTGATGGCAAATTTCCCATAAGTTGCTCAGCAGTTTTGGCGGTATACTTAAAACATACTAAACAGCGTTTCAAGATGTTTTGTGCGATATGTCGAGCATTTGGTACCCAGTATTTACAACGAACGAAGTTCAACATCAATTGAATGCCACCATGTAATGTTCTAACATGAGCATCTGAAAAGATTAGAAAGGTAAGTGGATTTTTATTTGATAAAAGAATTGGATGTTTCATAGATGCCGGAATGTCTGCAAGTTTAAGTCTGCCACCAACTCGTAAAATTCCAGTTTTGTCCAAGAAAGGACACAGGTTTGCAATAGCGTGCCCCTTTTGTAGGCAACCATTGGATATCTCTTCGATTTCTCTAGAAAAATCTATCTGTTGAGCTATTCGAATAAGATGATTAGTTGCCATTTGTATTTCTTGAAATGATATAAACCCTATACGGCGATCTTCCTTTTTGAGACAGTTATGATGAAATCGAAGCAGGTAACTGGTAATGATGAGTGTTTTTCTCAATGTAGAATATTTTACCAATATATCTGGATATGACTTCGAAACAAGATTCGATACTTGAACGGATTTACGTTCCTCTAAGTTTGTGTTTACTGCTGGATCAATATCGGACGGCCAAGAGGCAGGAACATCTCTCAGCCAAAGTGGACCATGCCACCATAGATCATGGTTAACTAGGTCTCGCGGCATAACACCTTTTGTTGCGCAGTCAGCTGGGTTATCCTTCGTAGGTACGTAACGCCACTGACTTATTGAAGTCAATCGTTGAATTTCAGCTACACGATTTGCTACATAAACAGTCCAGCGAATTGGTTGTGCTCTTATCCAGGCTAACACAGTTGTGCTGTCACTCCATAGAATTACTTCATCTATGGATCCTTCGAGTGATTCTGATACTTTGTTTATTAGTTTTGCCAATAACTGTGCTGCACATAATTCAAGCTTTGGTATTGATAATGTTTTAAGGGGTGCAACCTTTGTTTTTGCTTGTAATAACTGTATTATAATGTCTCCATTTTCCATTATAGTCCTTGAATAAACGGTTGCGGCAAATCCAACTTGTGAAGCATCACCAAATCCGTGTAATGAACATTTTCTTTGTTTAGAAATACCAATATATCTATGAATTTGTACCTCTTCTAAGTACTTAAGTGAGTTTCGATACTCCATCCACTCTATTCGTATATTGTCGGGGAGCAAATCGTCCCATTTGATGCCAGCGAGCCATAATTTTTGGAATAACAGTTTAGCAATAATTGTTGTCGGTGCCAGCCATCCTAGTGGATCAAAGAGTTTCGAAGCATCAGACAACAGGCTTCTCTTAGTAGGAGCCGATGATGTATCAAAGTTAACTATAAATGAAAAACAATCAGTATATGGTTTCCAATATAAACCTAATGCTTTTATAAAATTATCTTGATTAAGTTCAACAGAATCTGATGATTCCCTTAGCTCATGTGGTATTAATTGAAGTAAATCCATTGAATTTGAGGCCCATTTCCGCAAATTAAATCCACCAGCATTCAGTAATTTGCACAGTTCTTGTTGTAGAGCGAGGGCTTCTGGAACATCATCAGTTCCAGTCATGATGTCATCCACATAAATATCAGTCAAGAGCTTATCCGCTGCATCGGGATATCGATTATATTCATCTCTAGCTAGTTGTTGAAGAGTTCGAATTGATAAGAACGGTGCGGAAGTAGTTCCGTACGTTACAGTGTTTAATTTATATATTTGAACTGGTTCATTTTTAGATTTCCTCCACAATATTTGCTGATACCATTGGTGTTCTGGTTCTATAAGTATTTGTCTGAACATTTTCTCAATGTCAGAGCTCAACGCAATTTTGTGTCTGCGCCATCGTAGAATTATTTGAGACAAATCGCACTGAAGAGCAGGGCCTGGTGCTAACTCTTCATTCAACGACCGTTGATTACGATATTTGCTAGACCCGTCAAAAACTACACGAAGTTTTGTTGTCGTACTACTTTGTTTTTCAACTCCGTGATGAGGAAGATAATACGCATTTTTCTTTACGTCATGTGGGTACTCGCCTACTAGTTGCATGTGTCCAAGATGAAGATATTCATCCATGAATTTGCTGTATTCTTTATACAACTCAGGTTTTCTCTCAAAAGTTTTCTCCATATTACGTAGCCTAATGCTAGCACCAATATGAGAATCTTCAAAGTCTTGAATTGATTTTCCTTCAATTTCAGCTTTGAATGGCAATGATACTATATACCGACCTTTGTCGTCTCTTTTATAGTTCGAAATAAAATGATTCTCACATGCAACTTCTTCTAATGTAGGTACCCGTTTTTGGGTCAATTCTTCTTGTTCCCAAAAGCGCCTTAATTGATCATCTATTTTGCAAAAATGAGTGCTAATGGTGAACTCTTGATTCAAAGAACTTATTGGTCCAGAGAGTATCCAACCGAAATAAGTTTCTTGGAAAAGTAGTCCATTTTCATTTTTATGTTGGCCCTCTTTTAAGATTAAACCATATACATCAGCGCCTAATATAATATCAATTGGACGTGATTCGAAATATTGAGGGTCAGCAAGATTGAATGGTAAGCTTGATGTTATTTTTAAAGGCGAAATGCTTCGATTTGGTAAGTATGTTGATAAATTTGGCAAAATAAAAGCTTCAACAGCAACAGAGAATGTGTCATGATTTGAATATAGTCGCATATAAGTGGACTTCCGTGCATAATTGACTTGATTAGGATTTACCCCATGAATTTTGAGGTGAGTAGAATGACAGCGAAGTTTGTATGTTTGCACAAACTGTTCAGTGATAAATGATCCTTGAGATCCTTGGTCTAGAAGTGCTCTTGCCCAAACTCTACCATTCGGGGTTTCAATTTTCAGCAAAAGTGTTGCAAGTAAAATATTAGTTAAGTATTGCGGCTGATGCGCATCGAGAGTGGAAACGTGATGGTTTTGTAAACTGCTTGAGCTTTGCTTGACTGTGATATTTTTAGCTGTCTCACTTGGAGAAGTATTATGTAGGAGAGTGTGATGCTTCTGATTACACACTTGGCAAGTATAGCTTGATTTGCAATCACAAGCCTTATGTCCGCTACTTAAGCAATTCATGCAAATTGATTGGCTTTTCACGAACTTAATCTTATCTTCCAATGAGTAAGATTTGAATGCCCAACACGAATAGAGGGAATGAGATTTTTTGCAGCAGAGGCAAAGTGATGATTTGTTAAGACTGAATGTCTTAAGCTGAGAGCGCGATGGCCCATTCATAGATTTTGGTTTAAAGGCAGCTTCAGCTGTGCCTAAGGTTTCTAACGTTCGGAAGGTACTTTCCAAGAATTGAAACAGATTTTCAAGTTCTGGAAGTTCATTTGAAGCTCTGAGAGTGTGCTCCCAATCTTTTCTAGTTTCTGTATCAAACTTTTGTACCGTAAGGTGTACAATCATTGGGTCCCAATTATCAGTAGGGATATTTAGATTAGCAAGTGAAGATAGACATTCCTTGGTAGTATCTAATAAAGTTTTGATCGCTGAGTGCGAAGGCTTACTACACTTAGGAATAGCGAAGAGCTTTTGAAGAAGCGTGTCTACAATAATGCGTTTATTGTGAAACCTGTCCTCCAATGTCTTCCAAGCTAGATCATAATTTGCTTCAGTTGCAAATATATGTCTTATTAAATGTTCTGCCTCTCCCTTGACGGAGCCCTTAAGATAGAACATTTTCTCAATTTTGTTCAATGACTTATTGTTATGAACCAGAGATGTGTACAGGTCTCGAAATGAAAACCATTCTAGGTAATCACCTGAAAATGTTGGAACAGCAATTTTGGGCAGCCTTGTTTCTGCTCCCAAAATTGTGTCCTCTCGTTGCACATAGACTGTGCTAGAATGGGGTGGTGTGCATGGATCTATAACGCCTTCAGTTTGAATAATGTCTAAGAGTTCTCCCTTTAATTCGAAGGTTAACTCCCTATAATGATAATATATCTCTTCGGTAATGTATGGAATATCCTTTGATTCCAATGATGTTTCTTGAGCTATTTTTAATATATCGAAATGATTTTTCTTTACCTTATCAAAGTTGTTGTTCAGTTCATTTAACACGGTGGTAGAGTATCCTCTAGATTTACTTCTTCGTTCACGTACCATCTTTATCATGCGTGACAAATCGTCAAACGCATCGCGTTGTTCTTCAATTAATTTTTCCATCGTTGTTGATCTTTCAGATACAAAATACAGTGCTGATAATCACTAGAGTTCCAAGGAAATACAGTAGAGCAGCGGCACAGCAAGCTAATTGTAGCGCACAGCAGGGCAGCCCGGAAGTGCAAGATGATATTCCAATTAAATATAGCAGAGTTGTTATGAAGATGCAAACAAAAGCTTTTGAATGCATTTAACTTTCTGTTAAGTTCCCGGGTTTCGGCACCAAAAAATGTTCGCTCAACAATCAAATCAAATAAATAACAGAAAACCACTTTGTTTTAAATTCTACTTAAAAATATTTATTAAACAAAAAGATATTAAAAGGAGTTACACTTTATTAACTTGAAGGCAAGATCCACGTCTGTTACAGTAAACGGTTGAAAAGCGACAAACTAAAAAGCGGAGCAGCGTCAACTGCTTCAGCCCAAAATGTCTTGTACATACAGTACAAAGACAACAACAAAAATAACGCGATGAACAGTTTTATATACATTGTAGTTGTATAAACAAATAAATTGTGTGCTGCTAAGAGCACTGTTGAATGTTATAAATAACAAAAAAAATGCAAGTTTGCATATTTGGTATGACGTGCCTCGAAGTTATTTAGATTATTGACTGGACAGCCATCCGAAACCTTTGTTTCAAGTGACTGAATAGTCATGAAAGAATTTAACTTAATTATAACTTAATTATAATAGTTCGCATTAAACAGCCGCCTTGCCGCCTTAATTTAATTCAAAGTAGTTTATCAATCACTGGTTTTTTAGTAGTATTTCAATTACTTCATATATTGAAGTGGCTGCCGCCAAAATATAATTCAAAGTAGTTCATATACTGGTTTATTTTAAACTAGTTTTTTAATTAGTTGTTTTTAAAAACAAGTTAGTTTGTTCCTATAGGGTACCTTATCATTGTATCATGTGTTGGTGTTATACGAACACAACATGTTTTTCGTTTTTTTGATTTTGTTGTCACGATCGCAAACACAACAAGAAACAAATGTTGCCTTCATTTTACTACGGAAATCCTAAAAGAATTATAAGTTTTGAGCAGTTTTTTTTTTAACGAATGTAAACAATTAAAACTCTTTAGATTTAAGATAAAATTTATTGAAAACAAAAATTTTTTTCATTAGAAGTAAATAATTAAGAACATAAAAAAAGCAAAACTAAAGAATTCATTGTTTAGGGTTAAATAACACGTAAGTTTAATTATTTCAAGTCATTCATAATTAAAATCGCCATTTTCTCTTATTAACAAAATGTATTCTAAATTGGGTGAAGAAAGCCTGCTTCATTAATCCAAAAATATATATTTAAACGATGAGAATAATCGCTGTCTGTAATTCAGTATACTTAGTTTTTTTAAATTCCAACAAAAAATATTTTTCGACTTTTGTCCGCAGCCGCAACACTGTGTGCCGTCAGCAACATGCAAAAAGATCGCTTAAGGTAGTTTTCTTTCGTTGTTTTTGTGCCCGCGATTCAAAAGCATAACAGTGAGAGCATGGTAGAATAAAAGAAGGTAGATGCATTTCGGAGAGGCAGACTGCCATAACTGTGAAAACAAATTTGATAGCTCATCGAAAATCTGAAAGCGATGAAAAAGCTTTAATTGGAAAATGTAAACAAAACAGTGATTTGTATTGATTTTGACAATTTTGGCTTCATTCTACCATGAGTGAGAGGAAGTGTTTTCTACTTCAAACACAAAACATTGCATTTTGCTTTTCTCTCCATCTCTGCTTGCTTCGGTTTGTGTTACTGTTTGGATCGGAGAGCGAAAACAAAAAATACTTGTTGTGGTCTTAAGGCGGTCTTCTCATTCAAAACCCGTTTTTTTGACCCTTTTTAAAAAAATTCTTATTTGAAAACGCAAAGAATAATTGAAAACTTTTTTTATTTATTGTATTACAAAATGTTCAAAGTAAATAAAAAAATTTTTTTTGCCTCGATACGTGGGCTGTTTAAAAAGTAATGAGACTTCAAAGTTGGTGGTGAAAAAAAAGGTGTTGTCACGGCGGCCACGATTCCGGGTCTCCGGAGCGTCTGAAATGAAAAAAAAAACGGGGTTATAATCAGTATAGATGTAATTCTCGGGTGAACCTCAAGCTTAATTTTGTGATTTTTTTTTGACAAAATGGCGGCCATTCAAAAAAAAAAATTTCAATTTCGGGTTTTTTTTTGTAGTTTAGTGTAAAAAAAAAATAGTAAAAAATTTTTTAAAATTATGGTCGAGGTTCACCCGAGAATGGTGACAATTCTGCGTCGATTCCACTTTGTTTCATGAAAATCGGTTCAGTTAAACTGGAGATATCATGGCCGCCAGTTCGAAAAACGTGGGTTCGAGATAAACGCGTTTAAAGTTTGAAGTAATTTTTTTGGGAAAAAAAAAAAAAATCAAAAATGTTTAAATGCAGTTTTAAAGAGCTGACAATTTTTACTTACAAATATTAGTCGGCGATGCCAGCTCCATACAGGCCACCTTCCTCTTTTTCGTAGAAACTGCTTTCTGCTGCCCTCTCTGCTCTGCGAGCCGTTCTGCCAGCTTTTGATGATGCCGCAGCTCGAGTCTCTGATCGGTTCAATCTGTCTTCATTGCGAGATAGTGCATATTCGTATGCGTTTTTGCCAATCGCAATACCCATCAAACCCATAATTTTAAGTATGGGTATAAAACTGTCGTTGAAGAGGCACGTTGCAATGAAATTGGCCACTTCGATGGTGCGTGCGCCTGAGTTGATGTGTTTGGGCGAAAGTGACCAAAGAACAGAATTGTAGGACTCATTGGAATTCTGAGTTTCAGATCCAAGGCATCTTTCAAGCAAATTATCTGCCGACAGCGCTTCGTAAGCTGGTTTTATTACCTCCATCACCAAATCAAATAGCTCATTTTGACGAAGACCTTGCTTCACAAAAAAGGCTGTATCGTCTAAAGTATTTCGAATTTCTAAAAATCCTTTTAGGGGCATATTCACAACTACCCAAGCTATAAATAAAATAAATGCAAAAAAGTAAAAAAAAAAGGTGCTCAATGAGAAGACCGCCTTAAGAAGAAACAAAAAGAACACAAAAATACTTTTCTTTAGAGTTTGCTTGCGATCCCTGATTAAAACACAATCTTGAAAAATGTTTCTTTTTATATTTACATGTATGTACCTTCTTATTTTATTAATTTATTTTGTGAATATAAAATAGTTTTAAATTAGTTTCTGGTTTGCATACATGACATTTCATTTTTGTAAGATTTTAACTTGTATATATAAAATCTCTTTAAATAAATCGAAAAAACTAAAATTTTGCATGTTTCTTTCCGCAGATATGGACACAACTACTATACTTGAGGCCAATGCTATATCTTTTCAACAAATATCGGTTTCATTGCAACATCCTTACGAGGAATCAATGGCTACTGTCGAATTTAATTTAAATGACTCTGATGTCAGTTGCAATATTTATGCATCGACTCGAAACTATGATTTGCTCTCGATAAAACTAACAAAAATAGTACAAAAAAGTCTTTCTATACCGGTAACAATAAGAGCGCTATTGAAATTCTGGGAACAGGAACGTATGAAACTGTATTTACGCAGCATTGGTGGTAGCGCGAGTTCAGCTAACACAGCGAGTGGTGGTGGTAGTAGCAGTGGAGGAGCTGGCGGCAGCTTGACGCAAGCAAATAATGCGTATGGAAATTTTAGCTTAGCCATGGGACCTAATGATCCCGGTGGTGGTGGTGGTGGCGGTGGCGGCAATAATAGTGTTGGTGCTATTATAAAACAAGAAGCTAGTGCACCACAACGTGCATCATCATTTTTGACAAACACAAGCAACACAGCAAATATTGCTAGTGGTGTAGCCGGCATTGCAGGCTATTTAAAATTGAAAACTGAACTTAACAATCAGCAGGAGGATTTTCATGAGAGCCCAAAGAGCGCAACACAAACACCCACATTAAATCAAATGCAGTCTGTCGAGGCGAGCTCTTTGGGCCAAACTATTAATCTACAACAACAACAAAAACAACAGACTGCTGACATCGCAACAACGCTAGCAACTGATATGGAAATTGCTGATAAATATAAAAATATATGGAAAGATAAAACGGCAACACTAAAAAATACGGTAAGCATAACGCCCATTATGCATTCCGTTGTGCCTTTGTCACCACTAGACAGTAACAACCCAGCAGGGGCGTTAAATGCTTCCAACATGGAATTGAAGCGCACAGGCATTGAAATAATACCATTAATAGCACAAAATAATGTTGCAGTTTCTAATAGTAGCAGCAACAGTGGTGCAAATACGAGTACAACAGCTGGTTCTGCGACCATAACAATAACGCCCATCAATAGCAGCGCTCATGCCACTTTAAAAAGCGACAAAAAATCAATTTCTTCCAGCAGTTCTTCTTCCTCAACATCCAAACGTAATATTGTTGATTCATCAGGAAGTTCGTCAACCGCCGAACAAAAGGAAAAGAAAAGAAGCAAAAAGAAACGCGACGACTCACCCATGGGACCGCCTGAAAAGGTTTTCTCGCGTCAAAATTCGCCCGCTACTATTTCAAGTGCTGCTGGCGTTGACGCGGTAGCACGTAAGTTTAGTTCACCTTCATCATCACCGAAAGGTGGGTGTTCAAGTGGCGGTGGCATACTTTCGACTGCAACTGTGGGATCTTCTGGTTCATCGATCTCCACACGCCCCAGCCCCAAACACTCACCTGTTTACACCAGCCCAAAGCATCACAGTACTGCCTCCAACAGCCCAAAATCACCGTTTGGCACACACTCACCCAAGCACGGTTCTTCAGGCAAACCCAGCATGTCTACGCTGAAGAGTGCCGCTGCTAGTCTTAGTCCAAAAACAGACAAATCGAGTAGCAACTTGTTGCCAGTGGGAGCTGGTGGTGCTGTAGCAAATGCTTCCAGCTCATCTACTTCGCCATTGATGCGTTCGTTAGCAGCCGTTAGCGGTGTTGGCACCGCCTCAGTCAATAGTGCATTTGTAGTTGCTGCCACTGCAGCCGGAACAAGTTCAAAAAATCGCGATAAAGATAAGAATATTACGAGTGTTGCCACCAATTTGGTTAAAACGCAAAATGCAGTCGCCGTTAATCTGCCACCAATGAAATCTCCATCTGCAATGAACCATTTAACGATATCCGGTAGCAGTTTGGGAGCCGCTTTCAATGCTGTTGGTGGCGGTGGCTCCACCGGTGTTACCAGTTTTGATGCTGCTATGCGCAAAGGTGCGGTTTCTGCTGCGGTAAGTGAGTCAACAAGTACTAATATACAAGTAGTTTGCAGTTTTTAGAGGATAAATGTAGCTTTAATATTAATATATATATTTTTTTTAATAACAATGTAGTTTCTTTGTTTTTTTCCTCTTGTTTCGCTAAACATTTTGTACTAAACATTTTTTTACATTTTTTTGCTTAATAAAATAATGCTTTTGTAAACTTATACAACTTGACTTTATATCTTGGCAAAAACACAACTCTGAGCATTTTTAAAAAAAGTTGTATAAACATTCCCAATAAACCAAACGGATTCGTTTCAAATGCGAGCTTTTGAAACCGAGATCTCGTATATTTAGTTCGAAAACGCAGTTTGTTCCAGTTTTGTTATCGAACCCGCAAGCGTAAGAAATTCAAACTTCTTTTTCGAAACGAGATTTTAAAATAATCGCATAGTTTTGTAAACATTTTTGGAGTAATCGAATCGTTTTCGAAACAAAATTTTTTAAATAATCGTATAGTTTTGAAACCAAATTTTTGAAATAATCGAATCTCTTTGGAAAGAATTTTTTTTTTAAATTTTCTTATTTTCCCTCTTATTTTTTTATTCCATTCAATAATTTATTCAATTTTCTTTTCAATGACACCAAAAACATAAACATATCTTAAAAAATGAAGAAGTTGGCTGTACTAAAAAAATTATACTTATTAGAAAACAATGATATTATCTACTGCATAACTAATTGTAATGTCATTATTTATCATTTTATCATTTTTAATAAGTATAATTTTTTTAGTACAGCCAACTTTTTTATTTTTTAAGATATGTTTATGTTTTTGGTGTCATTGAAAAGAAAACTGAATAAATGACAGAATTGATCCAAAAAAAAAATTTCATTTATTAAACAAAATTCTGAGTTATGTGATAAGTACAATACTTTAATTTAAAAGGTCTAAGTCCAACCAATACCAAACCCGAGCTAAATTCTACTCTGGGGGAGTCTGCTCCTTCGTTTACAAAAGTAAAATATTGGGTGGCAGAGTTTAAATTAGGCCGTCCGAGCTGCCAATACGAACATAGCAATGGCCGACCAAATGAGGTGACCACGCCAGAAATGGTAAAGAAAATCCACAAAATGGTATTGGATGACCGTCGATTGAAAGTACGCGAGCTAGCAGACATGGTGGTAGGCATTTAAAAAATTGCTGTACATCGCATAGTGACTGAAAATTTGGACATGAGAAAGCTAAGCTGTGCGCAAGATGGGTGCCGCTTTTGCTCACAATGGAACAAAAACAGCGTCGTAAGGATTTTTTTAATCGATTGTTTGGCGATGTTCCACAGCAATAAGCCAAGTTTTTGCGTCGATCCATAACCATGGATCAAACATGGGTCTATCACTTCACACCTGAGACAAAGGAACAGTCAAAACAATGGACTGATAGAGGAGAATCGGCTCCAAAAGAGGCCACGATAGTTCCATCTGCAGGCAAGGTCATGGCGTCAGTTTTTTGGGATGCGCGTAGGATAATTTTCATTTATTATCTTCAAAAACTTATTGCAGCGTTTGAGTGATGAAATAAAAAAAAAAAACGGCCGCATTTGGTGAAAAAGAAAGTGTTGTTTCATCAAGACAATACACCAGTTCACCCATCCACTCACGAATTGCTTCCTCGCGCATCCTATTCGTCAGATTTAGCTCCTTAGGATTATTTTCTTTTCCAAACTTGAAAAAATGGCTCGGTGGTAAAAGATTTGCCAACAATGAAGAGGTAGAATCTGCGGTTGATGGCTATTTTGAGGTGCTCGACGGTTCTCACTTTAAACAGGGTATCGAAGCTATTGAACATCGCTGGGAAAGTGTGTCGAGCTGAAAGGAGACTATGTTGAAAATGAAAAATATTTCTTCCTATATTTACTGTGTTTTCTTTTTTAGGTCGGGTATTTTTGGGACCCACCCTCATATATACAAAAATTTATGTTTTTAAGAGTAGAATCAGAAATCAGCGTGTCCCGGGAACTTTTCCAAAAAGTTGAAAAAAGTAAACGGGGTCTAGTATACATTTTTATAAACATGTAACAAAAAAGTGAAATGTGTTTGTTTATAAATATGCAAAAAAAAAAAAGTGAAACGTTTTGTATACAAACGCTGCCTAAAAAAGACACAGTGGTTGGCAATTTTAGGGGATCGCTGAATTGAAGATGGCTGATAGGATTGCCATCTCGATTTTTTTTGTGTAGTTGCGAATTCTTGTAATTTTGAAATTCTGACAACTGATTTGATTTCGAATCTGATAAAGTTTTAAAACTCAAGATGGTGGATAGGTTAGATGGCAACCCTTAATGGTTTTATTTTTACAAATTAGGAGCTGGGGTGAACACTAGGAATGGAACACGAACAATGGATCGCGGAATTCGTATCCGTTGTCAGCATTTCTAAACTATCTGCCACTATTATGGGGTGCCCTACATATTGGTCCTATTATTTTTTCACCTCCACCATTTCTTACGAACATACCAGGGGCCCTACTCTATACTGCGATGCGCCAATCAATGCGATGCGAAAATGAAATTCGATGCATACGCAAATCCGTACAATCTAATCAATTTTGCTATTTTTTTTGTCGCATCGCAATAGAGAGTAGAGCCCCAGGCTCCTATCTGCTGCTTGCCACCCTTCTGGGTATACAAAAAAAGTCTTAAAAAAATTAAGCTACCTTTTGCGGAACATGGAGGTTCAGAACTATTGATTCCTGCAAAAAAAAAATGAGTACCTCATCTTATAAATTTTAACGAAACTTTTTCCAACAAAACTTCTTAATAATAAACTACAACAAAGTAATTTTTTTTTAATTTTACCTATAATTTTTAGCATTTCTTTTCCATTGACATTTTATACTATTTTTGCAGCCAATAATTTATACGAGCTCACTAACAATTTTCACCATTTCTTTCTTTCTTTTCATTGTTTTCTTCTCCTATCTTTTGACGCAACTCTATCACATTCACAATTCCTTTGTCAGGTTAGTTTGATGACGTCGACAACTGTTTCAGCAGCAACAGTAGCAGCAGCAGCAGTAACACATCCGCAACATGGCAACATTGACAACAACACTTTAACGAGTAATGAGTATAGAGTGAAACAGAGTCAGGAGGGACTTAAAATGACGATCAATAAAACTAGCAACAAGGTCAACTCGTTTAACTCCGCCACCAACTCCGCGAACAGAGGAAAAACATACAATTCTAGTTTTAATTCCAGTTCAGCGGCAGCTGAGTTGTCTAACTCTGCTCAGTCGCCTACGAAAAAGCCACATACCGGCTTAAAACCTGGTGTAAATAGTGGTCCAGCATCTTCCAAGATGATATCATCATCATCATCAACATCATCATCATCATTTTTGAGCGCAACATCGCCTGCACATGCTGCTTCTGTTGCAACATCACCAACAGCTAAAACAAGCACATCATTCAATCAACAAAGTACAAAAAGTATTTTTCAAAAATCATATTCATCGGGCAACTTGTCCACAAAATTTGTTAGCAACGCAGCACCGACAACAGTACGCGGCAGCAGCAGCAGCAATAGCAACAGTTCTGACTCTTATCGCAGGTCCAGCAAGAAAAGTATTGATCGCGAACGTGCAAGTAGTTCAACATCGTCCTCACAGCCGGCAACACGTTTAGACCATCATGCAGATATGTTAAAAATATTGCAGTATGCATCACCGACAATGGCAGCCAATATGGAGGGTTTCATGAAAAATCTTAGTACAAAGTTTCAAATACCAAAACTTTCACAGCGGGCGGCTGCCACAACACTGCCCAATTCTATAACAACAAAAGCAACATCAGCGCCAACAACACCAACTATAGCGCAAATAGCAACAACATTTTTTAATCCAGCAGCAGCAGCAGGAGCAGTAAATAGTAAAACAACAAGACAAAGTACAACCGCAACCCAACAACAACAAAAGGCATTAAATGATCCTAGCAATAATATGCTGACAACAAATCAACTACAACAACAACAACTACAACAAGCAAGCCTTAGCGAGCAACAAAAATTGTTAATAACAGCAAACACAGTGCGTCCACCACCGCCACCTTATCATGCAGCAATAGCTGCTGCCGCTACAACAACAACAACAGCAACTAATTCAACCATAAACATGCGACTGCCATCATCTACACTTTCCTCCACTTTAAAAGCTGCTAAATTTGAAGTGGAGCTAAATCTTGCAGCAGATGATGCTGCACTACTTGTTGCCACCAATACAAATGCTTTTGATAAATGACAATCGCCAATATTGTTGCTGTAGCAATAGACAGGATCTTAAAAAGAAAGGAATGCGTATTAAGCTGATGCCACAAGAACAAAGCTGATGCCAAAATTAACAATTGTTACCACACACACACTTAATTTTCTTCATCATGTATGTAATGAGCACGTGAGTTCATAGAATGTTTTTTCTTATAGTAAGTTTATAAATGTATTTAAATATAATATTAGATATACAAAAAAGAGCTCAAAAGTTGTTGATTAAAAACAAGAAAAAAAATCCATAAAAAAGAAAAATATTCGAAGAAATATTCTATAAACCTGCTTTTATAAGACAATTCTTAAAAAAAAAAACCTCAATCAATGTAGTGAATTTTTGTATTTGTAAAAAGTGAAAATTTAAACTTTTCAACCACTGTGAACTGTAAAAAATAACTGGTTAAAAGTCAAATTCATAAAAGTTTTCGCCTATTTGCAACTTTCGAGCCCTTTTTTTCTCTAACATTAAGATATGAAAAAAGTTTAAAATACTTAAATTGTTATATTGTAGCCAACATTGAGATAATAACGTTAAAAGCGTCAATAAGTTTTTTTAAAAGTTTTATATTAAAAAAAAGAAAATTATTACAATTTAAATAGTAGACATTAAGCTGAAAACATATAAAAACGACTTCTAACATGCGCGAGGAAAAACAAAAATATCTCTTAAAACTACTCTCCTGAAAAAAATACTCATTTAGCTTGAGCATTTTTGTAGCTCCATTGACAATTCCAATAGTGGAGTAAAATAATCTACACCAAGAAGGTTAAATCTGGTTAAATAAACTAATCTGGTTAAATACAAAAATAATAAAAATAAAATTAAAAGGAACACTAAGGAAACTAAAACGTGTGTAATAATGACCCTACGGTCGGTGTTGCCAACAATTTTTAATCAAAAGGCACCAACTAGAAATACCAAAATCACGAAATACAACATAAAACTACATAATATGCGTTTTAACTTTAAAAGATGTTCTAAAAAAATCGTTTTAACTGTTAATGTTTCTTTATCCAAATCTTTTTCATATTAGGCCGGGTTGAATTTTTTGATAACAAAGAGTATAGCAAAAAAGAAATTTATGGGTAATTCAAAGAAGCTTGGCCCAAGAAACTATTGGTCTAAAGTCAATATCGAGCTGCCGGAAAATTCGTTTAAGTTTTCAAGTCGGAAAGAATAAACTCTCATACAAATGATACTAAAATGTTAATAATTTTTTTAAAAAACTTATCATGGGGGTTTTTTCGATGAGGAATCTATTTTATTTATTTTTTTCTAGGGCAACCGCCAGAAGGCGCTAGAATAGAATTTTTTGTTTGTTTTCTATTTCAAGGAAAAAAATCGTTTTTTTTTAATTTTTAAAAATTTATTTTTATGCAATTAAAATGCAATAAAAAAGGATATTTGAATTTATCATAACATAAATACCACTAATATTGATTATTTTTTTAAAATATTTTTTTTGAAAGAAATTCACAAGTTTTGTAAATCTTTCTTATTTTATATGTTATAAAATATCTTTATTATTTTTATATCGATGCCATAGCCCCTTCGTGTTTTTTGTCGGTAACACGTCTTGAAATGCTACTTTTAAAAGCTGAACATGTCGTTCTAGTGGTTCTATAAAAGTTTTTTAGTGACCAAGATTGGTTCAGGTAACCAACCTGTCGGAAAGGGATTCCAATCACCAAAATCTCTATTCTCGTTCGCTCGTAGCGTCTGTTCGATCAGACGTCGTGAAATGTATGGCGACAGGTAGTACGCATACTCGTTGTGGTCCTCTCCCGTTATATACGCAAAGCTGCCAGAGGCAGAAACTTATTGATTCTTTAACACACGTTAAAGCTGTGTAGTAGTATAGTAAAAATACACAATATGATTTTGATAACGAGGTACTTCGCGCAAAAGCCTGACAACAATATTTGCGGATGTCTGCAGATCGGTTTCACCCTCAAGTGGTGCATTAGGTGCTTCAGAATAAATTTCAAAGTTATACGGAAATCCTGTCGTGTCACATAAAACAAATAGTGGGTAAACCCCCATTTCTTTAGTTTATTAGGAAAATAATGCTTCATGTAATTTTTCACTTTTGATGAGCACATTTGTTCATCTACTGCTTCCAAATGTTTTATTTGGGGCGCTAATTATTGGCCTGTTAGGATGAAGTCTATCACGGTTATTTTTAAATGTTTTACAAACTTGAAATGAAATGAAATTGCAAATATCGTTGCTTGCACCTTTGTGTACTGCCGAAGCCGAAGGCAGTTCCGATGTATCAAATGAAATTTCTGTTTCTGGAATCATACACACAAAACACACAAATTTAGAATTATTAACATAAAAAGTTTTTTTAGATAGTGGTCAGAAGCCAAAGAATTAACAATTTGCACTGGATTAATTTGTTTTAAATCCTGTGACAAACAAATTGCCTGCATGAAAAGTGCAACGCTAGGAAGGACAGCAAGTATCTTCTCTTTATCAAGTAGGCTCTTTACCAAGATTGAACACTCACAATGAGCCAACAGCTGGCCAAGTTTAGTCTAGCCGTAGAATTTTCTCGCTGATGTGGTATCATTAAACGAATATAAAGGACGTTTTCTTTGTTTTAAAGTCCAATCGTTTAAAAAGTCTGCGACGTGATCGTTGAAGGTTCTGGCTTCAGTTATGTCGGAACTAAGAGCATCAGTTTCACCTGGCTCAAAATTTTCAAAAGTCAAAATTGCTGGCACATCTTCATCTGCTAATTCTTCACCATTAAGTGAAGTATAAGCTGGGTCGTCAATAAGTGCTGAAGCGCCTTCTTCATCATAGTCATCATTAAAACCATCATCTGTCGGGGGAGTAAATTCAGGGACATCAAGAGAGTAGCTTTGAACGTCTGCGGAGTTATTCAGATTAAACTGATCTGCTAAAGCGTCGTCAAGTTTCTGTGGAAACCAAGGACATTCTTGCTTAAACTCATCACGATATAAGCTGTTAATTTCATTGACGCAAGCTGGAGTAAGAGCTGCAATTTCGTGTTCGCTAATCCATTTGTTCTTCATTCCGAGGTACATCCTTAAAGAATGCTGCCATAAATCGTTTGCGTGCATTTTATAACGCTCGGCACGTCTTTCATGGTTAGACATTCTTACTGGACCGTAACCAGGACGGGAGTTCAGATGGTTTGCGGGAGTATTAAGTGGTTAAGCGGGGGGGTTTTCATAAAAAAAATATATCGATATTTTCTGATATCGATGAATAAAAGATGATTTTAAATGTTTTGAAAACTTGAAATGAAATAAAATTGGCTTGCACCTCTATGTACTGCCGAAGTCGAAAGCAGTTCCGATGTATCAAACGAAATATCTGTTTCTGGAACAACTTCTACAATTATACACACAAAACGCACAAACTTAGAATTATTAACATTAAAAGTGAAATATTCTTAATAAACTACTTATACGACCGCTTTTAACATTACTATCAATACTACCACCTCCTGCAACTGCCGGTTACAAAGCAGTTCTGGACACTTTTCAGGTTTTAAAGAATTTTGAACGCTTTCTACAATGCAAACGAAATATTATATTATTACGATTTAGCTAAAATTGTAACCATCAAATAATTATAATATAAAATACACCATTCTGGCAGCGCTGCACTCGGTTGGTATACCAGCAAAGTAGTTCTAATGTCGCTTCGACTTCCGCGGTGTCATCTTCTTTTTATAATTACTCGTATTTAATTTTGTAACATTGGATCAAAGTATTAAAGAATATCAAAAAGTCGATATTCCATAATAAGGACGGAAATTGATAAAAGGAAAAATTTCCTTAAAAACAAAGATTTACCTTTCTCCTTTCTGGCCTTTTTTAATCGCAGTTTCTGCAGCTAATTAATTGGAATCGTTTTAGTATTTTGACACAATAAAATAATCAATAGAAACACTTAACACAAATGGTTTAAATTTTAGAAAACCACAATTAAAACAATTGTAAAAGGTGCATTTTTTACTCACATTCATTTAATACTTTCCAACTTATTGATTCTAATTGATACTATATTGATTCGAACTAACGATTCTTAAATCGCTGGTGATGGACAAGGCTCAATTGAATGTATCGAACTTTATACGATATCTTGAGCGTGTTGCTGTTGCAGTTTACACTGTTACTGAAGAGAAACGTAGGCGCATTAAGTATGCGCATATAAAAAATGTCATATTAATGATTATATTTTATTCTTTATACTTTCTGGACCCTAAGTGGGGAGGGGGTTTGAACACCCAACACCCCTCCCTTATCTACGGACCTGTCTTGTTGTATCATTAAAATGAATAAACTGACGTATTTTTCAAACCGGTTTCTGGTCATCATTTTTTGAACAATTGGTGCACAGTAATTATTATTATCAGACCATTTATCTCGTGTGCTTGGTAGATTGAAGGACATATAAAATGAAATAGAAATATATTTACAAAGATCAAATATATCGAAATTAAATGCATCATTTAGTTAAGAATACATTTTGGTTTCTTCATTTAAGTTATTTAAGAATTTTGTTTAAGT
The DNA here is from genome assembly GCA_914767935.1 of Coremacera marginata. Classification (NCBI taxonomy): domain Eukaryota; kingdom Metazoa; phylum Arthropoda; class Insecta; order Diptera; family Sciomyzidae; genus Coremacera; species Coremacera marginata. Next base: position 139,639,833 of record OU612047.1, on the reverse strand, counting down.
TGTCTTCAGAATGGTTTTGATTCCATCCATTATATTATTTTGCAGGTTTTTGTTCTTTTTATAAAACTTTTCGAAACTTGTTGATTTAGTTGGTTGCTTTAGTAAAGGCTTTCATACCTTTGGCTGGTTTAGAAAAATTGGAGTATTTTTGCTATAGTTGTTTTTAGAAAGGTTTTGATTCCTTTTGTGAAATTATTTCGTCGGTGTTGTTCTTTTTATGAAAGTTTTGACACTTGTTGGTTTACTTGGCTGCTTTATTTGTTTAATTATTAAGGGTTGGTTTAACCGAGTAAAAGACATTTTATATGCTTGACTGTCGTTTTCAGAATGTCCTTTATTTAAAAAATGTGTATTCATGATGCTGTCGTCAAAGCTCGCAGAGCTTTACAACAATAAATACTTACAAACTATAATAACTTACAGAGTGTTAGAAAGAAAGAGACGAATAAAGGTTTGTTAGAATACAAAAACTTACAAACTATGAGTAAAGCAGACTGCAAGATAATCGAAGTAAAGTATGATACAGGGTGAACAGGTTAATGTATACTTAAATAAGAAATAGGGTAATAGTATGAACTAATACTACTACAATAGCTAGATTGTATAAGTTGTTACCAAACATCAAACAGGAAAATATTAAGTATCCTTGGAAAGCATGATCCAGATTAGTGGCGGTACTGTAGATAATCTAAAATATTAAATTTAATTGAGTAAACGGATTCATTTAAAGAAATTGAATCAGAAACAAAATTAAAGTCCCCACAAGCGCTTCTAAGTGGTTCATTTTGCAAGTAATTAGTTCTTCAAAAGTTCATGTAAAGTAACTCAAAAGATGTTCTAGGTCGGAGAGGAATATAGTTTGAAAATCCAAGTAGCATTTAGCATAATTCTCCGATTATTTAAAGTAGGAAGATTTAAAAGTTGCAGACGATATTCATAAGGTGGTAGGTGATAATTAAAATTGCAGTAAAGATGGCTTAAGCAGAACAAAAGAAACTTTTTCTGAACTGATTCTATGTCGTCAATGTAACAACTATATAGAGGGCACCAAACAATTGAAGCATATTCTAAAATAGGTCGCACTAAAGAGGTGAATACGGTTTTTGTTATATAAGGATCATTAAACTCTTTTGCCCATCGTTTAATAAAACCTAAAGTACTATTTACTTGATTTATAATGTTCTTAATATGAATATGAAAGCGAAGTTTAGTATCCATAGTTACTCCAAGATCATGAAAGATATCTAAAGACTCTAATGTATGGTCACAAATTTTATGAATACATGTGACAGGAGATTTCCGAGCGAAGGTCATGTGCTTGCATTTCTTCATGTTAAGATTCATACGATTCATGTTGCACCAGCTATAAAGATGGTCTATGTCAGCTTGGAAGAGAACGGCATCATTAGCATTTTTGAAAGGAAGAAATAGTTTCACATCGTCTGCGTACATTAAAATACTCGAATGCCTTATGACATATGGCAAAGCATTTATAAACAGTAAAAAAAGAAGAGGCCCGAGGTTGCTTCCTTGAGGAACACCAGAAGTGGCAGGAAACGCATGAGATTTCACAAGTTTAAAAAGAACAGGTTGTGTTCTACTGCATAAATAAGATTCAATCCATCTTACAAGTGTTGTGGGAAATCCAGCAAGAGATAGCTATAAGAATAAAAGTTTATGATTAACAACATCAAAAGCTTTACTGTGTATATAATCAGTGCCTGGTTTTCAATTGTCCGGATTACGTATATCAAGATTAGACTGTTTATATATTTTTTTTTAATTTCAGTTTGTTTCTTATCTAGCAACAACAACTATGGGTTTAGCTTGTTGAAGCGAGAGCGAAACTTGGTTTTTAATTTCAGTTGCATTTTGACGCTAGCTCACTATTTTGTCGCTGCTGCTTCTCAAACTGTTTGACAAATAATTTGATTCTCAAACTGTCACTGAAATAGAGTTGCCATAGTACTTTGTTTGCACTTTTTATTAGACTTTTGTAAATTTTATTACTTTCATTGTAATTACTGTGTATATAATCTGTGTATATAACATTAGTCTGCAAACCTTTTCCAAAATTCTCAATGGTTTTGGAAGTAAATTCAAGTAGGTTTGTAACCGTAGATTTTCCAGAAACGAATCCATGTTGGAGTGGAGACAATAATGATTTAACACTATGTGATAATTGTGAAGTAATAATTGCCTCGAAAAGCTTCGGTAAAGCTCTTAATTTTGCAATTCCACGATAGTTCTCGAATAAAGACCTGTTACCACACTTGTGCAACGGAATAACAGAATAATAAAAGACGACTTCCAGATAAGTATAAGATAAGGAATGCAAGGCAGCAATCTAGTTTTTTTGTTTAGTAGTACGAACAGGTAAAGTAGCCAGTGTAGTTTTAGGTTGTGATCTAGGAATATATTCGTGGATCAACGTATTTTCACGCCAAAAACCTTGATCTAATACCGTATTAAAGAGATCCCCAGGCAAATTTATTTTAAGAAGAAGATATGAAAACTTGAATTTGTAAACCGAAATATTCTTGTTAACAAGATTCAATTTAGAGTTTATATGATGTAAAACGTCTTCTTCGGCTGTTTCAAGAGCAAAACGAGACACAAATATAGATCTAGAAATCTGGACAACCACAAGTTCTTTACAAGACGGCAGAGTAATGCTTTTTTTCAATATTTGTTTTGGTATAGCACCAGTTAAAACCGAGCTCATAACGGAAGTTGAAGGAATAGTATTAGTAGCAGTACAGGCTTCAGCATAAGTTTTTATCTTACCAGAATTACCCGGACAATCATCACTTACGACTATAGTTGGCACTACTTCAGAAGACTCAACCGGATGTAAATTCAGATCAGCTGATGCAGCCTCATTAGTAGGGGCAATATATTCAACATTTTGATCTTTATTTACAGACTCAGTTGATTGCGCTGTGGAAGGTGAGTTCAAAACAGGTGAAAGTGAAATTAAATTATTATTATTAACAGACGGAGGTATGGATATGGCGCCAGGCTTAGCAGAACTTCGAAGATTCATGGGTGGTCGTTTAGGCTTATGGGAAACAGAAGCTTTATCCATGATTTTAAATTTTTTAAACAAATCTTCAAAATCAGCTAATCTGGCTTAAGCCGCCACCAAGTGCTTAGACACCTCTAAATAGCCTCTTTGAGATTGCCTTATAAGCTTTAAAATATCTACATCAGTAGATCTGCAGTCTGTACAAGACCAACGAAGTCCTTTGCTTTCATTGAGGGCATCAAAAATGCTCGTATTCATTGTTGCACACTTAACGGGAAAAAAGCATCACACAACCAGCAATTAACTAGCTGGTCAGATTCACCTTTTACAGTGCAGTTGCGAAAATTGCAGAACATTTTTAACGAAAGTAATAAAATTTACAAAAGTCTAATAAAAAGTGCAAACAAAGTACAATGGCAACTCTATTTCAGTGACAGTTTGAGAATCAAATTATTTGTCAAACAGTTTGAGAAGCAGCAGCGACAAAATAGTGAGCTAGCGTCAAAATGCAACTGAAATTAAAAACCAAGTTTCGCTCTCGCTTCAACAAGCTAAACCCAAAGTTGTTGTTGCTAGATAAGAAACAAACTGAAATAAATATATATATATATATATTAGAGTGGTCCTTATATGGCTTTTTTTGGAATTTCCAAGATGGATTGTTTTAGATCGGCTCCAAATGTCAAAAAAAAATTTTTCGAATTTTTTCAGATTTTTAAATTGACTCTAGTCACCCTGTACGTTGATCTTTCTGTATTCTGTTCAAATTACGATTACGGCCAAACGGATACAGCTAGATAGATAAAATTTGGTACAGACAATATTTAGAGTCATAGTCTGACTGGGGGAAAAAAATGGGCATAATCGAATAATGATTTCTCCTATCTCCCATATAAGCATTTTTAAACATTGTATGGGAGGTAGGCGTTAACAATAATCACTTAGGCTCATTTTTCGTCCCAAACAGCTTAATGATATTTAAGTTATCTGTACCAAATTTCATGCACCTAGCTTTATCCGTTTGACCGTAATCGTTATTTCAACATACTACAGAAAAACGGACGAACAGGGTGACTCAGGGCTCAACATATTCAATAAGCAGACGGTCAGGCAGAGGAACAAATATAAGAATACGGCTTAAGTGACGCTGATCCTTCCCTGCGTTACAAACTTATGGACAAATCGAAAACACCCTGAGCCCTCAGTCATCCTGTTGGTAACTAATTTTTTTAAATTGAAGTCAGGCTGTAGCGAATATTTAGTAAATGAATAATGCACACAATTCAATCTTTAAAGTATTATTTCTTTTATTAGTATTAGTTCAAAGTATAACAGGAAGTCGATCATTCAAAATAAATATTGTTTCATGATCGTCTCTTTTTTGAAATCAGGAAATATTTTTCTGTATTCAGAGACAATTTGCAACACAAATATTTTTTGTTCTTCGTTTCGCGTCAAAATATCGTTGTATTCCGAAAACAAATGAACTCCTCTTTCTGCAACGTCATTTACTACCTTTAAATTTTTTATAATATTTAAGCCTCGTTGATAATTTTTATTCTGATCCCAAAGAGCTGGATCTATCTTCAAAAACTGGTCATCAATCTCGAATCTGAGAAACAAATTTCTTGATTGAGGGGTAATAAAATAATCCATCTGTTTTTCACATAAACTGCTAATATCGTCCCCACTTATTTGTATACGTTTTGGATAGCAACTATCAATATCTTCTAAAGGACTCAATTTTAATACCATTTTTCTCTTAACTTCGAGCGGCAATGATTCGTCGAAGAACGAAATTGCAGCACATTCTGGATTCAAATACCATAATAAGTAAGTGATTGCAGAACTTCTGGAGGGTAACTGTTGAAACCTCTTCGTCAATCAAACGATAATCATGCAGCTTTTTTAGAAAGCTGAGATCGAGATTTGGTGCTTTTGTAGTGACTGTGCAAGTGAACCAAGCCTTGACATAGAGCATTACGATGAAGAGTGATGTACTACGAATTGCCTCGATTTCGTCACTAGTCATTTCAAACTCAGATCGAAAAATAAAAATTTTTAAGCAATATATTGCTTTTGCCATCCATCGGGCATGATGAAAAGCTCCGGGTTGGTGAAAATAAATATTATTTGGTTGAACTGAACCAAGAAAAATGAGAGTGAGATTAAGAAACTCTTTATAATCGGCTCTGGGTTGGAGATATTCTAGTTAATCTTGTACAAATGATCTTAATTCTTCGATTCTCTCCAATGAAAGATGACGTAGAACTATTTAATCTTCTTATCCAGTTTGATACTTCGATTTATCAATATTTTTCCAAGAATTTCGGAACTTCAGGAAAAGTGGAACATTAGGTCCAGTCGTTGCAGGCATCTTCCTTTCAAATACACATCGAAGAACTAATTCAAAAATATGATGCCTGCAGGGCAAGAAGAGAATATTTGTTCCCAGCAGTCGCTCTAAAAGAACGGCAGCACCATTTTTTATGCCTAAATTTGATGCAGTCGTATCGCAGCAAAGAGCTTTGACAGAATCTTGAAGACCCCAACTGTAAAGTACTTCATAAACTGCATTCGCTTGACTAACTCCTTTGCCATTTTCTGATACGGGTACCCCAAGAAGTTTCTCAGTCCTACCATTTGAAACGATGACCGGTAATCTATCAAGCATTTCCATTTTGAGCGAATCGTAAAAAAGTTTTCCATCCCAATGGAGAACAAGGGCCTTTAGTTAAGTTTCCTTAAAAACTTTTTTGATTTGCGTGGCCTGTTCTTCGCGTATTTTCTGTCGTTGAATTTTAATGGATGACCTATTAAGAACAAGCGAATCCAGATCAACATCCAGTGCTTCTGCTATAGCACCAACAAGGTGAACAGCATCTCTGTCACTCACTTTACACTTATCAAGAGCTGCAATAACTTTAGGGTTACGGAAAATGTTAATGATTCCTCGAGTTTTTTTTGGAGCCGATGGTCCTGCTTCACTATCGTTTTCTGAAGTAACTTCTGAGAAACTTCTGATGCTTCTCTGACTGAATGGTGGAAAAGACGAGTCCTCACTAGATGCTATTTCTATTAAATCATCTGGAACGGACATAAGAATTTTTATATCAATGAAATTGTCATTCATAACACAGTCTTAACTTAGAAAAAAAAAATTATTTAAAAATTTAATTTACTTAGTTTAGATTTAGTTTTGTTTCATAACATAGAAAATTATCTTACCTAATGTTTGATCCGTTTCCTTATTGCTCTTTTTTATCCTTCGATCAATTAGCTCTTTTTTTTGTTCTCTACACGATCGATTTGTTCATAATATCTCTCGATCTGAATAATAGAACCCACGGTTCCATCTCTTCGCTGACTCATGAGAAAATCTTTGCTTCTTTGATCAATTTTTGTCGACTCTATAGCAGAATTGTCAGCAATATCAAATAAATTTTCAAGGTCAGCAGAAAACGTTTGATCTTTCTCCAGATTATATGGTTTTCCCGCATTTTTATGTATGTTCGACCACTGTGAATGAAGGTCTAACAATTTGTCAATGCACCTTGCTTCATATTTAACAGGCAAACGAACTCTTTCCCAAAACACTTTCACTTGTTCTATGCCAGACTTACAATTCACTCTTAATTTTTTCCGAGGATTTATAATCTTAATGTTATAAAACAACACTTGTAAAACTTGCCCGTTTGAAGGAAGTTGATCCCCATCAATCGAAGATTTAATATCGCCTATTAAAAATATGTTTTTAATCGTTTCTGAGCTTGATGCCATGATGTTATTTTACATAAATAGAAAGATTTAAAAACTCGTATGAATTAAAACACAAAGCTTATTTTTATTAAGAAAAAAACGACTTGCCAACAGAGTGACGGTTGGACTTAAAATAAATGTTTTCCATGTTGACGTCACAGTCCCGTTATATTTTTTTATCAGCGTCACTTTCTAAGTCGGCTACGTCGTATTCGTATATTTGTTCCTCTGCCTGACCATCTGCTTATTGAATATGTTGAGCCCTGAGTCACCCTGTTCGTCCGTTTTTCTGTAGTATGTTGAAATAACGATTACGGTCAAACGGATAAAGCTAGGTGCATGAAATTCGGTACAGATACCTTAAATATAATTAAGCTGTTTGGGACGAAAAATGAGCCTAAGTGATTATTGTTAACGCCTACCTCCCATACAATGTTTAAAAATGCTTATATGGGAGATAGGAGAAATCATTATTCGATTGTGCCCATTTTTTCCCCCAGTCAGACTATGACTCTAAATATTGTCTGTACCAAATTTTATCAATCTAGCTGTATCCGTTTTGCCGTAATCGTAATTTGAACAGAATACAGAAAGATCAACGTACAGGGTGACTAGAGAGTCAATTTAAAAATCTGAAAAAATTCGAAAAATTTTTTTTTGACATTTAGAGCCGATCTAAGTTGATCCATCATGATGTTGATTTTAAGGACCACTCTAATATATATGTATATATATATATAGTATGAAGGCAACTATTTTGAAAAGGATTTTTCAGCATTTTAAGCGATGAAAAACAGGAACAGTAAAGATGAAGATCCTCAGCAATGCTTAGCAAACCGACTCGAATTATTCTTTGCTTAATAATTTTACAGAAATTAACAATTTTAAATTTATTCCAAGATCACGAAATAAAAACACAACTTAGGTAAACAGTCTTGCCAGAAGGAATGAAGGTATTTAAACGCTGATTACAAACATTTCAGTTGAACCATGTAGTTAAAAATTCTTTAAATATTAAGGCAAACTAATTGGTTTCACTATAATGTTTGTGATACGTTATTCGAAAAAATTGAGTTGAGTCTAGTAACTTAGTTGAGTTGTAATTCGTAAGTGGGTCCTATATTAATTAAGCAATGAATTGTTTTGAAACGAAAACTTAAAACAAAACTTGATTTTTTTTAATATAATTTGTAAGACTTATTATACTTGAGTTTCTAGTACTATCAAAACTGTAAAAAATGTTTCAAGAAAGATAAACACATTTTTTCCTTCGATAGGATACACAAAATCCATGGCATGGAACAACTGTAAAGTTACGTCTAAGCACTTTAGAAAACTTGAAAATTTGTACAGAATGCCGTCGTAAAAAGTGTAGCTTACGCAGTGTAAGAATTTTGACTCCTGGCTGTCAATAATTGTTGGTTTCCACTTTCGTTTTAGGTTCTTCTTATTTGTTGTTGCTGCTACAACGGTTGGTTTTAAAACCGATTGAACGAGTAAGAAAATGAGGCAGTCTGATTTTTATTATGTTGAATATAAAGCAAGAAAACTATACGCTAAGTATCACGTGTGTCTTGTTTCAAAATTGTTGAGTCTCTAAATTTGAATTTTTACTCGTCGCTTTCGTTTTTTGTTCACGTTCGTGATTGTTTCCACATACCACAGTAGCTCATTGAATTTATTGTTGAATTCATCTATGGTTGTGATTTCCTCCATTTAATATGTGGTATGTTGGGACTATTGAGTATCTGCTGTATCAGAAATTTTAGATAGAATTGAATTTTTGACTGTTTGGCCCTTAGGATTCGCAGGTTTGAATTGGCAGGATCGCCATGTGGTAAGTTTGTGATACGATATTGTGTAATAGTGGCGCACACGCCTTTTTAAACAGCCGCAAGGCTTTGAGCACACAAGCCGAGAAGGCTTATATTTTATTCAGCCTCAAGGCTGTGATTTTGTAATAATTTATTGCCTTTAAGCCACAAAGGCTTATTTATTTTTATCAAGCCACAAAGGCTAATTAAACATCGTAGTTAGGATTCCTGGCTTCTCGCCAGTTCAATCAAAATCTAAAAAAAATCCTTTATTTTTAAAATATTTTCATTTATATACAATTTTTACCAGTATTATTCTTAAAATTATTCTGCCAGTATTTCCTAAACTCCTCCCTTATTTTAGTCTTTAATACCGATCCCCAATCAATTTCATTTTTGGTCGATAACAAAAATATTTCAGTTTTTCATATGGAAATCTAAAACATAAACAACAACAAATGCATTCGACTTGACCTTGACTTAAATATGTCGTTGGCACTTGTGCAACCTAATATTCTTTCTTGCTCTATGCATGCATTCAAATTTATATTCTTATTGTTGTTGTTTACGCTTGTGTCAAGCATTAGGTTGCGTACAGAGTGAACGCGAGTGGCGGACAGGTTTGCGTACTGGTACCAGTGCGACAAAAGTGGTTTCATACAGTTTCATATAAACCTGCTCGAAGTGTGCAGAGTGCAGGCAGGCAGACCAAAGCAGGTTCTGCGACAAAACAGGTTGGTCCTGGTTTCTCGCAGCGGCGAGGCAGGTTTTAATGTATATTTTTTGAATTTTTGTAGGAAAATTATTTGCAACCGCAATTTTAGGGGGTTTTTTTTTATATTTTTGAAGAAAAATTATTTTTGAGCGAAATTATTGCGCAAGAAAGCATTTATTTCATTCTTCACAGAATTTGAAGAAAAATAACTCATTACACTTTTTCAATGTCTTTTAAAGAAGCAATGATACAACACAAGCAATCAGCAACTAAGAATTGTGGACAAAAAACACACACACACATACATAATCAGCGACTGCGACGGCGCACGTGTTCATACTTTGATGAATATACAAAAACAACAACATGTAAACAAAGCATGCCACCGAGACGATCATTGTTTTTGTTTTTGTTCACAAATTGCATACAAAAAACTCAAAAAAAGCAAAATCAAAAATTTTAGGATGAATTGTTAGGGGATTTTCTTGGTTCCTGCGAAATTTTATTCTAATTTGTAACATATTGAGGGGAATTCATTTGTCAAAGAAAGCAATAATTCTAGTTTGAAAATGGATATTGACGTGGAAACACTTATTAGTGAAGTTTGTTCGCGCCCAGCGTTGTGGGACCAAAGCAATAAAAGTTACCATAACCGTATAATTGTGGACAAATTATGGGAAAATATTGCAAAAGTTATGCAAATACCGAGTAAGTTTGTTTTTTATTATTATGAAATTTAATACTGTAAAATTAGATTTTTTCAAGTGCAGGGCTTATATAAATTTAAGGATTTTTAACATTACTAATATTTAAACATTGCTTGAGTTTCTTTCCAAATGAAAACATTTTTTATTAAACACACGGAAATACATATATATATGTACATAAGAAATTAGCGCAATTTATTAACGCATACATAATTACGATAGGTGTCTCGTACAAAACGGCCTCTTTTGTAACTAACACGGCTTGGTTTTCTCTGCAGTTTTTGGTTTTTATGTTGCTTTAAAAACTCCTCAGCTTCGCTTAATACATTGCTGGAACCCTCGAGATCTATTATAACGTTCTGTAGTACGCAAATGCTTTTTATTATTTCATCTGCAAATAATGGGGTAGTTTCAATCGGCTTCCACAATAATCGCCACTTAGCATTCATTATTCCGAAAGCACATTCAATGCATTTTCTGGCTCGGGAGAGTCGAGAATTAAAATACTCATTCTCAGCACTTATTTCCTTTCGGGCATATGGTCTTAGAACGTTTTCTAATAATGGGTACGCTTCGTCTGCTACAAATACATGCGGCATTTTTATATCGGTGCCTGGTAAATTTTTGTGAGGTGGAATTCTTAGTTCTTGGGACTTCAATAATTGAAAAAGTTGGGAGGACGCAAATGTTCCTCCGTCGCTTTGTTTTCCATACCCACCGACTTCAATAGCCACAAATTTGTATTTAGCATCTGCAACTCCTTGTAACACAATTGAAAAAAATTTTTTATAATTGTAAAAGAAGGATCCAGAATTTCATGGACACTTTATTCGGATATGTTTTCCGTCAATGGCACCTATGCAATTTGGAAAATTCCATAATTTCCAGTATTCATCAGCAATGTCTTTAAATGTCAAAAGAGTTGGTTGCGGCATGTGGATGGGTTGTAATTCTTCCCAGAGGGCTTTGCATGTGGATTTTATAATATTCTTTACTGTGGATACACCCATTCTGTACATAAAGCTTAAAGTGTGAAAAGATGAACCAGTCGCGAGATATCTGAATAAAAACATAAATATAAACAAAAGTTATATGAAGTTCTCCTTTGCTTTGTGTGCTTTTTGGTACAGCTTTACCCTTAATCAAAACAAAATAAACATGAACAAAACAAAACCATAAAAACAACAGTAGCATAATAAGTGTTGTTCTCTTGTTGTGCGCATGAACAAGTGTGTGTTTTGTGTTGCTGTTCTTGTTGTTGTTGGTAATTGTTTTTTTAGAGCATAACAAGAGCAGATAGGAAAAGGAATGCATAAAACCAACAAAATAATAGCAAACTATGTCGCACTGATCTGATCTGCTTGTCGCATTCACTATGAACGGTTTATTTTTAGAGCGGGTGCAACCTGCGCCTGTCTGCAAACCTGTCCGCCACTCGCGTTCACTCTGTACGCAACCTTAGGCTGCCCGCATAGTAAACGCCGAAGCAGGCAGGCAGCCAGGCAGGCGGAGAATGTAACTCGCTCTACAAATAAGCATCGCAGAGTGAATGCGAGAAGTGAATGCGAGATGCACGAAAAAACTTCTTCTCCACGAAAAAACATTTACTAACAACAACAGCAACTCAAAACACACACTTACTCATGCGCACAACAAAAACAACACTCACTCAATGATCCAAGATAGATAGATTGATAGATTTTATTATTGCTTGCTTTTGTTATGTTTTGACGTATTTCGTTTTTTCTTTTCTTTTCTATTTTATAAGCTCCGCAATGTGTATTTTTAATTTTGCTTTAATTGAAATCATAGCTGTACCAAACAACACAAAGCAAAGAACAAGTTGAGATTTTTGTTTGTTTTTGGTTTTCCCGAAATTTGTGTTGAGTGCAGAAAAGCATGCATAAATTTGCGAACCTTGTGGGCAGCAATAAGTATTGTTGATATTTTTGTCACTTCGTTTGTTGTATTTGGGAAAGGTATACATTTATTTATTTTTATTACTTGTTGATATTGTGCGCATTAAAAAAAAAAAAAATATATAAAAAATGGATTCGTCGGACGAAGAGATTTTTATTTCTAATGCACACAAACTTCACCTATCAGTGTTTCAACATCAACATACATTTCTCTATAATTATCTAAAAAACGACTCAAATTTCGCAAGAATTGAGAAACAAAATTCTTTATTTTGCTTTTACTGACTTCATGTCAATCAGTTTTTTTTTTTGCATATTCAAACACAAAAAAGAAGAGTAAATAAAGCTTAAAACTTGCTCTCGCTCTCGATTGCACGCATTTGTAACAAAAACAAAACACAACCCTCACTATATCTTGTGCGCCGACTCAGCCGCTGTTGTTGTTTGTATGTGCGTTCCGACGAATCTATTCTGTTGCTTAATATAAATTCTTTCTTGCGTTAAAATAAAAAAATTCCTTAAAACTTTTGTTACATCTTAATTTTATTACAATTCATATGGAAATTAGACAAACACGCAAAATCAGCTGCGAGAAACCAGTACACGCCAGTTTTCTCGCTGTACCTGCTTTGCCTGCCTGCCGTCACTATGTGGACTTCGAGCAGATTTATATGAAACTGTATGAAGCCACTTTTGTCGCACTGGTGCCTGCCTGCCTGCCTGGCTACCTGCCTGCGTTTACTATGCGGGCAGCCTTAAGCGAGTCTAGCGGCACAAGCTAGCGGGGATGAAAAGTGTTAACGTAAGTATGAGTGAGAAAATTTGCTTATCGGAATTTTTGATTTTCAAGTGCATGCTTAGCTACGTTTAAAATTCCGTGAAATTATTTGGATTATGGTTTTACGCATAAATTTAGTTTTATGTGCTTGCGTATTGGTGGTCTTTATGATTTCTATGAAAAAGTGTTGCAAAGTTATAGAGACTTTAAGAGTACACTACATTGCTGTAGCAAGAGTGTTTCTTTTACATTACCAATAAATGTCCAAGACTATGTTTATATAGCGGCCACTTCGACAAAACATTTGTGTCTTTTCTCAGAATGCGTGTCTTCCTTTCGTGCGTTTACAACTTTTGCCCATTTTTCTTCCACTTCAGGTCACGGCTCATAATTGTGGCTTAGTCATATAATTATATCTTCTTCAACGGCTTGGGTGGCTTGCGGCTTCTTATTTGTTCCAACTAGAGATTCAGCGTGCGAACCTGGTGGTCGTAGGTTAAGAATATATACCAATTAATATATAAACCATTCTTACCATTCTGGTCTTCTCTTAGCGAATTGTCCAATTTTCTTATTTTACTTCGAGCGTTGACAGCTTTGTCATGCAGTTTGCCAATAGGATTTTGACCGCTTCTCTTCTTATAATAATAATCTGGTTTTTGCATAATTGAAAAAAATATGGAAATATGTTTTTTAAAATTACAAAGCAAAGTTTGGTAACTGGCAGAGCTTTAAAAGAATGCATTGAAAAAATTTGAATCAGTGAATAACGAAATAAGAATGAATCAATTTTTTCTGAATATGAATTCTTATTTTACAGCTCTGGTAACTGTATTATTAGATAAGAAATAAACTATGCTAAAAAAAGTGACTTACGCTATATTCATTAGAAAAAATCGCTTTTATATCAGAATTTAAATCAGAAGAATTTAAACAAAGATCAGAGTAAAAGAAATATTTTACATTTTGTCTCCAAATATTAAGATGGTGCCTTAACCTTGCTCTATTAAGCTATATTCATTTAGAAAAATCGCTTTTATATCGTTTGTGCTCTTTACAATGTCGCTCATTCACATCTCAACATTTTGATTTGAATAGTTGTCAACAATGATTGCAATCAATTTGTTTCTGTGAATATCTGTCAATGTTAAGTAATCCAGATAATATTTTAATATGTCAATTCCTCGTTCAGTTTGTTGTAATAAATCTTTTAATGTTGTGTCAAATAACTTCGAAGTACGAGCAACTGAGAAGGACAAGTTCGGCGTAGACGGTGAACAGCACTGCTTATCTATCCAATCTCTTGTACTACTATGAAGTGATAATGTTTTAGCCTAATAAATAAAGTATGAATTTAAACAAAGATCAGAGTAAAACAAATATTTTACATTTTGTCTCCAAATGTTCAGATGGTGCCTTAACCTTGTTCTATTTCCTATTTCTGAAACTGGGGATATTTCTTCAATATCTCTTTCCGTAAGAACAATTAAGCTCTCCATATCAACCCCACACTCTTAATTAAGAATAAGAAGTTAATTTAAAACTACTAACCAGCAGGGTAACCAACAACAACTCACAACCTTTTAACCCTTAACTGGTACACCTCAAAAAAGTAGTTACAAGTTTATGTTTTTTTACAAAGAACGCCTTAAATAACAACACGACTGATCAATGCGAAAGCGTGCACACACCTCAGAAAGCTTGAAATGTACTAAGCATAAGAGTTGCATGGTGAAATAATGAGAAATATGTTTTAATCTTTTTTTTTAGCATGGTTCCACAAATCAAGTTTAGCATTTAAAGGTTAAGAAAGGCAAGATATACAGACATGAATTTAATTTCAATGCAACGTCATTAAAAGTAAATCCGATTCCGACGTGAATCGGATTTCAGAACACAGGGTTGTCCATATTCGAAGCGCCCATTTTATTTTTTTGTGTGGTGGCGACTTGTGTGTGGTGGCGCGCCGTCTTGTTGAAACCAGTAGTGCCTGATACGCTTTCGACGAACGATTGGCATGAAAAAATTGTTTATCATATCGCGATAACACTCCTGATTGACAGTAACTCTGTGGCCATTATCATCTTCGAAAAAGAACGGCCCAATGAGCATTTTAGCACAAACGCCGCACCAAACAGTGACTTTTGCATCGTGAAGAGGTACCTCTTGAATCTCTTGTGGATTTTGACAGTGGCATAAATACGGCAATTTTGTTTGTTTACCGTTCCGTTCAACTGAAAATGAGCTTCATCGCTCATGATAATTTTATGCCAAAATTGCTCGTCTTCTTCAGCCATTTCGATGACTCTTTGGGCCCATTCCAATCGACGTGGCTTAGCGGTAGGCAACAATTTTTTTACCAATTGAATTTTGTACGGAAACAAATTCAAATCAACACGTAAAATGCGTTGTAAAGTGGGGCAAACTAAACCTATTAGGGCCTCTTACATACACTGCGCATCACATGAATAGGTACATAGCTGTTCAAATATGTCAAAGCTTATTTCTTTGTTCCAAGCTTTTCAAAAAGCTTTTCTTTTGTTTTTGTTGTAAAGATCATTAAATATTCAAAATATCTGGTGAAAGAGAGCTCTGAGATTTTTACCGTTAATATCAAATAATTATTTTAAATAAACAAGTAGAAAAATGTGCTCTATTTTTTGCGTCACTTGAATAGGTACAGTTCCTTAAATAAAGAGAAAACAATGAAATAAAGTAACAAAATCATTTTTTTTTAACTTCAATTTTATTTAGTAATGGGTTGGTCCCCCTTTATTCAAAATTACTTCAAACATTCTGTTTGGTAGGCTGTCATACAGACTTTTTAAATAATTTAAGGAAATTTCATTCCATGCCACCTTTCGCTGCAATGAGTGACTCTCGATCATCAAATTGCAGCCCAGATTCATAAACCTTGCGGGACAACCATCCCCAGACATTTTCAATGATGTTTAGATCCGGTGAGTAAGGAGGCCACGGTAACAAATTGACATTTTGGTTATTTATCCAGCTTTTGACAACTCCTGCAGTGTATATCGGGGCATTGTCTTGTTGGAATGTCCATTGAATTGGCCCAAAAATATTTGAAAATTTCGGAAAAGCCCTTTGCAGAATTTGTTTGTATGATTTTGAGTTCATTTTTGCTGTCTGGAACTCGAGATCAACAGTACCATAAAAGGACACCGCGCCCCAGACCATAACTCCTCCTTCGCGACTATGGTGGCGGGACAGAAAACGCTCCTCCTTAAATCGTGAAAATAATAGTGAAACCCATCAGGGCCATCAAAGTTAAACTTTTCTTATCTGAGAAAGCCACGAATTCCCACTCGTCCGTCCATGTCATGTGTGTCCTACAAAATTCTACACGTGCATTCTTTCTTTGCTCGTTCAGTGGTGGTTTCTTTTGCAGTTTTTTAAGTTTAAGATGTTCGGCACCATTAATTATTCTCCTCACAGTAGAAACACTAGCATTAACACCACTTTTCGCCCTTATTTTGGACGCAGATTCGCTTGAATTGGATGCTAATCTCAATATGGCTCTTCGGTCAACAACGGTTGTAGCCCCTTTTTGCCTTCCTCTCATGTTTTTCCCGTAAAAAGTTGGATCTCGCAAAAAGCTACACACAACGTTAGCACTACCAATTTTGTTGGCAATTGCACGACCTGAAAGTCCCTGCTCGGAATACGCTTCAATTTTGGCCTTTTCGGCGATAGTCAACGGTTTCGCGCGTCCCATATTCACTCTGTTGAGATTTCGATTCAAAGAAAAAAATTCCTACTTTGATAAAAATACACTTTAAAAAAAATGTGGATCACCCACCTGATTCAACAGCAATGCTTTGACTGATGTACCTATTCAAGTGACGCAAAAAATAGAGCAAATTTTTCTACTAGCTTATTTGAAATAATTATTTGAAATTAACGGTAAAAATCTCAGGCCTCTCTTTCACCAGATATTTTTAATATTTAATGATCTTTACAACAAAAACAAAAAAAAACTTTTTGAAAAGCTTGGAACAAAGAAATAAGCTTTGACATATTTGAAAAGTTCTGTACCTATTTATGTGACGCGCAGTGTATATTACTGCTTAGCTCATTGCCATTGTTTTTGATCAATTTTTGATAAATTAAAAATTAATATTTTGTACTTGTGCTTGAATTGTCGGAATAATTTTATTTTAGGGCCCACACCTCTTTTTTGCAACAGATTTAAAGCTGTTGAATTTTTCACAAAATATAGTGTAATAGTATAGTATAATATACAGGGTGTCCCAGACTTAGAGTACTATAATGTGGGGGCTGATTCCTCGTGATGAGACGAGCAAAAAATTGTATGGGTGGGGTGGTCGCAAATGCCCCCCTAGGGGGCTAGGAGGGAAAAACAAAAAATTAGGTGTCGTTACGTTTTAATCCATAGCTAACATATCTCTGCAACGATTAAAAAAAACCATACTTTTTTGAAAAGAAAATTAAATTTGCTTTAAATTACTTTTGCAAAATTTTTCCATAAAGTCATAAACAAAAAATGTATAAGCACCTGAAGTCAAAAAATAGGTTTTTTTCTTTAAAAATTCAACTTTCAAGGCGATTTTCTTAGAAAAAAACCAAATGTTTTATTATTTTTTATGACGCAGTTTTTTTCCTTGGTCAATTCTCTAAAAATCCATCATACATTGTTTATACCTCAGAGATAATATTTTTCGTATAATATCGATTTTCCGATTCTACCACTTTTTCCTCCCACTGGGGTACTTAATGCAAGCAAGGCGACTTTGTTTTTTTGTTGCTTACAATAACTAGTAAAACAGTTAGATTTAACGGAATTAAGAAAAAAAAGCAATTTCTCATTATTAAGTGCATCACATGCCTGAATCGACACATTCTTTCACCGATCGTAGAGTTATAATGTTTTCCAACTCAGAGTACGCAGACATTATTTTTTGTTACGGTTTTAGAAAATTTTTAGAGAATTGACCAAGGAAAAAAACTGCGTCATAAAAAATAATGAAACATTTGGTTTTTTTCCGAGAAAATTGCCTTGAAAGTTGAATTTTTAAAGAAAGAAACCAATTTTTTCTGCTTAAAATTTCACGACTTTGGTTTACGTTATTGTTTCTAGCTTATTTGTTTCTTTCATTGTTATTGTTTCTTTCAGTTCATTGTAAAGGCAATAAATTCACCTTTCTAACGGTATATCAATAAACCCCACCATATTTGTCATATTTGCGGCCATATTTGTCATGCAACCACGAGTGATTTTCGCATTTTATAGAGTTCGCGGTAATGATCATATCTCAGCTCCTATTAAACATACAGTAATAAATTAAAAAACATAATTTTATTTATACCTTAGGCTATTATTTTGCATATCAGAAAAATTAATGAGTGTGTTAATTAGTTAAAAAAAAAAACCTTAAAGTTAAAAAAAAAAATTAATCGCCGTAATCGCCGCCAAAATCCTAGTTCCTATACAACGAGCCATATATTGAATAAAAGGTGCTCAAATCGGCTGTCCATAAATGTACAAAACATAGAAATCGTAGTGATAGTTATTGAAGTTAAATTTGCAGGTTCAACTTTCTTTAAAAAAATACTTTGCTGGAAACCTCAACTTCGGTTTCCAGATTTTAATTTAAAACACAAGATTTAAGTAATATTTTAACAGTAGAAATTCATTACAACTTCACAGAGTCGGTCGCGAATTACAACTGAACTTCACATTCTTTAATATCTTATCACTAAGCTTAAATTACCAACACCAATAAAATAACTAATAACTTAAACTATGCTGCAATCCCCGGTGAACTCGCTGCGTCGGCAATCCAACAGTTCAGGCAGAACAATGCTCCAATTTGCCGGCGCGTGTGTTGACTCTGCTTACCGCTTGCGACAGCTTGTCGACGCTTGTACTGATGCGTACTCAGCATATTGGTGGGATTGCAGGGTGTTAACTTTGATATATGTAAGTTAATTCTTCAACACTATGTGTTATTTTTAAAAGAAAAGTCTATTTGTTTATTTAAACGCTATGCGTTATTCTTTAGTTAATTCTTCAACACTATGTGTTTTTATAAAAGAAAAGTCTTTTTGTTTATTTTAACGCTATGCGTTATTCTTTATTGAATTCCAATTTAGAACTGAATTTAACTTGAAATTCTACCTAAGCTAGTCACTATTCTTTGCACAATTTTGTAGTTGGCGATCGCATTATTGCATGTAGCTGCTGTTGTAGTTGGCGTTGTTCTATGTGTAGTTGCTGTTAAAGTTGGAGTTGCTGTAGTATGTGTAAGTGCTGTGGGAAGTGACAACTCTTGGTTGCCAGCGCGGATATGGGTTACTCATATTACAATAGTTCTGAGGAAGAGCTTCGCTACTTTAGTTTAAATTCGGAGAAGAGCATTTCAATGTAAGTTGAAATAATTCAAGCTTTGTGTGAAATAATTATTCCCACGTTAGCTTAAGAATTTTATGCAGTTTTGTCACGTACAATATCAGACGGTGTCGTGTGTTAACTTGTACATAGTTTCTTAAAAAAAAAAATGTTTGATTAGGTTCTGAGATTTTTCCTTTAAACGCCTTCTGGCGCCAAAAACATGCCCCAATACAACGAGTCATATATTGAATAAAAGGTGCTCAAATAAGCTGCTTTTAAATGTATAAAACATAGAAATCATAGTGGTAGTTATTGATACATTTCCATAGTTTCTTACAAAAAAAAATGTTTTATTAGGTATTGAGATTTTTCCTTTAAACGCCTTCTGCCGCCAAAATCCTAGTTCCAATACAACGAGTCATATATTGAATAAAAGGTGCTCAATTTGGCTGTCCATAAATGTATAAAACATAGAAATCGTAGTTATAGTTATTGATATATGTACATAGTTTCTTACAAAAAAAAATGTTTGATTAGGTACTGAGATTTTTCCTTTAAACGCCTTCCGACGCCAAAAAAATAGCCATGTTACAACGAGTCGTATAGTGAATAAAAGGTGCTCACATTGGCTGTCCATAAATGTATAAAACATAGAAATCGTAGTGGTAGTTATTAATATATGAACATAGTTTCCTACAAAAAAATGTTTGTTAGGTATTGAGATTTTTCCTTTAAAGCCTTCTGCCGCCAAAATTCTAGCCATTATACAACGAGTCGTATAGTGAATAAAAGGTGCTAAATAGTCTGTCCATAAATGTATAAAATGTATAAAAAAGTATAAAACATAGAAAAGAAAAATTTAATAGAAAAAAGCTAGTGGCAGACCAATTTTTTTTGGTATTAGGTACGTCTTGGTAAGAACTTAAAATATAAATTTTTAAAAGTGACTAGATCATAAACTTTTTGGGTTACATCGCTTTGAAAAATAAGAAATCTCAATTTTGCCCCAACTTTGGGTTCAAGTATCTCCAATGGGCACGGGTGATAAAATTTGAAATTATTGTTAAATAAACTACGTAATAAGAGGATTCTGATGATATAAGAATGAAAGTGGTTTTAAGGGGTTCATTTAAAAGATATAGCATTTTAAAATTCGTGCATTTTAGTACATGAGGTATGAGTATTCTCAAATGTTGTTTGAACTTTTTTTCATATAAAATGTGATAAATGTAAAAAATAAATTTTTTTTAGAAATTAGCTTTGCGGCCTAGGTCCAAAATTTATATTAAACTCCAAGCTTTAATTATAAAATTTATTATCAATATTTCGACTGCCGTCGGCAATCATCTTCAGGATAACCGAAAACATTTTTAAAATTATATTAACAATAAATTTTTTTTTATTATAATAGCAATCAAAATTTAATAAAATAAATAAAAAAACCAACAATTCATACATATATATGTACTTTAAATATAAGTCATAACAGCTTACCTTTGCGACTAATTGTTTAATGATATTTGAATTTCCGTTTCGATGCTTTTTCTTGTGTTGACCTATTCGGTTTTAACGGTTGGATGATCCTCATACTCTTCGTATGTAGAAGTGATGAAGCATCGCATTTTCGTATCCGAAATTGGAACGAAACGGTGGAATTTCCGTGTTCCTGGAATTCGTTGACACTTTTCGGTGCGGTCCAAAAGTTCATCCTTTTTATTGAAAATTTCATCTTTGTCAACATAAACGTAGTCTATTCCTTTGATATTTTGCTTACAATTAGTAAACATATCTTCAGGAGTAAGAATTTGCCCTGTTTCCGTTTGTTGTTCCTCCAACACCATCACATGCATTTTTCCCATGCGATGTTGCGAAACAGTTCCATTCTGCATCAAGTCCAAAATCTTTTTTGTGATGGCAGATATTTGAAAAATTTTTTCTTATTTTTATATTGGCTTGCCGCCCCATCCGAAAAATATATTAATTTTTGAACATATGGTGCGGTTTCCTTAATGTGCCTTATTAAATGGGTTTGAAAAGTGTAAACTGTTTCTGTGTTATGTTCTAAATGATTGCTAATAATACACACACATTGACTCTGTACAGACTCATATTTTTTATAATAATAAACAAAGGGGGTGCAAAGTGGCTTGGCGGTTTACCCAGTAGTAGCTTTGTATCTCATCTTGGATAACAAAAGTAAAGTTTTCTGCGAAATCTGCAAGGACAATGCACTCGTCTATATTTAGATTAATCTTTTTTTCAATTGGATGAGTTTTAAAATAAGTGACTGGAAAAAATCTTCTTTGTTTTGAATTACAGTTATGATTTCAGCGCGATCAGTCATAGTCCATTGCTTGTAAGTTATGTCGTTTGAGATGATTTCATTTTCTTCCAAATGGTTGAAAAACTATAGCAAAAATTCTTCTCCTGGCCATTGATCACATTTGTCCGTCATTCACTTGTAATTATTAATGTCACACACAAGCTTACTTAGAAGGTCCTAGTAGTTTAGTTTTATTTTATCAACCATTAGCTTTGCATTTTGATGATAACTGCAAACGCAGACACAGTGACTACCCGCAGTTCCGGTAATGACACACCATTTTGGTCTTAATTCTATAAATTTTGCACGTCCAATCTTACAATGTGGTTATTGGTTTTTGAATTCCACGAAAAGCTCATTCAAATTGGAAAGGATTAGCCGCTTTCGTTTTTGAACTTTTTTGTCGTTGATTTTGACAGATAAGCAATCTTTCATTCCTGTGCATAGGCGACTGTTTTCATCACTTTCATAGAAATTTTGCACAATTTGACACTGTTTCGGCTGAAAACGGAATGCTTTTTTTTTCTTCCAGATTTGGAAGTATTCCCTGATCTTTCATCAAATCTTTTGAAAGTCTAACGAGACGCGCAGACACATTGAATTCCGAAACAATTCTTTGATATGACCATGAATGTGGAAGCAAATTTATTATTTTGACTTGATCTGACTTTTCCGCAACTGCACATTTTTCCTTGAGCTTTTCAATTAGTTCATCGAATTCCTGTACTGAATTCGAAGGATTCATATTCTCTAGTGTATCCTCATCGAAGACTTGCTCGAGGTTTCTTTTAACAGATTTTGTTATTTTAATTAGTTTTGAATTTAAAGCAGAAACTCTTTTTCCAGCACTCATTCTTTGAATTTTGGATGCTGGTGAAACTTCCAAAATAGAACATACTGAATCCATCTTTTTGAGCGATAAAGTGGGAGGCACATACTCATCATCAGCATCGCAATCAGGCTTGACCTCAAGTTCGCAATCACTTTCGCTTGGCTTTTTTACAGGTATTGAGAAATCTTTTCGAAAACAATTTTTACAAAGAGATTTACCGGAAATGAGACAGACACCACAATTGATTTCTCCATTTAAATGTTCTATAAGTATTTTTTTGTAACCTGTAACCTCCTTTTTTTATGGATATTAAAAGGGTCACAGCAAACCCGGCCGTATTTATGATAATATAAAAAAGTTGGCTGCACTAAAAAAAAAATTATACTCCTGTATATACGTATCGCAGGACATCCTGTATATACGTATATATATTATTAATATTATATCAGGTTGGCAATTTCTGGTTTTTATCAGCAAAAAACTGAACCAGGTATGATTTGACATCATCATTATTATTGAAATTTTTACTATTCAAGGAGTTTTGCAAAGATCGAAATAAAAAGTAGTAATCAAATGGTGCAAAATCAGGACTATATGATGGATGTGGCAAAACATCCCACCCACAAATGATGCGCTATCTGGTTTTTGGACAAAAAAAAGGTCTGTCAATCTGTTGGCAATGAACTTTGGGGCTATGTTTGTGTATTTATACGTCAAAAGCCCTACACCGGGGACTGACGCCACCTCGCCTGAACGAGAAAGTTCTGCGGGGCGGAGGGGGGCACGTTGGCCCAATGTATACACTAGTCGGCGTGTCGCTAGCCATTGGCGGTCTATTTTTGGAAGGGACTGGAATTGGAGGCTGCTTATCCCCGTATGACGGAGCTCGTTCACGTCGGTTTCGAGGGAAGGCACGGAAGATGGAGAAGGCTGCGATAAAGCAGAGTATTCCACAGATACCACGTACGATCGTGGACCTGAATTCCAGGATTCTTGCACTCCCTTCTTGCAGGAGTGCTGTGACGTTGTGTCTGGTGATGTCGTTATACGATTTAGCGCGACGTACCGATTGCCAACCTCTGCCAGGGGGTTGACAAGGTACGCATGGATGAGAGACAAACTCATCTTCACTTGATCCATATTCGTCAGTGAGTAAATCAATCATAAATATTAAAAAAAGGCAAATGTAATACACGATATTATACGCTGGGTAGGCTTAGAATTGTAAGTAGGTTTACCAGTTAGTATCAAGTATCGTCTCAGCAACCCCGTTGTCGACACAAGGGGTGCATGAAATGATTTTGTTAGTTGTTCAATGTAGACATCTGAATTGATCGTTCGGTTGGGTGGTAAAAGTTCAAAGTAGACAACTCCTTTGTAATCCCACCAAACTGATAACATAATTTTCTTTTGATGAATATCAGCCTTTGATGTTGTTTGAGGCTGGTTCACCTGGCTTGCTCCACGATCTTTTCCGATTGACATTATTGTAAACAACCCATTTTTCATCACCAGTTATAAATCCTTTTAAAAATGGATCATTTTCATTACGTTTCTTTAACAAATCGCAGATGTTAAGGCGTTGTGTTAAATGATTTTCTTTCAGTTCATGAGGAACCCATATATCGAGTTTTCGTACATAGCAAAGTTGTTTTAAGCGATTTTCAATGCATGTATGTGATACATGAAGCTTCTCTGCAATCTCACGTGTTGTACTGTGACGATCCGAATCGATTATTGCTTTGATTTGGTCGTCATCAACTTCAACTGGACGACCAGAGCACTTTTCATCTTTGAGTGAAAAATCACCAGAACGAAATTTGGCAAACCAATTTTGACACTGCCGTTCTTTTAAAGCTTCGTCACCATAAACAGCACATAACTTTTTGTGAGCTTGCGATGCGTTTTTTCCTTTCCGGAAATAAAAAAGCAAAATATGACGAAATTGTTCGTTTTGATTTTCCATTTTTCAACAGACGCCAAACAAAAACTACACAATCGATCAAAAAATTTTTTTTTACTGATTGACAGTTGAAGTACCAACTATCAAATAACAAAATGTGTTTGACATTTCGATTACGTTAGCAAACCTAAAAATTCAACTAAAGCCATCTATGAGTGAAATCCGCAATTACTTAGTTGCCAACCCAATATATAATGTATATACAACATAATATTTTAGCGTGGGGCCAAAGTAATATTATGCCGTATTTTCAAACGAATAGTAAATGCGCAGCAGAGAACTGCAAAACTCACTTTTTGCTTGATTAAATCATTCACTGGAATTCTTACTCAACTCAACTCATTCAACAAAGTTCAGCGTTGAATAAAATCGGCACAATACTGGCGAACGCGTCTTTTGTGTCAGTTTGAGTTTGATTTCGTCTGATCAAACTCACATGTTTGAGTGAACGAATGACGTTGAATAAAATAAAATGATGCTGCTGAAGGCGTCGTTTATGTGAGCTGATTGACGGATTGAATTCACATGTTTGAGTTACGGATATGTATTTCGTAAATAAAAAATCAAAGAAATAGTTAAATTTAGTTGTTTGCAGTCAATCGTAATAAAAATTTCACCCTTCTTCTTGTTCTCTCTTTCTCTCTCTCTCTGTCTGCACATGTAAAAACTCATACGTGTTGATCTTTGCTTTTTGCGTTTCATTCTTCTTCTATTTCATTCTTCTCTGAAAATAATCGTTGTTGAGCCCAACGAACAGCATGAAATATGATTAAAACCAAGGTTGATTTATGAGGTTGTCGCAAGGCAGAGAGCGAGTACCCATAATTGTCAAATCGAAGTTGACACTTCATAGAAAATCTTCAAGTGCTCTCTATTATCATCCGTTTTTCTTTCGTAGTCATTCGCGAAATTGGCTGGTTTTGACAATTATGGGTACTGAGAAGAGAGTGCGATCAGCCCTGCGAAAACCTTATAAATCAACCTTGATTAAAACAGTGCCTGCCAAAAATGCAAATAAGGGTGTGTTGGTGAGAAAAAAAAGTTAGCACTGAAAAAAAAGTTCATTCAAATCCAAGTATTTCAAACTTAATTATAAAAACGTAAATCTTATGCAAATGTTTATTTTTTGTAACTTAGTCAAAATAGTTTCAAGTTTTATTTTAAAATCGTTTAAGTTTGCACTGAAAAAAAAATCCATTCAGATTAAAGCATTTTATATGAAAAATGTAAATAAAATATATAAACTCATTGACTCTTGTCGTACACAATTGTGTACATCACTTTGATTGGCCCGCTGAGTCAAATTTCTTTTATCGATTTATTCGATTTTCTTATCTTCTTAGTTAGAGTCTTATCAATCAACTCTAGTAATTTTTTATTAAAAAGTTTCAAAATATGGTACATTTTTTCATATGTTGCGAGGGATCAACAAGATTTTTTAAATATTGGAAACAAATTTCCCTTATTTGTTTTCTGTTTTAATTTTGTTTATGATTTAAAATATATTTGAAATAAAAAATCCATTTAAATTCAAGCATTTCAAAATAAATTGAAAAATGTATATTTCATGCAAATATTTTTTTTTTCAAACGAAATCAAAAAATTTTAAAAAATCGTCATATGTACACTTGTTTAAGAAGCAAAACCTTTTTAAGGAACATTAAATATGTGATAAGATTTAATTTAAGTGTTTGATGCGTGCTCAAATTTTAATATTAATGCTGTGATCGCAATTTCTTATAAGTAAAATATTTCTTAAATTGTTTGAGCTCAATGAATTGCGCTGCTTCGAGCAGATGAACTTAAGATCGGAAAAAATTTGTTCGCAAAAATAT
The DNA here is from genome assembly GCA_914767935.1 of Coremacera marginata. Taxonomy (NCBI): domain Eukaryota; kingdom Metazoa; phylum Arthropoda; class Insecta; order Diptera; family Sciomyzidae; genus Coremacera; species Coremacera marginata. The sequence continues at coordinate 139,613,787 of OU612047.1, read as the reverse complement.
GTAGAAGAAAAATGTGACATTAATTTAAGAGTTGTTTCCTTTAATTTTGGATACACTGACCCATTTAAGTTTTTCCAGAATTGAATGATATCGAATTCACTCTGAAAGGTTTCATTATTTCGAAGAGTTTTTAGTTCAGATTGAATTCCTAATTCATGTTTGCTCATGTCGCAACGGAAAGGATTTTCAAATAAATAATTGATTGGAGAAATTTCTTCGAAATCTTTAAATCTATATTCAAAATTCCATATTAAGGTTTCCAAAATTTCAGCGTGTTCATGTACTTTGACATTTTTTCATTCGATGTTAATAAGTGAAGTTTTTGGAAAGTTGGAGTAATCACCTGATCGAACATCTGATAATAGTAAAAAGAGTACTGTCTTAAAATCAAAAACGTGTTTTATTAAATTAGGCACAGTTTTTTTCTTTCCTTGAAGTTCTAAATTTAATTTGTTTAAGTAATTTGTTATATCACTTAAAAAAGCTATGTCTAAAATAAAATCTCTGTTCTCTAAAGCTTCTACTAAGACTTCAGAATTATCTAATTTTTCAATTCTCAAAAATTGTAGCACTTCATCTCTTATATCAAACAACCTGTTAAGACAATCACCACGACTAAGCCAACGAACCTCAGTGAACATTTTTAGATCATTATACTTAGCCTGGGATTTTTTTAAAAAAAGAACGAATTTCCTGTGCGTAAGTGAGTGATGTCCCCCTCTTATTTTATTAATGATCTGCTCCGCGATTTTCATAGCGCAATGGTTATTTAAAAATTTTGAAACACGTGAAACTTGGTGAATTATGCAATGGAAAGAATATACTTCAAATCCATGTTTTTTCAACTGACCCACAAATCCCTCCTTTCTTCCTATCATTACGTTTGCACCATCTGTGCATAAACCAGCGAACTTGTTAACATCTACAATTGATAGCAGCTTTTCATTAATGATATCGTACATAACTTTACCTGTAACATTTGAATTGAAGGTTTCCATTGAGAACATAGACTCAAAAACATTATAGTTTCCGTCTATACACCGAATGCAAACAACCAATTGACAAAGGTCATTTATGTCCGTGCTTTCGTCCATGCATATGGAAAAAAATCTGCAATCATTTAATTTGTTTTTCATTTCGGAATCAATATATTGGCCAATTTGTACAGTGCGACGGACAATAGTATGGTGGGATAAAGGTAACTCTGCTATAGTAATGGCTGCTTCGCTATTAAGTTTTTGAAAAATTTTAACGCAAATATCTTTTATAAATGCTCCATCTGAAAAAGGCCTGCCTTTTTTTACAATTTCATAACTAACTAATTTAGTTAATGATGTTTTCAATTCGTTTCGAATGTTTTTGGTATTCTTTTCAATCGAGTTTTCTTCCATTTCAGATATCCAATTCTTTATTTTATGCAAAAGAAATTGAGTTTTTTTCCTTATAAAGTCTTTGCTTTTCTACAACATCTAATTCCTGAATATCTTTATGAGACGATGTAAAATGCCTTTTCATATTACTTTTCTTATTTCCTTGGAACGAAACATGACATAATACGCACTGCGTTCCTTCAAAAGCGTTTGAAATCATAAAATAATTTTCATACATATTTTCACTCGCCATTTTCATAACTTAAATTTTCTCGCTGTGGAGTTGCATAAAAAGCGCTCTCAACCGAAATAATGCTGCTTCGCTATTGGATGCTTGTTGAATAAGCAAAAGAGCGTAAGAATACGTGTGAAACGAGACAGCTCATAGGAGCACAGGCTGGCAGCCACTGGATTAAAATCACAGAGCCAACACGAAGCACATGGTTTGATTGAATTCAACTCAACAGCGAGTGTGTGCATTCGGGCAATTCTGATCGATTGAACGCAGAGGCATGATTTTTACAGTGTTGATTACGTATGAATATTTTTATGTGAGTTTTGCAGTTCTCTGATGCGCAGCATCTAGCACTGATATTACGTGGGGCTCCACACTGAAACTATGTGGGGCTCCGCGCAACAAAAATCACACCTTACCTGTATGTTTGTCTGCTTGTCTGTTTGCTTGTTTATTTGTCTGCTAGCCTATTTTGGAGCTGTTCGATAATACATAAAATAAAACATAGTTCGATTGCTTAGTAACCGATTTATTTGTGTCGCTTTGTTCGTCTGCTTTGAACTGTCAAAATATATTTTGACACGATAAATTGCTGCTGCAAGTTTTGCAATAATTGCAAAAACTAAAATTTATATTTTTAAAGTCTACGTATTCATCGTATCATTGATCCATACAAAGCTTTGTATGGTGTTGAGGATCCAGAAGTTGGCTTAACACACATATCTGTCACAAACTACGATGCGTTCTGAACTGGTCAAAATATCAATGGATAAAGTTTTCCGCAGTCGCAATGTTAGCATTGAGGACTCCATCCATAAGGTAAGAAAAGCTTGAAACATATTGCATCTGCGTTACGAAATAAAATATATTCGTTTACAGACCAAAGAGCATGAAGCTTTGCAGATGCAAGTGAAAGCTGAAAGACGATGTACACACCCGTGCAAAAGTTTTGGCACAGCAGGCACTATAACTTTTGAGCCAAATTCTGTACACTAAAAACAGGAAAAATCGGAAAAAACGTATCAATCTGAAAAATATGTATTTATTTGCTTTCGGAATATGTTGAATTTGTTTTACAAATAATATTTGCATATTTAAATTTATTTAATTTTAAAAAAAAAGTCACGTATTTAGAGTGCAAAAGTATTGGCACATTAACTTAAAAAATTTAAAAATATGAGCACACTAATATAATTAATAGCGAGTTTGCAACCCTTTTTGCTTAATTACAGCTTCTAGTCGCTTTGGCATGGAATGGACCAATTTTGTTGTAATATTTTGCTTAATATTTTGCCATTCTTTCAGTAAGGCCGCTTTTAACTCTGCTTTTGTTGAAATTGAGCACTTTTTCACCTTCTTTTCCAACACATCCCATAGGTGCTTAATTGGATTGAGGTCCGGAGATTGCGGTGGGTGTGGCAAAACGTGTGCCGTATTATAAGCCAGCCACATTTTCACGATTTGGGCTGTATGCTTGGGGTCGATGTCGTGTTGGAAGGTGAAATTATTCGATAAATTCATCTTTTCGACACTTTTTTTCAAATTCTCTTTCAAAATATTCAGGTACGCGGTTTTGTCCATTATTCCGTCTATGAAGACCAGCTCGCCAACACCTCCAGCAGACATACAACCCCATACCATAACTCCTCCACCGCCGTGTTTAACTGTTGGTGCAAGGTTCTTTTTTTCCAATTCTGTGTTCGGTTTCCGCCAGACATTTATTCGGCCATCAGAGCGGAAAATATTAAACTTGCTCTCATCTGAGAAGAGTACTTGGTCTCAGTAAGAGGTTGGCTTACTTTTATACTCCATAGCATAGTGAACTCGCTTTTTTTGGTTGATAGGAGATATCAATGGTTTGCGCCTTGCAACGCGAGAGTTATATCCAGCACTGTGCAGCACTCTTCTGTCTGTGGACGGGTGGGCATCCGTTCCAAACTCTTCCTTGACCTCAGCAGCTATCTGGGAAGATGTTATTTTTGGGTCTACTTTTACCTTGCGGATGATTTTGGTACGTTCCCGATCGCTAAACTTGAAGGGTCGTCCAGTTCGCTTTGCACTTTCAAAGTTTGACGAGCTTTTAAAGCGTTGCACAATACTCCGAATTGAAAATCGGCTTCTATCCACCATTTCCCCAATCTCAGCATATGATTTACCTTGGTTGTGCAAATAAAGAATAATTTTCCGCTCCGATTCGCTGGTCTCCTTTTTTTTGTTATTCATTATTCACTCTATATTTGTTTTAATCAAGTATACTTTAATATCAGCATCAATTATAACGAAAGAATGTTTTCACATAACCTCCAATATTCAACATAAAACAAAACACAAGGTTTACACAATAATGTTGCCAGATCGAAGAAAATACGCCATAAAATTTATTTTAAAACTTAAGTGTGCCAATAGTTTTGCACACCAAAAATACGGCTTTTTTATATAAATCAAATTAAATAAATAATGCAAATATTATTTGTAAAACAAATTTTACATTTTCAAAAAGTAAATTAATACATCTTTTAAGGAAAAATATGTTTTTGCCGATTTCTCCTGTTTTAAGTGATCAAAATTTGCCTCAACAGCTAAACTGCCAGGTGTGCCAAAACTTTTGCACGTGTGTGTATATATATTAATGTCGCGCAGGGAAAAGGAAATCCAAAATTCTGGCACCTGAAGCTGAAAGTTAAGGAAAACATCAAGAAAACCAGTGGTGAAGTAGTAGCCGTAGTTAATACGCAAGGTGTAGAACTAGTTGCTGTTGCAATGTCGCTGGTTAGTGCGGAGTGAAGAGAAGCAGCTCGTCGTTGGGCGTGAAATACTGCGTATCAGCCACTTCCAATACCGCGTATTTTGCAAAAAGGCCAAAATTGAAAGTTGGATTAAATTTGCTTTTATTAATAGAGGGCGGATTTTCCATTAAATGCTGATTTCAGAACAAAGCAAGTATTTAATTTCAATAATTGTTTTTAATTTAGTTGAAAATTCGTTCAATAGTTTAAAAGAAAGCAGTTTTTCTGCACTCCTATAGAATTCTACTATCACGCGTGTGTTTGTGCAGGTGGCGGATACGAGGTATTGCACGCTCAACGACGAGCTGCGCTTGTTTCAGGGGAACAGTACATTTGTGCATTCGAAAAATTGGCAAAGACCAACAATACAATGATTTACCGTCGAACGCTTTAGACCTTAAGAGTACGCAGACGCCATCCCAGCGCATTTAAGGTGTAATATACGTGTAGAAATTTTTCAGAAAAAACATTTTTTGTTTGCTTAATGTGTAAAAACGATACGTGGCATTCCAAATTAAGTAATAGTAAGATTATCAAACTATAATTTTGAAAAATACATGCAAAATTTCAATGGTGTCTCAATGTATCGTGGTGTTCTTTTGGCAGAACCTTTTGCGTAGAAAAGAAAGTGAAGCAAAATTCGTATAACACTTTCTTTCCGTTGTTATTGGCTAAAAATTATTACTTTAGTTTGAAATTTTGCTTTTACGTTCATCAAGCGATGATTGGTCAGCGTGCTTTCAGTTACACAAATTTGCCTGCGCTTTTTTCTTAAGAATCGAACTTGGTTAATAAGTGAACGACTGACTCGCTTGCGCAATTCTGTTTTTGTTACTTTCTTTTGGGTTGTAATGTACATATGACATACAGGTATTGGTTTGACATCCTGATGCTGCTCAAAACCCCAATAATGGATTTACGACATCTGGAAGAAGGAAGTGGCGAGCGGGAGCCATCTTGTCCGCTAGCAAGCAGTGTATGTGTGAGTTCTTGCCTACCCAGTAAAAAATAGGATCATCCAAAGATTAATCTTGGATCGCTCCTTTGCGAGTAATGGATTACTCCACAAACCTCCGAGCCTTATGCATTTTGTACTCCTTTTTAACATTGCATGTCATTACGGGCGAGCACTTATTTTGAGCTCCGAACGGAGAACAAAAGGAGTATACCTTTAAGCCTCTGAAAAGATGGCAGAGGGAGTAATCTTTTTTAACTCCATAAGGAACACAAAAGGAGTAATCCATTTTAACTCCATAAGGAACACAAAAGGAGTAATCCATTTTACTCCAGAAGGAACACATAATGAAAATTAGGTATTTTATAAAAACGAATAAAAGTATTCTATTTATTTCTTTCAAGTTTTTTAAGGCCACGTTATAATTAAATTTAAATGAAAATAAATAAAATGAAATAAACTTAAATGTAAATGAATTCAATGAAATTAAATGGAATGAAATGAAATTAAATGGAATGAAATGAAATTAATTTAAATTAAATTTAATTAAATAAATTAAATTAAGTAAATAATGACTCATTTTTAACTTAAATATTTAAGAAGAATGCGGATTCGGGGCGGATTTTAAGCAATAAGTCTTTCGGTAAAAAGTAGCCTTGCATTTTCGAAAGGCCAGTTTAACACATTTTTCAAAATCCCCATATGTTGTAAAGTCTTCTTTTATTGATTCTGCAACAAAATTAAAAGAAAGATAGCATTGAGTTTAATATTTAAAATATGGTATTAAAAATGAAGCAATTACCGAAAAAGAAAAAGTTAAACAATTTATATTTGTTTAAAGCTATTTTGTTCTTCGTACCATCCCAATTAACTTTGAGCAAAATGTTGTCGCCAAGAATTATAGGTATTGCTTTTTCAAGTTTCATTTTGCAAAACCGGGATTTCATATAAGAAATCTGTAAAAAATTAATATAAAAAAAACAACTTTGAGCACCTGCTTACTGCATTTGAAATGAGACAGTGTTACCACTTCTGAATCAGGCTTGGTTTCAATCAGGTGCTCTGCCGAATTTAATTCCTGTATAGAATTAATTGGGAAAATTTGTAGGTCCTTGCAAGTTGGGCGTAAGGTTTTAACAAGCTCTTCCATTAAAACTGTCTGTTTGCACATAATTTGTTTTAATGTTCCGACTTCAATTGTGAGACGATCGATTTTGTTTTCCAGATTTTTTATTGCTTCACTAGTTTCATCACTTGTTTCTATAAGAAAAAGAAAATAAAATGAATGCTACAAGAACTAATTTTAGCAGATTAAATCTATTTACCTGTGCCATTATTGGAAGTGCTTCGAATAGTTTTCGGTGTAAATACTGGCTGACTTTCGAATATGTTTGAATTGAAGTTCATGATTCTTGAAGCTTTTAAATTTTAAATTGTGTGATTAAATTGAAATATCTGAAAGTAAAATTGTAGTGTTTTTTTACAAGACATTCTCAATTCTGACAGTGATGTAAAATTGGAATGAATACGAAGTATTCTGCATCAGGTATGCAGAAAATTTTGCAATATATGTCACGAAAGTTGATTTTCTCTCGATTAGTGTTAAGAGTTTTCGCTTTACAAATTCCTAAACAATTTTTGGAGTCTACAGGATACTGGAACAAGCTAACTGCATCTGTGAAAACATTACCGACTACGTATTCTTCGCCACCATCCACGAAGAAACCATATATTTTAATGGGGACCATATTTCTTGTGAAGCAATAATTGTCAGGAGACTTTCTGGATAAGAAATACGTGTTGAACTGATATCTCATATACAAGTTGTTTCCGTGTTTTTGCCCAAGTGGTAAAAATGTAGCTTTTTCCGTTCTTAAAAGCAAATGTCGTTCTGTGGCACGATTATTTAGCTGTTGACTAAGGTGTGACGGTTTTCGACAATCTTTCTTTAAAGTAAGTAAGAAATTCTCATATTTATATGCTGAAAAATTATTAACATTTCCAAAGATTTCAACGCATTTCGCTAAATGTAGTAAGTTGTGCACGTTATAACTTAGTTTATCACTTCCATATATTGAGGCAAAATCAGTAACAAAAGCTTCCATTAGTTGCTGAACGCATTGCAAATTCTTTTGACAATTCGAAGGACAGGAAACAAAGCGATATGCTGTATGCAATAACAAAAAGTGGGTGTATAAATCCATATGTAATATATCTTTGAATAGAATAACTCCTGTGTAAAGCACTACTTGCCGGAATTCCTTTGCCTTCCATCTGCAAACCTCATCAAGTGTTCTGCCTTTTCGTGCAAACTCTTTTGGCGTATACTTCGCTATATTTAATATTCTACGATTTAATTTATTCTTTTTTGAAATGCTTAATCTAGATTTTGTGTGCTTGTTTTTTAAAATTAAGCGCAACATCTTTTTAAACACTCCAAGGTCAATCAAATGCATGGTGTCAAGCGGGAATTGTGTCACCACGTTGATGTTGCATAATTCCAAGGGATGAACCTTGCTTTGAAATTGCGGTGAATGATATGCTCTGCTTTTTCGTGTTTTAAAATTTTCATCCGTTCTTGCATTTTCAGGTGCTACAGTGTAGCTCAGTCGTCTATTTTTATATGAAGCTTCTTGCTCACATTTCGAACAACCTTGGGCAGAAGTGTGTCCCACCGTACCGATTAAAAAAGCCCTTGCGGGTGTGTCGCAAACAAAAAGTCTTATTTTGGGTATGAAGAGTTGATCATCGATTTTAATACCTTCACTCCTTAAATGGATGTATTCTTCTACAAACCTTTTCAGGAATATTTCTACATCTGGAGGCTTTGATGGGCCAATATAAGTAGCAATTAAAAATGGCTCCGAGTTTTCAAATTCTGAGAAGGCACCGAGAAGTGGCCATAATGACTTTGACGAGCTTTTATAAATCGGCATGCCATCCACAAATATGTCAATAAGTAATTCGGCATTTGCATTACGTAATAAGTATTGACCGTGCATCATCAATGCTTTTTCCAAACCAAAATGAAAATATTCACCTGGTGCCATTTCGGTTATTTCAGGGCTTTCTGTGGAGCAGACTTTCAGTAATGTTTCTCTACATAGTGGAACGTCCAAACCTTCACTTTTTAGAATGTGTAGTAATTCATTAAAGATTTATTCGAAATGCGATTTTTAACCAACCAAGTAGCAAGCTTGTGATTACAATTTGCGCTTTTGTCACAGAAACTTTCGATTGAATTGCAATCATTATTAATATGAACATTTTCACTTTGGCTATCCTCATTTAATAAATGCTGAAATTCGTTTGGTTTCGATGTCTCTAGATAACAAATGTTCTCCGGATTACAAGTTGAGAATTTTTCAATTTCTTTTTTCACTAATCGTTTGAAATGTCGCTTAGAAAACAGATTTTCACACATTTTTTATAAATTATTACAAAATTACTACTGTACCGGTACGCACTCACGCTGCTTGAAAAACACGTGTTTTAAGTTTGAAGACAAAGCGTAAACTGAGAAAAAATGTAAACTCAAAGCAAAGACATCTCAAGTTAAGAATAACAATTAACAGTTATGGCAAGAATAATCTCTAAATAGTAAATCAAAAATGCATTGATGCGTCCTATATTGCTCCCTTTGGAGTAATAAAGGAGGTATCAACATGTTTTTTTACCTACTTTCGAAGAATTAATACATATTTTGGCAAAAAATAGTGATGCGCAGCACCCTGTCGTTAACAGGTTCTATGTAATTTGCACAATACAAATTCGAATTCAAACTGAAAAAACTCTGAGACTAGAAGTGCCGTTACTCAGTCAGCGCAATTTTTTTCTTTGCTTTGACTGCTTAAGCATGCTGTCTGGAATGTTTTCTAACATTTCTACTTAAAATTCAATTGAAAGCGGCAAATTTTTTTTTGAGGTTTTGACGTCCTAGATCATGAATTTCGCACACAGTGCGCCGCCAAGGACCTGTGACAGCTGTCTGTAGCAGATTTCCTGCACCCATCTCACTGTGCCCTTACCTGCTCCTCATATACGCTGCTGTTGTTGAAGATGTTGCTGCTGTCGCCCTCGCTATCCAAAACGAAAAACAACATATTGTTGCGTGGCGGAAATGTCGCCCTTTGAGACTTTTCTATCGTTTGATCATTTACACCACGCAACAAAATTACTGATAGTCCAATGTGTAGGGTATTTGCACGCTTGCTTACTTATTAAGGATATTCACATGGTTCACACTCCATGTGACCCTGTCAATCCTTGCAACGTTATACTACAACTATTCACCAGTGACGCACTCGACGCGTGACCGCCGCCAAGGACCTGTGACAGCTGTCTGTCCACTGTTTGCTCGGCACAGAGTGCCTGCCTCTCATCCGAGAGGTCTTGGGTTCAATTCCCGGAGCCCAGACAGAATATAATTTTTTTTTTTGTTAAATTCGTTTTTTTTTTATTGTTTTGTTTATAAAATATTACAATATTCATATAAAAATAGGTTATTTAATTCAATTCATTCATTAATTTAATGCATTAATTTAATTCATTAACATTAACATTTTCAAATTAACATACAATCTGTACTTGTTTTTCTTTGTTTTCCTTGTTTTTGGAATAGTTTAACCTTTTCATGAGCTGGTTGAAAAAAATCTCATTGATATTTTTTCAAAATTGTCGTTAGTTCCCGCCTCATATTTCTGACAGCAAGCCTCTGTTGAATGATACAAAGCATAAGTGAAATTAAAGTAAAATATTTTTCAGTATAAAATTTACGTTTTATAGCAGCCGTTACACTGAATGGCCTAATGGCTTTTTTTTCTCCAGTTCCATGCTTTGGTGAACTGCTTTGCGACTTCATCCTTCAATATATGCCTCCAAGAGTCCTTTATAAACGCTATCGAATTGCTGCTGTTGGTTTTTTTTCTTTTAGTTCAGCAACTTATTAAAAATATATTGATATTTTTTAATGACAGTAAATTCATACAGAATGTCTGGAGTAGAAGTGCAATTCTTCACGGAGGTGAAAGCTCACCTTCATTTGCTGTGCTGCTTCCTTCTTCTTCCTCTGAAGACAAGGAAACAGGCATCTAATTTGTGGGACTTGAAGTTCTCCGCACCTGCCCCTCGCCAAGGATGCCTTGGGCAACAAGAGAAGTTCCTGGCGCTTCGTGGGCAACACTTTTGGTGCAATGCGCTGACTAACAGTCGTTTAGTTTCATAACGATTGTTGAGGATTTTCCACGCAGCTTTATAGTTGTCATCGGTTGTGGTGAAGTGTTAAATGAGTTTTAGGGCTTCGCCTTAAACACTGGATTTTAAATACCACATTTTTTTGGCATGATGCCAACGGCTGGCTGTGTATAAGCTCCACAAATAAGTCCCGGAATTGTGTCCATTTAAGGTAATCACCGTTAAAACTTGAAATCTCAATTTTTGTCAGCCGTATACCAGTACTTGATGCTGCATACTGATATGGTTGTTGTTGATGTGAACTGGTTATATTTAATTTTTCTTGTACCTGAAGAAGTGCCTGGTCTGGTTGACCTGGTCTTCAATTGCCAAGTATTGGCCGAAGTCATACCATTTAGCATCTTCTGAAGTTCAAATTTGCTCGTGCAACTGCTGAGCATGTCGCCAATGCTGCTCAATAGTTTTTAACTTTATTTCGTAGAATTGTCTTGACCGTTGTTCGGCGTCGTCTATCAATTGACTTAGCACCCTCTGCACGGTGTTGGTTATTCTTTTCTGCTTCATTATTGCCGAGTGAGAAAAAGTCTCAACTACTGATTGTTTAGACGCTTTTCCGAAGTATCTTCAGCTGCTGCTATAGCGGCTGTCATATCTGTTTTTATTCTATCCTTGACTTCCTTGTATTTTGTGGCAATGGCGGTAAAGAGATCCCCTTTTATACTGGCGTCGGAGCGGATCGGTTGATCGGAAGAAACAAAGCGTTGCCACAACCCATCGACTTCAGTCTCCTTCTTGGTGATGAATTCTGCAGTCTTTCTCTCCTGACCAGCCTTTTTATAGTTGTTTATGGCGTTTGCAAAAGCGCAGCGTTCGCATCTATAGTTGTGAGAAGGTCCTCCATGATGACCACAGATGATGAAAAGGATTTATTTTTATATTAGTTGATGATGAAGCGACTGCTTTTGTTGAGAAGACCTGAAGTTCCTGTCATACCCTTGCCTTCTTTTTGTCTGTCCAAAACATACACACACACACACACACACACGCAAATTACGTAGAATAAAAACACCACTTAGTCGTTTGCTGTATAAATATGAACTAAACTTTATTTATTAAACTTTGCTTAAAATCTAACATATCATTTTTTGTTTCTCTTTATTGTTTTTGTTTATTTTATTCAACATTCAAATCTTTTAGCTGAATGTGCATTAAAGTCACGTACAGCTAAAATATTTGTGACTGTGTTTTGAGTGGCGGATCATGTTGCATCCTGTGCTTTGATGCAGACATAACTCCTCCACCGCCAGTATCTGGATTCTCCTGAATTCTTTCTATAGGAATTTCTTCATTATTTTCAATTTTTATTTGAATTTTGTTTCTTTTCTTAAGCCATATAGCAATGAAAACAATGATAATACTTATAACTATTAATACAATCATTACATTAACACCATGTGTTATTTTTGTATGATATTTTAATTCTTTGATATGTTGTATTTTTTCTAAATGTTCCAGAATTATTGTGTTAAACTTTATTTGTTCTATTTCAGTGAAATTTACATCTTTTTCATTTTCGTAAGTATATGTTTCTTGGACTATTTCTTCTCTATTTTGGAATATTTGGCTCTTTATATTTATTTTACAATTATTAAATACAATAAGTAAGTTTCTGTTAATAGAAAAATTTTTATCGTTACAGTTTTGGATTAATTCGGTATTATTAGCATTTTTTACTACAATAGTTTCTTTATTAATCTCCTCTATATGTAACCTGTTATTAAAATTGAATTTACAACTCTCCGTTACAATGCAATTCATGCTTCTTTTTAAATCTTTCAACATTTCATTTTCTTTATATAAGTACTTTACATTATTAATTTCTATGAAAAATTCTTTATTTTCATCAATTTCATAAAAATTTTCATTTGGTATTGGTACAATTGTTTTTAAATCAACACTTATAAAATCCTCTGGTATCTTAATAGCTATTACAATTTTATTATTATCAAGAGTAAGGACTCCTATTTTAATTAATTTAATTTTAAAAAAATCAACATTATATCTATATATCTCTTCAGTTGAGAGGATGTTAGGGTGAAACATTTTAAATTTCGCTGAGACTATGTTATCTTGTATTATATTTATTTGTGTTTCAATAGACTTTAATTTATGCATCTGATCAGAAAACAGTAAATGTCTTACTATTTCGTTATTTTTGATTTTTACATCTTGAAGTGACTTTTCGATTTTTGTTCTGTCTGATTCTATTGTATTTCTTAAAATGTCAATGCTTCTATTAAAATGCTGATTTATAACAATTTGTCTATTTAAGGTGTCAATAGCATTATGATTGTTAGTTTCTATAACTCTCAGATGTTCAGTAATTTCTACTCTATCTTCATCATCCATTGTTCCAAACGCCCATTTCTGTATACTACCTACAAAATTAATTAGACTGCGTTTTTTTCTTATATTTCCTGGCGTAATAGTTCTCAATTTAGCTTTTAAAACCATTAGTTCTCTTTTCAACAAGTCTTTATTTGTTAAATCCATATTATCTATATTTTCCTCTAGTACATTTATTAACTGGCCAATTTCCTCAGTATTTATAATGTGTAAGACTGAAATTGTATTATTTACTATTTGTACTTCCCTTAATCGAATAATAGTGTATCCTGTATTAGTGTTAAGTTGGTTCACTTGCAATAGCCCCTGTGCTGCTATGATTGTCATCAGAAATATCAATGTACGGATGTATACTCTAAGTGTTCCAATTTCCTTTGTAATAGTCATCTGATCCTTCGATGACTTGTAGTGCTTTATTAATTGCTGCTTGCAATCCTCCCAATTAGCTGGTGGATTGATGTTTAATACATTTCTTGCTTTTCCCTGGATCTTCGTGCTATAAATGATCTTGAATACGGCCACTCTTTAGTTTAGATGATATCCTAAAATTTCAGTTACAGCATCTATAAATGAGGCCAACGTTCCTTCTTCCCCTTTGAAAACCGGCATAAATTGAATTTCTTTTTAAATTTTTGTTCTCCCACTTTGCTGATTATTTTGCACCAGTAGCTGTGTTATTGCTACTAAGCATTCTGCAAATGGTTGTTCCTCAGCCATTATGCGATGTTGATCAAAGAACTGACTCCGTTTATTTCGCGAATCAATTTTGACTTAATAGAGTTTTTATTTTCTTATACTTAACTATTTAATTTAGTTTAAAAATAGTTTAATAACTTTTCACTTTTTGTTATTTCGTTATTGATTGTTGTGTTTTATTTTTCACATATTAATAACATTTAATTAAAATTTTATTATTTTTTTCACTGTTCTTAACAACTTTTTTTGTTTTTTTTTTTTTTTTTTTTTTTTTTTTTTTTTTTTTTCTTGTTCTTGAAAACTTCTATTCATTTGTTTTGGAAAGCTTTTTATTGTTTTGTTAAGTAGTGTTGTGTCTTCGTAATTCTGTAAAGTTTACTTAGAATTACTTTGTTTCTCACTTTATTATTAACAAAACTAAAACTGGTCCGAAAAAAAACCGACTGCGCCAATTACGTAGAATAAGAACACCACTTAGTCGTTTGCTGTATAAATATGAACTAAACTTTATTTATTATACTTTGCTTAAAATCTAACATATCATTTTTTGTTTCTCTTTATTGTTTTTGTTTATTTTATTAAACATTCAAATCTTTTAGCTGAATGTGCATTAAAGTCACGTACAGCTAAAATATTTGTGACTGTGTTTTGAGTGGCGGATCATGTTGCATCCTGTGCTTTGATGCAGACATAACTCGCATTTTGCAATTGTTCATGCTCGCTGCCGCAGCGCCCTAACAACAGCAACCACAAAAAAAACCTGCGTGTTGTTTGTTTTTTTTTTATTAAGCAAATGACTTCGGCTGCATGACGCAGCAGCGCATCGAACGAACAATTGAATTCAGCGCTGTGGCTTAATATGTTTTAAACATGCCTACAATTTTGCATAGAAGCAAAATAAATAATTCAATTTGTTGTCCGTGCACTTTCCTATACATAAGTGCCAAATTCGAACACTATAACACACTATATCTCACATATAAATGCATCTTTCGTGTATCCACTATTCAATATATTAAAATTGTTTCACTCTCCACTCACCTCTGTATCAAATCGAGTTGTTTATAGTTTTTTAATAATTCATTTTTATTTTCTTTAGTTTTTTTTTAAAGTTTAATTAACCGCGCTGACAATTCAATCGCTCAACTGTTAAAATCAAGCCAGCGTGCGCGTTGCTGTACTCACCAAAGTAGATTTTTCTGTGTGGTGTTTTTTCCTTTTTTTTTTTTACCTTTTCTATCCTTCTTTCGTTTCCTCTCCATAGGTCGCTGTTTATGTATCCAGGCTCGAAGCCGACCAAAATGTTCGCGACAAAATTGCTATTTAAAATAAAACACAATTATTTGTTTACCGTCGGGAAAAAAGCCGAAGCTCAAAAAGCCCGACATTTATTTCTTTCGACCTTTCTCTTCCGTGCTCCATTTTGAACTGACTGACAGGCTGCCGATTACGATGCTTTCGACCCCTGATAGTTACAATAAAACTTATTTTGTCATAAAAACATTCACAATAAAATCAGTTTTATATAATTGTTAAATGCATTTTAAAGGTTACATTGACTTCAAAATTCTTTAATTGACATATCTTTAATTGACATATCTGTAATTGACATATCTGTAATTGACATAGCTTGCCATATCTTTATTGACGTATTTGACGTATGAGGTCAGGATTTTCTTTCATAAAAACAAATTTAATAGGACGGCAAAGAAGTGTTGACCGAGGTATGTTGATTAACCCAAATATGGTGATGACTAAAATAGACATTTTTATGCAACTACGAAAAGAAACTCGTCAGTATAATTTTCATTGGAAAATTTTTGTTTATAAATGCTGTGACCTGAACTGCCATCAAATCTCCATTTACATTCTAAAAGTATTTTTATATTCGAATCTATGTCGCATAGTTGCAATAAGCTATGCGCAGTCCTATTGAGCAATGCTTGCAAAGGCACTTCGGCAGATATTTTGATATTGGGCGAGGAATAAAGTCTTCCATAACTTTTTTTAGGGCATAGCAACTTGGAAAACAATTGTACTTTCGCACGGATAATTTTAAATCATTATACACGCCAAGTGCTTCAAAAACCGAAAGGCACCTGTTATTCGCATTCCCCTCATGTTTTTGAACTATATTTGCAAGCACGCTTGATGACATCTGGTGGAGTAGTAGTAATAAAATTTTTAATTTGACGACGTTTACTTCTATCATCTGATTCATCATAGCTAAGTTGAGGTCGATCTCTACTCGTACTTGGTTTCTAAATATTGTTATTTTAACACTTATTACAATCAAACATTCTACAAGACTTACATACTTAAGAATCAGACACATATGTGGCAATGGCTCTGCTAGTACTTGCTTTCTGTAATAATATAATATAATATAATATAATGTAAAATGCAGGTAAATGTAATGAACTCACGCATATCTCCTTTAAACTTGCAATATCAACACATGAACTAAGCCATTTGTGGTATTTTTTTCCAAAAAATGATTGAGACCTGCTGCAGTCTATCCAATTCTTGTGAAACCTTGCTGATAAAAAATTAGGAATGGTAACCTTAACTTTAACACAACTGATCATATCCAATAATAATTTTTTCTCTTTTATTTAAATTTTTTTTATAATTTTTTATTATTATAGCTTATTTTTTTGCTATCAAGAAATTTGGGGAGCAGAGTAGTACGAACGATCCAAAAGGAGTAAAATAGTACAATTGTAGTACTTTCGGCAGCGCTGATGTTGTCTCTAACATGTTTCCTTATAGGAGGCAACAAAAAAAAAAAAAAAAAAGCGGCAATCAAGAACATTTTGTTTTTGTAATCAAGCAGTAACTCTTTTAAAAGAAAACATAATAGCAGTAGAATGCATTCTTCTTAAATTTTTTTCAAAAGACAATCTAATAAAATTAAGAAGGTGTGCCAATATTATTAGAATATCTTCGTATTTCTATTAGGTCGACTTCTTAAATAATTTTAAAAAGATGTATTAGGAACGGAAAGTAATGTAAACTACAAGAATACCTCCTTAAATTTTTTTAATAAAAAATACGTAAAAGTCTCAAAATTGTGTATTTTATATGAAATTATTAAGACATCTTTTTAAATAAAATTAAAAAGAATATTGGTGCAGCAGGAAGAAAATTTCTTTTTAAAAAATACCTCGCTTCTTTAGTCTTTCAGACCCCTTAGAAATCTTTAGAAGAAATCTTTTACATTTTGTGTGGCACTATTTTTCTTTGTGCACGCACAAACTGGAACTGTACCTACATTATGATTACCAATCCATCTAAACAACTCTATAAAGTGAATTGTATTGGTGAATGAAAAAAAACTGATGTTAATACGCGTACCGCACTCAATTGAAATCACGTACAAACTGAAACTGTACCTACATTATGATTACCAATCCATATAAACAACTCTATAAAGTGAATTGTATCGATGAATGAAAAAAAAATTATGTTACAACGCGTACCGCACTCAATTGAAATCACGCACAGACTGAAACTGTACCTACATTATGATTACCAATCCATATAAACAACTCTATAAAGTGAATTGTATCGGTGAATGAAAAAAAATGATGTTAATACGCGTACCGCACTCAATTGAAATCACCCACAGACTGAAACTGTACCTACATTATGATTACCAATCCATATAAACAACTCTATAAAGTGAATTGTATCGGTGAATAAAAAAAACTCATGTTAATACGCGTACCGCACTCAATTAAAATCACGCACAGACTGAAACTGTACCTACATTATGATTACCAATCCATATAAACAACTCTATGAAGTGAATTGCATCGGTGAATGAAAAAAAACTGATGTTAATACGCGTACCGCACTCAATTGAAATCACGCACAAACTGAAACTGTACCTACATTATGATTACCGATACATCTAAACAACTCTATAAATTTGATTGTATCGGTGAATGAAAATAAACTGATGTTAATACGCGTACCGCACTCAATTGAAATCACGCACAGACTGAAACTGTACCTATGTGGTGACTCAATACCACCACAAAATAACACGATAAATTCACAAACTGTATCGTCTCAAATTTATACTTTAACGAATTCTACTTTGTTTTTTATTCTTATTATTACGATCAAGTTTTCTTTCCGTAAAATGTAATGGTGCTACCGTTCGCAGCTGTTAGAATTAAGTCTGAATTTTCCGTGTTGGCTTTGAATTTATTTATTGGAAGTACTGAAACTTCTGCGCCACTGTCGATCAAAAAATTAATGTGATTGTCATTGTCGTAATTAAATAGACGGCGTGTAAGTGTTGTCTGACTTCCATCATTAGCCGTCGCAATGATGGAATCACTTAGTTTGTCGTATTGTGTGGTGTTCGATTGAATGAACATGGTTGTTCACATCGTTTGGCTGCCCTACCAAATCTAAAATGGTATCTACATACCCAGTTGGCAGGACGTTGTCGAGGTACACTTCTTGACGAGGATCTACGTCTTAAAACAGCTCTGAAATTTGTCTCCCTCGAGTTTGAACGGTGACGAAATCGTTCGTTCTTTAACTCTTGTCTAATTGTCCAAAATTTTGGAAGTTGTCTCTGTGAAAGCTTGTGTAATCATCGCTAAGTCTGACTGTTGGAATGATTTCGTCGAGCGATGGACTGAAGCGACTTCGGATTCTGAAATGACTTCCCATAGGTTGTCAGCGAGTTTTAGTTGTTCGTCTAGTTCTCTGTGACTCGAGCTGGTCAAAGCTATATTAAGACTTTTTGGAAGCTTACGAAGCCAAATTTTATGTATTAAGTCGTTATCGACTGATGATCCGGCTAATAGCAATAGTGACCTGTAGAATTGAGAGGGTTTTTGGTCGCTCATATCGGTTCCAGAAAAAATTTTGTCGAACCTCTTGGTCTCACTCAAAGAGTGTCGGTCAATCAATAGTCTTTTTAACCCATCGTACAAGTTTGATGAAGGAGGTTTTTGAATAAAATCAAGCACTGTTATTATAACGTCTTGAGGAAGAGCGGTTACGAGATATTCGTACTTGGTCTTGTCAGCTGAAATTCCTTTCGCTTGAAATTGTATCTCTGCATGGGCGAACCATGCGTCGGGACATGACGTCCAAAACTGAGGTAATTTCACTGCTGTCGCAAGTATTTCGTGATGCATTGGTGCATCGAATGGATTGACAAATTCTGATTGTAAATTAATTAGAAGCGGGTGATGGTCACCTTCTCCGTAATGAGGGGTTATGTAAGTGGGTTGGAAATGTGTAAGGGGGTAGCGGTGTGAGAGGGCTGGGTGGGGCTGTGTACCATACTCATTCTGATATTTTACTGTGTAATATTTTATGTACCTAAACAATTTTGTGTACCTAGGTGTAGCCTACGGAGTAAAACGATCGGTTTCTTCCGACCCGATCGTTTGCCAACCGTGTATAAAGCTAAGTGTGTGTGCCTCGTGATAAGCTATTACAATTATTACATATATTACAATTTATAATTTTTAAAATTTTAATTTAATTTATAAATAATAAAAATTTTATTGATGTTGACTGCAACGCTGGCTGTGTCGCTGGCTGCACCTACATTATGATTACCAATACATCTAAACAACTCTATAAAGTGAATTGTATCGGTGAATTAAAAAACTAATGTTAATACGCGTACCGCACTCAATTGAAATCACGCACAGACTGAAACTGTACCTACGTTATGATTACCAATACATCTAAACAACTCTATAAAGTGGATTGTATCGGTGAATGAAAAAAAAAAACTGATGTTAATACGCGTACCGCACTCAATTAAAATCACGCACAAACTGAAACTACCTACCCAATCAGCCAAACAAGCTTGAAAAAAGCTTGCAACAAGCTTAAATAGTTATAGTATTATAGTTATGATAGTTATAATAGTTATAGTTATAAATAGTATTATAGTTAGTTTTATTATTCGTATTATGTTTAGTTGTGTATGTTCAGTTTAATTATAAATGTTATGGTTAGTTTATTTTTAGTTATTATATTGTTTTATGTTCAGTTATATTATTTATATTGTGTTCAGTTTAATTTCTCATGTTATGGTTAGTTTATTCTTAGTTATTATATTGTTTTATGTTCAGTTATATTATTTATATTATGTTCAGTTTAATTATTCATGTTATGGTTAGTTTATTCTTAGTTATTATATTTGTATTATGGGTATTGTAAATCTTAGTATTATGTTTAGTTTAAACAAGTTTGTTTAATTAAGTTTCAAATTTATTGTAAGATAGTTAGTATTAGTTAAAGTTAACAATTCAATCGCTCAACTGTTAAAATCAAGCCAGCGTGCGCGTTGCTGTACTCACCAAAGTAGATTTTTCTTTGTGGTGTTTTTTCCTTTTTTTTTTTTACCTTTTCTATCCTTCTTTCGTTTCCTCTCCATAGGTCGCTGTTTAAGTATCCAGGCTCGAAGCCGACCAAAATGTTCGCGACAAAATGGCTATTTAAAATAAAACACAATTATTTGCTTACCGTCGGGAAAAAAGCCGAAGCTCAAAAAGCCCGACATTTATTTCTTTCGACCTTTCTCTTCCGTGCTCCATTTTGAACTGACTGACAGGCTGCCGATTACGATGCTTTCGACCCCTGATAGTTACAATAAAACTTATTTTGTCATAAAAACATTCACAATAAAATCAGTTTTATATAATTGTTAAATGCATTTTAAAGGTTACATTGACTTCAAAATTCTTTAATTGACATATCTTTAATTGACATATCTGTAATTGACATATCTGTAATTGACATAGCTTGCCATATCTTTTTCTATTTGACGTATGAGGTCAGGATTTTCTTTCATAAAAACAAATTTAATAGGACGGCAAAGAAGTGTTGACCGAGGTATGTTGATTAACCCAAATATGGTGATGACTAAAATAGACATTTTTATGCAACTACGAAAAGAAACTCGTCAGTATAATTTTCATTGGAAAATTTTTGTTTATAAATGCTGTGACCTGAACTGCCATCAAATCTCCATTTACATTCTAAAAGTATTTTTATATTCGAATCTATGTCGCATAGTTGCAATAAGCTATGCGCAGTCCTATTGAGCAATGCTTGCAAAGGCACTTCGGCAGATATTTTGATATTGGGCGAGGAATAAAGTCTTCCATAACTTTTTTTAGGGCATAGCAACTTGGAAAACAATTGTACTTTCGCACGGATAATTTTAAATCATTATACACGCCAAGTGCTTCAAAAACCGAAAGGCACCTGTTATTCGCATTCCCCTCATGTTTTTGAACTATATTTGCAAGCACGCTTGATGACATCTGGTGGAGTAGTAGTAATAAAATTTTTAATTTGACGACGTTTACTTCTATCATCTGATTCATCATAGCTAAGTTGAGGTCGATCTCTACTCGTACTTGGTTTCTAAATATTGTTATTTTAACACTTATTACAATCAAACATTCTACAAGACTTACAACTTAAGAATCAGACACATATGTGGCAATGGCTCTGCTAGTACTTGCTTTCTGTAATAATATAATATAATATAATGTAAAATGCAGGTAAATGTAATGAACTCACGCATATCTCCTTTAAACTTGCAATATCAACACATGAACTAAGCCATTTGTGGTATTTTTTTCCAAAAAATGATTGAGACCTGCTGCAGTCTATCCAATTCTTGTGAAACCTTGCTGATAAAAAATTAGGAATGGTAACCTTAACTTTAACACAACTGATCATATCCAATAATAATTTTTTCTCTTTTATTTAAATTTTTTTTATAATTTTTTATTATTATAGCTTATTTTTTTGCTATCAAGAAATTTGGGGAGCAGAGTAGTACGAACGATCCAAAAGGAGTAAAATAGTACAATTGTAGTACTTTCGGCAGCGCTGATGTTGTCTCTAACATGTTTCCTTATAGGAGGCAACAAAAAAAAAAAAAAAAAAGCGGCAATCAAGAACATTTTGTTTTTGTAATCAAGCAGTAACTCTTTTAAAAGAAAACATAATAGCAGTAGAATGCATTCTTCTTAAATTTTTTTCAAAAGACAATCTAATAAAATTAAGAAGGTGTGCCAATATTATTAGAATATCTTCGTATTTCTATTAGGTCGACTTCTTAAATAATTTTAAAAAGATGTATTAGGAACGGAAAGTAATGTAAACTACAAGAATACCTCCTTAAATTTTTTTAATAAAAAATACGTAAAAGTCTCAAAATTGTGTATTTTATATGAAATTATTAAGACATCTTTTTAAATAAAATTAAAAAGAATATTGGTGCAGCAGGAAGAAAATTTCTTTTTAAAAAATACCTCGCTTCTTTAGTCTTTCAGACCCCTTAGAAATCTTTAGAAGAAATCTTTTACATTTTGTGTGGCACTATTTTTCTTTGTGCACGCACAAACTGGAACTGTACCTACATTATGATTACCAATCCATCTAAACAACTCTATAAAGTGAATTGTATTGGTGAATGAAAAAAAACTGATGTTAATACGCGTACCGCACTCAATTGAAATCACGTACAAACTGAAACTGTACCTACATTATGATTACCAATCCATATAAACAACTCTATAAAGTGAATTGTATCGATGAATGAAAAAAAAATTATGTTACAACGCGTACCGCACTCAATTGAAATCACGCACAGACTGAAACTGTACCTACATTATGATTACCAATCCATATAAACAACTCTATAAAGTGAATTGTATCGGTGAATGAAAAAAAATGATGTTAATACGCGTACCGCACTCAATTGAAATCACCCACAGACTGAAACTGTACCTACATTATGATTACCAATCCATATAAACAACTCTATAAAGTGAATTGTATCGGTGAATGAAAAAAACTCATGTTAATACGCGTACCGCACTCAATTAAAATCACGCACAGACTGAAACTGTACCTACATTATGATTACCAATCCATATAAACAACTCTATGAAGTGAATTGTATCGGTGAATGAAAAAAAACTGATGTTAATACGCGTACCGCACTCAATTGAAATCACGCACAAACTGAAACTGTACCTACATTATGATTACCAATCCATATAAACAACTCTATAAAGTGAATTGTATCGGTGAATGAAAAAAATGATGTTAATACGCGTACCGCACTCAATTGAAATCACGTACAAACTGAAACTGTACCTACATTATGATTACCAATCCATATAAACAACTCTATAAAGTGAATTGTATCGGTGAATGAAAAAAAATGATGTTAATACGCGTACCGCACTCAATTGAAATCACCCACAGACTGAAACTGTACCTACATTATGATTACCAATCCATATAAACAACTCTATAAAGTGAATTGTATCGGTGAATGAAAAAAACTCATGTTAATACGCGTACCGCACTCAATTAAAATCACGCACAGACTGAAACTGTACCTACATTATGATTACCAATCCATATAAACAACTCTATGAATTGAATTGCATCGGTGAATGAAAAAAAACTGATGTTAATACGCGTACCGCACTCAATTGAAATCACGCACAAACTGAAACTGTACCTACATTATGATTACCAATACATCTAAACAACTCTATAAATTTGATTGTATCGGTGAATGAAAATAAACTGATGTTAATACGCGTACCGCACTCAATTGAAATCACGCACAGACTGAAACTGTACCTATGTGGTGACTCAATACCACCACAAAATAACACGATAAATTCACAAACTGTATCGTCTCAAATTTATACTTTAACGAATTCTACTTTGTTTTTTATTCTAATTATTACGATCAAGTTTTCTTTCCGTAAAATGTAATGGTGCTACCGTTCGCAGCTGTTAGAATTAAGTCTGAATTTTCCTTGTTGGCTTTGAATTTATTTATTGGAAGTACTGAAACTTCTGCGCCACTGTCGATCAAAAAATTAATGTGATTGTCATTGTCGTAATTAAATAGACGGCGTGTAAGTGTTGTCTGACTTCCATCATTAGCCGTCGCAATGATGGAATCACTTAGTTTGTCGTATTGTGTGGTGTTCGATTGAATGAACATGGTTGTTCACATCGTTTGGCTGCCCTACCAAATCTAAAATGGTATCTACATACCCAGTTGGCAGGACGTTGTCGAGGTACACTTCTTGACGAGGATCTACGTCTTAAAACAGCTCTGAAATTTGTCTCCCTCGAGTTTGAACGGTGACGAAATCGTTCGTTCTTTAACTCTTGTCTAATTGTCCAAAATTTTGGAAGTTGTCTCTGTGAAAGCTTGTGTAATCATCGCTAAGTCTGACTGTTGGAATGATTTCGTCGAGCGATGGACTGAAGCGACTTCGGATTCTGAAATGACTTCCCATAGGTTGTCAGCGAGTTTTAGTTGTTCGTCTAGTTCTCTGTGACTCGAGCTGGTCAAAGCTATATTAAGACTTTTTGGAAGCTTACGAAGCCAAATTTTATGTATTAAGTCGTTATCGACTGATGATCCGGCTAATAGCAATAGTGACCTGTAGAATTGAGAGGGTTTTTGGTCGCTCATATCGGTTCCAGAAAAAATTTTGTCGAACCTCTTGGTCTCACTCAAAGAGTGTCGGTCAATCAATAGTCTTTTTAACCCATCGTACAAGTTTGATGAAGGAGGTTTTTGAATAAAATCAAGCACTGTTATTATAACGTCTTGAGGAAGAGCGGTTACGAGATATTCGTACTTGGTCTTGTCAGCTGAAATTCCTTTCGCTTGAAATTGTATCTCTGCATGGGCGAACCATGCGTCGGGACATGACGTCCAAAACTGAGGTAATTTCACTGCTGTCGCAAGTATTTCGTGATGCATTGGTGCATCGAATGGATTGACAAATTCTGATTGTAAATTAATTAGAAGCGGGTGATGGTCACCTTCTCCGTAATGAGGGGTTATGTAAGTGGGTTGGAAATGTGTAAGGGGGTAGCGGTGTGAGAGGGCTGGGTGGGGCTGTGTACCATACTCATTCTGATATTTTACTGTGTAATATTTTATGTACCTAAACAATTTTGTGTACCTAGGTGTAGCCTACGGAGTAAAACGATCGGTTTCTTCCGACCCGATCGTTTGCCAACCGTGTATAAAGCTAAGTGTGTGTGCCTCGTGATAAGCTATTACAATTATTACATATATTACAATTTATAATTTTTAAAATTTTAATTTAATTTATAAATAATAAAAATTTTATTGATGTTGACTGCAACGCTGGCTGTGTCGCTGGCTGCACCTACATTATGATTACCAATACATCTAAACAACTCTATAAAGTGAATTGTATCGGTGAATTAAAAAACTAATGTTAATACGCGTACCGCACTCAATTGAAATCACGCACAGACTGAAACTGTACCTACGTTATGATTACCAATACATCTAAACAACTCTATAAAGTGGATTGTATCGGTGAATGAAAAAAAAAAACTGATGTTAATACGCGTACCGCACTCAATTAAAATCACGCACAAACTGAAACTACCTACCCAATCAGCCAAACAAGCTTGAAAAAAGCTTGCAACAAGCTTAAATAGTTATAGTATTATAGTTATGATAGTTATAATAGTTATAGTTATAAATAGTATTATAGTTAGTTTTATTATTCGTATTATGTTTAGTTGTGTATGTTCAGTTTAATTATAAATGTTATGGTTAGTTTATTTTTAGTTATTATATTGTTTTATGTTCAGTTATATTATTTATATTGTGTTCAGTTTAATTTCTCATGTTATGGTTAGTTTATTCTTAGTTATTATATTGTTTTATGTTCAGTTATATTATTTATATTATGTTCAGTTTAATTATTCATGTTATGGTTAGTTTATTCTTAGTTATTATATTTGTATTATGGGTATTGTAAATCTTAGTATTATGTTTAGTTTAAACAAGTTTGTTTAATTAAGTTTCAAATTTATTGTAAGATAGTTAGTATTAGTTAAAGTTAACAATTCAATCGCTCAACTGTTAAAATCAAGCCAGCGTGCGCGTTGCTGTACTCACCAAAGTAGATTTTTCTTTGTGGTGTTTTTTCCTTTTTTTTTTTTACCTTTTCTATCCTTCTTTCGTTTCCTCTCCATAGGTCGCTGTTTAAGTATCCAGGCTCGAAGCCGACCAAAATGTTCGCGACAAAATGGCTATTTAAAATAAAACACAATTATTTGTTTACCGTCGGGAAAAAAGCCGAAGCTCAAAAAGCCCGACATTTATTTCTTTCGACCTTTCTCTTCCGTGCTCCATTTTGAACTGACTGGCAGGCTGCCGATTACGATGCTTTCGACCCCTGATAGTTACAATAAAACTTATTTTGTCATAAAAACATTCACAATAAAATCAGTTTTATATAATTGTTAAATGCATTTTAAAGGTTACATTGACTTCAAAATTCTTTAATTGACATATCTTTAATTGACATATCTGTAATTGACATATCTGTAATTGACATAGCTTGCCATATCTTTTTCTATTTGACGTATGAGGTCAGGATTTTCTTTCATAAAAACAAATTTAATAGGACGGCAAAGAAGTGTTGACCGAGGTATGTTGATTAACCCAAATATGGTGATGACTAAAATAGTCATTTTTATGCAACTACGAAAAGAAACTCGTCAGTATAATTTTCATTGGAAAATTTTTGTTTATAAATGCTGTGACCTGAACTGCCATCAAATCTCCATTTACATTCTAAAAGTATTTTTATATTCGAATCTATGTCGCATAGTTGCAATAAGCTATGCGCAGTCCTATTGAGCAATGCTTGCGAAGGCACTTCGGCAGATATTTTGATATTGGGCGAGGAATAAAGTCTTCCATAACTTTTTTTAGGGCATAGCAACTTGGAAAACAATTGTACTTTCGCACGGATAATTTTAAATCATTATACACGCCAAGTGCTTCAAAAACCGAAAGGCACCTGCTATTCGCATTCCCCTCATGTTTTTGAACTATATTTGCAAGCACGCTTGATGACATCTGGTGGAGTAGTAGTAATAAAATTTTTAATTTTACGACGTTTACTTCTATCATCTGATTCATCATAGCTAAGTTGAGGTCGATCTCTACTCGTACTTGGTTTCTAAATATTGTTATTTTAACACTTATTACAATCAAACATTCTACAAGACTTACAACTTAAGAATCAGACACATATGTGGCAATGGCTCTGCTAGTACTTGCTTTCTGTAATAATATAATATAATATAATGTAAAATGCAGGTAAATGTAATGAACTCACGCATATCTCCTTTAAACTTGCAATATCAACACATGAACTAAGCCATTTGTGGTATTTTTTTCCAAAAAATGATTGAGACCTGCTGCAGTCTATCCAATTCTTGTGAAACCTTGCTGATAAAAAATTAGGAATGGTAACCTTAACTTTAACACAACTGATCATATCCAATAATAATTTTTTCTCTTTTATTTAAATTTTTTTTATAATTTTTTATTATTATAGCTTATTTTTTTGCTATCAAGAAATTTGGGGAGCAGAGTAGTACGAACGATCCAAAAGGAGTAAAATAGTACAATTGTAGTACTTTCGGCAGCGCTGATGTTGTCTCTAACATGTTTCCTTATAGGAGGCAACAAAAAAAAAAAAAAAAAAGCGGCAATCAAGAACATTTTGTTTTTGTAATCAAGCAGTAACTCTTTTAAAAGAAAACATAATAGCAGTAGAATGCATTCTTCTTAAATTTTTTTCAAAAGACAATCTAATAAAATTAAGAAGGTGTGCCAATATTATTAGAATATCTTCGTATTTCTATTAGGTTCCATTACGCGAGCATCACCATCAGTTAAACATCTTGGGCGACCTCCAACGTTCATTGTTTGCTTCAGGTTTTTTCTTTTTTTGACTGAAAGAACAGTTTGATGGCAGACTCCTACTTTGCTAGCAATTTCTCTTGAAGAAAAGCCTTTTTCGACCAAACACGCAATCCTATTTTCCATATCCACAGAGAGTTTCTTCATATTCACTGCACTCTTAAAAATTATACATTTTTAGTAAAAAAAATAAATAAATGGCTTCAACTTACTTACTTTTCAATCACTTATGCTCAAATGGATAAAATGGTATGAAAATATTTTAAAGCAACACGAAAAAACCAAAGTATAACTGTAAATTTTACAACCGAAAACAAACGAGCAAAAGTGGCTACATAGAGTGATGCTACATTTTCGATTATTACTTCTTATCGAATGAAGCTAATAAAAATATCGATATGCCATAAGCTGCTGCAGATAATTTATATTATAGAACAAAATTATTTCTTTTGTTAATATTCGCGTTTTATGTATACTCATGATATTGGCAGATTTGTTACATTATCTAGCCGGTTTTGCTCGCCACTTACGAGTACAAATTAATTTATACCTTAAAATATACCCGAAATATACCCTATCTTTGACCGAAATCTTTTGGACATATAAAAATGAAATGAAATAAAAAAAAAAATAACCTGTTGTCCTGAGCTGTTGTCGTTGCTGTGTTGGTTGTGGCTGTTGATGATGCTGTTTTCGTTGCTCGGTTGGTTGTGTAAGCCACGGAGGTTGAAGCCACTGGGGCTGATGTTGTTGCTGTGGCCAAGATGAGGCAGGCCTTTACGTCCGCGCTTGCTGGGATGACGAATTCAATGGCGGCTGCTGAATTGCACCGCTGCTGTTGCTGTTGTTGCTGTTTTGTTGCTGGCACTACCGCGACAAGCACTTTATGGCTGTGTCCACCTTTCTTGGCCTTTCTTCTGGCCACAAGGATGGCGCATATGGTGTTGTCGCTTTTGTTGTTTGGCGCCGTTGTTGGGTGCTGAGACTCTGTTGCTGTTTTGTTGCTGGCACTGCTGCGCAGACCAATTTGCTCTTTCATAAAACCATGCAGTCCTTTTCGGGGCCTCAGGCGTTGAGGTGCGAAGGTTAGAATATGGTGCAATGGTCCGAATTACCAAGAGGTGCGTTGACACTCACATCATATTTTTCATGATGCGAAGTCAGAAAGAGGTCTAAGATGTTATGGCTATGCAGATCACTTCTTGGAAAAAAAGTTGGTTCCTTCACTAGTTGAATCAATTGGTCCGATTCAGCAAAAAGCTCAACATATTGCCCTTCAGGTGTTGTTTGGCCTGAGTGACATAACCAAGCCGAGTTGTGGACATTGAAATCGCCAGCTACAACAATTTTACTATCAGGGGGCAACCCCAAAATGTGCGACATCGAATCAGAGAGAGAGTCTAATTTGTTAAAAGTAGCCTCCCTTCCTAAATTCGGCCTTCTATAAACGTAGTAGAAATGTAGCAAGTGCGAGCGGACCCTGAACCGCCCATCGGATCGGTCGGGCCCAGACCCCGCTGGCACTGATACGCTACATCCGAACGTATAAAAAGAGCGATGCCCCTATGCGAAGAAAACAATGGCAGTAAGTGATACCCAGGAATATGAAAATCCAGTGGATCTGCATCCTCGCTCACCTGGGCCTCACTTAATGCCATTATTTGAGGCCTATTAAGAGTACAATATGCATAGACCGAGAAGAAATTCGCCCTCAGTCCACGTATATTGCAAAAATCTATGCGAAAATGACTCGACATTCTCGCACCGTACAAATATTAAATAAATAGGGCAAAAAGGTAATTAGTTACAACTGATAATTGAGATTTAACTCTGTGGACATAAATATGTGCAAAGGCCAGTGTTATGCCTTCACCTTAGCACAACTCTGCCCACTGTGCAACCTCACTCACAGCTGTAACTAATCGGAGAGGATGGAGGAGTTGACGGACACGAAAAAAAAACAACAATTACTTACGCGGCGAAGAGCATAGAAAAGCCCTTCGCGTGGTCAGCTAAAAAAAAAAGCATTAACTGCAGCTTAATGTTGTTGTTGCTGATGGCCGCACTTAGCAAAGCATATTTCAGATGATGATGTTGTTGATGATGCTGTTTTTATTGTGCTGATGCTGTTGTTGTTGAAACTGTTTATAATTGTTGCTTAGTTTTATGTTTTTTCCACTTCTTAGCTTTAATTTTTTTTACATGCATGTTTTTTTTTATTTTTTTTTTTTTTTTTTTTTAAGAACACTAAGCCTTGACACAAGACAACCGACGGACATTGGATTATACAATTAAGGACGCGAATTATTTTATTTTTTGTTTTATTTAATACACAAGACAAAACAAGAACATGGAGGCGGACGAGCGGAACGTCTTTTTTCAATTTTTTTATTTATTCATTTTATTTAATAAAATCCGACGAACAAGAACACGGGGACGGACGAGAGGCACGTCTGTACCCCGTCAATGCACGACAACTACTGACTACTTTATATATTCGTCTTCATATCTTCCAAGAAAAATTGTAGCATCTGTTGAAGAATATTAAATTGAAATATAAAGAAATTGTAAGGTTTTGCGAAATTCATACTTTTTATAGCAAATGCAGTACTTAAATTTCGTACACTACATTTTTCTGCTGTCCCCTTGCAACAAAGTTTTTCCCCTAAGTTATCAGTCATTATTTTCCGCCAACAGTTTCTGACGTAATTATGATTATGTGAAACTGTCCCTAGCTTATTTTGCTGAAATTAAAAGAAAAAAAAATTATAAGAATACAATGATACATAAGAAACCTAATAATAAAATATAAAAAGAACAGTACGGAAATATAAGTACCTGCACCCTCTTATTAAACGCAACTTGTTCGTTTTATTTCATCTAAAAAAAAACAGCTTGCTGTGATTTTTCAGTTTGAAAATATTCCAGCTATAAATTACAATTTTTAAATTAAAAAAAAAAGCATTTATAAGGGTACGACGAGTACTTAATTTGTCTTTTGTGTATATTCAAATATTTTTAACAATTTGCAGAATGGCAGTGCAAAAACATCAACAAAATATATAATAAAACTTAGAAAACTTGAAAGCGTTTGATATGAAATGAAATCAGCGATATATGTGTAGTTTTTAAAACAATATACACTTGGTGCCATAAGTCTACGCTCCCAAAATTTTTGTGTTATTAAAATTAAAAAAAAAAAAACAAAAAGCCGTGTTAAGTTTATATACGTTTATCAATTTAAACATATTACTTCGGGGACTTTAATATAGGAGATAATTTTGTTAACACATTAGCATAGTTTTCATAAAAACAACAAAAACTACTTAATATTTTAAAAACTTATACTTCAAAAGTCTACGCTCTTAAGAAAAATAATAAATTAAATGGTTATAAACAAAAATTTAAGCAAAAAGTTAATATCGGGTTGGATAGCCTCGACGTTTGAGAACCTCTCTGAACCTATTTTGCATGGAATTAACCAGGTTTATGGTCTCTGCAGACGATATCTTCTCCCACTCCTCTTTGAGCACGTCCTTTAGCATTTTCTTACTAGCTATGGTTCGCTGACGAATTTTTTTTTCCAGTAATGCCCATAGATGCTCTATCGGATTTATATCTGGAGATTGTGGAGGAGTATGCAGCATTTTTGGGACATTGTACAGCAGCCAAAGCTTAACGACTTCAGCAGTGTGCTTTGGGTCGTTGTCATGTTGGAAATAAAAATCAGTGGACAACCCCAACTTTTCAGCGCTTTGTTTTATATTCCTCTTCAAAATATCCAAATATGCAAATCTGTCCATTGTTGAATCGTTAAATTCCAAATTGCCTACGCCTCCAGCTGCCATACATCCCCATATCATGACTCCTCCTCCACCATGCTTGATTGTTGGCAGCAAATTTTCACTATTGAGAGCAGTACTTTTCTTCCTCCATACAATTTGTCTTCCTTTAATTCCAAATATACAAAATTTGCTTTCGTCTGAAAAAATTACTTTTTTCCAAAAGTCAGACGGCATATTTACATATTTATTGGCAAATTCAATACGTTTTTTCCTGTTTATCAAGGAGATGAAAGGTTTTTTTCTGGCAACATGACCATGGTAGCCGGCTTTTCTTAAAATTCTTCTGGCTGTGGATTCACTAATCGTCTTTTTAAACTTTTGGTTGACATCAACCGTTATTTGGAGCGCTGTTGTTTTTGGATTCTTCTTGATAAGGGACACTACACTTCGAGACTCCCTATCTGTTAATTTGCGTGGACGGCCAGATCTTGGCTTGGAAGTTATTATTCCAGTTTTTTCAAAGTTTTGAACAACTGTTCGCACTGATGTCCATGCTCTTCCAATAGTTCTTCCTATTTGCCGATAATTTTGGCCATCTTTCCAAAGTTTTAAAATTATTTTTCTTTCATCTACCTTAATTTCTCTTCTTTTCTCACTCATTGTACAATACTTTTGAAAAACAAAAAATTATCGGTACGAGTTTTTAAAAATACTTATTTTACTTTAACGATGGTAAAATGGTGGTCAATTAGCGCACAACTAGCACGTATCAATAGATTTAAGGCAATGAGCGTACACTTTTGACGCTTGCATTGCCAAACTGTGGCGTCATCAGTGCCGTTATTTCCAACGCTCTTTAACTCTTTCAGCGGCAAAGATTCAAGAACAATTTTACCCCCTTATGTAGCAGAGAATTTTTTTTTTTTTTAAATTAAATGTTTTTATTTTAATAAAAAACGATCAAAACTTAAAAAAAATTCAGAAAAAATTCTTATATGATTTATATATTTGTTAAAAATAATATTTTATAGTGGTTCAATTTATGGACCACAGCCACTTGAACTACTTTTATGGTAATCTTGGAAGCATGTTTTATTCTTTGATAAACACAACGGTACATTGCATGTTCCGCAAATCCAGTCTGTTCGTATTTGTTTTTTCATTGTGCTGCACAATGCACATCGTCTGCGTGTACTGCGTTGTGGTTGATGGGCAGCTTGGTTCTGATACTTTCTGAAACGAAAGGTGTGGATTTTTTTATTGAGGCTACTGGTATTTGTGTAGATATGCTCTGCCGTTTCTTGTTTTGGTTTACAATTGTTTCTGCAAGCAGCCCTTCAATTATTTCAAGCCGGAAGATTTTGTGTTCGACTGATGACTCCAATGCCAATTTATACAGTATATATGAATTTACCACACAAACATCTAAAAAATAAAAAAAAATGCGATGCCACCATTTTCGGCTTTTTCGGTCACATTTGTATGATGATAGCCTTTGATCAAATTTATACACAAAATTCATGTTTCTGTTGTAGTCTTCGACTATTTGAGGAGCCGAAATATTAGACATTGCTCCATCTTTATTCTTTCTTTGCAAGAAAACTGTTTGTTCTGCATCATGATAATTTGATAATAAATGAACACATCTTTTGTCCTTCCATTTGATGGCGCATAGGTCTTTGTTACTGTACCAGTCATATTCTCCGCGTTGGAGTTTCTTGTCACTTTTGAACTTTGGCAAAAACTTACGACTTATATTGACAGTACCACAAGCATAGATTTGACTTTTTTTCAAGGTCTGCATCAAGGGTACACTGGTGAAAAAATTATCAAAGAAGCAAATATGATTTTTTCCCACAAGTTCAGCAGTAAGGTTTTTAACAATTTTCTCTCCAAGATTTGTGGTGATTACTCCATCATCTGTTTTACCAGTATATATATCAAATTTCCAACAGTACCCATTTTTATCTGCTAAAACCCATACTTTATATCCTCTTTTGATGGGTTTTTTTTGCGTATATTGCTTCAGAGTACTTCGCCCTTTGAATTTGATCATTGATTCATCGATAGCAATTTCCATTGATGGATTCAAGCACTTTTTAAAATTTTCAGCTAAGGCAGTCAAAAGGGGACGAATTTTATAAAGTTTATCAAACGATACGTCTCCTCTTTTTGGCATTATTGAATTATCGTTGATATGAATATTTGATAGTAAAAACCCGAACCGCTTCAAACTCATAATTCGAGGAATAAAAGTATCTTGTAACATTGGGTTACTTGACCAGTAATCCTTGTAGGATGGATATTTTTTGTTTCCCATTAGTAAATTTATTGCCAGAAATGCACGCATTTCTTTAGCATCAGTAGCAATGTAATATCTACCACTTGATATACGTTGTTGCTCGCAGTAAAGATTTGTTTGGAATACTAAGTGATCTACAATGTCTTCTGTCAACAACAGATTAAAAAAATTCAAGGGTGTTTTGTCTGCAACTGACCGAACATGGTCAGTCAAACCTGTGTCACTGGTAAACTGTGAAGCTGGAACAGTTTTTGTAACTTTATCCCACTTAGGTGAACCTACGATCGCATTTTCACAATTATTATCTCTATTCGAATATAATAATGTGGAAAGTGGCATGTGGTCATCAGCATCAAATCCATCATATACGATATAAGGTGAATGTAGACCATCTTCAATTTCACTTCCATTTGATTCAGAATCACTGGGAATTTCTGCGCATTCAACAGTGAGATCATTCATGTCTTCCAGAAGTTCACATATTTCTGCATCATTTAGGTGTTTATGTGGCTGATTCATATTTCCTTTACAAATAATAAGCAAAAAAATTTCCAATGAAAAAAATACCTTACGTCGTGATGGTTCAATATAAGTACCACAACAAAATACACTACCAGCAATAATTATGTTGTAATATTATTTCCAAAACATGAAATTACTTACCTTAGCAATATATCTGTCCAGAAAACATCAATTTTTATAATTTATTTTACAGAAAACTATTTTTTCTTAACTTTTTTCAATAACCATCCACTGCGTTGCACAAAAGTTGCTTCACTGACCATAAAATGTACATAAAATACGCAATTTGCACAAAACGAAAATTTCTCTGAGAACATTATTGCTTTATTGTCCCGTTATGAAGAGCGGCTCAATTTTTAAACCTTTGAGACTTAAGTGATAACGTAAAACATATGTGGTACGAAAAATGTACCACCGTCGCGAAAAATATGGAAAATATATGGTACAAAAATTAAACCAATGCCGCCGAAAGAGTTAAGCGAATTCGAAGAAAACATGTTTACATCATAATTAGTGATGTGCATAACAAATAGTCGAAATAAATTGAAACAAATGTTAGTTCTTTTGAAATTTTTTAGCTAAAGAAAAGTTCTTGTGCAATGGGAGCGTAGACTTATGACACCTAGTGTACTTACAAAAGATCTTAAAGCATCATTACATTCTTGGAGAAACTTTTCAAATGCGTTGAATTCTTCAATATTATCAAAAGGTTTGTTTGGCATGATTTTAGGTTTGGGACGATCTCGATTTTTCATTTGTTTCATTTCTGCTCTTAAGAACTGTATTTCAGCTGTTAAACTGTTCATCATTGGCTCTAGAGAAAATGAACACTTAACTTGTAACTTATATAAACTATAGTTTCTACCTGATATGTTTGATTCTTCTCTTAGGGAATTGGTTTGTCTAGTCGGTGATGTTGCATATTCCGATTCTCTCTTACGTGAATAATTTTCAGAATATTGAAGTCGGTGTGGATAATCCTTGATACTCATTATGAATAATCTGGGGTGTAATCGGCTAAGGTGATTGTTGATTGTTGATGATAAAAATCATCACTTTTGCTATACATAAGGTGATTATCAAATTGACAATCGCTTTTAGCTATCGATTTCATGCAACAGTTTTTTTAGGTGACGTTTTCATATATTTATTACTCAAAATAAAATAAGTGTCGAAAGTTAAACAATAATAAGGTGTACTTTTGTGTTTTCTGTGCATTAAACTGAGCATAGTGCACATATGAAAGTGAAATGTTTACTTCATTGGGACTTTTTCCTGCAGAAAATGCAGAAAATAATAATTATAAACAAATTCAACTTATAAGAAGAAATCTCAGAAATAAAGCTAATATTTTCTAACTTCCTAGCCCAATGTAAGAGTTAATTTATGAATATATATTTATAAAATTGCAAATTATTATTACTTTAAGCTTTTTGAAAAACTTTCGCTTAAAAAAGGAAGCCTTTTTAACTGTGTTGCGGTTGCTTGACTTACCGTGTGGAATTAGGTCAACCCACATACCACCTATCCTTCAATTGGATGCTACATTAAACCTCCTTGGTGGTGGTGGCTACCAAAGACAATTTGGGCATGACTGGGCTGCACCGATGGGTCAAAGTACTGTCGCAGAAATCAGTGCTACAGTAATTAAAAAATGCAGACACTATTATGTCCACTTATGATTAAGTTCGAGCCAATGAATGCAACAAGAGAGTATTTTTTTGAAAAGCATAAAATTCCTGGAGGTACTTACTTTTAAAGGGGTTTTCAATAAGAGCGCTACAAAAGTTTTTTTAAATAAAACAAAAACGGTTTTGGATATCAATGAAATTCTTTATTCCTGTGAAAGTTCATTCGATGCCATTATGTATGAAACTCGATTTCTTTTGCATGGCCACCACGGGCACGCTTGCAGGAGTCCAGACGCTGAACCCAATTTTCGACGGTTTTCAACCATAAATCGGCCGATACTGCTGCAATTTCACGTTCGATATTCGTACGAATTTCATCAATCGTCGTTGGCTTGTTGGCATAGACCATAGACTTGACGTAGCCCCACATGAAATAGTCTAACGGCGTCAAATCGCACTACCGAGGCGGCCAATCGACTGGGCCATTTCGTAAGATAACACGTTCACCAAACTTGGTTTTCAATAAATTGATTGTGACATTCGCTGTGTGGCTTGTGGCGCCGTCATGTTGAAACCACATATTGTCCAAGTCCATATCATCCCATTCGGGCTAAAAATATTCGGTTATCATTGAACGGTAGCGATTCCCATTCACAGTAACGTGCCGGTCTTGATCATCACGGAATAAGTACGGCCCAATAACGCCGCCGGCCCATAAACCGCACCAAACCGTAATATTTTTCGGGATACAATGGTGACTCATGGAATACGTGTGGATTGTTGACTGACCAATAACGCATAGTTTGTTTATTGACGAAGCCATTCAGCTAGAAATGAGCCTCATCGCTGAAGATGATTTTTCGATGAAAATCCGAATCATTTCCAAGTTGTTGCTCAGCCAAATTCACGAACATACGACGCTTCTGGTGGTCAAGCGGCTTCAGTTCTTGTGTCAATTTGATCTTGTAAGGATGTAGGCCAAAATCTTTTCGCAAAATTCGCCACAACGATGTCACAGAGATGCCCAACGCTTGAGAACGACGTGTGAGAGACACATTTGGGCTTTCTTGAACTGAAGCCTCAGCGGAAGCAATATTCTCGACACTACGGGCACTTCTTTGTCTCACTGGCACGGGAACATTTTGTACTGTGCCTGTGGATTAAAATTTTTCTACTAGACGCTCAATTGTTTATCTGGTAGGACGATTATGGCGACCATAAATTGAACATAGCGCTCTTAAAGTTGACGCCACTGACTCCGAATTTCGGTAGTAAATTTTAATAATTTCGACTCGTTGTTGGCTCGTATATCTTTCCATGATGAAATGGCAAACCTTACTGAAGAGAAATGTCAAGAAAGCGGGGAAAAATATGGCGACGTTTGCTGTCCCTATCGGTCTACTTTTGTAGCGTCCCTATTGAAAAACCCTTTATTAAAGAATTTTTATTCAACATTACGAATTGACTTATCCGAAAACCTAACTTTTAATTTAAAAGTTATAGGGTGCATCGATGGAAGCCACATTATGAATCTTCGGGCAAAAGAAAATGAAAACATGTTCTTCAATAGGAAAGGAAGGCATAGTATAAATGCAATGATTTTGAGTTGACTTTCAACAAAATACTAATAAATACATTATTAAGGGTATTTATTCTCTTTAGATATGTGGCGAAAATACAAAAATTTTGGCAATAAATGCGAGATATGGCGGAAGTGCTCATGATAGCTTTGTTTGGCGTCAGAGTAACGAAAGAGAGGCAATGGAACTAAATTATTTATTAGGCACTAGATCATCGTGGCTTCTTGGTAGCTTAACTCTTTCCGGCGCACTATATAAAATCGGCAAAAATTAAAGAAAATTTTTATTTGCTTTTATTTATAGAAGTAATTTATTGAAAAAAATGTAAAAAAAAATATGATTTCGCGCAAGGATGTGGTATGAATTTTATACCACCGCGCTTATGTGATAGCTTTATTTATGGAATTCATTAAAACAGGATTTCGTTTTACTTAAACAAAGTGGAACATGGCAAGTAGAGCACATCCACTGAGTTCTTCTCTGGTGTCCCGTCTTGCTGCAGTGCGCACATCTTCGTAGTGTGGTTCTTACTGGTTGGTGGGACGACGAGGCTCGTATGCTTGCATCTACAAAAGGTTTATTGTTTTTTTCGAATAGTGGTTTTTACTTTTGGCCTTGCAGAAGTTACGGATGAACATGAACCGGAGTGACACAGACTTGAAATTATATCCAGCTTAAAATCTTTTAGTGGTAACTTATACCCAGCACTTTTGGCAATTATATAAGCATTGACGACTGCCACATCGAGAAAATGAAAAAAAAAATTCGATGCCACCATTTGCGGCTCTTTCTATTCAACTCATAATATTTCTTTAGTTGATCTAACTTGTCGACGTTGTTCATATGCATATTATAATCATGTATAATACCTGGTTTATCAATTTCCATCACTGTACCATCACGTTGGCGTTGCATTACCTTGACAAGATCATTTGGATCATGGAAACTGGACAAAGCTGTGACCGCTCGTTTGTCAATCCATTTCATAAAGAGCACACCCGTATCGCTTATTTGCCAGTCATATTCTCCCCTTTTTTATTGCTTGTCAGGCTTAATATCGGTCGGGAGATATTTTCGATTACTTCGCACTGTCCCGCAACCATTTATTAACTTTTTTTTCAATTCCAGGATGAGGTTGTAGGAAGTGAAGAAATTATCAAAATATACCTTATGATTTTTCCCACCAAAATCTGATAGTAGATCGAGAACAACACGTTCGCCAAGCCTTTTTCCACTAGTTCACCTTTTTTGCCTGTATAAATTTCAAAACGTTGAACGTAACCGCTGCTATCGCATAACATCCAAGTTTTGAACCCTCTTTTTATTGGTTTTTTGGCATATACTGAATTAGAGTTGAACGACCTATAAAACAGTAAACTCTAAACAAAATAAATCAATAAATATATATGTCTTGGAACCTACCTTTGAATCTAATCATGGATTCATCTACCGCTAGATATTCACCCGGGTTAAAACACAATTTAAATCTCTCTAGCAACATATCCAGAAACGGTTGAACTTTATACAGCTTGTTGAACTTAGGTGATCCTTTTTTAGGCATTAGGGTAGAATCATTCAAATGTATATTAGATAAAATCCAATCAAATCTTCTCATAGGCATTATTTTCGATATATAGCCGTCATTTAATTCCGGACGAGATGACCAATAGTCTCTGTAACTAGCCTGGACTTTTATTCCCATTAGAAAGTTAATTCCAATAAAAACTTGTATTTCTAAGGCATTTGTTGGAGTGTAGCGTTTGCCAGATTGTTGAGCATACAGGTTCGTTTGAAATACAATATGTTCAATAATTTCTTTTGTTATAATTTTACTAAAAATATTAAAATTATCATGGGATGCCACGTTTTCCACAACTTCTGTAGGTCCCTGTTTCAAGCCAGTAAATGCAATTGGTATCTCTATTGAATTTGGCTTACTCCAATTTGGTGGGGTGACTTCTACGAGGCTGTTAAATAAATTAGATATAGCAATATCGTCGTCGGTATCAAATTGTTCACACGAATTTAAAACTCCACTACATCCCGGGATTATACCTTCATCAAAGTGCTTATCTTCTTTGTCGACTGCAAGGATGTTATCAAAAAGTTCCTGGATTTGGTTCTGATCATCGAGGTCCTCAACATCATCGATAATTGACTCAGCGTCTGATGGAATCTCTTCCACAACAACTTCATCCTCGATTGTTTCCAATATATAGGAAATATCACTGTCTTTGAGTTTATTGTTTTTAGCCATGGATATAATGCGCAGTGGTATTATTTTTATACCATCAACTTTAACCTTCACTACTTCAAAAGTTTTTATTTATTTTTGATGTTACTATTTTCAAGCACGTTATTCACTATCTTATTGATCAAAAATTATACAAGTATGAAGTCTAACGCACGTGTTTGGCAGAAATTTACTAAATAATGGAAAACACTGTCAACACTTGACAGATGGTACTCAAGTTTAGTTCAAAATATATATATCTATCTCTTTCAAACATTTGGTATATATTTTTTTTTGAAATATAAGCTTAAATCTACATATAAAAGTGGTATTTAGAATATACCATTGCACACAGAATGTAGGAAAATTAATTAGATAAGTGGTATAGTTTTCATACCACCGCGCCGGAAAGAGTTAATGTATTTTTTAAAAAAAGGTGTGTCTTAATTTAATTAGTTATTCAAGGTGACAGCGGCTATCCTCTAGAGCCTTTTCTGGTGACTCCTTATAGAAATGCCAATTTATTTATTCTTGGCGGTGTTGACTCGAAATTGTTTGTGGAAACGAAAACTTCATTTTCTGGTTGGAGTACATTATAAGCGCAGCAGATGTTATGCAGTGCCACACATACATTTATTATTTCAACTACTCTTAATGGACTATATCTGCACTTTCTTTCTTAAAGAATTATACGCCATCGACCTTAACAAATATAATATATTAAGTCTAATAATCTAATCGGTCTACTTTTCAAACGACCGATGCATCGTTCTACAATGCTTCTGGCTTGTGAATGAACTTGGTTAAAGTGCAATTCACGAGAGTTTTGTATTGCTAGTAGAGAAGCTAAAATAATTCGTGACGGTATCAGGAACGATGCAACGGTATCGAACTTGAATGCATCGTAATTTAAATTCAATTCGTCTTATGCATCTTAAATTTTTTTTTTAAATAACACAATAACTTCATAAAAGTATAATATTTCATTTCTAAAGCTTTTTATTTCAAAAGAATATATGCAAACAACGGACTATTTAAAACCAAAAACAACAACAAAATTTAACAAACAAACAAGTATTTTTTCCTAATT
This sequence comes from Coremacera marginata, assembly GCA_914767935.1. NCBI lineage: Eukaryota > Metazoa > Arthropoda > Insecta > Diptera > Sciomyzidae > Coremacera > Coremacera marginata. The sequence goes on along the minus strand of OU612047.1, from coordinate 139,573,187 downwards.
ATACAAATAATAAAAGAATCCATAATATTCCGTAAGTATTGTCACGCAATCTCTGTGTTCTTCTCAAAAATTTGTGTGTTAGCAGTCCATCTAAAGCAAAAAGCTTAAAAAACAAAATTTTAAGTTTGTATACATATATGCAGTTCATTTTTTTTTATTAGTATATAAAGTAGGTTACAAAAAACAAAACAAAACAAAACTAATTCATCAGAAAAACTTAAAAGTAATACCTACTTTCGAAGTAGTTAAAAAAAAATCACATTCAATTGAGATCAAATACGTTACCTTAATATCAACATATATTGTTTGAAAACAAAACAAAACAAACACGAGCATAACAAAAAAACGTAAGGTTAAGATATAAAAAAAAATTATGTGAACTTGGAGTTGAGCTCTCTTAATTTTAACTCATTGCTTAGTCTACCAACCTCCAACTCCATTTTCCTCAACTCCAGCTCTTCTCTATTCAGCGAAGTTCTAGTCTCAAATTCCTGCTTCCGTACTTCGCAAAATTCTCGAAAAACATCGCGAATCTCGACTAGAGTTTCATTTCTTTTCTCTTAATTTTATGTTTGGAAAAATTTTTTTTTTGCAACTCAAGCTGCTTTCGGAACACATCATCCGGTTTCATTTTTTGTACTTGTCGTTTTGTGCTTGTCGTGGTTTTATTGGTTGTGTCCTGCAAATATATTTGGCATCCTCTGTTGCGTCTAGTTCAATCAAGTCGAATGGACCGCCACCTGTTTTCTTTATGGAGTTTTTGTTGTGCGTGAGTTTCTTCTTGGCACTGTATTTTCGCAGCGTCTAATTCTTGTTAAATAATTAATTTTATATTTTTGAAAGTTACAGCATGAATGTGTTTGCTAAATACATACCCTTTTCCACTCCCGACACAGATTTTGTTGGCGGTCCATTAACATTTAAGGTCCTCGCCAGTTGCTCCCATTTGTGCTTTTGGCTGGTCCGTGCAGCGCTAAAGAGAGCGTTGTAGGATCTTGCTAGCTCCGGATGTTCTTCCATATATCCTGACATAATGCAAATTTGCTGTTTCGTTGCGTGAGACCTGAGGGAGAACAAACAAATTTCTTAAATATATTATTTTAATATTCTAAGATTTACTTACATTTTTCGTTGGCGAATTCAGATTTGGACACAAACAATAGAAATTATATGACAGCTGATCGAAATGACATGAAATTTTTCACAGAATTAAAAGTGCTGCCAAGTTTTAACCCTTCGTTACATGATTTAATATCCTTCTAAATAAAAATGTTTTTGCATTTTATTCTTGTTGCTAGTTAAGATATGACTGCAAAAATAAAATTTGGTTGACTTCCGGTATCTATGTGAGGAGTTATGCAATGTTGCATATATGCAATACCATGCAGCCATGGAAATTTAAGTAAAATTGCTTTGGATTTTTTTTCGTAATTTTGCGTTTTTATTGGATATTAATGAACTAAAATTGAAAATTAAGACATTTTTTCACATTTCATTTTTTTAAAGTAAGTATAAAAATCGAAAACAAATTAAAGTATCAATATAAAGTTATCATGTATGAAATTTTTTAAAACAATTTCTTGATTTGTTGAAACATAAAGCTGTGTCACATTTTTCACATTTTACAGAAGTGTATCCATTACAGCCCGGCAATTTACATGTAATACGATTGTCTACCCATATCGGCCAGTGATCCAAGTGATCTAGTCGAATTTCATTTTGGGGGATAGGTAAACTTCTTGGATGCTTCCTCTAAAATATAGAAAAATTTGAATTAAAAAACGTTCAAATAAATTCAACTATTTATATCAATATCAATAATACCTTACGGGCAAGATTTTTGGTTAATTCTGATGAAGGTCTTCCCCGTGATAATGTTTTTCCCATTTTGCAAAGAGTTTCGCCGACTGTCAAACGAAAATCTGCCAACGTTTCCTTGACAAAGTTGCCTTTTTGTAATTCAGCTCGCTTGTATAAAAGCCAAGCATTGACTAAGGCTGTGTCTACCAAGTGATAAAAGAGGCGCATATACCATTTCTTAGAGCGTATTTTGATTTTGTTCCGCCCGATGAAAGAATCCAGTAAGTCGACGCCACCCATAAACTTGTTATATTCTGTAACAATGTTTGGACAAACGACGCTTATTTTTTTCCTAACTTTTTGTCAAACCTTTCAACTTTTCGTGTAGGATTTTCACCACAATAATTCGACATTAAATTTACAATTTTATTATCTCTCCAAGAAACGACTGATATATCAAATGTTTCAATTGTTGCAACATATTCAGAAGAATCTCCACGTGGTTTCTTCATCATAATCTTGTCATCTGGAAGTTTTAAGTTCGGAATTCTATTTCGGCGAACTGTACCTAGCGATAAAATACCACGATTACCTAGTGCAATTATTAATGGCAACGAAGTATAGTAATTATCAAAGAAAACTTTATAGTTTTTCTCAGATGGAACGTTTCGCAGTAGCCTTATGACAATGTTGGCACATGAGCCCAAATCAATTTCTTCAGGAAGCCTGCGCATAGCATTGTTCTCCTGACCCGAATATATTTCAAAATTATAGTTGAAACCTGATATTCCTGCGAGCACATACAATTTAAAACCACATTTGTGCGGTTTCATTGGAAGATACTGCTTCATATATGATTTACATTTGGTAGAGCATAATTGCTCATCGATTGAAAGGCAGCTTTCGAATGGGACCGATAAAAATTGTTCAGTCAAATGTTTAACAACAGGGCGTATTTTGAAAAGCCGATCGTTATTATGGTCATTTTTTGTTTTCATATTATCATTGTTATTAAAATGTAGCATCGACTTAATTTTTTCAAATCGATTTGTAGACATAGTCTCTTGTATAAGTTTATTTCCTGCAACGGGTGCCCAATATCGACGATTGTTTGGAATTTGAATCACAGACATCACAATGCATATACCTAAAAATTTTTGCAGTTCCAACTTATCAATATGGTCTTGATTTTCTGGATTTTTCTGGCAAGTGTATAAATTAGACTGTTGCACAATTAATTCCATAAGTTCGTCAGAGAAAAAATATATAAAATAACTGCAAGGTCCACCTAAATTCAAAAAATGTTCCGGAAGGTTTTCGCTGCCCTTAAAACCAGTGTTTAAATCCATTTTGAATTCTCTTTGCTTCCAAATAGTTTTTTCATATTTTTGTTTTAAAGCCCTTATATCAAGAGCATTATTGGTTTCAGCTGCTCTTTGTTCTGCATTTGTCTCCCCTTTTTTGCTTATCTCCTCTCCTGGATTTGCTTCCTCCTCCATATATTCTCGTCGACGTATGCTAACTTCAATATCATTATCATCTTCCTCATTATAAAACTCATCTTCACTCTCAACCCAACTGTCAATTATTTTTTCAATTTCGTTATCATGAAGTGCCCTAACAAAAAAAAATAAATTAAACGCATGTAATTGCATATATGTAATATATTTATTTATTTATTTATTGGCCAACCAAGGCAATTTACTTATTTTAACAGGTTTTTTATTTATTTACTTATTCTAACAGGCTTTTTTTTCTTTTTTCTCCCCTTTCCTTGTTTTGGAGTTCGAAGATGTTCAATTCGAAGTGGGCGTAATCCGCCCACCTAAATGACATTATTTCATGAACACGTCAAAAAGGAAAGGAAAGAAGAAAGAAAAGTAAAAGTAAAAGTAAAAGTTACATACTAGAAAAGAGGAGAGTTCAGAGGTTGGGTAAATTAGGCAGAGAAAAAGACTTGTATAGAGATCGCTTGAATGAGAATTTGGACATGGAAGGTGAGTAGTGGCCGGATATATTATTAAATTTTCTACAGCAACGGTTGATGGGTTCATTATTTGCATATGCAGTATGATGCTGATATTCAGTTAACAGCCGAGTATGCCTTGTACGTCTTAACGGGTCATTGAGAGTAATCTTGTTAGAGATATATTCGCAGTTAGTTACACCGCTCAGAACATCGAAAGTAAAGCATGTATCCAATACCGTTCTTCTTGTTGATAGCGGTATCAAATTTAATAGGGTGAGTCTGTGTTCATATGGTGGAAGGCTTCCATAATCGCGGGGGTTATAAGTTTCTCTCAGAGCGAATAGTAAGAATTGTTTTTGAATGGATTCGATTCTATCACAATGGGATCCAAAAACTGGATTCCAAATTATGCAGCCATATTCGAGTATTGGGCGCACTAGTGCACAGTACAGGGATGTAGTGACCCATACATTCTTGAATTCATATGCTCGTCTTTTAATAAAACCGAGCAGTTTACTGGCCCTGGATACAATCTTATCGTAGTGTAAATTAAAGCGCAGTTTGTTGTCCAAGACCACTCCAAGATCAACTATATAATTGACCCTGTTAAGTTCATTACCATTGAGGCGGTATTTGTGATTTATAACTTGGTTTCTACGAGAAAAACTTATCACACTACACTTATTTACATTGAGGTAGAGTTTGTTTTGGGTACACCAGGTCTCAAGAGATGAGAGGTTTAACTGTAAGAAATTGACATCTTCCTGCGATTTAATTACGTGGTACAATTTTAAGTCGTCCGCATACATAAGATGTAGAATATCCTTCAACACTATGGACAAGTCGGATATGAAGATATTAAAGAGAAGAGGACCAAGGTGACCTTGCGGTACTCCAGAGGAGACCTCAATTTTCTTCGACACAATTCCTTGAAATTTAACATATTGGGATCTACCATGGAGATAAGTTGATAGCCAACTAAGTAAAGATCCAGAGAAACCAAATTTTTCTAATTTATGTATTAAGATACCGTGATCAACACGATCAAAAGCTTTACTGAAATCAGTGTAAATGGCATCTATTAGGTAGCCGTTCTCCATCTTGAATAAAACGTCAGAAACCATTATCATAAGAAATAATATTATTTGATGTTGTTTTAGGCTTATAACTATTGCTTATCTTAAGGTTAGATTTAGTGTTTATGCTAGGATTAGAAATTACATTAGGAATATATGTATTAGACTTAGGTGTATAGCTTTGAGATACGTTTGCCTTAGATATATTTCTCGGTTGCCAGGTACTGCCAGGTTTGTCCGTCCACCTAGATATTTGTACATTTCCGTGTTCTTGCATACCACCGGAAGGACTCAGGACCATCCAAGCGTATTTAGATGGTAAGTTAAGTTTAAAACTGCTTAACTTGGCACGAGTTGAAGATGTTTTATGGCACTCGGATATGGTGAAGCAGAACTTTTTTAAAAAGTATTTACGCACCCAGGATATACTTGCATTGGAGGGGAAGCCTTTGATAAATACAGTTATGCACTCATTTTGGTTAACCGAATTTAACTTTTGGATGCGGCTTTCCCATTCTGGTATTGTCCACGAAGTTCCAAAGCGTTCGATAACTCTTCTAGGTGCAGCGATTGGTGTTGTAAGAATGGTGGTGTCTGAGGCAATGGAAGAGTCGAGAGATATACTATGTTGCCTTGTAGGTAGAGGGGCAGCTGATGGAACACCCTTGGATGCTAACGTCATTTCGTCGAAAATAGAGGAGGAGTTATGTTGAAGCGCCTGTGGTGGTGGGTATTCAACTCTATTGGGCGCTGATCTAATTTCATCTGCTATATCTGCGAGCGTCACACGGAACACATCTAGATCATCGCTGATGTCATTCATTTTTTGAAATAGTATTTCAAACATAGGATCTGGCTGCAGAGGTGTTGATTTGGCTGTATTTGAATTAGTTTGCAGTGCAGTATCCATATCATACCGCAAAGAAGTAAGATTACTCATTATATTTTTGGTAGAGTCGTCATTTTTTAAGATCTCAAAGCCAGTTTTTACTTCTTTCTTAAGCTCATTAATCGCTTTATCACAACGCAACGCCTTTTCACTATCTCTTACTATTTCAGTTAATGCTCTGAGGTTCTTTGAAATAGTTGAGATGTCCGAGTTATTTGCTTTACACATGGACTCTACTCTGGCTACATCATCAGATAAGTGTGTGAAGACGTCGAAGTTAGGTTGGTTACTGCAGAGTAGTTTATAGTTTGAGTGCAAAGCATTAAGTGAGTCGCTCAGACATTTAATGGCGAGCATCACGTGTGACAGCGTTAAATCCCTACACTCGTCACAGAAAAATTTGAAATGAGAAGAGTATTCCTGAATGTAGTTCAGACTCCTCTTTGTCATGCCCACACAGCAGCCGTGGTAAGATTTCCCGCAGAGACCATTGCAGCTCAGTTTTAGTGCATTTTTGTCCTCAATAGAGCAGTTGTTGTTGGCACAAGTAAATTCCATTATTATAGTAGTTTTTAATTTTTTTATTTTTATTTTTTATTTTATACACAAAATGCTGACCCTCACAATGGTTTTTTTTTTTTTTTTTTTTTTTTGTATAGGTTAATGCTTGATTATTGATTTGTTTATTGAGTTCTGTTTTTTTGGAGTTTTGGTTATTAAAGCGCAAGCTGGCAAAAACACAAAAATTTATTTTAAGTTGAGTAAATTGGGTCAGAATAGCTTCTGCTATTTTGTTGATTAAATTATTTTGAAGATAAGGCACAAGAATACAGCGAAATTAAAATTGGAGCGGTTAATAAATCACGTCCGAACTGATTGCAAGTCGAATTGTCGAATTGTTTATAATAGCATATACGCAATTTCGCTTTATATCAGCGCAAACGCATGAGTTTGCATATATGCAATGTTGCGTTATAACGGTTAAATAAATATTTTGTTTTTGACATATATTTGTAATTTACAAAGAAAATACTTTTTAAAAAATTGTAAGGATGTTTTATGTAACGTATGTTTTATATTTACATTTATATAGTCCTAACTTTTTATTGCCGAAGATATGGCTATAGAAATAATGGCCAATATGCCGTACTGTTATTCATAAAAGAAAAAGACTTGTTCCCTCTTTTCAGATTACTTTAACTCTCCTTTTATTATTCAAATATTGCTTCTATATAAACTAAAAATACCAGTATTAATTTTTCAAATAATTCTTACAACTAGTTCTTAAACTCCTCCCCACTATTCTATTTTCATGTTGTTCCAATTTCAAAATTAAATTTGTTAGTTTCTATTGGTTTGTTTTTCTTTCACTTCCTCATTGATTCAACATTGAGAAATATGCTGCACTTGCACTTGTGCAGCTAATTGGGTTATCGAACAGTGATCGCATTGTCCACATTGGTTGATGACGCAATGTGTTATAGTAACCCAATGCAAATTAGTTAACGTTGGCTATTTGAAAGAATGAATGAAAGAAAAACAAAACAAAATATCTTTTGTTACCAAATATGTAACGTACCGTAAGCTGGCTGTGCTATGACACTACAAAATACTTACATTTTGGTAAACTTTTTCAGGATTCTACAATATTTAAAGATATTAACCCAATTTTTTAACTTACTCAAAACACTTGTTCGTTTTTAAGCTTTTGTGCACACGTTATAAACAAACTACATGAAACCGCGCCAAATATCAAAAGAGTACAAATGAAAGAGTGAACTAAAGAAATAATAACTGTAAAATTTCGAATAATAGAGTGACCAGATGCCCGCAAAGTCAACATTGCATATGTGCAATGCCATGCAACGAAGGGTTAAAAAAATTTCGTGATCGCTTTGCACAGAGCAAAAAAAAGTTGATAACAATCAACAATCACTTTAGCCGATTCCACCCTTGAATAAATGCTATTGAATTATTATTAGTAAATGAAACCATTTTTGAAATATTATTGATGGAATGTTCGCAAATTATTTCAGAGCAATCTAAGTAGGTGGTATGAAATATGTTGAGAATAGATGATTTGATTGGGTTTATAAACATGTCTTCTAAGTTATTTACTTTGTAGCTACAGACTTTTATTTCTTCAGTTAAAGAAATGGACGCAACTTTGAAAACTTCGTTTCCAACACAATATAAATTGTCGGGTGCACTAGTTGCCAAGTAAAGTGATGGAGTTTTAACAAAAGAGTATGAATCCTCTTTAAAATCACCGATCTTTGGAGTTATGTCCGATTGAATACCTGGAGTATTGACGCTTTGCTCCACCAACCGATTTTACAGTTGAGCTGCAATATTGTTCTTTTGTCTTTTATAAGTCTTTTGAACTTTCCCAGCTTATTTTTAAATTTAAATGCACTGAAGGACTCTAGTGAACCATGATTTATTGTGTCTTCAGCTAAGTGAGTTAGGCAGTGAACATTATAAGACAATAAAGTGTCATCATACAACTCCGCTGTTTTTTTTTTACAAAATCTTTTATTAGTTCAGTTGCACATAAACTGTTAGCCACGCAAGTTTTTGGATCCAGTAAAAACCGTACTGCCAGACTTAGTTGTAGAAAGTGGTTGTACAGTCTTTCACTCAAAATTGTTCTTAAAATAAAAGGGCCTGTATATAAAAGTAAAGTCGTTTTATTTAGAGAATACGCTTTATTTTTGCTTTTAATCCAGGTGGTCATAAGTGCTTTAACAACAAGTGGAAATGCTTTTATAATATTTATTAGCAGCTTTTCTATTGCGATAGCGCCGTCTTTACTTTGTGATGCTGTTCATCGGTTCGCGCTCTGAATTCTTCATTTGTGCGAGAAGTACTAGTTTCATACGGGAAAACCATACGATGATTTCTGTGTTCACCCTTTTGCTTACATTTGTGGCAGCAATAATAGTCAGTGTGGGCTTTTGTACCTAAAATCATCGATCTGGCGGGTGCATCACATACAAATGCGCTACAATTAATTTTGTAAGTTTGGTTTTCAAAAATTAAACCATTTTCGATCACCTCTTCAAATTCTTTCACAAAATGTGACAAGTAATTGTTCACATCGTTTGGTTTACTATTGCCGCTGTAAACTCTGACAGTGTACACAGTTTCAGTGCCATTCACGTTTGCTAATATTGGCCACACTTGTTTTAGTGAACTCTTTGCTATCGGAAGTCCGTCAATGTTTATATTTAAGTTCACTTCACTCATTTTTTTAATTTGCGGTCAAAAAGAAGAGTGTTAAACAATCCTTTAGACCATAGTGGGCATATTCACCACCATCCATTGGTTTCACATTTGAATCACGAGGTGTTCTTTTTAATGTCCGGGCATCTTTCGGTAATTCCGGCAATCTTTCTCTAAGGATTACCTAAAGTTCATTCAGAGCATCGTGGGTGACGTTATACTTCACACTCTAATGTGCAAACTGTTGCCTCAAATCGGAGCTTTTCGGCAATTGGCCATTAGAAAGCGTACTCCTTGTGGAACTGGACGAACATTCATCCCCAATGCTTATTTCATCCTCATCAAATTCAACACTAACATCACGGGTGACCAAGCAATTTGAAACTAATTGTTTATTTAAAAGTAAATTTACTACTAGCTTATATCGCATATATTTTTGTTCTTTATTATTTAAATTGTTTTAGTTATCAATGCAAATTATTTCTTATTTTTCGCTATTTCTGAAATCACAATAACTTTTGGTTTTAATCACAAAATTAGAAACACGAAAGTATCGATGCGAAAAAGTTATCGATAATTAAGATTGCAATCGCAACTTTGAACAGTTGCAAAATCATTACCTTTGTCGACATATTTCAACACGGAGAGAATTGAGCACAGGAATAATGAATTTTGCACATAATTCATGCAAAAATTATCCATAATTTTATGCTTAAGAACGGAATTCATGATATCTGACTTATTATTGCATGATTTGTGGTAAAGAAATAAGTAGCGGAATGAGTGCACATAAATTATGAAATATGACACAAAATGTATTTGTTGCAAAGCATGAATTGAATGGTGACCTCACTCACGTCCAGTGGTTATTTACACATAAAATATAAAATTATGTGCAACTAAACAGAGGACCTGTGCTGTATACACAAGCGCCATGGTTTTCTTGCTCATGGTAAACGAACAAATGTTCATGAAATCGTAGGTAACTTGCGCATGAATTAAGTACTTCAACTCTCACGTATTGTGCTATACCTACGCATGAAATAGCAAAGCATAAAGAAAAACCATAGGAATGTTTTAATTTAATCATTTTTTTATTTAGGAAATTATATAAGTTAACAAGTGCGCCTCAGCACACTCGAAAAAAATTAAAGTTGGGAGCCGGCCACTGGCTCCTTGTCCGTTTCTGAAATTTAATTAAAAGACAAGATTTAGGTTTACAATATTTATTTTACCATTCCAGGTGGTGGTCTGAATTAGAATGAATCCAATTAATAAATTTTAGTCATAAAGACAATTATTCTATACGCTAGCTTAACCCTAATATGCTGACTTGCACTTCCCATGGCGACATTGCTTCAGCGACGTTCCCACGTTGAGGTGACCGTGACTGCGAGGATCGTCTTACATCTGCATGCGCGTGGCTGGCTAATATAGCTGATATCACAAATTAGGTTGGCTGGCGCGTGTTAACTGCCCCCCCCCTCTAAAGATCTGCGTACCGCAGATTTAATTATAAATCCTTCGAGTGGGTGACCGCCTGATCTGGGCTTGTGGTTTGACCGAGGCTAGGAAAATTTATAGTCGTAGTTAATTTCCTCCAAATAACATAGCAGATAGTTGCAAGGATTGACAGGACGATTCCGTCGACGAATAGTGAAGTGTGAAACCTTAAGCCAAGCTTCTCGAGATGGTGAATATTCGCTACGCTGAGGCCGTGGATGTAGTCTAAGTTAAGTCGGAGACCATTGTTTGTCAGGTTCACTAGTGTTGGTGGTAAGACCTGTAACATGCTCGCCGATCTACTGGTAAATGACTGGTTTCCAACAGTGATAGTCTCGTTATTGAACAATATAACAAATGTTCCGTTGAGGTTCCTGGAATCTCGATCGCTTTGGACTTTCCCCTTGAAATTCGTCAAGAAAAGTGTAGTCTCGTCGATAACCCTGGTGTTGTCCGGGCCTCAGGTGGTTGAGCCGATTCTGACCCCATTTCCACCTGCCCAACTCGCCCTTCAATTCTACGGAGGTCCTGCTCCAAACCTATCCCATGACTTTCGATTCCCACTAAACGCGTTTCGATTTTTCTAATCTGCTCTAATAAGGCATTGATTCCCCCATTTAACTCGTTGATTTTAGTTGCAAGGGCGTCCATCGCACAGTAAAAATTTAAAATGTAAAATATTTAAAAAGTTTCTAAAATAAGTTTAAAAGTTTGTAAATGTTTTTAGAAAAGTCAGTAGATCACTCACCGTTTTTGAGGTTGTTACAAGCACACTTCTACTCTTTTTGTTTGTGAGAAATTTTTGTTAAATTAATTTTAGCCTTTAGCTTTTTTTCTTTTCTCTGCACACAATTACAGAATTTGATTTACTTTTTTCTTTCTTCTTTTTATTTTTGGCACACAATTTAACTTATATTTCCTTTTTTTCGCACGATTGTTCTTTTTTATTTTCGCACACAATTTTTGCTGATTTTTATCAAAAAAAAAAAATTTTTATCAAAGGAAATTTTTCTTATTTTTTACTTTTTTTTCTTTGGCACACAATTCAACTTTTATTTCCTTTTTTGCACAATTGTTTTATTTTTCTTAATTCCTGCACACAATTTTTTGCTTGTTTTTATCAAAAAAATATTTTTATCAAAGCAAATTTTTCTTATTTTTAATTTTTTTCTTTTTTGGTTCTTTGGCACACAATTAAACTTATAGCTTGTCGAAAAAAATGTTGCTCCATATGTTCTTACGCCTTTATTATATCCTGTAATGAGAGGGAAAGAAAAAAATTAATTAGTTTTGTGAATTTATACCGTGTTCTTATGGAAACGGTGACATGTGCCACAACCACACGTCTTAAAAAGGTGGTCGAGGAAGGGTCATGTGATCCTGCTTAGTCATCTTCAATCAGATTGGAGACAACCTACTAGGGCACAACTTGTTTCACAACGGAGATTTGGACCATTGGCAATCTTCAGTGAGTTCCCATGTGAGCACTGAAAAAAAAAAAATATTACAGGCTCGCAAATCCGTTAACCAATTGGCTTGACAGTGGAGGAACGCCGGCCTAGGGGTATAGGTGCGCGACATCCCTCAGCCAATACAACATGTGCAACTACCTTTGCTGGCTCTTGCAAATCCTTTTTATCATCGCTGCTAGTGTTCTTATGTGTACTAGCAGTGAATTGTTAATTTTTGTTGAAAGCTTAGTTTATATTTTTTTATTTTATATGCTGGAATGCTCCTTGGAAATTGCAGCTTGGTTTTTTGTATTATATTCACTTTTCAGTGTTCTTTAGTTTACTCGTCAAGGAAACTGATTTGAGATCCTTACCACGGGTGGGGGAAATCTCAAGGTTTTCTTGATGTTCTTGTGTCTGCAAAGCCCCTTACCACGGGGGGGGGGAAGCTTTCAGCACATGTTTATTTGATTCAGCAAGGAAGCTGGTTAAAGACCCTTACCACTTGTAGGGGGAATCTCTAGGCTTCCTTGGTGCTCCTGTTGCCACAAAATTCCCTACCACGAGTGGAGGAAATTTTGCAGCAAAGGGTATTTATTATTTAATAAGATTTTTAACCAAACCTTCAATAGGGATGTTTTTTTTTTTTTTTAATTTTTTTTTTTTTAATTTCTGGAAGATGAATATTTTTATGTCATAAAGATGGGGCATCAAACTCAGTCCTGCATTGAGATGGTTGCCAAGGTGATGGAAGCAGAATGACCTTGGTGGGCTTTTTTGCTTAATGAAGTCAATGGTTGATCCATCTCCTCATAGTACTCATTGGTGAACTTCTGAGCTCTTGCCTTTTCAATCTCAAATCGCTGACGATTTGTTGGAGATTGTAATATAAACATCTTGTGGATTTCAGAGTTTGGTTCGTTAATGGATATATACGCAGCGCATCTAGTGATTAGCTTTACGTGATTTGCGGTTGAGAATCTATTGAAGTGCTGTGAGTTGTAAATCCTACAAAAGCGCCATGAAATTTGTCCAGATAATTTATATTCTGTATTGAATATATTTACACTGATTTTTGCATTGTTCTGTTTCATTAACTGGCATAAATCAAGGATTGATTTCTTGGTTAATGTGGAGATGGTGAGCTTCGCAAACGTCATAAGATCCATACCTGCTCTACGTGCCGCTTGTTCGAAGTATCTCACAGGAGCCAATCCCTGCATGCTAATATGGGTAAGGAATGATGCATAAAGTACACCCATAACGTTTGTTGAGCAGTGCAGCTCCTTATATTCCCATATAGCCCTTCCTATGCACAAAGATAATATCGAGAATGTGTTTTTATGGGGATGGATGGATGACTTTAATGACCTGAGAGACTTGAGATGAGGGGGGCAAATTAAACTTGACCACTCTGCGTGTTTGAAAAGGTCATTATATTGTCGATTTATCCTGGAGCTCATAGATTTTTGAACAGCATTCTCAGATCGGCATATCGATTTCAGGCAGTGAAGACAAAGGAAACCCAATATAGTCACTGCAATGTTACTGGACTCTGGTGATGTGCCCTGATCGGCGATGCTGTTGATGGCTTTGTTCATGGAAGACCAGAAGGATTTAATGTTATCGGAAGTGAAATTGGTGTCCTCTAGAATTGGTTGACTTTGTGTTCCTTGTTCTATATCCTCTGCCAGTTGGGCTGCAGTGTTGTCCACTAGAGGATCGGCCTCTACTGCCATGTATCCCGTTAGTACAGGGTTTGATTCTTGAGGTGCCACAGTCTCTGTAGTCGGTGCATCAGAAATGACTTCATCACTCAAGAAATCACCAAACAACATTTCCGATATTTCTCCGGGCTTCCTCATCATGATGATTACAGAATGCATCTCTTTAATGATTTCGGTTGGTTTTGATTTAGATCCCTCGAAAAACCCTAACAAGGACATAGCGGCTGCTTTGAGAGAAATAGAAGAAGGTCTAGGGATTTTTGTCTTTGGAAAATGATTTTCGAAAAAATACTTTTCATCCCACACGTTTAGCTCGGTTCCTGTTGGGGATTCCAGTCCCAATGCGCTGAGGTATGAGTCTAGTTTATCATCATCAATATCTATGTTTTTGAGGATATTTGGGGAGTCTAAAGTCATTTCAGAGTTTCTAATCATGATTCCAAAATGTTTTAAGTCAAGAAACAAACAGAAAAACCTCACTCAAAGGATATTTAATTTTGTTATGCTAAGTTTGAAATGATTGATGGACGACTATTTTGTCTATTTTGAAATCTTGAATGATAAAACTTATGCAAAGAAGTTTAGAAACAGATAACAAAAAATAAAGAATGAGGAAGGAAAAAATAACAAAACTGGAGCAAGCAAACTTTATTATGATATTATTATGATAAATAATAATAATGGTTATTGTTCTTTGCAAAGACTTAGCTCTTCAAAGGTTACTGTTGCAATTTAAAAGGATCCCACTTGTAAGGGAGTCCTTCTCCTGGAACCCAAATTTTAAGTGGGTCCCTGCTCGGGCGCCAGTTAGCGAGTGCGCCTCAGCACACTCGAAAAAATTAAAGTTGGGAGCCGGCCACTGGCTCCTTGTCCGTTTCTGAAATTTAATTAAAAGATTTAGGTTTACAATATTTATTTTACCATTCCAGGTGGTGGTCTGAATTAGAATGAATCCAATTAATAAATTTTAGTCATAAAGACAATTATTCTATACACTAGCTTAACCCTAATGTGCTGACTTGCACTTCCCATGGTGACATTGCTTCAGCGACGTTCCCACGTTGAGGTGACCGTGACTGCGAGGATCGTCTTACATCTGCATGAGCGTGGCTGGCTAATATCGCTGATATCACAAATTAGGTTGGCTGGCGCGTGTTAACTTATATTATTATTATTAATGTGTATTTTTATGACCTTTTGTTGTAGTAATTAAATAAATAAGCGGGCTTTAGGTCAGTTTTTTAATTATTTATTTTTTCCAATATTTCGAACTCCGTCGGAGTTCATTATCAAGGACTAAAATTTACAATACATATAAACAACAATTTTTCACAATAATATTTTATAAGAATTACTTACAGATTATAATAAAATTAAACTGCTAAACTAACATTGATTTTTTGTGAAAAAAAAAAAACACAACAAACAAGACTATAAGCACAACATTGAACACACAAATTTAAAAAAAATTGTCCAATTGTCCAATGTTTTGATTTTAATTTTTGTTTTGTGCTTTTGCTGTTTTTAGATCTGTTATTGAGTCTTTTTTGTTTTGATCAGATGTCTGTTAATATGAGCGCAGTTATCAGTGTATGTCTTGTAGTTGAGTCTTTTGTGTGTAGGTGTGTCAATTATGTGCAGCATCTCAAGTGTAAATCTACGCGAGTTTAGTATTCTTCTTGATATTTATTCGATCAATGAATTAAAACTAATTCTTTTTAGTTAATGAAGACTTTATTCATTCAGCTACAATCTTAGACTAACTTAAAGTTAAATACTTCTGAAGCTCAACAACTTCACGAACTCAGAAGGAGTTCCAGCTGGAAGTTGAATTATTGGAAGATCAGCAATAATTCAACTTATGAAATGTTTCCATTCATTGTGAAATTGAATGGAAGCTACGAAGCAATTTTAAGTTAAACAAAACTTAAAATTGTTTACATTTCATTTTTAATAAACAATCGCTTTCATACTGCGAAAGCGATTGCTGGCTCAGCAGCCTTCGGTGGCTCAGCTGCAGCGTGGGTGGTATCTTCAGATATAACTTGCGCGTAGTTCTTTTCTTGTAATATTTTTATATTGTCAACGTTGGGAAAATATCCAGTTCTTGTACAGTGGGCTGCAAGTGCAGTTTTTTGTTCTATGGGCTTGTCATGAGCTTTTTGGTCAGATTTGTGCCCTGCTATTCTGGTACGTAATTTTGTCATAGTTGTTCCAACATATACTTTATTGCATACGTCGGATTCGTCACCTGCGCATGAGATTTGATATATCAAATTCGATTTGTCATTTTTGTCAATTTGGCATTTTGTTTTGCTGAACAGTTGTCCTAATGTATTATTAGTCTTGGACGCAATTCTTCGCACTGAAGTTTATTCAAACTTAATCGCACTGAAGTTTATTCAACCTTAATCGCACTGAAGTTTATTCACAACTGAATCGCACTGATGTTTATTCCTACTGAATTGTTACACGCGAGTTTATTCAAAGAACTGAATACTGAACTGTAGCTGCCGCCTGCTATTTATGCCATTTTATGCGTGCGTTTTGGCGTAAACAAGTTCCCGTTGTCGAAACTTCGAGACTGTTGGTTTTGTCAACAAGTTCCCGTTTTGCATTTTTGGCGCAAACAAGTTCCCGTACATCGTTGTTGTTGTCATGTGCCAAGTCTTTCCTCGTTGTTGCGCTGCTTGTTTATGCCTTAAACATTTGTGCACAGCAATTTGGCTTTGCTTGGCGAAAGACTACTGTTGCATGTGTTTGTGATTTTCTCCTCTTCTATAACTGGACAACAACTACCCCAGCTGCGCTGCAATCCTTTGTGTCTGTCTACCTATGTGAATCTAAAAGCGTGAGACAAAGACAGGGCTTAATTCATGTTTTTTTTATTTTTGTTTGTACTTCAATGTATTTGTGTAAACGTAGAAAAATAGGGTATATAAATGTGGTATGTTTGAATAGATAAATGTTCGTAAACAAATTAAATGATGGTGGCGATGTTCACCACGTGCCTCTCGTGCTTGTTGTGACTTTTTGTGGCGCTAAAATTTACTATTGAATTTTATACGTCACAACCAAAAATTAAATATGTGATACTATAAGTAAGCACAAAAATAGGCAAACCCAACAAAAACTGTAGGCGAATTTTGATAGCAGAAAACGCCAGCCATATCAATTCTAAGCCAGAGTAAATTTCGCAATGGCAAAATTTGTCCTATTTATACAAGGGGGGAAAATATAATAAGGAAAATCCAAATTTGTAACAAATCCAATAAAATCTTGTGAAAATATTTCTTTAAACTACACCAAATGGAGATACAAAAAAATGTGTAATTATGTTCAATAACCTGGTCGTTATGAATTGTTTTGTTAGGAGTGTACCTTTTTGTAAAAAAAAAAATATAACAGATGATTTAAACATAGTCTTGAGCTATTTCCTACAATAAAAATGGAAAACCGAAGTTCTGGGAAAAAAGTTCTACCACTTGAAACTTGACTTTTTTTTTAAAATACTTAACCCTTTGTGACGAACCTTTTTCTTGCCGTGGTATCACTCGCCGGTGTCCAGGGTTCGTTCACAAAATTTAATACACGGGGTTAAGTTAGTTTATCTATCGATTCTTGCTAGTTTATTACACAATCGTTAATTTGTAAATAAAAAAAAAATAATACAGAGCAATTCCATATGAAAGCGATCACCTTTTGGACGACCCCTCTCCGAATTTAAAATAAATAGTCTCAATCGATTGCCCAGCAAAAAATAATGTACCTACATTTTTTTTTGTTTTTTTTATAGTGACTGGTGGTGTACACCACTGTCATGTGACAAAATTGAAGAATTCTTCATAAGGGACCTCATTGAAAGTTGTTTTAAAAAAAAACTACTAAAGCGATCGCAACGAGTGATAGCTCGTTGGGAAGGTATTGAATCAGGCTTTAATTAAAAAATAAAATTTTCCTAATTTTTCTCAGAAATTTACCTTTTTTCCCATGAAAATTAAATTTTCCCATGAAACATTGGACGGAAAAGGTTTATTAGGAAGGAGGTTCATCAGGAGTTAATTATTTGAAGATGACTTACCCGTGTGGCTGCTGCTGCAAGACCCAATTTTAATTTGCCACTCGTTGTGTAAGTCACCCCAGCTTAACTGCACAGTGATGGTGTGTTGAGTTTATGTTTCAGCTGTTTCATTGTTCTTGACATATCGCTTTTCACCTCGGGCTAGTGTTGCCATCCGGGTGAAATTTAATTAAGGTGTATGTTACATTTTGCTTATTCGACACAGTGCTGCTTCAGTGTTTAACTACCCAAGTTATAGTTGTTTTATTTACTGGCGATGTATTAAGAGGTATTCCGATAGGGCGTACACATAGATTAAATAAATGTGATGTGTAAAAATAAAAGATTTAATTCATGTTTTAGTTAATGATCCAAATAAGGCAACAAGGTATTTTAATAAATTTCAACAGAAAGAAAAGAGGTCACGACTGCTACTGGGTGTGCATCTAGTGTGTGTGGAAACGAGTTCCGACTTCCACCTTCACACCTTTCATGTCAGAATTAAAGTGGGCGTGGTAAAATATATTAATATTAGATATTAATTTCAAGCCTCTACTACTGCTGGTTTTACCGTTATGAATGTTGCTTATAAGCAACATTGAGCATTGGTGGTACATTTAAAAACACAAAGATACATTGATATTTTATGTTATTTTTATTAATTTTTTTATACATTTCATGTGTGATATGATACAAAACAATTATTTTGTGGATTACAACATAAGTATACCTTACATTTTGAACATTTTGATTTTGGAGTACCGGTTTGGCATAATCTACACCTTCCTTTTGCTCCCCATTCAACCCAATGACCAACTTGATCAAGACGCATGGACTTTGGAGGTTCCGATATGTATGATCACTTTGCTGACGACGATGAACTTTGTAACGAAACGTTTGAAATGTCAGATGGTGCTGGAGACGGTGAATCAGATTGCATGCTTGGAAGGATTGCCGATGGGCGTCCTCTTTTGTGATGGCTTACTGGCGCTATATCAGAGGCGTGTTGCTATACTCAATTGAAAATCCAACAATGACATATGTTTCGTTCTTCCGTCTTGATCTTTGAGGTCTCTTCTATACAACAACCAGCTATTGACTACTGCTGTGCTGCGGCACCAGTATACAATACGCATATACCATTTTTTCGAACGGTGGTTGATTTTATACAACTCTGACAGTATGTCAGCCAGGTCTACGCCTCCCATATGTTTGTTATAACACTCAACAATAGCAGGCCTAGGTATATTTATATACTTCTTTTGTTTACGACACCAACGTTTGCATTCTGAAACTGGATCTTCAGCTATATAATTTGAGACTAGTTGAACGCTCTTGTTGTCGTACCAGCGACAGACAACTAAATTGTATGCTGCCTCAAATTTAAAATCATACGATCCACGACCTTTTTTCATGAGCTCCTTTTCATTCATAAGGCTACAGTGTTTCATTCGATTGCTTCGAATTGTACCTGCTGCTAAAATACCTTTTTCCTTAAGCGCAATCATCAGTAGGGCATAACGCTCTCGAACTTTTTGTGTCGGATCTAAGATGGTTAGCAAAAAAAACTTGCGAATAGATGAAAAAACAGTTTTGGACAACTTTTTTTTTTTTTTTAACCCATACCGACCCACCCCCGTGACCTTTTGTAAAAGTAAAAAATTGATTTTTTTGCTATTTTTCACCATATCTGCCAAAATATTGATTAAGCGTGATTACATTGCACTAAGCATTAAGAGATATTCCAAATACAAACATTGCAATTCGCGAGGATCACTGTTCAATATTTGTATCTTTCGACGGATCATTTTAGTTGTTTTGAATTCACTTCAATTTACCTTTAAAATTTGCACAAATTAAAACCTTTGACTTGCCGCAACACAGCATAGAAAACGAATGAAAAACGTTCAACCCAACTTGTACAAAACTAAAACCTCCAATGAAACGCCAACAACTTAACGCAGCAACCCGGAATTTTAAAAAAATTCGAAAGTAGTTAACCACTTCTACCTACGCAGGCTATGCAAAAGTTCAAATTCAAATTCAAATATGGCAAAATGTTTGTATTTGGAATATCTTCTAATTCTTAGTGCAATGTTATTACGCTTATTCAATATTTTGGCAGCTATGGTGAAAAATAGCAACAAAAATCCATTTTTTACGTTTACAAAAGGTCACGGTGGTGGGTCGGTATGGGCTAAAATAAAACCGAAGAACTAAAAAATGATTATAAAATACGCGTCATATATTGCTGAAAAATATTGTGAAACATACTATAACGTATCGCGTATAGTTTTTTTATTAAAAATTAAAAACTAAAAAAAAATTGAATTTTTTAACTTTTTCGATTTTTTCTTAAAAAATATATATCTCGGTAACGGGATGTCCCAGATAACTGAGTGATATGGCAAAATGTTTGTATTTGGAATATCTCTTAATGCTTAGTGCAATGTAATCACGCTAAATCAATATTTTGGCAGCTATGGTGAAAAATAGCAAAAAAATCCATTTTTTAACGTTTACAAAAGGTCACATGGGTGGGTCGGTATGGGTTAAAAAAAAAAAAAAAAAGTTGTCCAAAATTGTTTTTTCATCTATTCGCAAGTTTTTTTTGCTAACCAAATTGAATCGGTTTCCATCGTTACGGCCTAATCATCAGTCTTATGGAAGTGAACCAATTATCGAAAAATAATTTATAATTTTTGTTTTGTGGAACATTAGAAGCTAAGTGCAACACAATATCTGATGAGATCCCTAATCCAAAAGGGGGTCACGTTGCTTGTCCTACATAGAGACCAACATCGTATACGATACCTGAAACTCCAGCTCTTGTAGGGCTTCATTAGTAGGTATTGTTTTAGATTGTGACGTCCTTTATATTTAATCATTCGTTCATCAATGCTCTGGTGCTCCTCCTGGTCTATTTTGTTGCATTTCTCTTTCATTTTATCCATTAATGGTCGTATTTTATAAAGTTTGTCGTAATTAGGTGATCCACGTTCCGGCTGTTGAGTATTATCATTTATGTGAAAAGATTCTTTGATTTTGTCAAAGCGTGGTCTTGATAAAGAGTCTGCAACATCTGATAATCTGAAGTTTGGCATCCAAGCCATTCGTAAATTTGGAACTTGTATTACTCCTAAATAAAGGTGTACTACCGAAGAATCGTCTGATCTCGAATGGTAAACAATTTAGCTCTACACCTTTCGTTTGCATCGAATATAGATTTGTTTCGTTGCAAATCTTGTTTATAATTTCATCATCGAAGAACTCACTGAAATATTTTATTGGATCTTTGACTTCTCCACAAACTGTTTCTTCTTTCCAAGCAGTTTCGCAATCGGGTAGGCTTGTGTTCCTCCATCTCAAACCCTCCAGATTGACTTTTTCAAAAGTTTCCGGTGACGATGTTTTCTATATCCCCTTCATTTTCAACTTCTTCATCAGCATGTTTATCTTCTTCAATAATTCTGGTAATCAAATTTATTTCAACGCTTTCTCCTCTTTTCTTTACCTGTACGGGATTTTATTAGATCAATATAACTAAATATATAACTAACTTAAATATAATAACAATTATCTGATCAATTGTTTTTTCAATGACTCTTTACAAATTGGCATCATATAACTCTTCTTCTTCTTCACCTTCTTCATCATCAGAATTATTCCAGTCGAAATCAAATCAATTCGTTTTATTTCTGTTTCTGTGAGACCTTTTGGGCGCATTTCTAAACAAAAAACAAAACTAAAATTATTGCTACTATGGACAAATGTTGCCTATAAGCAACATTGTGTTCATGAAATTCCTGACATAACAATAACAATTTTTTTTAAGTTTTGCAAACTTTATTTCAATTTCTTACCTGCTATTTATAATAAAATTCACTTTTTATAAAAAAAGTCTTGCGTATTTAGATTTTATTTGAACTTTTGTAAAACAACTTTTTCGACTTTTTTTTGCACACGTCTGAACCCTACTTCAACTCGCTCTCAAATTAACACTTGTAATTATTTTTAAAATGTAACATCATAAACAAATACTCACACATGTTAATTCTAGTTGGAGAAAACCCGTTAGCAAAAATATCAAAAACTGTAGTAACTATGACCGAAAATATACTATGTTGCCTATAAGCAACATTTGACATTAAAGGGTTAAGGTGCCTTTTTCTAGCATTTCGAACACAAAAAAAGAAAGAAGACTTATTAGCTTAATTTACTTACCCTGCTGGTGGTGACACTCGGAGAACGTTCGACAGCCAAAAAAGCAAGAAATTTGCGCTGTACTTGTTTGTGCTGCTACTGGTGGCACTCGGTATGACGGCTCTAGCAAATACGCGCAGCAATGAGCAATTTCGGTTTCACTATTAAATTTTTAATTGTTTTCAATATTTTATTGCACTTTTCTTTTTTTTTCCGCACACACGCAACTTTTTTTCGAGTGAACTCACGCAACTTCAACAAAATGATGCAGCGAAATATAGCGAATGCACAGTTGCCAACTTTGCAAGAAAAACCTCATTTGTGGTAATCATGCATAGATTTCGTACCGCTTGCAACCACAACTCATGCGCATCAAAACCTTAAAACATGAATTGTAGAATGTGGAGTATGCTAACACTAACCATATGTTATGCATAACTTTATGTGCCAGGCAATTCATGAATGATGCATAAGAATGCCATCACACGTGAGTAAAAACCACAATTTTAATGTTATTTCGTATGAATTGAAAATCAGGTAGAGCATCTAGACTTATGAGTCGACTATGCATGAATCATACACAAGGAATTTCTCCGTGAAGTATGCTGGAAAAACACTAACTTTAAACAAGCTTTTACAAGTATTATTAAACTATTACCAATGCAAATGTTTATCAAGCGTGCTTGAAAAAGGCTTGTTTTTTTGTGTTGTGTATAAAAGATTGATTCTATCACTATTGCTTAAAGGCTGATTGGGTACATTATGATTACCAATACATCTAAACAACTCTATAAATTGGATTGTATCGGTGAATGAAAAAAAAAACTCATGTTAATACGCGTACCGCACTCAATTAAAATCACGCGCAGACTGAAACTTTACCTACATTATGATTACTAATACATCTAAACAACTCTATAAAGTGGATTGTATCGGTGAATGAAAAAAAACTCATGTTAATACGCGTACCGCACTCAATTAAAATCACGCACAGACTGAAACTGTACCTACATTGTGATTACCAATACATCTAAACAACTCTATAAATTGGATTGTATCGGTGAATGAAAAAAAACTCATGTTAATACGCGTACCGCACTCAATTGAAATCACGCGCAAACTGAAACTGTATCAATACATCTAAACAACTCTATAAATTGGATTGTATCGGTGAATGAAAAAAAACTCATGTTAATATGCGTACCGCACTCAATTAAAATCACGCGCAGACTGAAACTTTACCTACATTATGATTACTAGTACATCTAAACAACTCTATAAAGTGGATTGTATCGGTGAATGAAAAAAAACTCATGTTAATACGCGTACCGCACTCAATTAAAATCACGCGCAGACTGAAATTGTACCTACATTGTGATTACCAATACATCTAAACAACTCTATAAATTGGATTGTATCGGTGAATGAAAAAAAACTCATGTTAATACGCGTACCGCACTCAATTGAAATCACGCACAAACTGAAACTGTATCAATACATCTAAACAACTCTATAAATTGGATTGTATCGGTGAATGAAAAAAAACTCATGTTAATATGCGTACCGCACTCAATTAAAATTACGCGCAGACTGAAACTTTACCTACATTATGATTACTAGTACATCTAAACAACTCTATAAAGTGGATTGTATCGGTGAATGAAAAAAAACTCATGTTAATACGCGTACCGCACTCAATTAAAATCACGCGCAGACTGAAACTTTACCTACATTATGATTACTAATACATCTAAACAACTCTATAAATTGGATTGTATCGGTGAATGAAAAAAAAACTCATGTTAATACGCGTACCGCACTCAATTAAAATCACGCGCAGACTGAAACTTTACCTACATTATGATTACTAATACATCTAAACAACTCTATAAAGTGGATTGTATCGGTGAATGAAAAAAAACTAATGTTAATACGCGTACCGCACTCAATTAAAATCACGCGCAGACTGAAACTGTACCTACATTGTGATTACCAATACATCTAAACAACTCTATAAATTGGATTGTATCGGTGAATGAAAAAAAACTCATGTTAATACGCGTACCGCACTCAATTGAAATCACGCACAAACTGAAACTGTATCAATACATCTAAACAACTCTATAAATTGGATTGTATCGGTGAACGAAAAAAAACTCATGTTAATACGCGTTCCGCACTCAATTGAAATCACGCACAAACTGAAACTGTATCAATACATCTAAACAACTCTATAAATTGGATTGTATCGGTGAATGAAAAAAAACTCATGTTAATACGCGTACCGCACTCAATTAAAATCACGCGCAGACTGAAACTATACCTACATTATGATTACCAATACATCTAAACAACTCTATAAATTGGATTGTATCGGTGAATGAAAAAAAACTCATGTTAATACGCGTACCGCACTCAATTGAAATCACGCACAAACTAAAACTGTACCTAAATTATGATTACCAATACATCTAAACAACTCTTTAAATTGTATTGTATCGGTGAATGAAAAAAAACTCGTGTTAATACGCGTACCGCACTCAATTAAAATCACGCACAGACTTAAACTGTACCTACATTATGATTACCAATACATCTAAACAACTCTATAAATTGGATTGTATCGGTGAATGAAAAAAAACTCATGTTAATACGCATACCGCACTCAATTAAAATCACTATAATTTCTGTAACACACACTGAAACTAAGTTAACACTTGCTATTTATAAAGTACGTTGAACTTATATCATGTTATTACTTTTTGTTACACTCACGCACTATATATAGATACTTGCATTTTTATTGCACACATTTTTTTTTTACATATTTCTACGCACTGTTTTTTTTTTTTTGCCACAATATTTTAAGAACATTGAACACCCACACACTTAATAGCATACAAAAGTCTTTCATTAATCCAGCGTTCATTAAACATTCACATATAGCTGAGAAAGATAGGTCACTATTCAGATATGTTAACGGACTATGACTTGAAATAATATCTAAGCAATGGTGAGAATATAGTATCATGGTATTGAGAATGATTGTTAAATCCAACATACGTAAGTCATTTAAACTAATGTCCAACTTGGCTGAACCAATTGTGACAGAATGTCCGTGTAAATGTCTCAACCGGTAATTTGTTTCAACATTGTCCGACAATATTTTCCCCACAACATACGACATTGCAGATTTTGTATAACCTTGAGGAATTGAACCCAATGGACTAACATTACTACTCCAGGTCTGAGGGTTCAAAACTGTAGGGAGTCTCATATTACTAACAATATTGATACTACTCAAAAGTGTTGTATCAATTTCCTTAGTACAAGTGGAGCACTCCAAAGGTGAATAGTAGTAAGGAGATAATCTGCCAGTTCTGTGGGCTCTCGAAACTAAGACAACCATGTTTGTTACATATAATAGTTGATAAAAAATATTGTAGTCTTCCCCATGAGAAGTCATTTGACTTAGAAGATTGGAGGATTGTGCAAAATTACTAGTTACACTAGGTAAGCAATTAACAATTGCATAAGAACTTTCCATATCAGTTTGGAAACGATGAGCAATATTCCCTGACAGAACAGTTGCAAACAAATCTGAGACATCAGTCACTCCCTCAGGTATCCGTAATATTTCAAGTTTTTCTCGGATAAGTAGATCAGCAATAGATATTAATCCCTCCCATTCCATATGGACAAACCAAGATCTAATCCTTCCAAGTCTTTCAAATGCCTTCGTGAAACTGGTTTTTGCCACTCATGTATTGGGTGTTTATAGGTTGTTCCGTCCGCTGACGTTTGAGTGATGTACGCGCCTGTTCTTTTCCATTTTAATTCCCCATAAAGAAGTCCCTCATCACCCACAAAGCGGTGAGTAATGATAAAACTGTGGTCGCGCACAATAGCCGATAGATCGTCCGCACTTGTACAAGAGCTGTTCCTGCTTTATCTGTAAGGATTAAATGTTTTAATTTATTAGTAGTTTTCTTAACTATATTCATGGGCAGCACTTGTTCGGTTTTTTTTTTTTTTTTTGTAATTTTGAACGGTTTTTAGTGTATTATCACGTTTCGCGCTGTGTATCTATTATTTAGTTATTATAATAATATTTCTATTCCTCCTTTTTTTTTTTAAATTAGTCGGAGTAGTTCACTAATTCGACCTATAGTTTTTTTTTTTTTTTGATTTTAACCTCGATTCACTACGTATATTCTTGTTCCTTTGCTTAACAAAATTTGCTTTCTTTATTCGTTTCAGATTTTTTTGTTTTGGTTTTTTTTTCCTTGTTTTTTTTTTTTTTTTTTTTTTTTTTTTTTTTTTTTTTTGTACCCACTGCTCTTGATTTTATTCGAATATATATATTTTTTTGTGCGCGACGAGTTTGCTTAACAGAGTACAGTTTTATTTTTTTTTCTCTCACTGGGCTGAGTTTAACGCGGGTTTAGTTTTTTTTCGTTTTTGATTATAGCACTCACTGAGTTTAACACGTGCTTAGTTTTTTTTTCTTTTATTTGTCTTCCATGTTTGTTGCGCGTGTTGTTGTTACACATTATTAATTCACATGTATATATTTTTGTTTCCCGTGCGCGGCGGATGATTTTATTATTTCCAGACAAAATGTCCGTTTTTTTTTTTTTTTTATTATTAATTTTCTGTATTATTCACTTTTACACTTTTTGCTCGCTGATGATATATTTCTTTCGCGTACGCGGCGGATGACTTTATTATTTTATGACAAAATGTCCCTGCTCGGGCGCCATTGTGACGAACCTTGTCCTTGCCGAGGTATCACTCGCCGGTGTCCAGGGTTCGTTCACAAAATTTAATACACGGGGTTAAGTAAGTTCATCGATTCTTGCTAGTTTTTATTACACAATCGTTTAATAAAATAATATATAATATATATTTGAGTTCACGAGTTGATAAATTTGAATGTTTTCGATCCGAGTTTCTTCGTGGCCTGATATATCAATGTCACCCATCGTCAGCTGTTGGAATCGTCAACCGTCCTCAATGACACAACGCGTGGGTAGGACTTAGAGTGGAAGCGCCGTCCTCAACGGCACAACGCGTGGGTAGGACTTAGAATGGAAGCGCCGTCCTCAATGACACAACGCGTGGGTAGGACTTAGAATGGAAGCGCCGTCCTCAATGACACAACGCGTGGGTAGGACTTAGAATGGAAGCGCCGTCCTCAATGACACAACGCATGGGTAGGACTTGGAATGGAAGCGCCGTCCTCAATGACACAACGCGTAGGTAGGACTTGGAATGGAAGCGCCGTCCTCAATGACACAACGCGTGGGTAGGACTTAGAATGGAAGCGCCGTCCTCAATGACACAACGCGTGGGTAGGACTTAGAATGGAAGCGCCGTCCTCAATGACACAACGCGTGGGTAGGACTTAGAATGGAAGCGCCGTCCTCAATGACACAACGCGTGGGTAGGACTTAGAATGGAAGCGCCGTCCTCAATGGCACAACGCGTGGGTAGGACTTAGAATGGGAGCGCCGTCCTCAATGACACAACGCGTGGGTAGGACTTAGAATGGAAGCGCCGTCCTCAATGGCACAACGCGTGGGTAGGACTTAGAATGGAAGCGCCGTCCTCAATGACACAACGCGTGGGTAGGACTTAGAATGGAAGCGCCGTCCTCAATGGCACAACGCGTGGGTAGGACTTAGAATGGGAGCGCCGTCCTCAATGACACAACGCGTGGGTAGGACTTAGAATGGAAACGCCGTCCTCAATGGCACAACGCGTGGGTAGGACTTAGAATGGAGGCGCCGTCCTCAATGACACAACGCGTGGGTAGGACTTAGAATGGAAGCGCCGTCCTCAATGGCACAACGCGTGGGTAGGACTTAGAATGGAAGCGCCGTCCTCAATGACACAACGCGTGGGTAGGCCTTAGAATGGAAGCGCCGTCCTCAATGGCACAACGCGTAGGAAAAGGTTTATTAGGAGGAGGTTTTATCAGGAGTTAATTATTTGAAGATGACTTACCCGTGTGGCTGCTTCTGCAAGACTGAATTTTAATTTGCCACTCGTTGTGTAAGTCACCCCAG
Organism: Coremacera marginata; assembly: GCA_914767935.1. NCBI lineage: Eukaryota > Metazoa > Arthropoda > Insecta > Diptera > Sciomyzidae > Coremacera > Coremacera marginata. The sequence goes on along the minus strand of OU612047.1, from coordinate 139,545,213 downwards.
CTTGACTGCACAGTCATGGTGTGTTGAGTTTATGTTTCAGCTGTTTCATTGTTCTTGGCATATCGCTTTTCACCTCGGGCTAGTGTTGCCATCCGGGTGAAGTTTAATTAAGGTGTAGGTTACATTTTGCTTATTCTCCACAGTGCTGCTTCAGTGTGTAACTACCCAAGTTATAGTTGTTTTATTTACTGGCGATGTATTAAGAAGTATTCTGATAGTGCGTATACATAAATTAAATAAATGTGACGTGTAAAAATAAAAGCTTTAATTCATGTTTTTTTCCGTTAATAATCCAGATAAGGCAAAAAAGTAATTAAATTAATTTTAAATAAAAGAAAAAAAATGTCACGACTGGTACTGGGTGTGCCTCTAGTGTGTGTGGAAACGAGTTCCGACTTCCACCTTCACACAGGTATCAAAATAATAATTTCGCCAGCTACAGAAATAATAATAATAACAATTACAACAATAATTTCAAATATAACAACAATAACAACCCGCGTCAAAATTTTAATAACATCATCCAAAATTACAACAGACAGAATAAGTTTACCCAGAATAAAATTATGATTACCAATACATCTAAAAAACTCTATAAGTGAATTGTATCGTTTTACCTAAGAGCGCTGGTTTTGAGCTGCAATTAATGGACAATCATGCTGTTGCTTACTCCCGTGAATATACCCGTAGGCCCTTAATCGTGCCATTTTATATGGTTAGATACGATTTCTTACAGTATCCTATTTATATGAAAGGGCTATAGGTGGTACACCTAAGTCGGCTGTTGAAGTGGCAACTGACGCATGACACCAGTTACAGAGTATAATTTCATTTATTGGATTTATTTCAAGGACCTGGGATGTTATCGTTCAAAACAAATGAGAACATGAAACCAAGTAATGCACTACGGCAATTCACTGCAGACGGTTGACTGGCGTGACCACTGTGAACCACTGTGGCAGTGTCCGCCGCCATTCTTATTTGGTGCTCTAACTTCAATTTTGTTTCGACACAAGTCATTAGACTAGTGTTTGCGTTAAAGCTTGTCAAACCATGTTGTATTTTTAATAAGCAATTATATAGTGGAAGATATGTACATAGGGGTTTATGGGGATCAATGATGCGAGTCCGTCTCGCTAACATCATAAATGATTACTCATTATCTGGAGAATGAGCAAACCCTGATGCGGCAGTAGAAGAAGATGTTGGGTGGTGGGTTGTGGAAAAGCCGTAGGTGTCCGCTATATAGTAATTTTGATAAGCGTCTGTGGTATCAAGAAGTGTGATGCTCTGCTTCAATGCATCAGGCACTGGGATGTTTAGAACCTCGAAACTGTGCAACAGCTCTCCATCGATTGCCACGGAATCAACATTTGGTAGGGTGAAGACAGCTTCATTGCTGTTATCTGGAAGAGCTTTCTGGATGCCTACGTCTCTTGCTAACGCCATAATCGTTGCGAAAGCCTTATCCTGTGGGTTAGCTAAACTTGCAATGAGGTTTGGCATCTCTTCTATGGAATATAGTCTATCTTCGTTAAGGGTCCCGGTCTCTGAGGGGGTGTTGATGGTCAAGCGGCTCAATGAGTAGAGTTTTGTCTCTCGATCTTGGACAGCTCGTATTCCGTGTGACGACAGAACTATTTCGGGTGAATAGGCAACCTTTGCGACAGCGGATTCTGTGGCTCTTAATTCATCCACAAAGGCTTCAAGAAAAGCTAAGCTTTTCTTTGCGTTCACCTCGGGCCTAGCTAAGTAGTTAGCCTGCTTAACTGTCCTATTCTCAAGGAAAGACAGTCGTGTTCCAATGTATTCCAAATCAGGATACATCGATGTCGTCACTGGGGGAGCTAGGAGAGACACCCAAGGATTATTGAGGAGAGCTAATGCAAGTTGTAGTACTGCTTCTACTTGACCTATATCAAATGTATTGACTAAGAAAGTATACGTCAACATTTTTCGCTTGGTGATCCCATCTGCTAATCCCATGAAAGCACTAACATTTGGGGCACGGGACTGTTCCAAGATCCATGACAACACATTCAAGCCGCACAATTGGGAAGTCTGGTAGGACATTAAAATGGCTGCTATTACTTGCTTGAGTTTCAGAGCTGATCTAGGGAATAACAACTCATACTGTCTGATCACATCGGCCGACACATATGCTAAAGATGTTATACCTGGCAGCGAAGCTTCTACACGGTCTAGGCGGGTGCTTACCCACCTATCGGTGAAGTTTGTCTTTGCTAATGTGGCGACCAATGTAAAGAAGCTGGAAGCTTGGATCAGTGTTGGACGCGCTGTGGATTGCACCATTATACTCTTCGAGAGAGTGACAAAGAAAGAGACGATGTTATTTTCAGATGCTGTTAGCCAAGCAGTAGTTAGCTCGGCTTCTTCTTTCGGGAGGATTGCATCCACTTGTTCTGTTGACAAAACTATAGGGATTACTGATGTTGTTGGCGGGCATGTCGACATCTGCCAAATCTTGATTAGGTCAACCGCAGCTCCGGTATACAATTGTATTGGGAAGAAATGCAGCGCATGGTTATGGAAATTCTCCCTTGTTAGGTTCTGGGCGGTGATGCTCGCCACATAGCGTTTGAGGGTCGCAGTCAAGTACGACGTGGATGGTATTTTCGATTTTATGTCTTTGATCAGCGTGGCACGAGCGTGGTTGATTTTGTCTTGGGAATTATACATTTCGGGGGTCAAGAGATGGAATGCATTTAAGCACCCCATCGTAAATGCAATCCGCTTCTCCTGCGAAGCACTTTTCCACCCCGGTAGAGTATTGATCCAGTGCTCTACCATTAAGATCAAAGTGGGCGCTGGTACCCACCCAACCACATTGCCTTGATTATCCTGCTTCCCACAGAATGCTATAAAAGGGATAGTCACGTGGGCTATCGAAGTGCTCATTCCGCTAGCTAACACTAAGGAATGGAATGGAGATTGCCTCGCAGTCACAGCAACTCTAGCTTGTAAAAGAGCGCGTCGTTTCAAATTATTTAGTTGGTCATTCATGATTGAAGATATATGGTTGATACTTGGGACGATTCAAAGGAGTCTTAATAAAACGATGTGATAAGGTGATAATTTTTTAAAAAACAGTTATTAGGTCTCAGACCATTTTGCAAAATGATCCTACTGAATTAAGATAATTATTAACAATAGTTTCAATTTGCGATGAGTAACACCGGCGACCTGCCATATTATTTCCTGTCGCGAAGTGGACGTCATTTAGCTGGTTTGTAAAATCTGGTGCAATTCGTTAATTTTACTTGCTGTAATTAGTAATTTTTTATGGTTAATGTTTTGTTCAACTTTCTTCCTCTGTTTCCTTCACTCTCTTCCTTTATCCAAGGTTTTTTTTTCGGTGGCCTCGAGTGTGCTGTCCTTGTTTCCTGGGCAAAGGTGATTCCTTTGTCGATATTCTTCGATGATTATCGGCTGGAGTTCAGCTCCCTTGGGCATTGGGACGTATACTGGATAATACGGTGATATCTTTGCTGGTACGTATTCCTCGTATCTTGCGAAGATTGCTTCTAACTGCTCCTGGGTCACTGTATCCTGCTCTCTCTCCATTTCTGAAATAATTGGGAAGAAGTGTTCGCCATGTTAATTCTCAGAAAAAATTTTTTTTTTCTTTTTATTATAATTTTTTTTTTTTTTCTGTAGATCACCTTCATAAGCTTAACTGGTCGCGATCGGAATTTGATCACAACACTAACTTCGCAAAAAACTTCAACTCAACACCAAACAAAAAAAATTTTTTTTTTTTCCAAACTCCAACTGAAATTCATTTACGCTTACCTATTATTACCTACCGATTACCTCCAATCTAACTTTTCAAACTGTTTCCATTTTCTTTTTTTTTTCCAAAAATGTACTCATTTCAATTTATTTCCTTAAATTTTTTTTTCACAATATCCTTTCTGTTGCCCTGAACAGAAAGCATCCTACCGGCTGCGCCAAAAAATGTTGGGATTCTCCCTGTGAGGAGATTATTTTGTTAAGTCAGCATATTACTAATTGCTGCTATAACTTAAGCACGAGTTATGTTTCTTTGTCTCTTTAGAGCAAAAGGAGGTTGATTAAAAGAACGAATTGATTTTTTTCAACTTTCTTTATTGAGCGTTTTAAGTGAACTGATGTTTCTTAACTCTAGTATAAAATTTATAACTTACAGAAATTTCCAATCTTTTATTTACATATATTTGGTTCTTATGTGTTTCGTTTAAATGTTTTCCAATGCTTCATATATATATATAAATGTTTCTGCCTTTTTTTTTCCCCCTTATTCTGCTCACAGTGAGTAGGTTATCGAAATGTAATATGATATTCTTGCTTTAACTAAAGTAATTAAGCAATTCATAAAATTTGAGTTATCGAAGTGTTGCAAGATTTGGGTTCGATGGATTGTCGGCATGCATTTTTCGAATTGACAAAGGCATGTCGCAATCTGTGAACATGATGCAATGCGATAAAAGTGTTTAGGCAATATATAAAATATGGGTTATTAAAGTGTTGCATGATTTGGGTTCATGGGAACATGATGCAATGCAATAAAAGTGCTTAAAAATCTTTATACTTTATATGTAAATAAACGATTGGATGGGATTGGTTGCTTAACTGACGTAACTCCTCCCGTCTTAGATTGGAGACTCTCCTGAGTCGACATTGTATTAATATTAAGTTTAATATTCCTATTTTTATAAATAAGTTTTCCGAGTAGGCTGCTGATAATAATAATAGTTATGGCTAATACAAGATATATTCTAAAAAGCTAAAAAATACCTAAATGTCGAGATTTGAAATCTAGACAAGATTGTTGTTGCCCGGTTGCCCGGACCCCACAATAATAGACGAATATAGACGAATAGCCTGGGTTGTCTGGCTCAATGGGCCACCACTTTGGTGGAGTGAGTCTAAATCTTTGCAACAAGTGAATATTCTTTGGGTTTTTTCCAAGCCCCTTTACAGTGTCCAAGAACACTGGGAACTTGGTATCCCAAACTGAATCAAACACATGCTGCCTAGACCTAGGCCACCTCGTATTACCCAGTGGTAGTGTTGCCTTGTTAAAAACAACATCTCCCACAGGTTCCCACTCGTCTGATCGTTCGTGACTTCCTGTTTTTACGCGACTAGAGACTCCGCTTCCGTTGTATTTGGCAGGGAGGCAACCGCGGCCTGTTTGACCTCCGGCACTAGAGCAGGAGTAGGCACTATTTTCTGGACTGTTGTTCCGACCGTCGCTGTTGTCGCTTTGTTTGCTTCCAGGGATGTTGGGGCCACCGTCTGCGGCGAGATTGGAGCTGGGGTAGTCGTAGCCGGTGTTAAGGGTGTGGACGTTGGACCCACCAGTGGTACTGGTGCATTTAGTTTCGCAGCCTCGGCTGGGGCAGCCGTCACATTCCCACTGACCGTTGCCCCTTCTTGTTTTCCGATGGCTTGGCAGCAATAGTCCGAGTGGTCGGGGGGTCAGGCCATTTCAGTGATGACAGGCGAATGGTGGCATAATCTTTAGTCACCGTGTCACAGTTGGTCTGAGTGACAAAGATACGATCGCTATCAATCATATCAATCAAACCTATCAATCATATACTCTGTAAATAGTGGAGAAGGTTGTTCCGTTGGTTTTCGATGCGATGACTCTTTCCATAGCGGGTGTAGACCGTGGAGTAAAAAGAAACGGGATCAAACCATTGAAAGACCTCCTGCGTCCCAGAAGGCCCGTAGGCCATGTAAATCTTGGGTTTGTATTCCGGAATGTACGTGGACGCGGATAATATGATCTTGGTCAGCCCAGTCTGTTGGGAGATCCGTATTCCCGTCAAGAATTCACGGTTATAAGTAAAAATGGTAGGGGCCACGAATTTGTCGGGTTGAGGTATGCTGTTCTTTTCTGCCCACTGGAGAACTAACGAAACGGGAACACCTGTTAAAGTATTCCAATTGTAATCAGTCTGAGGGTTCAGCTCATACGCAAATTCGATTGAATCATTGGGGTTCTCAATCAGCTGGGGCCAGACCTCTACCTGCTGAGGCACGTGGCGGACATAGTCCAGGAAGACATCTATCTTGCGACGAGATATAACAACGTTCCTAAGGACAGGATCATATGTCTCATTATTCCCAGTCCATGCCGAAAAGTTTATGTAATTTTCCACGAGATACAAATTGACGGAGGCAGATAGCGCTACTGCCTGCATATGAATCCAGCTTCCAAGCCCTCCGCTTGAACTGAAGTTGAGGACGTCACTAGTGTTAATGTATAACCCAAGATGGACGCGGATACGAGTGAGTGAGGAACAACAGGGAACAAAATATTGTTGAGCACTGAAATGCGGCTCTTGCCCTGAGATGCAGTACTGTCCCTCGTCTCGTCGAACAGTGACGCCAATGTCGCCGGATGGAGGGATTAGAAATCCATTGGTTGAAGAAAAATTAAAAGCGTGCACATAGGCCTCAACATGAAGATCGGCATTCTCACCAAATTCCAGATTCTTCATCAAGTATTGTGTTTTGTTTATTGGAAACCATTCTTGATTCACCTCTGGATAAAACACACCGTTTCCTAGGAGATGAAAAATCCCCGTTATCATAACAGCCAGGCCGCCATGACAGATAGGTGGAAGCAGCTATGGATCGGGCAATGCTTGCTGAACCATAAACTGAACGTTTTTCGAGGTCCAATTCGGCAGAGACACAATCTTCAGCGGAGGATGAAAGGTCGGTCAAGTAATTGATAAGTGTCGTGAATAAATCGACAGGAGCTTGGCCTCTTGCGAATCCCTGATTCCAGACTGGTATATCGGTGCCTGCTACAGTTGTCTTGGTCCTTGTCTTGATTACGTTGTCCAAGAGAACGATGATTATGTTGTTGCACCCAGGGATGTAGTTGGTACAGGATGTTGGAATGAAATTGATGCGCACACATTCTGCTACGCCTTCCGTGGAATAAGTCGAAGACATTGTATACCTACAAAACCAGAGATCTGAGCTCATAAAACTGATCAGGAATGGGACCAACCCCCTGTTAGCAAGCATTTCCGTCCTCATAGGGACCGCGACCCACGAAGTGTCCATGTTACGGGTCCTGAAAACTGGGTCGATGACATTTTCGCCATACTTGCCTGAGCTCCAAGCAGTGAACACATCAAGTGGCATGGCTATGGCTTTACAAACGAACGTTGGGTCTGGAGGGGTGTAAGAGTGGATTGAGTTTAATCTTTTGATCATCACTGGGTAAAAAGTTTCGGAATAGTTGGATCGGTCTCATAGTTTGCAGATTCACAACTTAAGTATAGGCTGTAGAGTCTGACGAGAGGTAGAACATCCATAGTAGTCCCCGCTTCCATTAGCGCTGCATGCTCCATGGTCAGAACTGACGCTCCGTCCAGTATGTTAGGGCTCCTGATGATCGCTCCCAACGCGCCGGTTGCGGATTGATCCACTAGGCGTGTTTTCAACACACTACCTAGGTGGGAGTCGGGATAACCATACTCTTGCTCATATCTGGTTGTTGTGCAGCTCGAGTCTAGGTACTGAACTGGTATAGAAGATGTTACACAAAAAAGATCACCAACGGTCTCCTCATCACCGGTCAGAATTGGCGCCTGTGATGTTTGCTGAATTGGCTGAGCGCTGAATACCATCCAAACATCGTAGATGTTCCGCCCCTCTATCTGGTCCAACTTTAGCTGGGTTGAAAAATAACGAGATATTATTATACGCGGGGTGTCATTGGAATCACCTGATCCGTTTGGGACAACGTTCGTCATCCAGCCCGTTACGAGCAAGACCATGTCATCACGCCCCATCTTGGTGTACTAAATCAGAGCAGAGACTATCCATGGATGCTTGGAAGAAACAGTCTGAGCGTGAGAAATTACGGAGAAATGGTACTGGGTATTGGTTATGTTTGTTTTCTTGTCAATATAAAAAAGTTCAGTGTATCTGTTAGCTATCAGTCCAGGCGCCTGATTCGTATATTCATACGGAGAAGGAGTGGCACCTTGGCCTGACTGGACCTCGCCTAAATGAATAAGTTCGGCGGGGCGGGATGGAGCTACATGGCCGAGTATGTACACCTGCCTGTGTGTCCGAAGATACTGGCGGTCCACTTTGGGCATCTGCGCGTACATCAATGTGCTCATCCCGGTATAATGGAGCTCGTTTATTTCTTGATCTCGTGATGGATCGACAGATGAAGTAGGTGATCCAAGCGAAGAGTAGGCCACCGACACAACGTAGGTAAGGGGTCCCGTATTCCATGACTCCTGTAAGCTTTTCTTGCAGGAATACTGAGAGGTTGTGTCCGGGGATGTGATGTGATTTAGGGAGACATACCTGTTCCCAACATCTGCCAGGGGGTTGGTTAGGTATGAGTGGATCAAGGACATACTCGTCCTCACTTGATCCGTCATCGTTATATAGATCTACTATCATTTACTGAAGTTTAAAAAATATGGTTAGTGTATTGTACGCTGGGCACGTCTAAAAACTTAGATGGATATTACCAGTTGGTACCGTGTACACTCTCAGCAACCCAATGTCGACACAGAGGGTGCAAAAATATTGTTAGATTTATATAATTTTGTTTCTTTTGGTAATTAATTTCTTTTATAAAGTCAATATTTTCTATTTGTTTTAGTACAATGTCATCAAATATAAGTTTTTTATTTATATTTTTCATATTTTCTAAGTTGTTTGGTAGTACAATGCTATATTTAAATGTTTTCGTTTTGCTAATGAAATTTTTATTATTTATTTGAATAGTACAATTATTAAAATGAATTAAATAATTTCCATTAAGTTTTGTGTTTTTATTATTACAGTCATTTGTTATGGTAGTGTTATAAAAATTCTTTGCAACGATTATACCTTGATTAATATTTATTATTTCTGATGCGTTATTAAAGATTTTTATACAATTCTTTTTAGCTAAACAATTATTATAATTTTTTAATAATTTTAAAGTTTAAGTTTTCATACTCAAAGGTTTCGCTCCCATATTTTATAACATATTCTGGATTAAACATTAGTTCGAAGCTACTGGCGTCTGCTAATGGCATTAATAGAGTTTTCGGTAGTGTAACTATTTCTTGGGGGATTTTAATAACGAAGATAATGTTATTATTAGTGTCGACGAGTGATGCTAATTTAATATTTTGTAATTTTTGAGCATCTATGTTATAGTTTGTAATTTCTTCGTCTGTGAGCATGTTACTGTGAAGTATACCTAGTCCACTTGCTGCAATGTTGGCTTGGGTGTGTTCTACGTTATCTTGAAATATTTGTAATTGTAAGGCGAAGTCTATATATAAAATTTCGTTGTGTATTTTAGTGTATGAGTTTTCTATTGAATTAAGTCTTGCTGTAATTATGTCGCGATCGTGTTGTATGATTTGTTTCAGTTTATAAAATGTTTTGTTGAAATTTGTATTAATGTAAATTTGTTTGTTACGATTTTGTATGGCATTGTGATTATTTGTGTCTATCGTGTTGAGATGTTGCTCTATATCTTGTCGGTCATCGTCATTCATTGTTCCGAAAAGCCATTTTTGTACTGTTCCTACTAGGTTTATAAGGCCTCTTTTTTGTCTGTGTGAAGTAAGAGCTTTGATTTTATTTCTAATGAAGTTAATTTGCATGTTTAGTGTTGCTTGTTTTGTTTGTAGGTTTGATTGTTTAATATTTGCTTCGAATTCGTCTAGCATAAGTGATATTTCCGATGGATTTACAATATGAAGAATTGTGATGTAGCTCTTAACGATGTCTACATCTCCTTTCTGTAATTCAACATACCCTTTATCGGTTTCTATTTGTTCTACTGTTGCTTGTCCCTGCGCCAGAGTAGAGGTCATCATTATCAGGAATAGTTTGAGGATCAAATGTACCTTAGGATTTTTAGCTGCGAAGACTTTTTGATATAAGTTATGGTAAGATTGATGGATCCCAAAGTTCTGGATGAGTGCTGCTCTTATATGGTTCCACGATGCTTCTGTTCCGAGAGTCCTTATGACGTCTAGAGCTGGTCCTTGTATTTTGTTGATGATGACCCTCTTGAAAACGTAGTTTTTCGCTCCAGGTTGACTGTCGAGCATTGGTAGCAAGGTATCCATCCACTTCTTTTAGGAACGATGTTAGGGCATATCGCTCATTTGGTGCAAGAACGGCATAACTCAAAATTTTCGATTTTGAGATAAATGCGTTTTAAGTGTTCAATTGACTATAGCTCTGAAGAAAAATTAATAAATGTAAATATTTTGATATCATCTTGTAAATCAACTTATATTTAATATATCCGTATAGAAAAAAGTAGAGTAAAAAATTTTTAATAATTGTTTTTAGATGGAAAATTGTTTATACTTTGAGTTATGACGTTATTGCTGCTAAAGTTCATTGATAGTAGTGTAGTAAACTAAAATGTGTCGTTCTTAATAGCTAAATAGCTAGTTATAATCAGATGATTTTTTTCAACAAAACAGTCACAACACAAAATATGCCAGTATATAAGAATTTTTACTACATAAAACACATTTTACCTTTCCACTTATAAAGGCACAACGCAAATTATGTCGCTCTTTCCGAAAACAAAACGATGTTCACACCTTAACGACTGTGGCGTAACTAACGATGTGTCGTTGTTGTGAGTAAAAGAAGAGCGAAACATAGGAATAGAAATAACGGCATATACTCGTCTCACACGTTCTGTATACAAGATATCAAAATGAGTATTTTACACAAGATGTAACAAGATATTGCCAATATTTCTGTATTATTAACTCAAAAATCGCGAATTTTGAGTTATGCCGTTCTTGCACCAAATGAGCGATATGTCCTGTCTCCACGGTATTCGTGTATTCGTTAGGCGTCTTTGATTACGTCGTTTGCTGTTAATGTGAACGCCATGTCCACTTTCCTTTGTTTTTTAAAAATTTAGTTGAATTTCAGTTCACTCAAAATCAATGTTGAAACTTTGATTAAATTTAGATTTAATGTTCAAGAATTGCTTGAAACTTTGTTTGATTTTTTTTTTTTTTTTTTTTTTTTTGAGGTTTGATTTCACTTAATGTTTGCTTATATTTTGTTGTACTTAATTTATTTGGTTTGGTTTAATTTCACTTAATGTTTATTTATTTATTCGAACTGAAACTAATTTATTTGGTTTGGGTTTTTATAGAACTTTAGTCCCTATTTTGGAGAACTTAGGTTTACCTGTCTTTAGACTTGGTAGGTGCCGACTGCGCCAGTTATGTTTCTTTGTCTCTTTAGAGCAAAAGGAGGTTGATTAAAAGAACGAATTGATTTTTTTTCAACTTTCTTTATTGAGCGTTTTAAATGAACTGATGTTTCTTAACTCTAGTATAAAATTTATAACTTACAGAAATTTCCAATCTTTTATTTACATATATTTGGTTCTTATGTGTTTCGTTTAAATGTTTTCCAATGCTTCATATATACATATATATTAAGCCGGATCGAAATTTAGATTTCGCTGGACACCGATTTAAAAGTTAGAGGGACTTTTAAAAACTATTTCTGCATCATTTTTGTTTGGATCGGAGAAATCCCAATGGAACTTTTGGTTTTCCTGAACCCTTTTTTTGGCCAAAAAATCATGTTTTTTTCATATAACTTTTTTTTTTCTTCAGAATGCATACCCAAGATAGGCAAAAAAATAAAGATTTTAATTGCACACAAATTTTGGCATAAAAAAGTTTAACATTTTTTCCCTTACAAACTATTTTAAGACTCCGAAAAATCAATTTTTCGTCATTTTCGAAAAGTTGTTTTTTTAAACGCCTATAAAATATGTATTTTTCATGGTATTTACATACATTATAACTAATTGGAAAGGTATTGAGCTCTTCTTTTCATTAATATATGGTTTGGTGTGGTTACACGAAAAATGCGTGCCACAAATATATAAAACATGATTAATCAAAATTCAAAATACTTTTTTTTATAAAACTTCGTACTGGAGCCCTACTCGATATTCGATGTTTTTTATTCTGATACCAAAAATGGATTCTCCGGACCAAAAAATTTTACCATGCAAGTTTTGGGCAAATATGGTCAATTCAAAATGAATTTACAGCACATCAAAAGTACAAAAAATGTTATTTTCTAAGTTCACAGTTTGTATGAAATTTTTTTAAATTCTGATTTGCTGTCACTTTGTTTTAAACCGACTGATTTCACACAAAATTTGCATGGCGAAGTTTTTTAGGCCAGGAAATCTATTTTTGGCGTCCCATTTCAAAAAACCGAAATCCGAGGGGGGAAGCAAAACCTCCCGGCTGGCCTCCCTTTTTGAAAATTCGTTTACATGAATTTTCGGTTCAAATTGACCGATCTCTCTCAAAATTTGCAGGGTATAGTTTATTGGTGAGGAAAATCGAGTTTTGGTATCAGATTTAAAAAATTTACCAAAGCCTCTTTCGAGACTCAAAAAAATTTTTCGTCATTTTCGAAAAGTAGTTTTTCTTAAACGCATATAATATATGAATTTTTCATACACATACATTCTTAGTATTTGTGGTTGCTGCTATTTATGAGAAGTAAACAATTAATTTAGCTGTTAATCAAAAATATTGTTTTAAAAAAAAAATTTCAGAAGCATGAAGGATTATATTTTTTTTTTAATTGTTCTTCAAAAAAATTAACTCATCTAAATAAGAGCAAAAGACCAATGAATAATTATGTTATTTTATGTGGAGATTTATTTTTTTAGTAAACATTGGCGCGACTCAAGTTTTGTGTATTTTTCTCTTGATTGAAGTGAGCTGAAAATATGTCCAAGACGATTTTTATGAATTACTTCCTTGCACGATTGGCTCACAGTTTTAACGTAGCGTTCCGTGTTCTGTGAATGACATGGAAAATCTGCAACGAGAATATTATCTGAATAGTAGTTTTCAGCAACATTATAATAATTTTATCTGGTTACCTGGTAAGGGAATAATTTCTTCGGAATGTGCATAGATTTCAAGGTCTTTCGTCGGTATGAATTGAGTGCATGGTGGCTCTGTAAGCCGTACCTTACTCCAATCGATCATGGTCGTAAAGGACTCGCAATCAAAATTTATTTGTGGAATACAAAATTTACGTACGTTATCTAAATGTGTTTGTCGAGCTTTCAAGATATTCGCATATCCAGCAGAGCGGGTATCTCGACTTTCATCGGTGATCATTGACAAAATTATGTTTTCTGGATGGCAGAAATAAGAGTTTCGTTGAATGCTTGGTTGAACGATTTTTTTAATGTCCGTTGTTAAGGAGCGTATGAGTTGTATGTATTTAAATAAATGGCGGCTTCCGTTAACAGCCTGCGGATTTTCCTTGACGCAAAACCAATATGGAACATAAACTTTCATTATGAAAAACGCAAGATCTCGCAAGTTTTTTGATGGTGTCGCCTTTGCAACGTATACGCGTAGAACACGTGATGCTAATGTGTTCCATCGAGCTTGATTAATTGGTCCAGTTTTCGTTGCGGCTAAGCGCTGGTCGCAAGTTCCACTTGACACTGCTATAGCCATCTCGTACATATATTTCTGGTCGGCGCGAAGTTCCCACAATGCGATGTTGGTTGGCATATTTTCGAGCGAAATGGGAATGAAATTTGCGACTACCTGAAAACGGCGAAGAAAATGAACTTAATGAATAGAGAAACACACTGATTAAAAAATAATTAATTTAATTACTGGAATTAGTTCCGCAATATGTAATTCTCTACTGATTAGTCCGGCAAATGATGTTGGGCCGGTTGAAACTCCTCCAATTTCCTTAAACAATGCGCGTAAAGGAAGCTCATTGAAATGGAAAAGACAAATCAACCATTGCAATGGCCTCTTTAAACGATTTTCCATGAATTGTATTGCTCCCAGATTTGATCCTGTATTACTTGGTGTGCCATCACAACCAACTGCTACCAGATACTCCAGCGAAAATTCCCCCTCTTCTAGAAATTTTAAAACAGTATCCGCAATGGTTTTCCCTGATCCATCCGGAACTGTAACAAAGCCAATGAATTTTGACTGAGGTTCTTTAAAAATAGTTATATGCTCTTCGACTTGCATTTCGTTACGCGGCATTGTCAACCCTTCAACGACCGTTTGCACCAAGGTTTTTTCTTTTTTTCCGTCGAAAGAAATGCATTTAAGTAAGCCATCGCATTTAAACGAAGCCATTGCTTCTTTTCTCGCAAGCTTTCGAGCTCTTCGAATCTTGTTTCTGTCAATGACACAAGGAATATTCATATCTTTCAATAGACATGTTGCCAACAACGAAGCGAAACGATCAGAAACTTTTGCGCTATCCAAAGCACCACAGAATGAAGTAAGTTTTAAGTCTCCGACCCTCAGACTTAATTCTTCGCTTTCGTCATCATCATCTTCCGATGGAGAGTCATTTCCGATTTCTTGATAATATTCCTGTTCTGCATTGGTTGACGCGCAGTACAAGCTCGTGTCTATAGATTGCGGACTGCCAAAATCTTGGAAGTTATAGTCATCATAGAAGTCATCAGCAGCAGCACCAGCGTCAGCAACAACAGCAGCATCATTTTCTCCAACACAACTATCCAAATTACGGAGTCGTTCCTTACATTGGTCGATAAGAAAGTCTCTTGAAGCTTTCGAGATAAGATCTTCCCTAGGGCAGTAACAATACATGTTCGATTCGACCTCACACTTACATTTTGCCAAATAAAATAAGTGGTCCCACTTGCAGTCGGTTGCACGTGTTCTTCCTTTTTTTCTGAGCACGCGATAATTTTCGACCACCGAATTTATTTTTTTACAACTCGCAGTAATATTTATAATAGGGATTTCCGCGCGCATCCACAGCTCGCGAATTTGTTTCAAGGCAGGTCTCATAAATACGTCAAAGCCTATATTTGACCGCCGATTAGGCTCATTATCGCGCAAATAAATCAGGTATTGGACCACGTCGCGATTAGTTGGAAATTTCGTTAGATTTAAGTTCACTGCATGAAGATCCATTTTTTCGGAGTCTAAAAATAGTTTGTAAGGGAAAAAAATGTTAAACTTTTTTTATGCCAAAATTTGTGTGCAATTAAAATCTTTATTTTTTTGCCTATCTTGGGTATGCATTCTGAAGAAAAAAAAAAGTTATATGAAAAAAACATGATTTTTTGGCCAAAAAAAGGGTTCAGGAGAACCAAAAGTGCTCCATTGGGATTTCTCCGATCCAAAAAAAAATGATGCAGAAATAGTTTTTAAGAGTCCCTCATACTTTTGAGTCGGTGTCCGGCTGACCTTTTTTTTCTCCATACAAATCGATCCGGCTTAATATATATATATAAATGTTTCTGCCTTTTTGGTTTTTTCCCCTCATTCTGCTCACAGTGAGTAGGTCATCGAAATGTAATATGATATTCTTGCTTTAACTAAAGTGTTTAAGCAATTCATAAAATTTGAGTTATCGAAGTGTTGCAAGATTTAGGTTCGATGGATTGTCGGCATGCATTTTTCGAATTGACAAAGGCATGTCGCAATCTGTGAACATGATGCAATGCGATAAAAGTGTTTAGGCAATATATAAAATATGGGTTATTAAAGTGTTGCATGATTTGGGTTCATGGGAACATGATGCAATGCAATAAAAGTGGTTAAAAATCTTTATACTTTATATGTAAATAAACGATTGGATGGGATTGGTTGCGTAACTGACGTAACTCAGTTACTTCTTCTGTTTGTCGTAATTGGATTATGCCTGGTATCATGAATTGAGGTAGGTTGGTGCTTAAAGCAATTTATGCTGCGTTTTATTTCACTATCTGTTCATTCTGCCTCATTTCATGATCAAGGTTAGTCGACATTTGCTATCGACATTAATTTATTAAAGTTTTAATTGGTTTGTGACGACTGAGTCACAACAAACTGGCTTATGTCTTGACCTTTTCACCGTCTATGGTCTAGCTCTTACCAATGGATAGATATTCATATACGGCAGGATGGAATGAGAGTGTGGTATCGGTTGCACCGAAGATGTCATAGGGCGAACTCTTGTCTGCAAACCTGTTTTCATTGTTTTCGACTTGAACATATCGAATGAGTTGTGCGTTTGTCTCCTAAGTACCTTTTTTTTCAGTGGTCCCCCAGTCAAACGTTTTCAACTCTTCCTTGATAGGATTCATGAAAAATCCTTTGAGGGTAGGCGCCGCTTGAATCATCTCGGCAGTCGTGTTTATTATTGTCATATCCGCTCCAAGAAAAAGAGTATACAGGTATTTGAATTCTGGTTCCTCTGCTACAACCAGGCAGGTAATAAGTCCTTTCCTGGCATTTATGGGTAAATAGTCATGAAAGCTGGTAAGGGCAGGTTGAAAGATAAAGGCTTTTAACATGTCCTAACTCAGGTTTTCCTGGAACACCATTCACGTAGTTTTCATTCGTGAGCCCTTTCTCATTTGCCAACATGCTCATTAAGAACACTCACTGCAACAAAGTCCTCTTTATAGTGTAAAGGTGCAGATCTTCTTGATCTGCGAGGGCTGTATCTAATTCAGCTGAATTAACATTGCAGACAGTATGGGAAGTGTCAAAACTGTGCTCAAGATATGAGTGGAACTTAGGGAGAAAAAGGGGAAGTGTGCCAGTAATATATTGTTGGTGATCTCTGTCTCAGTAAATGTTCAACGCGAAAATAGCTTAAGACCTTCATAAGCACTAATTGTGAATGTAGGAATTCGCATGGCAATTTTAATTAGTTGAGAAACATTTAGGTGTGAAACTTTTGTGTTCAATTGAGTTCCAATCTTAATGACTACCTCAAATTTGGCGGAAATACATCTAAGTGGATAGAATGCAAGACTCTAAGTGTAGTGGCTTTGATTATAAAAACACCGTCACTTACTTTTTGGGGGGAAAAATGGTAACGCCCTTAACTGTTGTGAGTCTAAGGTTCACCGAAAAATTGTCACCATTGTCTTCTTCAAAAGTTAATTGACTCAGGAAAGTACGAAAAGTACTGATTGCGTTTGGATATTCATTTAAGATATTTGTAAGATATTGTAAGATATTGATGGTTAGATAACTACAAAAATTAGTCACGTTGTAAGAATTGACGCTTGTAAGTTACAACACTTTAATGGATGCACTGAGACCTTGATGGAAGAATCTGTAACCGTTTCGCACCAAAGTGCAAGTGCAATGCACAAGAGAGATTTATTTTAAAAATAAAATCTGATTATAATTATGCTTTCTTCCTAGATATTTTAACACAATTAACAAGTTTTTTCTATGTTCTGTATATTGACCTGTTTTAATTACTTAATTGGCGCTAACAACCTTGAGTCGCTTTTATAAAGTTTAAAGTAGTATGAATCTATAGCGGCAGAGTTTGCCTTCGCTACGGGCTAGGACGTTTGCCTACTTCAACTAGGTCCAAGGCAAATGAAGACGTTTAAAAGAAAAATAAGGCAGAGATCTGCCAACTTCACTTGCTAATAACAATCTGATTTATTTGTGGCCAGCTCGGCTCTTAAACATTTTTACAAAGTGTTATACTTAAAACATTATTCTATAGTTAATCTATCTTTGCAACTTTGGTTGCCAATACTACATATTGTGTTTCATTCTCGCACTCAATTCCAATAAGCAGCGTCTTAGTCATTCGCATGCATTGATTGCAGCAGCAATAGTGTAGTGCTAGCATATTGATGACTCAATGCATTGCTGTACATTTAATGCAATAAAATGAAGGGTCAGCAGTGTGCACATGTATGAGCACACTACACTTTTGGTCTCATATAAAACTGTATTTATTATTATTAGAAGTTTAAACTAATAGTAACACGATTTTAGTAATTCACATCAATGATAATTTTTGTAACCTTTGAATGTATTGTTCTTAGTATTCTCATCTACATCGGTGAGGTACAAAAACAGTACAAAAATTCTAATGCGGATTCGACTTTTGTGGATGTGCACAAATTCGAGCATGAGCTATTCGCTTTGTGTAATTGTCTTCCCCTAGGACCCTAGATCATATAAAAAAAAACTTTCAAATATCAACTTACCTCCTCTATTAGTTTCTTACTGCCCCATTGCGTGTGATGCGCGTTTGTATCGCAACCCAGCACCAGAAAAATATACCTAGTACAAGCATAGTCCGTTAAATTGTATAAGGAACGTATTGAAATATGAACTAACTCTTTTTTATTTGTTTTCTTACTGCCCCATTGCGTGTGATGCGCGTTTGCATCACAACTCAGCTCCAGAAAGATGTACCTAGTGCAAGCTTAGGACGTTAGATCGTATAAAGAACGTATTGAAATATGAACTCTTTTTTTGTTTTCTTACTGCCCCATTGCGTGTGATGCGCGTTTGCATCGCAACCTAGCACCAGAAAAATATACCTAGTACAAGCACAGGCCGTTAATCGTATAAAGAACGTATTGAAATATGAACCCTTTTTTTATTTGTTTTCTTACTGCCCCATTGCGTGTGATGCGCGTTTGCATCGCAACCTAGCACCAGAAAAATATACCTAGTACAAGCATAGACCGTTAAATCGTATAAGGAACGTATTGAAATATGAACTAACTTTTTTTATTTGTTTTCTTACTGCTCCATTGCGTGTGATGCGCGTTTGCATCGCAACCTAGCACCAGAAAAATATACCTAGTACAAGCATAGACCGTTAAATCGTATAAAAAACGTATTGAAATATGAACTAACTTTTTTATTTGTTTTCTTACTGCCCCATTGCGTGTGATGCGCGTTTGCATCGCAACCTAGCCCCAGAAAAATATACCTAGTACAAGCGTAGACCTTTAAATTGCATAAAGAACGTATTGAAATATGAACTAACTCTTTTTTATTTGTTTTCTTACTGCCCCATTGCGTGTGATGCGCGTTTGCATCACAACTCAGCTTCAGAATGATGTACCTAGTGCAAGCGTAGGACGTTAGATCGTAAAGAGAACGTATTAAAATACAAACTCTTTTTTTTATTTGTTTTCTTACTGCCCCATTGCGTGTGATGCGCGTTTGCATCGCAACCTAGCACCAGATAAATATACCTAGTACAAGCATAGACCGTTAAATCGTATAAGGAACTGTAGCGGAGCGAATTTGGGTCACGTATTTTACAAAAAAAAAAAAAAAAAAAAAAAGAGAAAACGAAAATAAACGCGTCTGGCAACGCTGAGCGGTGAGGCCGACCAAGGAAGCAGCAGCCCTGACTTTGCATTTGTTTTGAGGGCGCACGGTAAATGCGCCCCTGTGGCTTTTGCACAGAAATTTAGTCAGGGCGCCTGCTTAACTCAGCCGACGCCACCGCTCCTGGTCAGGTGACCCGCGGACACGAAGTTGGCCACGACTGCACGTGCTGGTGAGCCTATGTGCTAGCAGTTCGGGAGTGATGGGGGGGTTCGTGGCGGCCAACCCCGCGTACCTTCCCCGTGCAAATATTTCACGTGCATAATTACAATTATATCGCGTCGAAATTCGGACCAAAAAAAAAAATAAAAGTTACCGGACCTGAAAAGAAAAAAAATTAGTTCAAAAAAAAAAAATGGAAAAGGTTGGGAGCCCCTGTCTCATCCATTCCCCAACCAACAGATGTTCAGGCTCAGCCCACACATCCCTCCCTACCATGGAGGACCCCGGGGCGAAGTAATTAGTCCTCCCCTATTGCCATCATTCTCCCCTACGACCAAATAAAAATAACTTATGGGGTCATAATTACAATTTTCTTTAATTAATATAAGTTATAGAAGCAAATTTACATATTATGCGTAGCCTTTATGCTGCTTTATACAAAAATTGTACTTCCAATTTATTGGATTTTTGTTTTAATTTTTAAACATAAAACCAACTAATTTTAAAATAAGAAAATAAAAGTTTAATAAATTACAAAATTAATTTTAATTCATGTTATTTTAGTGTTAGTTTTAAAGAATATAAGTTCTAATATAAATTCATGTTCTATTGCTGTTTATTTTTACCAAACCAAAAAAAAATTTTTTTTTTTTTTTCTGATTTGTATTGAGTTTTGTATTCAATAACAAATTTTATTTGAATTTATTTTTAGAAAAAAGAAATAGAATTATTTGTTTATTGCTTTAATTTTTTTTTGTAATTTTTATATATATTATTTTTTTTTTTTTGTATATATATATTAATTAATTGTCAACTCATTGTTTTCTTTTTTAATTTTAAATGATAGCATTTTAAATTTTTTTTTTCAATTAAAAAATAAATTTTTTTTTAAGTTTATTTTAATTTTTTTTTTATTTATTTGTATTTAATTTAAATAAAAAATGTTATTTTTCATTTAGTGTAACTTATCTTTATCTTGTGTTTATTTAATTTTAATAAATAAAAATATTATTTAATTTTTATTATATTTTCAAGCCGGAATAGAAATTTTTATGATTATTATTTTAATCTTAAACAAAAATTTTTAATTATTCTAATATATATTTTTTTTTCTATATAAAATAAAATTTTTATGTTTTTAAGTTTAGTTTATTTTTTCGTATTATGTTTTGTTTATATTATATTTTTATTGTTATTTTATTATTAGTTTATTAGTTTATTAGTTTTAGATTCATACTTTTAATTCGTTGTTATGATAATTTTCTTATTAGTAAATTATTATTTTATTCATTTTTATTTATTATTTAACAAAAAAAAAGTTTGTTTCAGGTTGTTATTTTTATATAATATTTTGAGGTTTTTATTATGATAATTTTTTTTTCAATTCAGAATAAAATTTTCTTTTGAGAGGATTTTAATTTTCAAAATTAAGCGGAAAAATATAAAAAAAATTAAAATATCAATTTAAACAAATAAAACCTGGTCCTTTGCCTTGGTACTGTCGTTGTTGCTGACTGTTGTTATTGTCTTTGTTGTTGTTGTCGACCATTTTTTGTTTGGTGTTGGGTTAGTGTCTTTCTGGGCCGCTAGGTGGGTCGCAAAGTGACGTTCCTGGCTGCAACTTTATTATTGCTGGTGACTCGCTTAACTGCGACGTTCCTGACTGCAATTTTTAATGCTACTATGTGGGTCACTAGCTGCGACGTAGTTGGCTGCAAGTAAATCTGCATGGTGGGTCGCTAAGCTGCGACGTGCATGGCTGCAGGCTTAGCTGCTATGTGGGTCGCTAGCTGCGACGTAGTTGGCTGCAGGTAAATCTGCTAGGTGGGTCGCTAAGCTGCGACGTGCATGGCTGCAGGCTTAGCTGCTATGTGGGTCGCTAGCTGCGATGTAGTTGGCTGCAGGTAAATCTGCTAGGTGGGTCGCTAAGCGGCGACGTGCATGGCTGCAGGCTTAGCTGCTATGTGGGTCGCTAGCTGCGACGTAGTTGGCTGCAGGTAAATCTGCTAGGTGGGTCGCTAAGCTGCGACGTGCATGGCTGCAGGCTTAGCTGCTATGTGGGTCGCTAGCTGCGACGTAGTTGGCTGCAGGCTTAGCTGCTATGTGGGTCGCTAGCTGCGACGTGCATGGCTGCAGGCTTAGCTGCCATGTGGGTCGCTAGCTGCGACGTAGTTGGCTGCAGGTAAATCTGCTATGTGGGTCGCTAGCTGCGACGTAGTTGGCTGCAGGTACGTGGTAGCGGTGCTGCATAAAAAAATATAATTTTTAGCTTGAAAGCTAAAACTTTCATAAAAGCACTTACCGGTGCGTGGTAGACAAGCTGCTGCTGCTGCTAGGATATTGGGTTGAGCGCCGCTGCCGAGGCTGTTGCGGCTGGTAATTTTGCTGCTGTTGTTGAGGCGGTTGTCCAACGAAAAAGAATTTTCGTGGGCGGAAATTACGCCATTTGCCTATATTATTTGACATTTGTCAAATATGTCGACAGGGAGCGTTCTGAAATTTGAGAACCGTAGGTGAGGGTGTGCTTCAACTTTATAACATTAACTGAGGAGTGCTCTTCGAACTTTACATGTGTGACACACTTGCGTATGGATAACAAGGCTCACGCGTTCGAAGTGCGACAGCTGGACAGGACCTGTGACAGATGTCTAAGTTAAAGTGAAACTTGTCAGAGTAAATGTCATAGTTGCGTACAATCAGGCTGTCAGAATAACAAGTCAGAGTTAAATTAATTAAAACTGTCAACAAAAAAATGTCGAGTGAATAAATGAAAAATGCCAGATTGGAATAGAAAGAAAAAAAAAAAAAAGTGAGGGGTAAAGTGAATGGACTGTCAGAAGTAACTGACGAGAAAAAAAAATGGTACGCGTAAAAAAAAATAAAAATGTCAGAATTTAAATGACCGTAATTTGTCACATATGACATACGACGACCCGTCAAATTAAGATGTACGATACACGTCAAATTTAAATTAAAGGAACTGTCAGAATTGAATAAAAAGATAAACGTCGAAGTTAAATTAAATACCAATGTCGGATTTCAATGTCAAAGAAATGTCAGATTTCATCGGACATAAAATGTCAGAAATAAAAATGGTATACCGTCCCTGTTGAAATACACGAACTGTCAGATGTCACATGAAATAAGAATGTCATAGATACAAATGGTATACTGTCCGTGTTGAAATACAAGAACTGTCAAAGTAATCTGTCAGCTGTCACAGTCATCTGTCAGGCGACGTGTTGACGGTAAAGTCAAAATGTCAGCTGTCAAAGTCATCTGTCAGCTGTCACAGTAAAGCGCCAACTGTCACTTAATGTGTTGACTGTAAAAGTCAAAATGTCAGCTGTCAAAGTCAAAATGTAAGCTGTCAAAGTCATATGTCAGCTGTCAAAGTCATATGTCAGCTGTCACAGTCAAAATGTCAGCTGTCAAAGTCATATGTCAGCTGTCACACCTCGAACGCGCCAGCCGTGTTATACGCAGTATGTCACTCATGTTTGCAGACGACACAGCCATGGCGAACTCTGACCTGCATGTTCGAATGTGGATTCAACTTCACAGACAACGCCACCTTCAAACATGAAAGCCAGAACCCACCACTTAGTGTG
Source organism: Coremacera marginata (assembly GCA_914767935.1). NCBI lineage: Eukaryota > Metazoa > Arthropoda > Insecta > Diptera > Sciomyzidae > Coremacera > Coremacera marginata. Next base: position 139,522,238 of record OU612047.1, on the reverse strand, counting down.
CCGTTACAGAACGTATTGAAATATGAACTTACTTTCTTTATTCGTTTTCTTACTGCCCCATTGCGTGTGATGCGCGTTTACATCGCAACCTAGCACCAGAAAAATATACCTAGTACAAGCATAGATCGTTAAATCGTATAAGGAACGTATTGAAATATGAACTAACTTTCTTTATTCGTTTTCTTACTGCCCCATTGCGTGTGATGCGCGTTTGCATCGCAACCTAGCACCAGAAAAATATACCTAGTACAAGCATAGACCGTTAAATCGTATAAGGAACGTATTGAAATATGAACTAACTTTCTTTATTCGTTTTCTTACTGCCCCATTGCGTGTGATGCGCGTTTGCATCGCAACCTAGCACCAGAAAAATATACCTAGTACAAGCATAGACCGTTAAATCGTATAAGGAACGTATTGAAATATGAACTAACTCTTTTTTATTTCTTTTCTTACTGCCCCATTGCGTGTGATGCGCGTTTGCATCGCAACCTAGCACCAGAAAAATATACCTAGTACAAGCATAGACCGTTAAATCGTATAAGGAACGTATTGAAATATGAACAAACTCTTTTTTATTTGTTTTCTTACTGCCCCATTGCGTGTGATGCGCGTTTGCATCGCAACCTAGCACCAGAAAAATATTCCTAGTACAAGCATAGACCGTTAAATCGTATAAGGAACGTATTGAAATGTGAACTAACTTTTTTACCTAGCACCAGAAAAATATACCTAGTACAAGCATAGACCGTTAAGTCGTATAAGGAACGTATTGAAATATGAACTAACTTTCTTTATTCGTTTTCTTACTGCCCCATTGCGTGTGATGCGCGTTTACATCGCAACCTAGCACCAGAAAAATATACCTAGTACAAGCATAGACCGTTAAATCGTATAAGGAACGTATTGAAATATGAACTAACTTTCTTTATTCGTTTTCTTACTGCCCCATTGCGTGTGATGCGCGTTTGCATCGCAACCTAGCACCAGAAAAATATACCTAGTACAAGCATAGACCGTTAAATCGTATAAGGAACGTATTGAAATATGAACTAACTTTCTTTATTCGTTTTCTTACTGCCCCATTGCGTGTGATGCGCGTTTGCATCGCAACCTAGCACCAGAAAAATATACCTAGTACAAGCATAGACCGTTAAATCGTATAAGGAACGTATTGAAATATGAACTAACTTTCTTTATTCGTTTTCTTACTGCCCCATTGCGTGTGATGCGCGTTTGCATCGCAACCTAGCACCAGAAAAATATACCTAGTACAAGCATAGACCGTTAAATCGTATAAGGAACGTATTGAAATATGAACTAACTCTTTTTGATTTGTTTTCTTACTGCCCCATTGCGTGTGATGCGCGTTTGCATCGCAACCTAGCACCAGAAAAATATACCTAGTACAAGCATAGATCGTTAAATCGTATAAGGAACGCATTGAAATATGAACTAACTTTCTTTATTCGTTTTCTTACTGCCCCATTGCGTGTGATGCGCGTTTGCATCGCAACCTAGCACCAGAAAAATATACCTAGTACAAGCATAGACCGTTAAATCGTATAAGGAACGTATTGAAATATGAACTAACTTTCTTTATTCGTTTTCTTACTGCCCCATTGCGTGTGATGCGCGTTTACATCGCAACCTAGCACCAGAAAAATATACCTAGTACAAGCATAGACCGTTAAATCGTATAAGGAACGTATTGAAATATGAACAAACTCTTTTTTATTTCTTTTCTTACTGCCCCATTGCGTGTGATGCGCGTTTGCATCGCAACCTAGCACCAGAAAAATATACCTAGTACAAGCATAGACCGTTAAATCGTATAAGGAACGTATTGAAATATGAACAAACTCTTTTTTATTTGTTTTCTTACTGCCCCATTGCGTGTGATGCGCGTTTGCATCGCAACCTAGCACCAGAAAAATATACCTAGTACAAGCATAGACCGTTAAGTCGTATAAGGAACGTATTGAAATATGAACTAACTTTCTTTATTCGTTTTCTTACTGCCCCATTGCGTGTGATGCGCGTTTGCATCGCAACCTAGCACCAGAAAAATATACCTAGTACAAGCATAGACCGTTAAATCGTATAAGGAACGTATTGAAATATGAACTAACTTTCTTTATTCGTTTTCTTACTGCCCCATTGCGTGTGATGCGCGTTTGCATCGCAACCTAGCACCAGAAAAATATACCTAGTACAAGCATAGACCGTTAAATCGTATAAGGAACGTATTGAAATATGAACTAACTTTCTTTATTCGTTTTCTTACTGCCCCATTGCGTGTGATGCGCGTTTGCATCGCAACCTAGCACCAGAAAAATATACCTAGTACAAGCATAGACCGTTAAATCGTATAAAGAACGTATTGAAATATGAACTAACTTTTTTTATTTGTTTTCTTACTGCCCCATTGCGTGTGATGCGCGTTTGCACCATAACTCAGCACCAGAAAGATGTATCTAGTGCAAGTGTGGGGTTATTTACTTGGTAAGATATAAGATAACGGCTATAATAAATAAAACAGACATTATTTCCACAATACTATTAAAAAGATTGCTATCGCTGCTGCTACTGCTGCTGACGTTGTTGTTGTTGTTGGTGTTAGTAATTTTTTCGCTGGACCACCAACCCATGTCTTGTTTTTTGTATTAGTTGTGTTCTCTGATGTTCTATCGTCTTGACAATTTCAAGTTTATCCAGTTTATCAAGTTTTTCTTTATTTTTTTAGCTAAAGGCTTGTTGTACAATTTGTTGCCTTTGCCTTTTTCCAATAGATAGTGTGTCATGGACTAAATAAGCCTAGCTAAATTGGACACTGCTTTGGTTTTCATATTCTATCTCCATTTCTTTAAAAGGCACTCTAGCACGAATCAAGTAGTTATGTAGAACCAAACACGCATTTATAATAAGCCCAGCCTTAGGCGGACTGTAAAAAAGAGCTCTTTCTTTAGAAAGACAACGGAATCTACTCTTCAATACTCCAATGCATCTTTCCACAAGAGCTCTTGTGGACTTGTGTGCTATGTTGTACCGCTCCTTGGCAACAGAAGTGGTCGAAGTGATGGGAGTCATAAGCTAAGGCTATTGGAAACAAATTTTCAATTTACTATTTGATTTTAAAGTAGTAAAACCGAAATATTACCTGAAACGGATATCCACTATCACCCAAAAGCCAAAAATCTCGTTCGCCTGCTCCGTATAGTTCTTCCAGAACTTGACTAGCACTAGATCGGCGCCATACGTAAGAGTCGTGAGCAGTGCCTCCAAATTGTCCATTCGCACTGAGAATTATGTAGTTCGCATCACAAATAATCATCAAATATTTTTAAAGACCACCTTTACGGCACTTCCTTTTTAGGAGCAGATATTTTGACATGTGTCCCATCAATTAGTCCAATTATTTAAGGAAATTGGTGTTTTTCAAAAAAATTGATTTTAGGCGCAGCAAACTCTTCACGCGTAGGGAACTTAATGTGTCTGTGTGCAGTTTTCTTCATTGCAGAAGCAACTTCCTGCACACGACGGCTGACGGATGTCTGGGACAAAGATGATAAATTGTCCTGTCCTATACACCGTTGAAAGCTTCCAGTGCACTGTGGTTTTTTTTTCGTTTTTTTTGGCATAAACTCTAATTTTAAAGCTATTGAATTGAAATTTGGTTTGTGTACATTTTTTATGCTCTCAAAACGACCTACCAAGTTTCATATGATTTGGGGCACTATTTCATATAGCTGCTATATAGCCGATCTGGCCGATTTGCCCCCACTTTTTTGTTTATAAAGCTATTGAATTGATATTTGGTTTGTATACATTTTTTATGCTACCAAGATGACCTACCGAGTATAGTGTCCTTATAACCGATGTGACCTGTTTGCACTAACTTTGTTGATTTTAAAGCTATTGACAAAAATCAAATTTTATTACTACTTAATTTCGTTGTTGATGGAATTCTTTTTTTTTTTGTTTAAGAATGAGTAATAATACAATGCCTTAAAGATGCTTATTAAAACTTAAAATACACAAATTCATTTAAATACAAATATTGAAGGATATTCTTTATTCTTAAGAATAAATTAATAATTTACACTGATTTTTACATTTAGTTTTGTGTTTCCTCTGTAAACTCTTCTTCTAAATCAATTTGGACTACTCCGAAACAGCCATGTTCATCATCTTCCTCATCATCCTGTTCATCATCGTCTGCATCATGGTCTTCATCAGTTTCATTCGACGAGCTTTGGGAGGGATAGACGCGTTCAAGTGTAGGGCTTGGCGAATCTAATAGAGCGATAACCTCTGCTGGTAACGTATTCTTGCGTTTTTTTGTTTGCCGTTCTAATAAGCAGAGACTGGACAGTAAGGGATCAGAAGAATCCATAGATCTGTGGAAAACATCAGACATATTGTCGACCCGGCTACATTTTCTGGCATGCGATCTTCTGTCACTTTTGAAAAGCTTGTGTCTTGCCTCTGATGCACTTTCTCCTAAAGAACCAACAGGAACTATGCAGCTTTCCAATATTTTGTAGCCATGTACTAATACCTTATGTACTGTAGGTGACATCGGGTACCAAGAATAATTTTCCATATAGATAGTAAAGGTTTCAAAGCAGAAGGTTTTGAATTTCTCTGAGTTCAATTTGTAATGGCAAGAAATGGCAATCAAAATTATATGGAAACGATGAATGATTTCGAAATCTATTTGTAGTATAGATGACAATAGCTTCGGATTCGAAAACGCCCGTCTAGCCGTGTTTCCATCATTGCTGTTGCCACTGCCATTCGCTCTTGGTTTGTCCACATGAAGGCCCATTTCCTTCCAAAACTTTGTTTGTATAAGTTGTTTACGTGCCGCCAATTGTAATTTGTCATTGCCTTTGATATGCCACTTCTTTAGCTCAACTCTATACGAAATTCTTAATATGAACTCAAAAAAGCGGATCCACGCATGAAGAGGGCTTATTCCGTATTGAAGAGTGTTAGGTTTTACACTAAAAATGCTCGAATTGAAGTCTCTTGTATGTAGAAGCTGAGTGGGTTTCGCACTACAGATTGGGCACGACTGGCAAGATTGTGTTCCTGTTAAAATATTTAACACTTTACCGTCTATAAGTGTCATGTGACCATCATATTGGACAAATATTTTTTTTGTTTTATACAAATATAGGTATTCACTTAGATTTTGAATCTGATTCTCCAAGTTTTCTTTTTCTTGCAATATCAGGGCTGTACTCTCTTTTACAAATTCAATTTTCAACGGACGACAAAATCGAATAGATTGCGGCGATCTATTAAGCCAAATAACCCGTTGTCTCTGGTCTACCAATTTTAATGGAATCATTGTAGTAACAAACAGAGAATTATCTAGAGCAGCAGTCTCGTTGACTTCAAAATTCTGTTTGTATAAGCTGTGACCTGTTGATCCATCAAACCCATAGCTAAAAATAAGAGTACATTGTGTAACGTCTGGAAGTATTTCACAGACCTCCTCTTGCATTGATAATATTCTAGAAGCGGTATGGTCCAATAAGTTCTGTAATGGCACTTTTGCCTCGTTGTCAGAACAAACGATTCCAACGGGTCTACATTTTAATTTTGACTCAACTAGTTTTAAATAAGGAGGGTAAATGTCGCATCCATGGTCTTTATTAAGTTGTTGGGTGTTTATGTACTGCTGTTTAGTTAGACCATTTTCAATTAAATAAGCTAATGCGCTTTCAGCAGAAATGGGAGTTGCTTCAACCGAAATAAGTTTATTCTTAAGTTGACCAATATTATCAGTGCTAGCAATTGTTTTTAATACAAAATGCATGTCATTATCATTTGATGTTTTGGCTGAGACTCTAGCAGCGTGTAGTAGCAACGGAGTTGAATGTTTATTTTCCAATGCAACTTCTGACGCTAATTTTCTCCTAAGGCGAGGGCCAGCATCCTCATAAGCCAATTGCGGGCGGCCCATCTTTTGTGGTGGTTCATTCTGGTCACAAATTTTAATAATTATACTGCCGGCAAGCCACTTTGGATGCTTTTCCTTAAATCGCTCGATGTTACGGCAGCAGCTTGGCAAATTCTTTTTAATATAATTTAAGAAAACTTTAGTTTTATTTGATATTATGTTAAACAGATTTTCATTTGAACGCTCGCAGTTGACTTTTTCCATTAAATAGCTTTTTAGAGCATCATCTGAGCGCGTGTTGCTTGTCCAAATATCAAGAAGCGTTGCATGACCAAACACGTATGTTGCTGGATAAAGAAAAGGAGCAAAAACGAGCAAGAATGCTTATTTATTTAATAATCTGGACACTTTTGTTAGTAAGTTGCCATTTATAACTTTTTGCAACGCTTTGCCATGCAGAAGTTTTACTCCACGAAACACAAATGCAATTGTTAGTGACAATCTAAAATAATACATACACAAAACATCTCTCAATTGGACAACGAGACACTCTATTCGACACATTTAAACGAAGTTATAATAATAAATACCTGCACAAGGATTTTCCATTGTTAAACTTATAAATTCGCTTTCGCACACCACAGCATATTAACACAAAAGTTTGCGAAATTCTCCCGCCAAATTTTACGCACCACGAGGCCGATTGAACAGCTGACTTTGTTGCAGCTGCTATAGTGTAGGGTTGCCACCCTGATAACTTATGAGTAATTTTTTTCTTCGTCAGGGTATTTAGTTTTGAAAAATTAATTCAATTTTAAAATACACATGCATAAAAATATTGACTTTATGACAAAAAAACGGATTTTTTCCCCATAGTGCAGTGGCGAAGAAGCGTAAGGCACTTAAGACCCTGATGTGACTTGGAATGGCGTGAATTCTTTTTGAACTATTCAAAAATGGCATTAGCTCGTTAATTAATTGTATGCACAACGGTTTGGGGAACCGGTACAAATCAATAAAGTACTTATTTGTTGTGACTTCGAAGGGATTTTGGGTATCTCGAAGATACCGCCTTTGCACTCTCATTTGCAGGCTTTAAAAAATGAAAATTATTGTTATCAAAAAGTCAATAAACGTATTAACCATACTCTGTTCATTGCGATCAATGCTATTTATAGCAACCAAAAGAATTGTCGACGACATAACTTTGCTTTGTAAAATATTTTGTCAAATTTTTAAGATAATCTTGCTTGCACACTCTTGAAACGATTGAAATTGGAACATTTCATTACAGCGGCTTATCACTACACAGTTAAGTTATCGCAGGGTGAACAGGAATCGTATATAAGCACTTTGTGAAAAGTTGAAATGAAAAAAGCCTTTGAAAAGCAAAATGTAAACTTTTTTTCATTTCATCTTTACACGGAACAGGAATTGACCCCCAGAAGTGCGTTTTTGTTTGTGCCTTTGCTTATTGCGATTACTCTATATAGTTCGGTGCACTCCCTTCTGTATCTTGCTTGCTTGCCTTCTTTTTTATAACTTCTTGTGCTGCTTGCTCTCTCAATTTACCGATATTATGTTTTTGTTGCCTTTGTTGGTATTCTTCGAGGAACAGCAGAGGTCTTGGGCCAGCGGTTGATCTTGATGGTACATATACTAGTACTTCCTCTGTATTAGGTACTATCGGCTTTGGTGTGTATTCTTCGTTTGAACGGCTCATTTGAGAGTAATCGCAGGATCGCGCTTGTGTCGTTATTAGGATTAAGGCAGGGTCGCCATGTTGGGTTATTATCTTGGTATTATGTGGAGTTATATGGTTCCTTAAAATTTGGACATTCTAATAGCATGCCCAACGCAAACTTATAAGGCGTTTTACTGCCATTTTACGAGAAATAACAAGAGTTTCTTTTAGAGCTATTTGTTTAGCGTAGTTCCGCTGTACGTGTATTTCTGAATCTCTTAATTAAATTACAACTATTTATATTTAAATTTACATAAAGAATTAATAGCTATTACCTCAGTATTTCCGCCACTAGTCATATGCAAATTGCTGAGAATGCGCTTTGTTGTTATTTGTGTTTCTCTAAATGTTTTACTGGTGGCTGCTCGTCATCTGAGGCTTGGCACACTCGTTGCGTATCATATTTGGCTTGAAAAAAAAGAAGAAAGGAAACAATTAATAAAAGCTTTTAGATAGATCGGCGAAAACTCACCGTCAACAGCAGCAATATAGCCAACAGCGTCAGCACAGCCAGCAACAAGTGGCAACAACAACCTGGGTGCGGCGACAGCAGCCAACACTAGGCAGGAACCCTCCTACGCTGCACTTTCAGGGCATCAGCTCGTGTGCTGGCAAATGGGGTCTAGCAATGGTAAAGGTGCTGGGTGCAACCTTGTATTCACAAGGCAGCTCCACTGAAGTCCAAAAGCTTACCAACTGCAGTTCCGAACACATGCGTTACCGATGACCCTGTGCAAGGTCCTGCCATATTACTCCGACTAAGTCATGAATAGCTAGTAGTCCAAGTACTTGGACTGTATGCATTTACCGATTTACCAAGCTGAGCAAAAACAATGAATTGACCATGTCTAAATGCTACTTTTTCCTTCACATGTAAAATACTCAGGAGTTGGACATGCTTTGAATTTGACCCTTGTCTTTTCAGGATCTATCTGCGACGTGAATAAACCCAGCAAATAAATGCGATCAGAAAAAATAGTTTGTGTAAATAATTGCAGCAGAACACGTCCAAGCAAGGTGTCAAAAATATAACATATTAATGCCCAACTTTCGAGTCTCGCATGCAAACGTCATTCACACGGGTGATAAGGCAGTGCAGGCAACTCGTCGAAATAAAAGTAGTAGGTCGGTTGAGAAAAAGGATTATGTAGAAGGGATGTTTTTATAGAATCATAAAAGGATTGGGGATGAGATTGCTTAGAGGAAAAATCAGAACAAGATAGGTATAGTGACAAGGGGAGTTTGAGAAAAAATTATGGAGAGGAAAAACAGCTAAAATTATTACGATTAAAAGGCCCCAAAAGGCCCAGTGAAAAACCTAAGGAAGGAAAGAGTAGATTGGAGAGACAGAACAGATTAGGCGAAGGATGGACAATTCCCGTTCCGTAGAAGTTCGGCTAGAGAAAGTTCGCTTAATAAAGAAAAATTTTAAAGTTTCAATATAGTGTTAAAGTTTAATGAACAGAGTTGCGTCTGTGAACAGAGGGAACATTTAACAGATTTTGTATATATATACACTAGACCGTATCGCAAAAAAAAAGTTCGCCGTACACCTTCTATTCTGAAGCATTTATGCAAGTTAATATCGAAAATTTTTTTTTTTTTTTTTGACCGAACGTAGGGGTCGCGCATTTACATTTTTGTTTATAACTTCGTCATTTAACGTCAAATTTTAAAGTATGTTATATCAAAGTTTTTGTCTCGAGGAGACCAATATTATTGTTTCAAAGGTCATTGACCTCAGACCCCCCGTTCTAGTACTTACTCACCAGATCTCAGTTCCTACCATGCTAACATGCCACCCTGATTTCAGAAAAAAAAGCTCGCAAAAAAATGTGTAAACTTTTGTGAAGGAAGTATATCGATTGTTTCAGTGCAAATATTTTTAAAAATTTTTTTAATTTTCTTTGACGAAATTAGTTTATTTTTACACTGGAGTATATCTTAAAGGGCTTAGAGCTACCTTGAATTGCAATTTTAAGACAAAAGGCTATTCATAATCAAAAATTAACAAATGAAATAAAACTTTATTGAATTCAGAAACCATTGGAAAACCTATGATTTTTGATCTTTTGAAAAACCTCCATAAAATTTAAAAGCAACAAAGTTTTTGCTGTATTAGAAATTTGGTACAGACAGTTAACTAAACAAATATTACAGCAACAACAACAATAATGATCCAATATAATACCCTTACCCTTTTTGAAAAATCCAGTTTTTCATACCGTATAACAAAATATTGAAAACTACTGAAACAAAGAAACAACTTCAATATCAGAACAAAAATAAACAATGTGATTAATTCTTTATTGTACTCGTATGTTTGTTATAACAGTGATCAAAGGATGCTTTTAAACAAGAAGCTGTAGGAAACGTTATCCTTTTGTGGATTATTATTATTATAATTAGAGCACTCTGATTATGTGCTGCACAGTTTGATGTTCTTGACGGTCTTCGGCCGAAAATTTTGGCGAGAGGTTAACTATGTTTGTGGAATAATTTCTTCATAATTCCGTTTTGGTTACATCGCCAAGGAAAGCAACTAAATAACGTTTCTGAGCCTATGTTTCCAAACTCTTAATACGGATGATAGACTTTGGAATTTGTATTTTAATACGTTAGGCTAGTTATTATGCGTATTTGAGAGCATAAGCCAGAACTAGTTAATGTCTTCACAGAATAGTTATTCTTCAAAAACTGTCTATTCGAATGGCTGTGGTGGTGGTTAGAGTCTGTAACAATTTGATGTATGGTATATGGCATAAATCCATAAAATTCTATGTTATTGTAAAGTATTATGTGTAATGTAATGGAGTCTACATCAAGTGCAGGAATCGTTAAGAAACATTTATGTAGATATCATTCAAGTTATGCGATGATACCTACTAAAACAATGAAGGTTCCTTAACTGCTAATGAATGAGTTTATCATACCCATTTTGTTCAAAATTGGTTAGGTTAGCTTAGGGCTCATATTATTTTTGCTTGCTTTATTTTGGGACAAACACTTTGAGAGGGAGTTTTAAAATCGGGTAAAAGGGATACAACTATGAAAAATCGCATCAATCGTGCATATTAAAATGCATTTCGCAGACTTTTTCCGAAGACTTCAATTCCAATCCACAAGAGTCTTTCTACCTTTTCCTACATAGTTCATTTCTGGGAACCTTGAAAAAACTTAAATTTTCTTTGTTCCAAGTACAGCGGCAGATAGCACAGCTTCTAGAAATTTTCTTTAATTTAAAGTATATTTTTTTAGCACTGCACTGAATTCTTTTGGTTAACACACTAGACGCGTCTTGTAGATTGAAGGCAATAAGAAAGTAGAAATTTACCATTGGATTTTGCAATGGATTATAACATAAAGAATGGCATCACTGTATTTTGTGATTTTGGTAGCACCAGTTGGTCTATTTCAGAGATGTTGTGGCTAGGAGTGTTTTTAAATTGCAATTCAAGGTAGCTCTAAGCCCTTTAAAAAATAACCCCAGTGTAAAAATAACCTAATTTCGTCAAAGAAAATTAAAAAAATTTTTTAAAATATTTTCACTGAAACAATCGATATACTTCCTTCACAATAGTTTACACATTTTTTGCGAGCTTTTTTTTTCTGAAATCAGGGTGGCATGTTAGCATGGTAGGAACTGAGATCTGGTGAGTAAGTACTAGAACGGGGGGTCTGAGGTCAATGACCTTTGGAACAATAATATTAGTCTACTCGAGACAAAAACTTTGATATATTACACTTTAAAATCCGACGTCAAATAACGAAGTTATAAACAAAAATGTTAATGCGCGACCCCTACGTTCGGTCAAAAAAAAAAAACATTTTTTTTTCGAAAACAACAGACAAAAATGCTTCAGATTCGAAGGTTTACGGCGAACTTTTTTTTTCCCCCCTATAACGTGATACGCTCTAATATACACACTTAAAAATTTTTGTGATATGCGATGCAATTAGTTCCTTATATGACTCCTACGCAAGTTTGTATCGTATTTCGAAGTAAGCCTTGCATCAAATAAGAAAAGAATATTTTTGCTTTACAATTCCGATGTACTTGTAACTTAATCATATGAGAAGTAAAAAGCATCGATTTTTAGCTCACCTTGCATCTAAAAATTTCAACGCATGAAAAATCGGAAGTAAGTGCATTTTGTTTCGAAAAAAATCAATCAATCGTGTTAAGTGATAACTGCATCCAAAAAATCTATTGTACACTGCATCGGAAAGAAACATATGTTGAGTTGGATAATTTATAATGCAGGTTACATCGAATGTAATGTAACTTGCAACTAAAAGTCAACGTCGAAAAAAAAGACATAAAATGGTTGTTTTTATTAATTATTTATTATTAATTGCTTTTAAAGAAATTGAATAATTCATTTGTATAAGATTAAGTTTAATTTAAAGTTAAAATACTTATTTTAGTCTCCTTAGAGATAATTCAATAAATAATAATAATAATATTTGAAAAAAATAAATTAACAGATTTTGTATTGCATTACTATGATTAGTTATTTTTAAAAATAAAAAGTCTTGCTTCTTATTAACCCATAAATGCATAGAACACGCATTTTGTGCACGCAGATGTTGAATCATTTGCTTCAAACATTCTACTAACGGGGTTTTGAAGTATATTTTATAATCTGACAATAGTTTTGCATTAAAATGTCAAGAATACGATTAATTTTGCGTTTAAAAAAAAAATTATTTCTTCGTCCTGTTTTTTCTTTCAAATTCGATTTAGTTAATTTATGTTTTTGATTTGTCATAAAATAAAAAGGAACCATGTATCTTTCTTTGTCAACCCTCGTATCGTATTCTTGACATTTTTATGCAAAACTTATGCCAGAATATAAAGAAGTAAACCTGTTTGTATTAAAATTCAAAACATGAACTTGCATTAAAAAAGGCGTTCATGCATTAATGGGTTAAACTAATTCAATATAAGAGCTGCATATATAAAGGTTTTCAGTATTATGACAAAAATGTGGTTCATATGTTTTTTTAAATTGTAGATTATTATAGTTTATACAAATAGGATCATTTTTTGTTTCAATTAAATTATAACTGCAATAAAATTTATCGTATACTCCAATGCACTCAGTTAAAATAAAATTAATGTTATCATTGAAATCCAAAATTTGTAAAATTTTATAAAAGGTATTAAAGCTGGAGCATAAAGACTGCTGTTTTAATAAATAGAAATTTTGTTTGTAATGAAAATTTCTTAGGGTAATGATTGATATTTTATAAATAGGTGTTATTAGTTTAATATTGTAAAGACATTTGTAATTAATCTGATAGAATGTTTTTTTTCCATATACAATATTTGGTTGAAAGTTTGATTTTGACCAAACAGAGCAGATCATTTGCTGATGCCTTTTAGCAAACGTATAACAAACATTAATAAAATTTTGAGATTTGATTTTCGTAAAATATCTATGCTTTCCTTCATATCGCATACACCACATGTGTATTACTGGACCCATTTCTCGAATAACTCTTGGGTAATGTTCTAAAATATGTTGCTTAGGAGTAAAATTCTTTTTAAATGTGTTTTTTACTATATTTAAGTAAGTCGATATATATGTTTCCAATTTATTTGTGTCGCTTTCTGATATTTCTGATTTCATTAAAATATTTAAAATTTCTATCATACAAAGTACACCTTCCCAATAGGCGTGATGTTCGTATAAATAAAACCTATCAAATATAAATGGAAAATGCATTACTAAACATAGAATTTGAATTGCATTTTGACCCATGTTGCATCTTTCCATATTAATATTTGAAGGTTTGCTTTTACGATCAATAAAACCGAAGTTGTATGCTGCAATGCAATCGTTAATGTGTTGGATGTTTTTAACTATTTTACTTTCAATTAAAAACTCAAAAAGATACTTCATTATTATTGTGACAAATCCCTCCAACCCATCATGCATTAAATCAACACTGAAATTTTTTATGGTGTGAAAATATTTTAAACCATTTAAAAATGAAGTACGCTGAATACCTTTGGTTTCTTTCATTTTTAATTTTTGCGAGATCGGTTGATTATCCAATATGGAATAACAATTTTCAGAACGCATTAAATCAGGATTTTCGCAAACAGCTATTTTGGTAATATCATTTGACATCGAACAAAATCTACAAAAAAATTTAGCAGAAAATGATTTAGTAAACCCTAACATATCATTTGCGGCTAGATTATCGTGAGATAGAGATATGATAGTTCCATAAAAAGTTTCAGTATTAATAAAGATACCATCATTTTCAAGAATTCTTATATCTGCAACGATCGGCTCTAAGATTGTATTTATATTGAAATCGCCGTGCAAGTCATTCACGTAAAAGAGGCAAACTAAAAATATATGATGGAGATTTGATTTCAAATGTCCGGGACAGTTCACAATAGTAAAATAGACAGCACCAACTTTATGTATAATTGTTTTGCAACCAAGAACTCTAGCGACCTCAAAATCGTCATAATATAATTGAATCAGAATTTTTTTTTTATGTTTGAAATCATGTCTAAAAGATTTAAATCGGTTACCGCAACAAGCATATTTATATATCCCCTCTCTACAGATATGCGAAGCATTAAACTCATCAAACATTTCCAGAAAATGTGAATTTAAAAATATTTTTTTTAAAGAAGTTGTTCTAGGAATGAACTGAAAAAAATTTGGCACAAGAATTCTTTTATATGTTGATGTTTGTTTGTGAAAGCGAGTTTCCCCATCTAAATCCAATTGGGATTTGCTTAGGTTCGACATAAAAATCATTTTCCGAAAATATTTTATATCTTTTATATTTAGAAGTAAAATTCTTAAAAATATCAAATATTTCCGATTTATCTTGTGCCAGATATTTTTCAGGTGACGCTAATACCACATTCATTGCACATTCAGTAATGTTTTTAGACTGTGAAAATACTTCAGTTATAACTTGTTCTGGTAGACCCAATTCATTTAACTTTGCATAGAAGGATTCCATAGCTCTTTTAAAGCTTGTTATTTCATTTTTTTTAACCGATTTGATCTCATTTACTTTAAAAAAAGATACATTACTTATGTGTCTACTATTCAATAATACATCGTTGTTGATATTTGAATTATTTTGGATGGTTTCACTATTATTGAAATGATATTTTTGAAGATGTTTTTTTAGTGCAAAAAAAGTAAGGAAATTATTTTCACAGGACTTATCTTTGACACATTTAATTTTTGTGCTTGACTTTTCTTTTACAAATTCTTGAAATTGAAGATGCAATATTAATTTATCGAGATTGAGAAAGTTCAGACCACAAACAAAGCAGAAAAACATGTTTTTAAAAAACCAACGATAATATCTAAAACAAGTACACGGAGAGAAATAGGAAATACTGTTAAACTAACAGTTGCTGTAACAGTTAACGCAACAGTTGTTTCTTTCATATTAACATATTAAGGTTTGATTTCACTGTAAAGTGATAGGATCTTATTGTTATTTCCACTGATTTTGCAGACTTATCTGTTATTCTTATCTGTCAACAGTGAAACTGCAAAAGTAACAACATTAAAGTATCAAACATTAATCTGTTAATATCACCGAAAAAACTGATGAGTTAACAGGAAAAGCAAATGTTGATTTATCACAATTTAACTGCCAGCTCAATTTCTCCGAATGTATGTTAAGATTAATGTTTCAATTAATACATAAGTAAACTTTAAAAAAAAAATCTAAGTGGCTACCTCTTGATCGAGTTTGGCAGCGACTTCCTTGATGCGTGGAGTTATATTATCTGATGTTGGAATCTTATAAAAAAAGAATGCAATAAACGTCCAGAATGTTTTTAAGCACTCTTCATAGTGCTGACCAAAAACAAAATGTGATTTAAATAATAAATCCACAGCATCCACGAAATCGTACTCCTTTGGTAATATAATTATTTCCTGCTCGATGCTCAAATAAAAATTTGAGATGGCAACTTTATTTTCACCGTCAGCAATTAAATAAGGGTGCTTAAATCCTGGCTCCAGCAGATCTTCTTTTGGGAGATTTAACTGTTAAGAAAAAAGTTATTAATGAACAGAAATAACTATATAATTAGGGTTTCTTTAATTTTTTGAAAACAATAATTTTTTTAATTGCTGTGCGAAACGGTTCCCTTTTGATGTGCGCAGATGATTTACCGGCTGCCATTTGAGGTAAAATATTTAGCAGATAGAAGAATTGTTTAATAGTTGGTAACATATCTGAAATAAATTATTATTGTAATGAATATGTTTTTAGGCGTAAAAACATGTATAATAGGGCGGGTCAATTTATTTAGCGACCAAGCGTATAGCAGAAGCGTAATCCGTTGGAAAGGTTATTAAACGGACTTAAGATAAAAAATAAATTTTTACAAATTAAGGGTGGCTTAAGGTTCCAACTCAAAAAATCCATGAAAGAAATTTGCATCAAAACTAAGTTTCATCACCTAATTTTGTATGTTTGCAGCTTTTGATTTTAATAAAATTATATATTGATGAAAAGGTAATTTTACCAGCTTTAAGAAAAAAATAGTTTTGGATTTTTATATGGTGTCCTTTGAATCCTTAATTTGAAATCAATTGTCTAACAAGAAGATTTCTACCCAACCACCTAACATTTCATAAATTTATTTTTTAATTTAAGTCCGATTAATAACCTTTCCAATGGTAGCTCAACCATAAAGTTCAGTTAAGTATTGTTTGAGATATGCATTTTTGTAAACATCGATTTTACGATTTTACGATTTTAGATCATAAAAAGTTGGTCCCTTCGTTTTTTTAAAAATACTATATATATGCGGTGAGTAAATTGCCCAGTTTGCTTTGAAGTTAAGCCATTGTTGTGGATATCTCAGTTGAAAATCGTAATCAATCTGTAAATAAAAGAAAATGTGCAATTAAAATTTGAAGTGTGGTTGAATTATATAGTTACTCACCAAATCAGGTGAGGTGAAAAAAAAAGAAAACTGCGAAAAATGTTTGATTGTTTCCTTGCCCTTTAAGGCTTCAATTCTTATTTTGAGTGTTTGTTCCAGTTGGTGCTTGATTATGTCTTTCTGGGTGCTCACGTTAGCATTTTTCAATATTGAAAAGCGGTCGTCGCTATTAATATCAATCACATCATTTGGCGCTGGGAGGCTAATTTCACAAGTTGTTGCTTTATGTTTTCGGCTATTTCCTGAAGTACCTTCTTCCGTTCGATATAGTTTTAATCGAATCCTGTTTAGCCTTGAAATTATGTACCCTCGATTTTTGATTCGATCATATAGAGCATCCTGAGGTGGGAAATATTTAATAAGACTTGCTACATTAGACTAGTTTTAAGAAAGGGAAATCAGATTAGAGGCAAAGTGTTTTGGAAAAATATTCCATTTATTCACAAGGTTCTAAAGTTAGAGCCGCCTTAGATCGAAAATATTTTCAAATTTAATATGAAAAATATGTAAATATTCTCGCTCTAAGGCGGCTCTAACTTTAGAACCTTGTGAATAAAACGGCCCTTACTGGCAGTATTTTAATATTTTACCTGATAATAAGAAGTCGTCGTAGCTCAAGTGCTCTCCATGCACCAGAATTTCCACGTACTCAGTTTTTCCTTCAAAATAAAATTTTACAAATATCTTCTTGCTTGCCTCCATTTCTTTAATAAAATATGCAAAAGCAAAATATGAATGAACTGAAGCCATTTTTTTGTGCGTGTCGCAATATACAAAATAAAATATAAGCAAATTTTTCTTTACTTCTCTGCTGCACTGCTGTTTGTTTACTTTTTGAATTTTTTTCCAATTTGTTTTTTATTTTGCAATGTTTCAAATAAGGCCAACAAAATATATGTTTGAAAATAAGTTCATACATAGAATAACAAATATTCCAAATAGCACTGTGTCAACACGGGCAAAGAAAATGTTTGCTTATATTTTATTTTACTCACTATTTGCACTGTTTTGCGGCACGCACAAAGAACGACTACAACTTGTTAGTAACAAGACATTTTGAAAACAAAAATTCGTACGAAAGGGAAGGCACACTTTTTATGTTGCTTTGTTTTGCGGCACGAACAAAAAACGACGAAAAACAGAAATGGAAAAAAACCACAAAACGTGCGCAATGCACTTTGGGAAGCACTTGACAACGTAATTTTTTTTTATTTCTTTAACGGTTGATCTGGAAACAGCATTCAGTTTGAGTTTATTTTACTTTAATGTTTCAAAATAAATGTTTGGAAACATCAGTAAAATGGAAATATTTTTTTTGTGGCAGATGTTTTGAATATAAGCTCCTCTTATTTGTTTTTATTTACTCACTTGTAACACACAACTGTTTCGCGGCACGCACAACAAACGACTAACAAGACGAATTGAAAAAGAAAAACAACGAAGTGTGCGCATGCTTTTCGGGCGCATTCTTATGTTGTTGTTACACGCGATGCACTTGACGCCTCATTTTTTGATTTTAATCCACTTCAGTTGCTTGTATTGAATAAAATTTCGATGCAAGGGTGGTTCTAAATTTCAATACAATTGCATCTAAAAACAATCCGATGCAAGCCTTACATCATATAAGGATAATTATTGCATCGCATGCGATTAGATGCAAGTCTTGCATTAAAAAACGCATCAAAATTTTTAAGTGTGTATGTATAGAAAAAAAAAAAAAACGAGTGTACCTACTTTTTGCGATAATGGTTCGATATAACTTACTATTTATTGGATCGTATGATTTTGATGATCCTTTTGTTGAATTTGCTTGGCGCAAAACACCTTGATTTTCCGACATATTCAGCTTAAAAAAAATTGTTTATTATAGAATTGTCTTTAACTACATGTACTGTGCAGAAGAGGAATAAGTATGCGAGTGTTTTCATATGGAAGACACAGCATTTTGAAAACAATTTGATTTATTTCAAAAATTTCCTCTTCACTTACCGATATTTGTCCTGAGCAGATTTGCAAGTCCTGCATTGATTTTAATGGTGCCTCAAAGAAATTTGTTAAATTTTGGAATCTTAAGCCTTTGTTAAATCCACTATTATCATCTAGAAAGCCAGTTACTTTTATTGGAACATACGTCTTAATACAACAGGTATTGTCTGGTATAGAAGTGCTCAAGAAGTAATCTTCCGTTTGAAAGATTGTAATTTTGAGTACGTCTAGCTCTGAGTGTGTTATTTGAACCGATCTTCAAGAGTGAAATATGGGTTTCGTCATAAACTCAGCAATTGAGCCTGGACGAGGATTCTTTATTGTAGATTGGAGTTGTCTGAAAACCGTAATCATCTTCGGGTCCATTTCGCCTCCTCTGATTTGTATATAATCTAGCCATTGAACTGGATCTTTTTCAGTGGGTTGTTCTGTATTTAATCGGGGAATGCATAGTTCGTTATCTGGTGAATTGGAATCATCGTCATCATCGTCGTCTTCTTGTTCGGAGTCTCTGTATTCTGTTGCTCTCGTATCTGGTCTGGAGGCTGACATTGCTTCAATCTGCCGGTTTTTGTTTTCTTCCTGTCTGCGCATCAACGATCGACCTTTTTCATCATCTGTTGTGAAGTACATTTGTACTCCGGATTTTTTCATGAAAACATACCCGACCCATTTTGCGTTATTCATAATTCCAGGAATATCTCTTTCTAATATCGCTCTTGCATTTAGGCACCTCTCATTCCCAAGTATTGCTCCTATCAAATTGCAAAAGAAATGTATCCCTGGATTCATCTTGGATGAATATGCACTTCTTGTGGACAGACTCATGTCGATATGATACGGAAAATAAGAGGACGGCACATCATATTCTTCGTCATTGTTGAATAGTAGTTCGGCTTCTTCGGCTAAGGTCTCATTGTACACCCAATACAATAGATCTCCAGGTCGAACAAATCCACATGCTTCAGATATGAACGAGTAGACTTGGATTGCTGCACAATCCCGATACCTCGACCCAATTGTTGCGAATCTTAATATTGCTTCGTCTCTCTTATCATATCTATAGAAGAACATATCTACACCGGCGACTATCTTGCGATAATCAGATGAAACAGTCCATCCCTTGTTCTTTGCCAAGATATCATGGAATGTAGGGCACTTTTGTCCTCCGATTGTTTGCAAATGGTCCGATAACAACTGGGTTAGCATACTCCTATAAGCAGCATCTTGGACTCGTTCCATCCTGTATACAGCCAGTATAATGAGACAAAGTGGAAGATCAGCATCCGAATCGTCATCAGGTTCTGAATGGGTATCTGTGACTCGACTTCCAGTTTCCTTGACCACATACATGCTGAATACATTTACTTTCTTCCCTTTTTCTGCAATTAAAGTCTTGTAACTTCTCCAGTCCTCTAGGTTAGTCTCCTCTATTTTCACTAGAACTTTATATAGATATTCTATAATTAAATCTACATGGAGAGATGTTCCTTTCATTATACCTTTGACAGTTGATCTTATCGTCTCCATGGATTTTTTGGAATCAGGAATGTTGATAGACGGTCTGGCATGATCATTTGCGTTGAACCAACAGGATGGGAGTTGAGCTTCTCTTCCTTCTACTAGTTTTCTAACAGAAAATGACTTGTTAGTACGAACACTTAGAACCTTGTTGTTTGATTGAGACATAATTAAAAGATTGAGGAAAATTCCTATTTGATGTAAAATTGGATGATTTTGTTTTTTCGATTTCTTTTAAATCCTTTCTCTTTGCAGTTTAGTTTAACATTTGTAGTATCCGAGTATTTGTTGTGGACTTGTTGTAAAATTAGCGAAGGTTTTCGAATTTTACTCTTCAAATTCTGCATAAAATTTTCGAAATCGTATGCTGAAAAGCTTGTTACAACACCCATTTCTTCTACACTTTTACATAAGTGAAGTAGGCAGTGAATATTAAATGTGACACTACTTTCTCCAAATAAAAGTGGGAAATCGCCTACAAACAACTCTATAATTTCGTTAGCTATTTGCAAATTAGATTCGAAGTTAACAGGAGTCGAAAGCAGCCGATAAGCTGAATATAGCAATCAGAATTCATAATAAAAATCATCGTCTACTAAGCCTTTCAATACGACAGGCCCCGTATAAAGCTCAAAATGGCGAAACTTCGTTGATTTTCATCTTATTTGCACCATTGGCAGATTTTTTTAATTTTTCTTTTAGTTTATTTTTTTCTTTTAAAATTTTTCTATTTAACGTTTTTGCACTACTTATTCCTCTATTTTCCATTTTGATTTAGAATTAACTGTTTATATTTTAGCTAATATTTAGTTAATTTTATGCTTGACACTTAACACAAATCGCAGCGATCCGCCTTCACGCACTTTAAGAAAACAACCGATGCAATAACTTAAAATTTCTTTCAAGTGACGCTGTTATTGAACACATGTTCATTTGTTTTCCGTTATTCCAAGCGCAAAGCAACAAAAATGCGCAACCACTTTTCTTTCTGCATTCTTTCTTTCATTTGAGAAGGAGTGTGGGAATTGGTTTGTAAGAAGCGATTAAAAGACGCGTAAAGATGTTGCTAAGAACCAGTTATGGCAGCACTTCTAATGGGAATCCTTGACAATTCTTCTACTGGGTGTATAAGAGAGTGAGCATTGCTTACATGCAAATTTGTTTTATTATTTTAGATTAAGCTTTAACCTGTTTTAGTATTTGCAAAACTCACCACTCTTGCCGCTTTTCACCCTTTAGTAATCTACTAAGCTAAACAGCTCTGATTGGATTTGTTCCAGTGACTCCTTTTGTCACAATTCTGCTAATGAGTTGCTGGAATGGAAAACAACGTCAACGCCTAGAGTCTGCGTAGAAACTTCGTGCAATTTATGCTCGAGTTTATGCGCAGAGGAAAACCAAATAGAAAAAACACCAACTAGTAGGAATGAAAATATAAATTTTAATACCTGTAAGATCTTACGTTTGATTCTTCAATAAGTGAAGATAAAATTCTCCAATATAGCGGTAGAATAAAATAAATATATGATGTAGGTATATATATAAACCGAGACTAGAGCTTTTAGAAAAAACAGCGTTTGCCGATGATAATCAATAGGTGACTAGCAAGAAGGCGGCAACAGCTCGTCGGATGAGCCGAACGAGCGGCTCGTCAGAGGATCGATACTGGAATATCGATCGATACTGGAATGAGTTTTTTTTCCCCCGTATGTATTATATACATGTATACATACTTTACCTTCACCAGACGTTAATGCAATGCTAATATATTATTTTTTAGCTAATTTTATGTCCTTTACTTTTAACTTTTTAGGTGCTTAATATTTATTTAATTTTTATTGTTTTTTCCCCCTTTTTTTTATATGACTTTATAAAGTTAAATTTGGAATACTTTATTTAATTTTAACACTACTTAACTTTCTTCAAATTATCTTTTTAAATATTTTTTCTGTAATTTTAAACTCACTATTTTTTAATTTAATACTTTCTTCAAATATTTAACATAGTTTAGACACAACTTCAGGAACATTTTACTATTTTATATATGAGTAAATCGTATAGAAATATTAATGAATATAGCCGGGAATCGCGAGTTTGTTGCGTTATTTCATACACGCGTATCAGCTTAGACAGCTAAATGGAGAAATTCTTAGTGGCTTGTTTTACAACGAGGTGAAAAAGCTTTTAGAAATACCTCATGTTCGGTCGTCGATGATGATATTTTTCCATATACGAGTATGTAAGTTGTTTAGCTTTGAGATGTTTTTTTTTTCTTTTGATTTAAAGTTCAATCATTACCACTATCTTGGGTAAAGTATTTGATAAAAAAAATGACTGAATTGTATTCTTTTAAATTGAGTACTGATACGTATATTTTTAACTTTAAGATTTTTCTTTTAAAAATTCAAGAGTACTGCACTCGGCGGAGGCTGGATCGGAAAAGACTCGCCTGATTCTTTTTTCATTTTCAGGCAGCTTTAATTTCAGCCATTACAAAATAGCAGTTTTTTTGTAGAAAAAATGGAAACTTGGAGGTAAAGAATAAAATGACGTTTTCTCGTTATATCGGCGTATGATAAGTATGAACTGCTGACCAAGAGATGGCGTTAAGGACAAAGAAGAGGAAATCGTATACATTTCTTTACACATATTCTTTTTTTATTACTTTATTTTTTCTTATAATTATTCTGTATCTCAAAATGCTTCAAGTGCCATCATTACCAGTTTCTATAGTCTTAAAATAATGTAAGCCAAAAGGAAATACTTAGAATTAATATAAACAATTGTAAAGTGTTCTAATTTAACCGATTGTAACGTTACAATGTTGCAATCGTAAAAGAAAGAAAATCAATACAGAAAATACTTGGAATTAATGGAAACAATTTTAATACGACCCAAATTTAATTGGTTGCGACATTACTACAGTGTCGCAATCGTAAAAGATGAAACAATAAAGTTAAATGCTAACAAAAAGAATGCACTTAATTATATGATTCAGCCTTTTGATTGTAGGCCCTCTGCGGCTTCGGTGGTGATTGCGTAGTGGTTGTTGTTGTAGCTGTTGTGTGTGTCGTAACTCGCGCCTTTACTTTCATAAATAAGCTAAACACTTTTGAGCTACCCGAAGCTAAATATCCGAAACTTCTTGGGTATCCGGGTATGGCCCAGGTAATTCGAACTACCTGGGTAGCCCGGGTACTCGAAATTCGAGACTCCTATAAATAATGCAAATATTTGTAGCTACTGAGCCCATAAGTAGTTACAAAAATTATATTCCTAGCTGTAGTGATGTTAAAGTTAGCATATTTATTTATTTATTGCATTATAATACAAATTTATATAAATAAACTTCAACCAAAAAAACAGAATTTTTCTCTGCATTTGAAGACAGAATTTTAACAAACAAAATAAATAATCAAATTAAAATCTTCTTTTATATTATTGCAATTTTTAGTATACAAAAAATCCAACACTGCAGACTGCAGTGAACATTTTTTCTTGGAGCGAATGGACATAAAAGCATGAAGTTTCGTTGCTTTTGGCGAATGTTGCTCATGTCATGCTTTGCTGGCCATTCGTGTCTCGTAGGTATTCGTAATCACAGGCGCTCGAACTCTATGCATTCGTAACCACAGCGATTGGTACATGAATTCGCACATTAATTTTAATGCAGAAGGCATATTCGAAACGCCATTTGAATGCACTCAAGCTGTTCTCTGGTGTGCATATCCATTTAATACACGTTTTGGCTACGGCTCGTGTTTCTCTCATGCTGCTGCGCCGTCGCACATAGGGAAATTTATATGAAAAAACTGGAAAAAATTACAAACACGCGGTAGGTGATTCCCCATGATAAGGTGAGTAAAAAATTGTACAGGGAGGCGTGTCGTAAACCGCCCCATGGGAGCTATAGGTCCTTTTTACTCTAGAACTAACACATATCTGAACCGATTTTCAAATTGATTAACATTTTGAAAAGTAAATTAAAAAGTCCTTAGCTATTAATAAAAATATTGTCATGGACTTACAAAAAAAAGAAAAAAAAATTTAAACGAATCTTAAGTAAAAAATATGAGTTCTTTTCTGTAAATTCAACGTTGAACCCAAATTTCTTAAAAAAAAAAAAAAATTTTCATAGTTTTGTGCAGTCTTTCTTTTTTCTTGCACAATTCTCTATTATATTTTATACATTATTCTTACCTGAGAGCAGCTATTTTTAGTATGAAAGCGATTTTTCGATGTTACCACTTTTCCCATCGATCCACAAGTAAAACAAGTTTAAATAAATATAAAACTGCGTTTATTAGAAAAATTTTTATTCATAATAAGAAGACTCACTACATGAGTGATTACATGTTTCGACATTTGCCATACTGTCACTATCGCTATCTGGCAGTAAATGAGGTATAGATGGACTCATAAGAGCAAGTGCCTCATGTGAAAAGGGCTCAGTTTTCTTGTGCCGCCTAGGCCTAAGGCTACTAATGTATGGATCTGAAGCTAACAACAATCTATTTAATACATCACGGTTGCAATCAACCTTTGAAAATTTTCGAGCAAATTTTAATCAATATTCACGAAAATGTTTGTTACGGGCCTCAGCTGCCTCCTCCGACAACTGCCCGATTGGCACTATTGCGTGCTTTATCACTTGGGCGCCGTGTATCAACACTTTGTGTATTTTAGCGGTGTCGGGAGCAAAAGCATCAAACTTGTCAGTGTCAATGTTGTTTTCACTCGAAATCACTTCCAGGATAATTTTAAATCGTTTTATTAAATCCAGATTGACACCAGTAATACGAGAAGAGCATTCCGCATCAGCAAAAAATCGTCGGGACGTGTTTCCATCATTCGAGTTGCCGACTCCGGCTCTCGGAATATCTACTAATAGTCCCATATCTTCTTTGAAAGCCTTTTGAATCTTCTCTTTTCTTTCTTTTACAATTTTCTTTTCTTCGTCAGATCTTATATAGTTTATAATCTTTGGAAGGCTGTCCACAAATATAACATCTCATGGTAGATGCAGTATCAGTTGCAGCATTACAGACTTTACCGTCTATCATTGTAAACACCATTACATGTTTTATTTTGCCAGTTCCAGTAGAAATAGTTACTTCTGTCTTTCTAAGGTGAGCAATTTGATTTTCAATGAATGCTATCTCATCTTTGATTACCTCTTTAGATTCACTAATTAGTGAATCTTCATTATAATGCTTCATTATAGCTTTATTCATTAGCTTCATTAGCTTCATTATAATGAAGCGTATCCATATAGGCCTACAGAACGTAAGGGAAGAAGGGACTGGGTTTTGCCATATGATTTTTCTCTGCTCTCCATGAATAATAACTACTAGTCTCAGAGGAACAAACGAGCTTTGAAAAATACTAGCGTCACTGTCAGTGTTATCTTGAAATTTTTGAAAATTCATATGACATTTCATAACACAATTTCCAGATTTAAGTCTTACAAAAATATAGATTATGTATAACGTGTATGTAGAACAATTTTAGTTCTTACAAATTTGTTCTACTGAATGTTAAATAAATTAAATTGTAAGCGTTTCTACTGTTTCTACAGTTAGTGTTAAAATTTATATGAGAAAGAAGTTCTGGAGAATCGAATACACCTGCTATGAGTTGGTGTAAATATGCGATATCTTCGATCCTTCGCTCACTCAAAGATTGCATTTTTCATACTTATTCTGGAATACTTAAAAGTGACTTTTTATTTTTGTTATGTAGGCTTGCAGATGCATTTCGTTTAATGGTTTTTTTAACATTTATATAATTAGCTTTATTTCCTTCAAGATATTTTTACTTTGCTATTCAAGCATTAAGTATTTTTTAGTTTTATACGTTAATGACAGTATAATTGTATTATGCTGTAAAACTTATAATGAATAAAAATCTAAATTCTAAATTTGATATTTTTATTATAACAAAAATTATAAAATTTATTTCTTAAAGGCAGGATACAAAATAATTCCTAGAAATTCCTAGTTCATTGTGTTGTTTAGTTAATTTTTATTTAATAAAATTTTATTCTTTGTTTTTCTTTTTGTGATATGTGCAATTTCAGTTTTAGTACTTGCGATATTCCCTCGTAGTGTAGTACTATATGCTTGGAATTTTCAAATATTAACTCATTTTCATCCTGAGTTTGCAATATAAAACAACTGTCTTCTAATAGAAAAAAAGAAGATTGAAAAAATATATAATCAAAACCTGAAAAAAATCTTAAAAAAGATATATTTACCGATGATGTTAAAAGTAAAAAACCTAAAAAAAAGATTACAAATCTGAAAAACCTAACAAAATTAAAGGATATACTTCTCGTCGTTAGAAGTGAAAAACAACCTATTAGACTAGCTGTGAAAGCACAAGGGCTTCCTTTAAAACGTTTTTTCGTTTACCGCCAAGTAAGCTCATTAGAAGGATTCAAATTTCATAGTGAAGATTTCAAATTTAGTGACTTTTATTTGTTTAGTTAAGCCTGATATTAACCCGCTTATTTTCGCTAAACCTACTTTAGTTTTTTTTTTTTCTCTACAGAGACAAGGGCGTTTTAGGTTTAAGCAATTAATAATAAAAAAAGTACACAAATTCAAAATAACTAAAAAAAAAGTACTTCAGAAAAATGTTATGTTAAAGATGTTTACAACAGAAAAGAATTAAATAATTGAAATTAATACTTCAAAAATAGAACAAAATATAAGAAAACAGTAATTTAATATTTTGTATGGCCTCCTCTAGCTTTAATTACGGCCTCCATTCGTCTTGGCATTGACGATATCAAATTTTGGCAATATTCCACAGAAATATCATTTTTCCAAGAATCTGTGATGGCAGATTTGAATTCTTCTTTGGTTCTGGAATTTTTCTTGGCGATTTTCAGCTTAAGAATTGACCAGCAGTTCTCTATCGGGTTTAAATCTGGACTATTTCCAGGCCAGCTCAGTGTTTTCAACTTCATTTCTGGATTTTTATTCAGACCATTTTTTAAACGGATTTTTATTGTTTCTTTCTGTTTTATTACTTATGCATTGGCAATTATAAAACAAAGGTGGCTTACTTTTCTAGCTCGATGACAGGGCGCAGAATCGTCCTGGAAAATTGGTTCGACTTTGACCGGAAATAGCCTATCAATAGAGGGAATCAGGTGGTCACTTATGACTTTCAGGTAACTCTCAGAGTTCATGGAACCATTGCAGAAAGCCAAGTCACCAACTCCATAGTAGCTGAGACATCCCCATATCATGTGACTGACGGGAAATTTGTGCCTGGTAACCACACAATCATCTATGAATTTTTCCCCCAGTTCTACGCCTGACATACCGCACTAAATCAGACTGGTTCATGTTGCACTTTGATTCATCTGTAAAGATGACACATTTCCACTCATTCGTAGTCCAATTTTTATGACCTTTCGCAAACTCTAGCCTCGCTAACCACATTTTAGTTGTTAACCCTGGCTTTTTACAAGGTCGTCTTGCCGATAATCCTCTACTCTCTGGCCTTCTCCTGACCGTTCGATCGCTTATTCTTGTATTTGTGATTTCAAGAAAATCGAACTTAATTTCGCGTGATGTTTTTTTCCTATCCTTAAGGCAAATATTTGTGAGAATGCGATCCTCACGCTCCGTCGTGCATTTGGTAATTTTTCCTGTACCGGATTTTCTTTCAGTATTACCAAAAATACTTAATTTTTTAATTATTTTTGCAATTGTGACATGGCTACAGCCAATCCGAATTGCAATTTGCCGAGTTGATAATCCTTCTTTATGCAGAGCAACAACAACACACTTTTGTCCTTCACTTAACTGACGCATCATGTTAACGGCATTAACTTGAAATTGAGACTGAACATAAAATGCAATAAAGAAAAGAAATGATGCAAAAACAACGTTGCCACTATATCTAAAAATAATCGTGTTTCCAAATTGTTGCTAATTTAACTACATTAAATAAATAAAAAAAGTTCTAAGGGCCGTTTTACAAACGAAATTACTATTTTTAATAGTGTTAACTTTTATCTGGCCAGTACGGTACATCTTTTTAGTCAAACACAAACTTTACAAATTTTACACAAACTTTACGACAGTTGAACAAAACTTATTTAACATCTAACTTTCTTGACACTTAGCTTAATAATAATTTTTTATTTGTCACGATTTTTCTATATATGTGTGCGCAGTTGTCAGTGTCTGTTTTGTAGTTAATTCTTTTCTCTTTTGTGTAGACTAATAATGTGTAACATTTCTAATGTGTAGCGTTTAAAGTAGTTGTCCTCTTGTTGTAAAATTTCAACACTGTCAAAGTCAGGTGTATGTCCATGTTCCGCACAGTGGGCTGCAATTTATAATTATTGACGATTTATTTATAATTATTAAATAGGCCATTATAATTCCAAAATAAAATTGCTGGGCATTATAAGTCACGAGAGAAGGAATATTAGGAGTATCATAAAAACTACTTTATATAATATGACCTTAATTCGAAGCAAACATTTTCCTCTTTTTTTTTTTTTTCTTTACGGTTTCATGATTTGTATTAACGCCTTGCATTACGCCTTGGTAAAATATAAAAAGTGATGTTTTGACTTAAAAGTTTCCAAAACATTCATGTTTCAAAATAATATATAATTTATAAAATATAGTTAGGTTTTAATTCAAATTCTTATATATTTTCTATATTGTTTATTAGGGTGGTTTTATCTCATAGGGTAAAAAAAAATGCCAGCATTTTTGAGGGGGCACCCCCCTAAAATGTTTCTTTCTGTCAGATTTTAGGATTGCCAAAGTTTGATCACGATTGAAAGATGTTAACACGTGCCACTGGGGCCTCAAATCTCGAATTTGAAAATCTCGATTTTTTGGCAGTTTGGCGACTTTGCTGACCCATATCTCTAGAACGGTTTAATATATTTGACCGTGTCATATATCAAATTGAAGGCGATACTGTTAATAATATTTGCCCCTCCTGGTGGTTGATGTTCTGCGGCCAAGTTGCAGGATCTTTTTCCAGAAATTCGGTGATAATGTTTAATCTCTTGAACAACAAGTAAGTCTCACTTGTGATTAGGGCTGGGAGACCTTTTTCTAGGAATTTCGGCAGTTGTTTTTTTTTAGTTTGGGTCGAATATTTCTGGAGCACTTCTCATTTTCTGCTGCTTGATTTGTTAAGATTTTTGTCGCCATTTCGCTCTTTACGGTGTTTTGCACTGTCGGGTCAAACAATGCCTGGGCAACAAGTTCAGGACTAAGATACCACAGGTGATTTATCATTTAGTAAATTCCTTTTTCTGATATTTTTTTGTCAATGCTTTTGTATTTCAATAGATTTTCAATGAGGTCTAGGTCTTGTTTTGGTGCTAAACACGCTCTGGGGGCGTTAAACCAGGCTTTACAGTAGACTCGAACGATGAAAACACAAAGTGCTTCTAGGGCCTCTTGTTCTTAGGAAGTCAGCTTAAACTGGTCACGGAAGAGTAGTATTTTTAGATAGTAAATAGCTTTTTCCATCCACCGGGCATGGTGTACTGGACCTGGAGACCTGAAGCGCACATATTTTCCGTCAAGATATCCAAGATATATCAATGCCAACTGTAACAGCTCTTTGTAGTCGTCTCTTGGCTGGCATTCCATTAGTTTTCCTTGCAGTTCTTCTTTGATATTCTTTACTTCTTCTTTGGGCAGTAGTTTTAAAACATTCTCGCCTACATCGAACTTGGATTTATCAATTGCCGACCATTCTTTTTGAAATCTCTTGAATATGTCTGGCTGAGGTCCCGATCTGCTTCCAAACTTGCAGTCAAAACCCCTCTCAACAAGACTTCTAAAACGTGGTGTGGGCACGCTAGGTACAGCAGCTCTCGACCTAACATCTGCTCCAGGAGATTGCACGCTCCATTGAGTCTCCCAGTATTTGATGCTGTTGTATCGAAGCACATAGTCACCGAGCTGGCAAGACCCCATTCCTCTAGACATTCGTACACTGCTAGGGCTTGTTCCTCCGCTGAGCTACTGTCAGTTTCAGGAACGCCCAGGAGTTGTTCTTTAGTCCCATATGATACCAGAACAGCAACCCGTTCTTTTTGCTGTGTTTTGAGGACACCTGGTAGTAGTTTTCCATCCCAGTGCACGCAAACAGCCTCGTTTTGGGGTATCTTAAGTCTGTCTTGAATTTGTTCCGGTTATTTTTCACGGCTTATTCTCTGCTGTTCACGGATAACGCTTCTGGAGATCTTATATTCTTTGGGATCCTCTCCGAGAGCATCTACTGTAGCCATAATGATACGAGTAGCGTTCCTAACGGACACCTTACAGCGGTCCATCAACAATGACAATTTCATATGATGAGCTGGATAGTCCATTAGAAAAATTTTGTCTCACCTCTACTTCTCATGCCAGATGTAGAAGCCATCACTTTTACGAGAAATGAAAGTGTTCACTAGAAGAAAGAATAAATGACACAGAATGACACTAACTAAAACAAAGAGTACGTGTTAGTATTTACCGACCTAATTAAAATAAAAATGTCTTTTGTAGTTAATATTTAGTGGGTTTTTTTTAAGTTCGATCACACGAACGTAGAACAAATTACGACTTTCACTGTTCAGCGAATACTTTTCAACTGACCAAGAAACAAAATCATAAAAGCAAGAATCACCTAGCTATCCTTTTCTTTTTTTAATAACAGACTCTGAACCCCTGGACTTCTACTTAAAAATTAACAATAGGTAGTAGGGTAACCCAATACATTTTTAAACTAGTTTGGTTTTACCTGCTTGGGGTCGCCAGTGATACAGTATGAGAAAAAAAATAGATACATACCTGACATTAAAAAAAACCATGTTGTTGTGGGTCTAAAATTAACGGTATACCATAGCAAACATATTTACAAATGTACGAGTATTTGTCCATAATAAGCAATAATAATACAAATATCACATCTTCCCTCTCAGGGGTACTTAGTCACGTTTTTAAGGACATTGGTTCTATTTTTTCAGTTTCAGTACTAGTTGCGTATTTATTGTGTAGACTATAAAATGTTAAAAACAGTATGGCCTTTAATTTGATGTATGACACGGGCAAATAGTTTTAGCCGTTCCAGAGATATGAGTCGCCGAAGTCGCCAAACTGCCGAAAAATCGAGAGTTTCAAAACTTTGAGGCCCCAGTGGCACGGGTTAACATCTTCCAATTGTGCTCAAACTTTGGCAATTTTAAAATCTAACAAAATGAAACTCTAACAATTGAAATGAAAGGGGGGGTGCCCCCAAAAAAATCCGACATCGATTTTTTAAAACCACCCTAATACCCACCCATCCAACAACAGCTCGCTAGAGCCCAGATAGTCTGGCTCTGCCGCACTGTTCCCACCCTACCGTGGAGGATTCGGGGCAAGTTAATAACTTAAGTTTAAATTTTTTTGATTAAGTTTGATTTTTCATATTGTAACGACTCCCAGTTTTCTGGGTCTATAGCTGGGACAGCAAAGCGGCTGTCCTGGGTCGTTGCAAATATTTTTATTCGCAGGCTCTAAATCCACAAACACAAGTGTTTCCAATCGTCGTTACAATTTATTTGGGTTTTAGGCAAATAAGGTTGCAAAAGTTACAAACTAGTCTATGAATACAAGCTATGATGTTACCCATGAATTAAATATGTATAATATAAATTTACTGAATTAAGTAATGAGTAAGGATAGACCTTATGCTTATAGTGATTTAAGTTGAGTTTACGGAAAGCAAGGATACAGTATGTAATAATAATAATTTGTATGATGCAACTTCACCAATCTTGTGAACGGTGAACTGGACGGACGTCGCGTTGCGGACGTTGCAGTGGGCTCTGATGGCGTTGAGTGTCTTTCCGGGACTTGCTGAAGTGTGTTTCATCTATGTGCAGGGAAAGGGTTGTGCCGGCCGAGTACCGGTTAATGGGGAAATGGGGAGATTTTTATTTAAGGTTGCTACTAGGAGTGGCCGAGTACTAAGACCCGCATCGGTTAGTAGGGAATAGAACTGATCTCCCGAAGAAGGGCCGAGTACCAAGTCACGCACCTATCTCGTGAAGTATTAAACAAATCTTCTGTAGGAGGGCCGAGTACCAAGATCCGCACCGGTTAGTAGGGAATATCTGCTTTAACTCTATGAGGATTAGGATAAAGGTGTCTAAAGGAGTGGCCCAGTACCAAGACCCGCACCGGTTAGTAGGGAATGTCTATTTTAACTGTATAAGGATTAGGATAAAGGTGTCTAAAGGAGTGGCCGAGTACCAAGACCCGCACCGGTTAGTAGGGAATATCTGCTTTAACTCTATGAGGATTAGGATAAAGGTGTCTAAAGGAGTGGCCGAGTACCAAGACCCGCACCGGTTAGTAGGGAATGTCTATTTTAACTATATAAGGATTAGGATAAAGGTGTCTAAAGGAGTGGCCGAGTACCAAGACCCGCACCGGTTAGTAGGGAATGTCTATTTTAACTATATAAGGATTAGGATAAAGGTGTCTAAAGGAGTGGCCGAGTACCAAGACCCGCACCGGTTAGTAGGGAATATCTGCTTTAACTCTATGAGGATTAGGATAAAGGTGTCTAAAGGAGTGGCCGAGTACCAAGACCCGCACCGGTTAGTAGGGAATGTCTATTTTAACTATATAGGGATTAGGATGAAGGTGTCTAAAGGAGTGGCCGATTACCAAGACCCGCACCGGTTAGTAGGGAATGTCTATTTTAACTATATAAGGATTAGGATAAAGGTGTCTAAAGGAGTGGCCGAGTACCAAGACCCGCACCGGTTAGTAGGGAATATCTGCTTTAACTCTATGAGGATTAGGATAAAGGTGTCTAAAGGAGTGGCCGAGTACCAAGACCCGCACCGGTTAGTAGGGAATGTCTATTTTAACTATATAAGGATTAGGATAAAGGTGTCTAAAGGAGTGGCCGAGTACCAAGACCCGCACCGGTTAGTAGGGAATATCTGCTTTAACTCTATGAGGATTAGGATAAAGGTGTCTAAAGGAGTGGCCGAGTACCAAGACCCGCACCGGTTAGTAGGGAATGTCTATTTGTAACTATATGAGAATTAAGATTGTTCTTGATAGCTGCAGTGGTATCTGTAAGAGGCTGTAATCCATACTTACTTTTTATATTCCAGGAAAAGATCACGAACAGGAAAAGAGCAGTTGCCGTGAGGTTGGAAAAATTATATATATTTTTTTAATCTTTCAAAATTAAATAAAATTAATTTCAAAACATCTCAATCAAAATTAATTATAAACAGTAAAAAACAGTTAACAAGCAAGGAAAGTACATATTTAGGAAGATGCAAGAAATGTACAGCGTGGGCCCTAATAACTGTCGCACTAATTTCTTCAACACAAAAAAAATATACAAAGCATTTTGGGCTAAAAACATTTTTATTTTATTTTTTAAATTGTTGACTTACATTTTTATTGAATTAGTTCAAATCTTTCACCCTTAACTTTTTTTACGAGCTTCAAACGCTTTTCGAAGCTATTACAGGCGGCACGAACGACTTCATCGGGTATTTCGTCCCAAATTTTTTGTAAGCGGCGTTTAAATTGTT
Organism: Coremacera marginata; assembly: GCA_914767935.1. Classification (NCBI taxonomy): domain Eukaryota; kingdom Metazoa; phylum Arthropoda; class Insecta; order Diptera; family Sciomyzidae; genus Coremacera; species Coremacera marginata. Next base: position 139,488,529 of record OU612047.1, on the reverse strand, counting down.
CCAATTTCATGTTTTTAAGATTTTTTAGTTTATCTAACATGTATCCCCATACACAAAAATCCAAAGGATTTAAATCCGGAGAAGATGGAGGCCATTCATCCACTGGAATGAAACAGGAAATATTGTCTTTGCACCAACGCTGAACAGTTTTGGCCTTGTGAGCCGGAGCAGAGTCTTGCTGGAAGCAATATGGCTCATTGCCAAAAAGCTCAGATGCATGAGGGTGAAGATGCTTGACAAGCACTTCGTCCAAATAGTATTGGGCATTGATTTTTACGCCTTTGTCAATGAAAAGGAGCGGGAGCTTGCCTTTTGTGGATATAGCTCCCCAAACCATAACTGATGTGGTGTTTTGGTACCGTTCAATAGCTTTTTTTTCTGCTGAAATGTCACACATCCTCGTTGCGTATACGCGGTCGTTCTGTGGATTGTGACTTTTTGCAGAATGAATAACTTCTCGTCAGAAAACACAATTTTGCAATTTGCGTGCCTCTGAAGGAGCAAAGCACTTCTTTCCCTCCGCATTTTCTTTTGCCGTTCTGTAAGACCATGAATCCTTTTTTTTTTGTAAGCTTTCATCTTTAAATTTTTTTTTATGACATTCCTGATGGTTTTGCGGCTCACATTTAGGTCCTTGGCCAATTGTCTCCCTGAAACTGCGCAATTTCTTCTAATTCGCTCTCGTACAACCTTCACCAGTCCTGAAGTTCTAACGGTGCACTTCCGACCAGGTTTTTTAGAAATTTCGACGCTCCCAGTTGCCTTATATCTAGCAATAGTGCGTTGAACGAATCTGCGGTTAACTCCTAAATAACGTAGGATGTTAACAATTTCACAAGTTTTCTTGCCTTGCATATGCAAGTTCTGAACAAGCTCTCTTTTTGCTTCCATCGCTCACAAACTTTTAATAAGAACTATTTCAACAGACAAACAGATCATTTGAATTCACAATTAATGTATAAAATTAAATTACTAACGGTAAAAAGTCTATGTATACTTTGTTTGGCACAGGGGCGCTTGAAAAAGGTGCGACAGTTATTAGGGCCCACGCTGTATATTTGCACGGGTCTAAACAAAGATAAAGGTAAGTGAATGACGCATCCGTTTTCTCAATCTTCAAACACACTCTTCCTCCTAGTTTCCCTGCTTTTACTCACTCTGTTGACATCGTCGACTTCGATCGACTCCGTCCAATTCCAGGCGTAGTTATTAATTGCTGTTCCTATTGCGTGAAAATCCGGTGAAACGCTGTCTTCGTTGCTGGCTGTGACGCTAGGTGTTCCTTGGTTACGGCGACGTGGCAGCAATGTCAAAATTATTCTGGCCTCCGTTGATGGCTGCTTAGAAGCGGGTACGTATATGAGCGAGTAGCTACTCCTTGCTGAGCAGCGACGTCGACGTTAATTTAATTGACTTCGAATTTACTCACTTATGCGGACTGCGTTTCACTATGAATGGATGATTACCAATTGTCCCGACACGAACCGATGTCTCGCCTTATATAGCGACAGACTCGCTGGTTCGAATCCAACCGGGAAGAACAAGCATATTCTCTCCCTTTTCCTGTCATTGCTGGGTATTGTTCGACGTAGTTGTGGCCAAACAAGTTGCACAAGAGTCATCAGTCATTAGTTTTATTTATTTAAAATATGTTAAGTTATATTCTCGTATGATACGAGCTTTAGTTCTATGTATTAAGTCTAGATTGAGTATTCGCATTATGTTTAATTTTAATGTTTCGTATTATGTTTGGTTTATTTATCATATTATGTTTAGTTTTATTTATTTATAATATGTTAACCCTCCGCTGGGTGAGTCAGCCGTTGCCCTTATATGCAGTACAAAGTCCCCAGGGACCTATTTGTATTTGTATGGAATTTTGTACGAAAACATTTTTTTTTTAAAATTTTTTTTTTGTTTTATTATTATTTATTAATTATTAATTTTAAATGCATTCCAGAACTTTTTTTATATATACTAACACTATGAATTTTTTGGAGTTTTATATGAAAAAAGCTTAAATAACTATTGTTGAGTAGATTGTCCCTCGTCCAAAATATTTTCTGTGCAGGTGTTGCATCGATTCATGAGTGTAGAATGCTCTGCACAAGCTGGATTGTTGCAGGAATTGCAATAGGACCTAGTTTTCCGCTGCCGTCCGTACTCAGAACGACATAGGCGACATGAAGGTCTGTTTCCTCTTGGCGCAAATGGCGGTGCAGCTAAAATAACTATCATACATTTTGCGCCATATGATCTATTCTGTTTTGTGCGACGGCCAAAATATGTCACCTTACATAAAAAAATGTTAAAAATAAAAATAAAGCCATAAAATTGATCAACAAGTTCACTTATTTAAAGGCATACAAATCTTGTCTTCTCCGGGGGGGGGAAACAGCATATTTTATGAGCCAATATTTCTAAGTCATTTAAGGACAACTTGGTTCTTGATGAAGTGGTCAACTATGCTATTTGCGACGCTTTGTTGGTGGTAAGGTGTAAGCGTTTTATTGCCGCAAAAATATTCAATTGCGTCCTGACCTCATGGTGTTTGCTTAAGAACATGTTGCTGCAAATCCATCTAATAATTTTGAAAATTAAAAAAGTTGTCGGCAGCGATTGTTTTCCATTTTTCTTTATTTTCTTGGCATACCAAAAAATTAACTAAATATAAATAAATTCAATAATCATCAAAACATGAAAGAAACTTTTTAATTTTTTCATTGTCTTAGCCTCTCCCTAAATTTGGCCTTTTTTCCGATGACGTTGCAGGTTGGAAAAATTTTCTGCAAGTCGGCCTCAGTAAGAAATGGCAGCTCTTTAATTCCTACACCTGCATATGATTTTAAAAAAATAAATAAAAAGTTAACGTTTTGGTTGCATTCATACCCTGCACCTGTACAATCTCAAATATATATATAAAAATCGAATGGTGTCCATATGTTACTCCATCACTTCTGAACCGTTCCAATGATGTTATTCAAATTTGTAAAGTGTGTTTGGCCAGTCATGACACGAGTTTTAAAACTTCTTTGTACAACATCGGATAAGCGGCTCTAGAGATTTTGCAAAAATAGTGGATCCCCTTTAGCCCATACGATTTGTCATATGAAATCTTAAAAAATCAGTTCTCAGAATGGAGGCACCACTTGGTGATATCTTTCTAATAGAAAACTTCGACAGGCATTGAACAAGCGGGTGTGGCTCCGACCATATAAGCCACATTTTTGATATCGAATAGCTTTAGAAGCAAAAATCACAGAACATTGAAACTCAGAATGGAGTTACAATATTTTTCCGATTTTCACACTCCTTGGTAGATTCCAAAATGTTGCATAGTCTTAATCATACCTTTTTTCTTGTGCCAATAAACAATTTTTGCATATGTTTGTACTCACCTGTTAAAGCTGGATGCATTTCTTGAAGTTCCCAAGTTTTTAAAATGTCCAGCAAAGTATTGCCTTCATTGCATCCAGCCATACTTATAAACAATTTGTTAAAAAGTCTTAGACGCACGAAAATTTTGCAAGAAAATTATACAATGCACATTTGCCGAAATGAACCACGTGAATGCATTACTACTCGTTGTGTTCGAAACGAATACAAACACGAGAAAGTGTATTCGTTGAAACCATGATACAATACTTACAGGTAATATAAATACAACTGACGTAGTTATCAAAAAAGGGCATATATTACCAAAATAAGGTGATGACAAATAGCGGTATTCCTTTTCTTAACATAAAAGTGGAATTTTTCTTGGGAGGAGCAAAATTATTTTTTAAAACAGCACAATTTAAAAAATTCGGCTTATTAGTTAAGTTTTTCATTGTCTTAAAGAAAAATAAGAGAAGGGGACATATATTAACTCTATAATATGACTTTATTCAACCAGATTTGTTCTATGAATATTCAAATGTGTCAAAGTAGGATTATAACAAAAATAAATGAAAATAAATCAAAACGACACATTCGGATATTCATTCATAAAACATATCTGGTTGAACAAAATCAGATAAGAGCGTTAATTTATGTCCCCTTCTCTTATTTTCTCTATAAAACATTGGAAAACTTCTACTACTTCTACTATTTTTTTCGCATCTCTTCCATTTATGTTTAGTTAATTTTGTTGTAAATTATTGTTCTATGATCTAAGCGCCACCATTTTTGTTGTGAAGACAGGTGCTTTTAACTCGTCTGACAAGTGTTTTAGTTGGTCAAGAGATAATGAAATTTTAGTGAATTATAAATTTTCGGGACTTTGTTTTTTTTTTTAAATTTTGCGTTATCGCGATCTAAAAATTTATTTATTTTTCCAATAGTGTATTTAATAAGCAACGTTAGTGCATATTGAATATATAAATTAAATTAATTTTCTGTAAAAAATTATCAAAAAAAAAAATTATAAAAAAAGGTGTATAACCAGGTAATTTGTATGTACAGAGAGTAAGATGCACTTGCAAAAAAAGTCGTAGAATAAAAGTTGTTCAGAATTCAAAGTTTCATAACATATATATTTATATCCTGCCAATCAGAAAAGTTGGGCATTTAAGGGTTAAATTGTGCTGTTTTAAAAAATAATTTTGCCTCTCCTAAGAAAAATCCTTTTTTATACTAAGAAAGGACCTGCTTACACCCGCCTCACTTCACCAACTCATTTTATTGTGAAGCAGCTACCAAATGTTCACACACATTACCTGCCGCACTTTAACCTTGAACAATTCAATCAAGAACTCTTCGCTGTGGGAGTTCTATCGAAGCTTAAATTTTGGTTTTCTTGCACTAAAATATCTTTATTAATATTTAAATCAATTTTCACAAATGAATATTGCGCAACTAACAGAAAAAAATACAAATGACAAATGTCAAATCAAAGTGAGTCGCAGAATTTTCAAAAATTTTAAAATTCTTGCCTCACGAACATGCCATCTTCCCACTTCCTCAACTCTTCTGTAGACGTCAAAGCGTGTCGGATGAGTGAGGCCATCGTAGACAGGCACAGAAGCAATACCGTTATTTGTCATCACCCACTTTTGACAACAATTTCAGTTGTATTTATATAACCTGTAATTATTGTATCATGGTTTCAACGAGTACACTTTCTCATATTTGTATTCGTTTCGAACACAACAAGTAATACATACTAGAAATCAACAGATAAATTCGACAGTGGAAATTTGCTTAAAACCGTTTATTTAACGAAGAAAAATGTTAACTTGAACGGAAATCTCTCAAATGAACGGTGTTTGAAAATAACAGCGACCGACTGTTAATATCACAGTTAATATTTTTCTGAGTGTATTCGTGTTTTTGAAAATTTTTTCAAAAAGATATACCTGCTTCAATGTTTCTGTCTAAAATTGTTTTGAGGAGACATCGCAGTGCAACATCTTTTTTGCTATCATCTTTCTTCAGGAACATATAAAGTTTTTAATTTTTGGCATCCACGATTCTAAAAACCCAATATGTTTTGGAAAAAGCACTGTGTCAATCCCTGTCTATCTGTTCAAATATTAAAAAAAACATGTATTTAATGTTAGGTGGTAAATTGCACCCGAACTAAGGAAAAGAAAAAAACAATCTGGTTTTTTAAAGAACTCCATAGAAATAAAGAGAAAAACCATTTCTTTTTAATTCAAAGGGAAAGAAATTGCCTACAAATCTATGCCAGTTGCTGGATATAATAACTATGAGTTGTTTTGGCCAAAAAAAGTAAAATTTTTTAATATTGATTATTCAGATTTTTGACTTTATCCAGAATATCATACCAATAGTAGCCCAAATTTTTGTTTATATTCTGGCTATAACTTAAAAATCTTTGCCATACTTTGACATTCCATATAATTAAGAAAAACAACTTCACTTGCTTTCCAAATGTAGACTAAACTTTATTTTTCAATTCTTTTCAACCTTTACAAACTAAGCTCTTAATATCTAAGTCAGCATAAAATTGTTGTTGCTTGGTTTGTTTTGCCGTTATCGAATGTATTCTACACAAGCGTAGGATTGCTGACGCTTGGCCTTTTTTTTAAGCGTGGGACAGCAGCTGCTGAACGGAAGCAGACTTTGCTTATGTTGAATATATTCGATAGAGTCTGTTTATTTTGTTATTGCATAACTCCTCCAACCCTTGGAATATTTGCACTCCTTGCAAATGGATTGGGATTTTTACATGACTTATTTTTTATTATTACTGTGTTTTGTTTTTTATTCTTACAGGTTTTTGTCTTATAGATAATAATAAAAATAATCGTTAGCGATAAAATTATTACAATTGTCGAACCCGTGGTAGTTTTATTTTGGAATTCAATGTATTTAATTAATTCTCTATTTTTAATATTATCGATGTGGAGTTGTTCCAAAGTAAAGTTATTAATTATTTTGGTAAAGTTAACATGAATTACTGGCATAAGTATACTACTAGTAAAATTCTCAATACGGTTTTCAAACATAAGCTCATTTAGTAGCAATCTACATTCACTGAATTTTATAATGTTGTTGTTTTTGATTAATATGTCTTCTTCAATACAGTTTTGATCGATTTTAGTTAGTTCCAAATTTTTTGTTACAATTAAACCTTCATTTAGCTCTTCAAGTGAGGATACATTGTTATTCTTTAATTTACATACATTACTTAGCTTTAGGACATTTTTTAGACAATCATTATTATGAATTTTTAAAGATTTTTTTGTAATTACATTCTCTTCACTAAGATAAACTTTGTTTTGTTGAGTTATTACTCTAGCAATTTCATGATCTAACTCTTCTTTATTTTCATTTGGGATTGGAATAATTAATGCGTTATAATAAATTTCAGTAGTAAAGTTTGGTATACTGATGCAAAATATAAGCGCGTTTCCAAAGTACAGTACGTTTGACTTAATGAATCTTAGTTTGTCAATAGTTATGTTAAATTTATTCTTTTCTTGATCAGTCATTATGTCATGTGGGAGTACGTTGAGCTTGCTCATTAAAATAGTATCCATTATTTTGTCTAATTGCCTGTTTATAAGTATTAAGTCTGAGTAAATCTGAAAAATAAATTTGGATTTCTCCGCAAAGCTAAGGACTTTGTTCGTCATAATAGTTAGATTTCCAAGAAATTCATTTAGTTTTACCTGTTGCTTGTTAACGTGTTCGGTTACTTGTTTTAAGTTTTTTATTAGATCATTATTAATTATAACTTGTTTGTTGATTTGATCAGTCATTTGTCTTGAGTTTTTATCTAAGTTCTGCAAATGGCTGTAAATTTCTTCGGCGTCATCATTGTCCATTGTCCCGTATAAAAATTTTATAGCTTTCCCAGCAATATTAAATAATCCTCTTTTACCACGCTTTTCCGTATGGGTAACAGGGATGATTGTATTTAAAGTATTATTTGCTAGCACTAATTCTCTAGTCAAAAAGTCAAAGTCATTGCTGTTGGGCATGTTTAACTGTTGAATGTTGTTTTCAAGTGTCTTAAGTATGTTACTGTATTCGCTTAATTCGACTATGTGCAAAATCTTGGTATAGTTTTCTACTATTATTTTCTGTTCTAATCTGAGTACTGTAAATCCATACTTGTTGTCCACTGGCAATATCTCAATGAATTTTCCCAGAGTCAGGGGAAAAATTAAAAAGAGAAGAAACATCTGAAAAAGAGCAAATAAATTAATTTGTTTGGTAGTTGTACTTCCTTTTAAGTTGATTTGCATAATATCTAGTGTTCCGTTTCGTACTAGTGTCTATAATGTAGTTTCCATCTCGTTTATAGTTAACAAGTTTTTTGTATTTGGGTGTATTCTTCCCTATGGCCCTATTCTGAACTATATTTCCTACCAATTCAAAATTACTTCTACGATTATCATTTAATTTGTTTGTTCGCGTTCGCTTTTCTTCCTCAAACCGTTGTGCTAGATTGCTAATCTGATCACTAGTTAGATTGTTTTCAATAAAATCGATAGGTCGCATTTTCGTAGTTGAGTGAATGGTGTTATTGTATACGGTGATTATCTTAAAAATTTTATCATCTATGCTGTCTGTACATTTTTCGACTTCCAAAATCCTTAGATGTTCATTAAGAGTACCATGAAGCCGCTCTATATCTGAATTTCCTGTTTTATTGTGAGCTGTTGTCGCATGGGAAATAATGGAATTTTCTTTAAGAAATAGCTCTACAGAGTTATGGAGGATGCATCTTTCGTTATCGAAAACTAGCTTTTTCATCTTACCGAGAAACCGGATGCGTTCCTTTAGCGTGTAAAGTATTGATACCCATGTTCGATCCTTTAATTTGTGCGCGGTTGCGTATTTACTGAACTTATCTATAGTTGTTAAATACATTATATTTCTGTAAGGAAACCATATGTCGATGTGGACAATGTCATTAAAGTTACTTGGCGTTTCCGTTATTTTCAATGGAATTTTAACTGGGTGGCGGTCATGTTTTGCTAGTGAGCATGTCTCACAATTATTTACAAATTTTGTTATTAATTTTATTAAGTTTGGGTAGTAATATTTCACTTTTAATTCATTAAAAACTTCTTGAATTCCTCTATGATTTTTCTTGTAGTGCTCTTCTTTTATCAGGGATAAAATTTGTTCGTCATCGGTTATGTCTATTAGTTTAATATTGGACTTTAATAGTTTTAAATTAACATTTCTTGAGAAAAATTGGACAAAAATATCTTGCACCCGTATAAAAAGTTGGTCATCTTCGCAGTAGATGCACATTGTGCCTTTATCTTTCAAAACCTTTTGTAAGATTACTTTTAAATTACTTTTTTCGTTTACAGTGATATAGTTGTGAGATTTTGCGTTCACGGTTTTCGTTAGAATTTTTTCTATGTTTCCCTTTTGTATGTAAATTTGATTTCTATAAATGTTTATAGGTTTTTCTGTAATATGAATGTAATCTATGTCGTCTTCCGCTGCACTATGTATTGTTGCGTCCGTAGAATTAATCTCAACATTATCACCTTCTGAATCCTCTGAGTTGAACAAAATGGCGTCAACGACTTTTCCATCATTACCATGATTATCTATTCTACTTAACCCGTCTGCAACTTGATTCGTTTTACCCTTAATATAGGTTATGTCGAAGTCATATTCGTTTAACATGATCTTCCAGCGTTGTAATTTCAGATTTGGCTCTTTTATGTTATGTAACCATATCAGCGGTTTATGATCGGTACAGATGGTAAACTTCCTTCCGTATAAATACGTTCTAAAGTATTTTACTGACCATATAATGGCGAGAAGTTCCTTTTCAATAGGCGAGTACCTTTTTTCATGTTCGTTAAGCGTTCGCGATGCGTAGCATACTGGGTGGCCATTTTGGCTTAATACGGCCCCAATAGCAAAGTTCGACGCGTCCGTTGTCAGTGTAAATTTCTTTTCGAAATCAGGACACTTCAGTATTGGTTCGGTAACTAAAAGCGTTTTCAATTTATTAAATGCAGATAGAAATTCAGGATCGCATTTATTTATTTTTGAATCTTTTTTCAAATATTTAATTAAAGGGTATGCCACCTTGGCGTAATCCTTAATAAACTTCCGATAAAACCCGGTGATACCTAGAAATTGTTTGATTTCCTTAACTGAGGAAGGCACTTTAATTTTTTGTATTGCCTCAATCTTTGTATTGTCGGGTTTAATTCCGTCCATGGTAACTACATGGCCTAAAAATTTTGTCGTTTGTGCTGCAAAATTGCACTTATCAACCTGAATTTTGAGATTTTTCTCTCTAAGTTTTTTCAAAATTTTAGAAATGGCTACCAAGTGTTCTTCGAAACTTGTTGAAAATATAAGAATGTCGTCCATGTAGACCACACATATCTTATTTATGTAGGGTTCTAGAATACAATTCATCAACCTTTGAAACGTTGATGGGGCATTTTTGAGCCCAAACGGCATTCTTAAGAACTCATAATGTCCACTGGATGTGGAGAAAGCTGTTTTATGGCTATCTTCAGGTGAAACCTCTATCTGGTGAAAACCTTTCGCCAGATCTAGAGTTGAAAAATAGTTGCACTTTCCAAGCTTATCGAAGAGTTCTTCCATATTTGGTATGGGAAACCTGTCGTCTACAGTTTGCTCGTTTAGCTTCCTGTAGTCTACTACAAGCCTCCATTTTTGTTGTCCAAATGAGTCTACTTTTTTTGGAACAACCCAAATGGGTGCGTTGTAAGGGCTATTACTTGGTTTTATTATTCCTTGATTCAACATTTCCTTTATTTGTCGATCTACTTCGCGTCTATGAACTTCGGGGTATCTATAACATTTAGCGTAAACTGGAATATCATTTTTCGTGAGGATTTTGTGTTTAATCTCGTTAGTCATAGAAAGGTTATCACCCTCCCTAAAAAATACGTCCTTGAATGAGTTCAATAAATTTTTAAGCTTATTCGTGTCTTTCCCATTTAAGTGTCGAGCAAAGGTTTCTACTGGCATTTCGTTAAAATATATCTCCTGATTAAAAACAAACTCGTTATTTTTAATATTTCTATCATAATCTTCTTCTTCTTTATTAAGATAAATTCGGTTTTCTGCGTTTCGTGTTTTAAGTAGTCGGTTCTTATAGTCAATAACCGATTCAAGTTTGTCTAGAATGTTGTTACCTATGATTCCATCGAAGTCGTTATGGAAATTGTGTTCTAAGAATTCTACTTTATAACTCTTGTCTTCTTTGAATTCATTAAAAATAGGGATACTGTAACATATATGTGTTCTAATCTCACAATTCAAAGCTTTAAGTGATTTACTTGGAATTGGAACTTCCCATTTTTTGTTACAAATATGAGGATTTATAATACTTTGTTCAGCACCACTATCGATAATAAACTTCATATTGCGTATATCGTTTTTTATTACTATATAAGGTAGTTGTTTTCTGCACTTGACCGAAAATTTGTCTGATTTCTGTGTGTACGTGGATTTTCGAAGCCCTGTTGTGTTTGGTTATTACCATCTAATTCGTTTACTGATATATCCATTTGCTCCACGACATTGTTTGAATGGTTTGCTCTACGATTACTACTGTTAAAATTCCTCGATTGGAAACTATTGCCTCCGTATCTTGGTGCGTTATTCCTATTAAAACTACTATTTCTTTCATAGTTGTTAAATGTATAAGAATTTCGATTTTGGTCTGAGTTAGAGGGTCTATTTCTTTCATAACTATTTGTCGTATTAAAATGTCTAGGTTGGCCTCCGCTAGGGTACCCGTTCCTTCCGTAGTGATTTGTCGCATGATCCGTGTTGGAAAACCTGTTCTTTTCGTCCTGTTGTCGAAAAAAAGTGTTATTACTACTCGTATTTTTTTGTTTGTTTACGTTAGAGCTAGTCCTATTGTCATTAACTAAATTGTTACCTCTTGGTTTTGTATGACACAAATAGTTAAATCGTGCTAATAAGTCGTAAGCATCTTCCATGCATTCTGGATTTTGACATCCAATTAGATTCTTTGCTAAAGGAGGAAGACCCTCTACAAAATGTTTCATTGCTAGTCTTTTTATAGCAGCTATTTCGTATGAGGTATTGTCCTCATTTAAATTTATTGAGTTTATAATTCTTGCCAACAGTGAATTTATTTTGTTATAGAAATCTTCTACAGTATAGGTGCATCTAGACACCATTAGCTCATCTAACAGTTCTGATGTCGGCTCTCTTTCCCCATGGCTTTTAATTAACGCCCGCTTAAGGTCAGTCCAAGATTCTAATCTGCCTTGCCTTATCAAAGTTTCCTTGGCTTTCCCTACAATTTTGTCGGAAATGTAGCCTAGAACCACTAACTTGAAATCATTGCTTAGAGTTTCGATCATTGGTATCATTGCTTCAATTCTAGTTATAAAGTTACTTAAGTAAAATTTGTTTCCATCAAATGGAGTCATAAAGCTAATGCTTTTTGCAATGTATTGTAACGTGTTTTGTACTTCAGAATTCATTGTTATCAATTTTTTTTTTTTTTTTTCACTAAGAATAACTTATTCTATACCTTTAATTCGAACTTAAATCTTGTACTGCAACTCAATGGCTCCTCTCCGCATTAAATTGGATGCTGCTTTGTGTTGTTGTGGTTGTTTTCTAAATTTGGATGATGTTTTAATTCTCGTTGAAACTTGTTTGTAGAAGTTGTTTTGATCGAAAAGTTTTCCAGGGTTATTTGTTAAAGTATTTTCGTTACTGATTAATACTTCTCACAATTATTACAGTAATACTGCACTGGTTTAAAGATGACTAAAATTCTTTGAATGTTTGTCTTTCGCTTGCGTTTTGATTTGTTCTAACGATCGCTGCATTAACACTGCGTCGATTTAATTCACAATATTCCAGGAAAGTAAACAATTTAACTGCTTAACTGGATTTTTCCTTTGACCATTTCTGCACTACAACTGCATTAAAAATGTCATTACTCAATTGTCTTAGTTACAATATAACTGCACTAATTTTATGGCCGAATACCGACTGCGCCAATTAAGAAAAACAACTTCACTTGCTTTCCAAATGTAGACTAAACTTTATTTTTCAATTCTTTTCAACCTTTACAAACTAAGCTCTTAATATCTAAGTCAGCATAAAATTGTTGTTGCTTGGTTTGTTTTGCCGTTATCGAATGTATTCTACACAAGCGTAGGATTGCTGACGCTTGGCCTTTTTTTTAAGCGTGGGACAGCAGCTGCTGAACGGAAGCAGACTTTGCTTATGTTGAATATATTCGATAGAGTCTGTTTATTTTGTTATTGCATAACTATATAAATTTGTTTTATTCTGTGCTGACTACATGCTTGCTGGATGGAATCAAACTGCCTACAAATTGTCAAATTTTATTTTTTTTATATTAATTTCTGCATTCTCTTCTCTTGGACTTTATTAAAAATAAATTATGTATTCATTTGAATATTGAATAAAATTTTCTTTAAATATTTACCCATATGCACCTTTTTTTTTGTATGGCCTTCTCACTGATCACTAAGCTGGCGATCAGGCTTATCTAAAAATCCTTTTGCACATGTTCAGGGACTTCACCACTTGAGAAAGATCGGGAGACCAACCACGCAGGCAGCATATACTGCTGCGTGGTGCCGCCTTCAGTTACCCTCGTGAGTGAATTCATCGTACACGACCTCTCCACACACGTGAGCTGTCTGTTTGTAGCGGAGCGAATTAGAGCCACGACCGAATTACAAAAACGAAAATAAACGAATGCGTCTGGCAACGCTGAGCGGTGAGGCCGACCAGGGAAGCAGCAGCACTGACTTTGCATTTGTTTTGAGGGCGCACGTTGAATGCGCCCCTGTGGCTTTCGCACAGAAATTTAGTCAGGGCGCCTGCTTACCTCAACCGACGCCACCGCTCCCGGTCAGGTGACCCCCGGACCCGAAGTTGGCCACAACTGCACGTGCTGGTTAGCCTATGTGCTAGCAGTTCGGGAGTGATGGGGGGGTTCGTGGCGGCCAACCCCGCGTACCTTCGCCGTACAAATATTTCACGTGCATGACAAAAAAAATATCGCATCGGGATTCCAAATCAACAAATTGGGTTGAAGTAACCGGACCTGAAACGATAGAAAATTAACTAAATAAAATAGAAAAGGTTGGGAGCCCCTGGCTCATCCATTCACCAACCAACACTCGAGCCAGATGTTCAGGCTCAGCCCACGCATCCCTCCCTACCATGGAGGACCCTGGGGCGAAGGTCTTAGTCCTCCCCTATCGCAACCATTCTCTCCCTAACCAAATAACAACTACTTTACATGTTCATTTTATACATAATTACATTTTTATTATATATCATACAAATTATTACTATTAAATTTACATCATTAAATTAAAGGTACGGTAGGTTTGAGACCTTCTTCTAATTTTTGAACTTGAAAATATATTATTTTTTTTTTTAATTTATCAAAAATAAAAAAATCTCGTTAATATTACTGGTGATTTATTTTGTGTTTGGGTTTTCAGTTATTTTTAATTTAAGATAATCCCAATTTAAAATTTTTATTTTTAAATCAAATTTTATTTTTATTTTTAAATAAAATTTTAATTTATTTTATTTGATTTTTTATTTGTTTTATTTAATTTATTTTAAAATTTAGATTTTAAATAAAAATCTTTCTTTAAAATGAATTTTCATTATATTTTTATATTATTTATTTATTATGCTTGTTATTATTCTTATTAGTTATTAGTGTATAATTTTATTATTTTCTTTTGTTCAATTGTATTTAAATTGTTAATTTTCAAATAAAACTTTATTTAAATTTATTTTTAAATATAATGTTTATTTAATTTAATTTTTTTTTGTGGATAGAAATTTTGTATGTATATAAATAAATTTATTTGTAAATTTACTTGTTTCTTTTTTATTTTATTATTTTATTTTATATTTTTATTATCATTTTATTTTAATAAAAAAAACTCGTTTTATATTTTTATTTTAATTTTCATACAGATTAATTTTAATTAAGTTTATATTAAGTTTATGTATTAAATTAGCCTTAATTGAGATTTATTTAAATTTATAATTAAGTTTATTTTAAATTAAGTTAGTCCCAATTAAGTTTTATTTTAATCAAATCTAGTCTAACATATTTTTTTTTTTTCGTACCGACCCCATTAAGTCTTCTATTAATTAAGTTTATGTTTAATTAACTTTATAATTAGGTTGAGTAATAATTAAATAAATTTTGTTCCTTAATCGAGTTAAGGCCCAATTAAGTTTTCGACTAAGTTAAGGTCCAATTACATCAATCTTAATTAAGTTTAAATTACGATTACTTTAAAGTAAATTTAGTTTCGATAACAAAAAAAAAAAAAAAAAAAAAAAATCTTAAGCATCTCATTTTTATAATGATATCAAAGAAAAACCTGGTGGTATCCTGGCTGCGCTGATGGTGGCAAGCTTTTGATAGCTCTACTACGGGCCGTCGTAGTTGTTGTTGCTGGGTGGTCACTTCTGTGCGCCGCGGTGTGCAACAGCTGGCAGCTGTTAGTGACGATTGTTGTGGGCCACTGTAGCGCTTTAGGTCAACTGCTACTTTGGGTGTTTTTGTGGACACGTTTGTGCGCCGCGGTGCGCAAAAATTGTGTGATGGATGTGGTCACTTTTGTGCGCCGCGGTTTGCAAAAATTGTGTGATAGATATGGTCACTTTTGTGCGCCACGGTGTGCAACAGCTGGCAGCTGTTAGTGTTGCAGCAAATGTTGCCCGTTTGTTTGCTGCTGCTCCGGCTGCTGGGTGACGGGGTGGTGCGGTGCGTGGTAGCGGTGCTGCATAAAAAATATAATTTTTAGCTTGAAAGCTGGCTGGCGCACCTTATGCTGGGCACTCTTGCGCCGAGCTGTCAGGGTTGGTTTTGGGCCTTTGCTGATGCTGATGGTTTTTTTTTTTCTCTGTTGCTGCCACTCGCCACGAAGTATCCCAGAAAAGAATTTAATTTCGCCGGAAGTTCGCCCATTTGCCAAAACTTGTCCATTTTATTTGACATTTAGCAAATATGTCGAATGGGAGCGTTCCGAAACTTGAGAACCATAGCTGAGGGTGCGCTTAAACTTGAGAGCATTTGCTGAGAAGTGCTCTTAGAACTTTACATGTGGGCATTTCCATGTCATCGTACGTGACATTTGTACACCTACAAAGTGCAATAAATTGTGCAAATATAGGAGCAACTCTAAAAAATTTTGTCGTTATGTTCCATTCACAGGGGACTATATATGAAAAAAAAAATTAATACATTAGGAATTCTGTTGTCGAAAATATCGAGGGAAATAAGAGCATATCGTTCGTGACGTAAAACGGAAGTAACTTTGAGGTGCATGTAAAAATATGCGAAAATCTGCGAATTGTGTGAAGCTTTTTTGTTATTGTAATTTTTTAAACTAAGCCAAATATTTTTCCTTTAGAATACGTAGTTTTTAAATATAAAAAAATTTGTTGGTGATTTTATAATGAAAAAAATTTAATATCGTTCGTGACATACCGTACGTGACAGATTTTTCTCTTATGTGATTCTTAAGTAATAAAATATATGTTTTGTAAATATATGCATACAAAAACTTAAAAACAAACAAAAAATAGTTATTCAGTGATAAAATCAATAAAAACAAAATAAAGGGTTAAATTCATTTCTTACTATATACTATGTACTTGTACTAATTAAATTATTATTTTGTCTCTTAATGAATACGCAGTTCGAGAAATATTTATATATTGACTATCGTGATATGCAAACGTATGAAGTTTTTTTATTTTTGGAATTGGATGGACATTTTGCCATTTTTCATTGAGAAGAGAAGAAAGGTTTTCAATCTCTTCGGCAGCAACATACAACAAATTAACTCCTTCCACATATTTATGAGCACATTCATAAAATGAGAAAGCATCTGGCAATATTAATTCATTTGCTTTCACAACTTGCCAGACCTTTCTTTTAACAATTGCACCAATTCCATCAACTGCACCTTTACCATGTGATGTTGCAAAGAAGTTCCATTCTAAATATTTGCAGCTGAATTCGTTTACGAAAGAAGGAATACTTTTCAATATGAATTTGTTTTTGAACTGAGCGCTACTCCCATCGGAAAAAATGTAAATAGATGATATGTCTTTATATTCTTCTCTTATTTGCAGCATAATTTTCGTGATGAAACAATAAACGTCAAACTTGTTATGCGTTAATTTATCGCTAATAATAGCAAAAGATTTACTTTTTCCAAAGAGCCACGCAACGCACGTGAAAATAGTGACCTGTTGATAGCTGAAGTGAGCATCTTGAATTTCATTTTGATTAACCAATCGATAGTTTTCAGCGAAGTCTATTTGAATAACCACTTCACCAGGCGTAACATTTATCTTTTAATCATTAAAATATCTTTGCTGGCATTGCTTTACGAAACTATGCAGTTTGAAGATCGGCAGTTGAGCTTCTATTTCACGAATTAGCTCCGACAATGTACCGATCGTGTAGCTTAACGTTAAACGGTTATCAATTTTTCTCCAATACTTCCATTTCAAATTGTTTTCCATTTCTTTATGGAAACGTAGAGGGATCAAATCATGTTCTATATCTCGCACGCAATTCTGACAATTTTCAGCCATACAATTTTCATCCAGTACATTGCAACAGACTAATTGTAAGAACCTATCAAATGTATTTGGAAACGTTGGTATAGCTTTTGCACAGGACTCCAACAAAAACGCAAAATTTGCGTGGTATTTGCAAACACACATATTGTGCGGCATTTTGTCTATTAACTGTATATAGCTAGGTCGGTGCTGATAAAAGAAAGATTTTCCAACACTTTGTATGGTGAACTCGTTTTTGTATAGTTGGTAAGCTTCTCCAACAGTCAAAAGCATAAAGCGTTTAGGAACTATTTTCCCATCATAGATAACTGTGTCTTTTCGGCCAGGAGCTTGCACGCTTATTCCATCTCGCATGAAGAATTCTTTAATTATATTAATACTTTCAACTGGACCAAGGTCTTTTTCCTGTTCACGCTTTAAAGGTTCCACATATTTCTTATATAAATTTTCAATTATTTCAACTTTTTTGCTTATGTCTATTGGAAGGGCCTTCTCTACCTTTCTTATAGCTTTACCCAAAGTTTGCTTACATTTATAAGAAGATTCGGGGATAAAGTTACGTACACTTTTATTTATTTCTGCTCTCCGCCTTTGTTGTCGAATGCGATCTTTAGTTCTTTTTTCTTGAAGAAGTTTTTCGTCTTTTTTGGCTGCATCTGCCATCTTTCTTCGATAGACACGCTGTCTTTCAGCCTCTTTTTTTCGGTACTTCTTAATTTTTTCGTCATTCTTTTTCAAATCCTCCCTCCATTTTTTTGTAGTCTCGTAGTTTGTTTTACCCATCTTAACAAAATATTTATAATTAACAAATTAACTCTCATGCATTTAATTGCAATTGTAGTACTTACAATATCGTACGTGACGAACTTTCGAAACTTATACAATTTTTATTACACAAAACTGAAAAAAAATTATGATTAATATTTGTTTGCGACAAATATCTTGCTTCGAACTTTTATTTTGAAACACTTGCGACCGGTCAAATTGAAATGACGTATATAAATGATGTTTTTGCACTATGTACGTGACAGTAGAATAGCATCCAAAGCAAACCAAAAAAAATATCGCTAATCGAACTCTATATTTTCTCTTTCCTCGTGCATCTTGTCTGTTGTTGTTGTAACGTTAATTTCAAAGTGTAATTGCAATGTTACAAACACTTGAATTTAGTCGCTAGTTAAGAGAAAATAGCTGATTGCAATTTCTTAAGGTTAACCAAAGAGATGGTCAGTTTAAACTGTTATTTTTTGCTCTTTAATGATTGTTATGAGCTCTAAATACATCTTCTTAATAAAATCTGAGTGCTTTTTTAAATATTTGCCCTGTTTGAAAAATGTTTCAAAGGTTTTTATTTTTTCAGTCGCGGTTGACGTTTTCATGGAAATGCCCATGTGTGACACACTTGCGTATGGATAACAAGGCTCACGCGTTCGAAGTGCGACACCTGAACAGGACCTGTTACAGCTGTCTGAGTTAAATAAAAACTGTCAACAAAAAAAAAATGTCATAGTTAAGTAAAAGGAAACTGTCAAAAGTAAAAACTTCAGGAATAAGAATAATAAACTGTCAGTATTGCAAATACGAACTGTCAAATGCTTCTGTAAGAAAAGCCAAATTTAAAGGGGAAAAAAAAAATCAGAATTTTGAAGAAATGTCATGTGAGAATTAAATGAAGTAAAAATGGTACGAGTTAAGCAAAAGTAAAAAGTCAGAATTTAAATGAAAGGAAACTGTCAGAATGGGGTAAGAGATAAAATGTCAGATTTATAAGAACAAAAAAAATGTCGAGTTTGCTCGAGAGAAGGAAATGTCAGATGTCAAATGAAATAAGAATGTCATAAATAACAATGGTATACTGCCCGTGTTGAAATACGATAACTGTAAAAGTATTCTGTCAGCTGTCACAGTAAAACGTCAACTGTCACTTAATGTGTTGACTGTAAAATCAAAATATCAGCTGTCACAGTAAAACGTCAACTGTCACTTAATGTGTTGACTGTAAAAGTCAAAAATGTCAGCTGTCAAAGTCAACGTGTAAGCTGTCAAAGTCATCGGTCAGCCGTCACACCTCGAACGCGCCAGCCGTGGCATACGCAGTATGTCACTCATGTTTGCAGACGACACAGCCATGGCGAATTCTGACCTGCATGTTCGAATGTGGATTCAACTTCACAGTCAACGCCACCTTCAAACATGAAAGCCAGAACCCACCACTTAGTGTGCCGTTACATGTTTACAAAAGAAAGCAGTTGGGAAAACAATGGCTACTCGCTTATAGTCAGCCACAAGACCCAACTGATTCCATCTTGAAAACTTTTCACAGGCTGATGTTCCCTCTCGCAGGTATTTCATAACATTGATGCCATGAACCACGTGGAAAAAATTAGGAGCAGAATTAGAAGCATTTTTAAAAACAAACAAATTTAAGGAAATTTTAAAAAATTTATAATTAACTTAATTATTTCACTCACACAAACCAGCGAGCTTATATCCTTTAACAGTAGGCGTTATAGGTATAGCCAGAGGATGTGTGACAATTTCTAAAAAGAAATTTATTTGTCTTGCTTGAAGATATTTTGGCTTATTTTCTTTTAAGGTTAAGATTGTTTGTATTTCTGCTTAAGATTGCTATATTTTGTTTAAAGTTTACGCTTTCTATCGCATCTGTATAAACTAATCGCAAACCAATGCAGTGCTTGCACACGCTGAACGTCATTGAGTCAGCGAGCCAGCATACTGTTCATTCTATTGTGCATTCTATTTTCGTGGTTGCGACATCAACTCAACATGCGACATGACATCAAGGCACAGACGCGACATGCAAAGCAAAAGAAAGAAACAAACGATGACAGAAACAAAATAAACTATGTGGTGGCGGTATGTATGGCTTTGACAGTACCACTACACATTGTCCAACTTACTTTTTGATTTGTTTTACTTTTTTTTTTAAAAAAATGTTGAGTTTATTATGCTAATTTATCAATTTACTTAATTGACGCTTACAACCGCGAGTCGCTTTTGGTCTCAAGTAAATATTTGTTTCTATTTTTTGGGTGGATTTTGTTTCTTTTCTTGCTTCCAAACGTTCGTTTTGTGCAGAGTTCTTCGGGTCGTTGTTCAGTGTTTATTTGTTTAAAATAATTCAAAAAATTTCTCCTTTGCCAATATGGAGGTTACTTTGCCGGCTCGAGTGGACCAAAATGTTCGGGCGCGGAACGATCAGGGTTGTGGAGGAGAAAAGACAAAAAAAAATTAAATAGTGTTTTGTATGAAATAGTGTGTTTTAATTTATACCTTTTTTCTGATTATTGTATGGTACAATATGTGTGTGATTTGAGTGTGAGTGTTAATTTATAGTTTTAATTGTTGGGTGTTGACTTGATGTTGTGTTTAAGATGTCCGTCCTTTGATGTTGTCTTCTGTAGGAATTGGCGGGTTGAAATGTAAACTTCTTACTTCAGTATTTAACTACTGTAATGTTTTTTATTGAATGAAACGTGGTTATAAAAATAAGTATAGAATATGACAGTGTTGCAGTTTGATATCTTAAGGCTACTTGCACTTATTGCAAGTAGCATAGTATTAACATTGTATGATGTTAATACTATGTTTGATATCAATACTATGTTTGATGTTTATATACTACAACTACGAATACCACGACGCTAGCGCTGTTGGGATCCTCCCTGTGTGGATACCCGTAGGTCATTAATCGTGGCCTAAACTTCCTAATTTGAATGGATACGGTGTCTGACAGTATCCTGTTATAATGGGTGGCTACAGGCGATACACCTGAGCCGAGTTGCTGGTGGGCGCCTGGCATTTGCTACCAGTTACCCAACGTCGAGTCATTTAATCGAGTTAACTGCTGGTATACTCACCAACCATTGCCTGGTACAGGATCTTCAGTTTGCGTCGGTCGTCAGAGCTGGAATCAAACTAGAAAACTCACTGCAATGAAAACTCACGATTTTTGTTTAGTACTCTTGTTGATTAACTTTCAACTGCCTCTTTACTTAGCAGAGACCAGATATTTATATTATATCTGGGCTCGTTTCTTCTTATTAATTTGGTTACATACTTAAGTCTAGCTTATCGATTAATTTGCTATACTTAACACTAATTTAATTTCGCAATACTTTACAATGGTTTAGTTTCTTAGTTTCAATTTCACAAAACATTTCCTCATAACATGGCCGAGATTAAAATTTCCCGGAACATTCTTAGGTTTAACATAGGTAAAATGCTCGTATTGCATTTTGTTTATCATACTTTTAATTTTCCAAAGGCGGAATTCTTTTGTTTCAATTATTGTCCAATTATTTATTAAATAAAAGCTGTCACTACTGGCAATATTAAAAATATCATCCAGTAGCACTTTTTCCAGCGGTTAAGCTGGAAACATCCTTGCCCCACAGCAAGACATACGTAAGCAGCAAGCTGCCACACATTAGCCATCGTGGACCAAAGCGTCTCCCGTACATGATGCCGATAACCGACATCACCAGGCCTATTGAAGCCTTTTTTGCCACCAGCATCCCTGCTGAGGCCACAGCCACCCATAAAAAAGGTGCTCCCAAGTAGGCATATGCAATGCCACTGCGCCGACGTACTGAAAATGCGCCAGTCCACTTGTCAGGCGTCGGCCTTTCAGTGAACTTACTAAACTCAAAAACTGAGTCTAGTGACATCCTTCCAATCTTCTAAATTATTGTAATTAGAGTCTGACAGATACTTTTGTAATTATTCCCTACGAAAACAATGAAAATCTTTTAAATATTTTTCACAAAGTGTGTTACACAATTCAAATTTATCCACCTAATATTAAAACAATTTTCCGAATTAAAAACAATAATCAATCAAAAACTGACGTGGCAGTGATAATACGTTTATGTTCGCCGCACGATAAAAATCTGGCACTAAAATCAATTCACGATTTCCGTCGCGCTAATAACTATAATCCTCTCTGTTTAATGCATGCGGGCTTTGATTCTGATGTTCCCATCTACTTCAATGAAAGCTTAACAAAAGCAAACCACGCTATTCTCAAGGCTGCAATAAAGTTAAAAAAGTAGGGATCACATTTAATAAAACTCACACGTGGAACAATCATATTGATCTTACTATTGGCAAGGTGTACGGAATGCTGCGTTCACTTTGGTCAACTCAGCACTTTACACCGCAAAACATGAGAATGCTTTTGGCCAAAACGTATTTGCTTCCAACACTTCTATTCGGGTGCGAAATCTTTGCTAATTGCGACTATGTTGCTAAACGAAAATTAAATGTGCTTTACAATAGTATCGCACGATATATATTCTGTTTGAAAAAATACGATCACATATCCCATCGCGCGAAACAAATATGCTCGATGACTTTTGATAAACTTCTGGACTTTCGTACCTTACTACTCTTACATAGAATAATATTCACAAAAGAGCCATCGTATCTTTTTCGGAAACTTAGATTCGCACACTCGCAACGTTTAAAGCAGCTCATACACACGCGACACAATCTTTTAATATCGGAGCGACAATTTTTTCTTTACGGAGCACGTCTTTGGAATTCTCTTCCACATCAACTTCGAAACATCTGCAACGCTGCGCGTTTTAAAAAAGAGCTTTTTAAAAATTTTCAGAATTCTTGATTGTTAATTATCGCTTAGTCAGTCAGTATATCTGTAAGTGTATCTGTTGCAATAAACCTGTTAGTATATATTTGTTTCAATATTTGTATGAGTAAAGTGCGCATATTTGTATAAACTCTTCTAAAAATCTTATACATTTTGTTGCTTTTATTTTCATTTGCAATTAAATTTTCAATTAAATTTCAATTCCATTTTTGCTTAAATTTAAATTTAATTTTTAAATCTAATTTCAGTTAATTTTTAAATATTTATGTACTTTTAGTGACTCATGCTCTTCATATAAGATTCTAGTAGTCTTTAGCATAAGGATTTATGGCTTCATTCTGTATGCCTATCCGATCAATCGTTTCGTGCAAAACAGTGTTCGTTCGTGTTTTTGAAATTTGTAATTCGAACAGAATCAAACAACGATAACAGCTGATCAGCTGGCGAACGATGCCGTAACACAGTAACTTTTTGCAATCTGTATCCCTAACGATGAATAAAACAACGAAGGGAGACGTCAAAATCAAACGAACACTTTTAAGTTATCGTTGTTTTATTTGTCGAAGAAAATTTTTTTGAAAATAGATAATTCTATTAGAAAAGGTAACTATTAACTCAAATATATAAATATTAAGAAAAAAGTGCAATGTTTTAAGTTTACAATGATAAAAAAAAACAACAAGCACTCAGTTCGAAGTGCTAGTCAAGCAGTTAGAGGCTCATCCAGATCTGGCCAGAGGCGCCCCTACACATGGCGCTGATAGAGTATCCATCGATGAGTAGCCAGAAATCTAAGGAAAGTAGCCAATTTTAGCTGTGGTGGTATGTGGGTATTCCTGTAGGTCACTTTCATGTGTGGGCTCACATCAGAAAATATGTGCTGGAACACCTCTTTGTTGACTCGAAAATCTGCGATGAATCTATGTTGAAGCATTTGTTTAGCTCAGCTCATACACTTTTAACTATTATTATGTATAAATAAATTCATAACTTACTCAGTTTCTGGTAACTCCAAAACATTCGTGCAATCTCGCAACCTTCTTCTGTGCACCCTCAAATCGTTCCTATCGCTTTCCTCGAAATCAATAGCTGCATACATTTTAGTCAAATCACTATTTTGATTAAAAACACTAAACACCATAAATCAACAATCGTAAAAAACAATGAACATTAAAGAAATTGACCGATTTGCTCAAAATATTTTTCTTCAATGTAAACAAAAACAGCTGATTCATATTAAAAGATTGAAAATAGGCATTGCCAACAACCAAAAAACGAAGCTAAAAGTTTATGAAATCTCTGCAGGAAAATGCCGAAATTCTGTGATTTGCTTGAATTTTTTATCTGGCAATTTTTAATTTGACAACTGCTTGTGTATAACAGTTTGAATGACGTAGCAAACGTAAGCTTAACGTAAGGGTTGCCGATCAGACTCGTTCGAGATACAGATTTCGATTAGTTTACAACTTCGTTCGTATATTCATCGTTCGTTGAATGGTTCGTTAGGGATACTAAATGAGGCTATTAATCCCTGTAATGAAAACTTAAATAAATAAATAAATAAAAAAAAAAAAAGGTAGTGCCTACAAGTATGCAGTGGTTATTTGCTTCGTTTGTGATTTAATTCACAACGAAAACGTCAGCGGTCGTGCCACTTGTATCGAGTAGAGCAAGCGGACGTGTTCAGTGGACACTTGGTTACGTTTGACGTAAACAAGAACTAACTTATTGGTTCTAATAGTTTTTTTCTATTTCGGTGGTTTACATGAATGCCAATTTTTGTAATGTTCTAATGTATTGTTCATAATATTCTCAACTTTATCGTTGACATGATCCTTGTAATAGGACAAAACTTGTAAAGTAAGTTCCACTTTTTCTATGTGCACGAATCGACGTATAAGAATTTGATATGTTTTGGTCTTGAAATCTGAAGAAATGGAACACATTTGATCAACAGCTGTTACGAAGCGGTCTAGTTGTGGATGGTAGAGCTGGGTGCATGCTTGTATAACCGGGACTAAGCTCGTCGAAAAGGCGTGGTTCTTGCTCTCCACAACTTTGGAAAAAACCATTGAACACAAAAAAAAAAAAAAATCATGCACACAAAAACAAAAAAAATCATACCACTGACTTGATTAGGATATAGAAAAAAAAAAAATAAAAATTTGAATAACATAGCAAAGTTAACGAAAAAAAAAAACTCAAAGAAAGCAAAACCAAATAAAGGAGTTGAAAAACTGAAGGTATTATATGCTTCTCAATCCTCCCTACCCAACCATAAAAGTCTGGATCAATCCTCGATCACCAATCCCAACCAATTTTATCCTAATGGCCTAAATCAATTCACAACATTATATTTTTAAATTCAATATTTATTCATTGTTAACTTAGCAAATTATTCAAGACTTAAACACTAATACATATTCAATTATCGCTAGCATGATGCAGCGGACCAAAATGAAAAATGGAACATTATTGTCTGAGAGTTTAAGACTAAGTTCTCAATAGGTAGCCAATGAACTTTGCCATTGCAGCGAACAAAATGGAAAATGAAACACGACAAACAAAAAAATGGTAGCAAAAAGGAAATAACTAAAATCTATGCCTATGTACTACACATGCTTAACCAATACATATGCAAACCCAATGATGCATTAAATAATATGTTTATAGCATACAAATTATTGTTTTATATCACATATTACATATTATAAAAGAAATAGAATTTAAGATTTAAGTTAACGCGAGTCCTTCGCGATTCAATAAAAAAATACTTTGGCCGGCATTGGCTGGCTTGGCCCAGCCAATGCCCAACGGGCCAATAATTAAAAACTCACTGAATGCGTTTATGCTACACTTTATTACAAGGTACGAAAATGAACTAAACTCTAATAACATTTTGCATATCTTAAATACTTAATTTTATACAAAGAAGAAGCATACAATTAGTTTAGGATTTATACAAAGAAGAAGCATACAATTAGCTTAGAGCAAAAATGCAGACATTGCATTTTCCCACCGTTACCATGCTAAGTGTTTCCACACGCGCATCCGGCCACATTCCATATTGTCACGTACGGCGCTCATATTTCGGCTGTTGTCTGCTGCTTAGTCGTCGCTGGCTGTTGTTGACTCCTCCCCCCTTAAAAATCTGCGTCCCGCAGATTATGCCTCGGCCATCTTGTTTTGTTGGTGTTGAGGTTCTTCGACCCGAATGACGGCTGGCACGATTTTTGGTAGGTTGAGGCGTCGATTGGATCTCCACCAAAAAGATGCTGCGACAAGGATTATACCAAGGATAGCTGCAAGGTCTGAAAGCATAGAGAGGTTTACTTTTTTAGCCAGGTTACCCAATCGCTTGATGTTGTTCAACGTCGCCCCATGTAGATAGGCTATGTCGATTTTGTCAGTTCCCTTGGTTACGTTGGTGAGAATCTGTGGAAGGGCTTGGACTCTGGTTACGGTAGATGTTGAGAAGATTCTTTCGTTTATTTAAATTGTTTAATTTTCCAATTGCACGATGTAGGTGCCATCCAGATGCCTCGAAAAATTAGTGGCGTTGACGAATCCTCTGAAATTAGATAGGAAAATCGTTTCCCCGCCAACAAGTTCAACTATTTCTTCCGTGTTGGTCTTGAAGGTGCAATTAGCGTTACCGCCCTTGAGTATTCTTACCACACAACTGTCCTCTGGAATTTTACTTAGTGATGCTGAATTGCAGACTGTTGTATTTCTGATCGGTAGACATCCTTATTTTATCCCGAATGTTTCTTTCTGGCTTACGAACATCTCGTTGTATGGGATATCCACCTGACTGTTGTTGAGTATGGCGGCTCGCGCAAGAATGTGATTATAATTTTCCTGCTGAACCTTTGGTAAAGAGACAATATAAAGAAGCATTGTATCGTTAGCAAAAATGGTTGGGGTGGCAAACTCAAGAGCTTCTATCTCGTTTTCATAAGGAAGGGTCTCGACTTCAGATAACACTTTGCTCATTTCCTCACTGTCCAGTAGGTTGGTGTTAATTATTCCGCTTCTAGCCATTTGGCACGCTCGCACGATTTCGTGGACCTGGTCCCACAGAATAAAAGATTTTTCTAAAAGGCTCTGTTCCAGTTTGTTGATAAGTCGATTATCCAAATCGTTGTGTAGCATTTCGATCAGTTTGTTGTACTTGGTGATGGCTTCGTGCGTTACTTCGAACAATTCTCTGTTGATCTTGTATTGTTGGTTATTGTTTTCGACAATAGACTGCTCATTTCGTAACTGAGTCCCAATCCACGGCGTCTGGACTTCCGGCTATCCATTTCCATGCTGATCCTATCCAATTTATGGTGCGAGTTTCTCTTTGTTTTCTACCCTTTAATTCGTGAAGACTTTTCTGAACTCGAGTAAGGTGATACTGCAGAAGTGAAAGCGTATTGTCTGTAGTAGATATGTTCCTTGCCGCTTCGTCAATCTCTGATGTCAGCTTTTCGAATCGTGCCAGGTCGATCACGTGAACGAGGTTGAAGTGACCATTAAGGATATAGCCATTGCCCTTCTTTAAGGTAACTAGGGGAGATTCGTATTCGTAAAGATGGAGAGCGCATGCTGTCTTCAAAAAAAGTATTCTGCAACGATGTGAGACTTAGCGTTGGTGGTGGCTTGTGAAGATAAAGTGGAACTTTTAGACTGTCTTATAAATAATTATAAAAATATTTATTGAATGTATATTGAAATTTTCAGATATAAAATAGTTTTTATTTTAAAATTAATTAAACGAATATTTTCCTGAAAATATACAAGTACGTAAGTTTTAAATATTCTTTAGTATTAAGAGGTAATTTATTAAAAATTTATTTAAAATAACTTTTTCTTATGTTGCTGAAAATATATTAAGAATTAGTTCATAATTATTATTGAAGAACAGTAAAATTTTTTTTTTTCTACCCAAAGCGGGGGAATTATCGTATTAACCAACGACCATTTATGCTGGGAATGGTGCGCCATAATGGTTTTAGCTTTACCGTTTAGCCGTTACCATTGCTGTGACAATGTCACTTCGGTAGTTCTTGGAGTCTTGCGAGGTCGTCACAAATACTCTTTGTTTGAACTGGATTGGTAAATCTCTTCTAGCGTTTCTGTTTGCTATGTAAGGTGCGAGACTTGGTGGATTGGTAGTGGGTGGAGTAATACATAGTCAATTGGCTATTGGTTCGGATTTCTCCAGTTGGTAAGAACAGTATATTGCTGCTCCATAATGTGAGTCTTTATCTTTTATTAGACTCTGAGGTTGTACCTCGGCATTGATGTCTAAACATTGAACGCCTTCAGTGGGAATGGTGATTATTATTTGGCTTTGTCCTCCATTTACGGACATGTTTGCAAAATTAACGTTTGATATCTTGAACGTTTTAGTTTCAGATGTTTTGTTTTTTCAGAATTAATTTTTTTTGATTCTTTAATGCATTAATCGCGGATTCAAACGACTTCACTGTATTTAAGTAACCAGCCGTAGAGTCTGCAACTTTTGTAATACTTTTAAGATTTTATCCAGTTTCAAGTCCATGTTAATTTTTTTCTGTATCAAAAAGACTATTGAGCTCATCAGCCGTTTTGATCACTATCTCCAGTTTCGAGGTCTGATCAACAATTTTTTTTACACCAAGCTTATTGTCAGACCTTATTGCATTTATAGTGTCACTAAGGCACTGCACCGCGAGGAGAACATGAGAAAGTGTGATTACTTTACATTCATCACAATAGAATACAAAGTTTACTAAATAGTCATTTATGTATGTTTAGCTCCTCTTGGATAGGCCAATACATAGGATGTGGAATGATTTTCCACAAAGACCCTTGCACGCCAACAAAGGTGCATTACGGTCATCGACGGAGCAAGAAAATTTTTTCCATTTTTTCACTTTATTATATATTTGTTAATATTTAATAAAAATTAACTTTAAATTGAAAATTAAATTGCTATAAATAGCAAACAGTGCACTTTTTTATTGATTATTATTTTGTTGGGTCAATTTTTTTTTTGCAGTTTTAGTTATTTACAAAAATTGGAGTTTTTTCTATATTTACATCCATTTGATTCTTTATTGCAGCATTTAAGGAGTCTCCTCTAAGTAATTTTAATAAATTACTTTCCACACTTGAGTCATAATTAGGCTCATTCCAAAAAATAATTCTTGTATAGCCACAAGTCTGCAGTGGGAAATTCGAATTTCTGGTCCAATTTGCCATTTGTCCACAATTTATAATGTAATCACGAATTAAATCCATAAATAAAGTTTTTCCAGCACAAGGAGGTGATATATACATATCCGTATTTAACTTACCTCTCTTTTTATCTATGAATACTATTAATTCTCTTACATATTCATAAAATTTTGGCTTCCAATCGTATGTTGATCTTATTATTCCCTTCTCTAAGTCTTCCATTGCTTCTGCACCACATGTTTGGAAAATTAATAATTTATATAACATTTTTTTCGAAACACAGAAAGAAATATTGCGTAAATATAGCAAAAAACGTTTACAAATACTATTATTTTTTAACTAAATATACTCCAGTTAAAAAGTTAATTGTAACAACTTTCAAAATGTCTTATCAATTAATGATTTAACTGATTGAAAAGGGTACCGTTAGAACATGAAAAAAAATGTTCTAGTTAATTTTTTGTAATAACAGCACACAGCATTAATTGTATGAATTAACACATTAACTGATAAAAGATGGTACCGTTATTCCATATTTGTTAAAATATATTGCTGAAATAAGGAAACTATTAATTATTTTAATTAAAGAATTAATTGAAACGAAAATTCTAGTGATTAACTGATTTGTTAATTCAATTAATAAAATTGTTGAAGTAGTTAATTATTTTAATTAATCCAATTAAAGTTTTTACTAAAATGAATACTAAATTTTGTTTTTTTTTTATACTTTTATTTTCTACAGGTGTATATATTTTTTTAATTACAAATCTCTTGGAGTTATGATCAATTTTTAAATACATTTTAAATTAATAAGTTATAAAAAAGAACATTATCAAATAAAAATTATTTTGTGCTTCAAAGAATTCATTTAATAAAAATTATGTAGGTATATACTTATGCGTCTTTAAGACATGAGATCAGTTATAAAAATATATTTATGAAAAAATTTGACTCACAAATATAGAATATTTATTTTAAGTTCTTACTTTAGAAAAAAATTAATTTGTAAGGTATATATATTAAGTACGTGTAGTTTGAAAATGAGAAAAATGTATAATATCAGTCATTTATAAATTAAATTTCATAACTTCTATGGTTAATATATGTAATATTATTATTGTAAGGAATTTAAGTCGTCAATTATTGTTGATATTTTTGTACTTTTGCGTTTCATTTCTATATTATAAAAAAATTTTTGAACAAAGTTATAAAATATAGATGATTCTTCTGGATAGTTTAAATTGAATATAAAGAAAATTTTAAAGCATATATCAGCCGCACGAATACATCTTAAAATAGGATACCGAATTTCATCAAAATAAACATAGATTTCTTTCACATCATTGAGTTCACCCACAATTAACAAGCAAGGCTGAATGTTAGCTTTTTGTAGTTTGAAGTTCTTCAGTTTATTTTCGAGATCATTTGATGTTTTACCAAGTAAAATAAAGGATTCTTGAGAATCACATATGGTGAAACGTTTCCTTTTTGTATCTCCAGAAGAAGTTGTTATGGTTGATGTAGTCGGTGGAAATAAATTGTGCAAAAACCAAAGGATTGAAAGATCTCTTGAATCTATAAATTAATCGATTAGTATACAGATTTGGAGTTATTGCTTGGTTTTACTTGCCTTCTTTTAGACTTTTCAGCTGCTGAAGTTGATTTGAGACACCAGCGGCTATAATTTTAGTTTGCATTAGCTTAACCAACTTGTCCACATTTTCTTCCCATTTTGTCAAAATAGTACTTGAGTCGGAATACTTTAAACTGAAATCCATATCAATCTATAAAACAATATACAATAAATTAAATTGTTGCATGTATAGGAGAATAGAAATATTTATTGATATTTTTCACCGACCATTCGAAAATTACTTACAAAACGGTAACCTGATGGGCGCCTATATTCTGGCCACTTTTGTAAAATCTCTTCAGTCGACCTTGATTCAGATATTGTTTTTAGGCGGTATTGGAAGCACTGTTTCCAAAAACTTGTGAAGTCCTCTGCACTTATTTCTTCACTTCTCATCATATTAATTATATACTCTGCATTTTCTTCTGGATCTATTCATGTATCAAATAAAGCAGAAAATATAATAAATTTGGGATGGAATTATATTGTTGTGACCATGCTATAAATATAAACTGAGAAATATGAATCCACTAATAATTTGAATATTTTACCAAATGAGTGCACGCTAACTGCAGACAATTCATTTGGTATTGCCAGCAACTTGGAAGCTCGTTTAAGATTGGCAACTTTATTGTAAATTCGTCCACGTTTCCCATTTGTATAAAATTCCTGAAATAAATAAAAAAATTTATAGAATATTTATGTAGTTTTATAATGCAAATCAATATTTTTTTAATTCTTACCAATTTTTCTGTCGGAAATATTTTAACAATTTCTTTTTCAATTTTGGCGGCGCCTTCTAATGAAATAGTACCCAAATTAGCATCGATGTATCTCGCTATAGTATTAATAAGAATATTTCTTTGTTCTTCATGAAATCTATTCTTTTCATGATAATATTTAAACAGCATTTTGCCACTCTTGGTCTCGTTTAAAATGCTTTCTACAGAATATTGAGGCTCCTGTTCAGTTAACATGTTTGTATTATTTAAATGAGTTACCGGCAGCTTAATTGATACATTTTCTGGAATGTGAGATTTTTTAGATTTTTTCCATTTATTAAAATTATATTCAAAAAGAGCTTGGTCCCCAATTGCAAGGTTTTTAAAAAGTCGATCGACATGTTTGTCTTGCAAAACCTCAAGAGACTGTATGTTTATTTTTTGATCTGCAAGAAATGTATTGTCATGATAATATTAGCTAAAAAATATACATATTTAAAAAATCAAGTTACCAAAAAATATAGTGTACAGATGTGATAAATTCCAGCTTTGCAACAGGTTGTATAATTCAACATCTTCGATTTCAGTTTCAATTTCAATATATGATGACAAATTTTCCATTTTTATATTGGCGAAATTAGCGATTTTTTCAGCAATTTATTAGGTAATGAATGAAGCAGCTCGTAAGTAATATGTACGTATAACAAGATTTGTAAGGCTCTGCAAGTGGCAAATATGATCATTTTATATACAGTGTTTTTAGTGTATGATATAGTTTTCCTAGATTGAGTTATACCATTGATTTATAAAGCTCTTTAAGTCTTATATACTGTTTGCCAAACTGAGTCTGCACAATTTGTACTGGTGGGCCAACTATTTCATTTATTGAAATAACCATATAACCAGTTTTTAATAGATTGACTTCATATGCAGCGTAGTGCGAGTTATAAACTGTATTATGAAATTCTTTGCAGTATAGGTATATGTCTTTAGCATTTGTTTTGATAATGTACTGAATTTTTAATAGCAACATGTCCGAATTTTTTACGCCAACACATAGCGTATTGTTGAATGTATATCCCCATAACTTAATTTCCGAATATAAATGCACTTCTACATCTGTTAACTGAAGATGAAGACATATATTATCTAAAGCAACTGTATCAACAATTATATTTTTTAGGATATAATCTTTTTTATTATTTCCGTGAATTAAATAATTCGCAAATATAAGCTGGTGCTTAATAGCAAAAGTTTTTGGTATGTTCCTTCGAGATGTGGATATGTGTGAATATATTTTAAATTCTTTATGTTTCGATTCATACCTGAAATTCCACACTAATCTGAGTGGTCCAATCTGTTTTATTATATTTGGATAATGCGTAAGAAAATGATGCTTTGGTGTTAGTTTTTTTTTAAATAAGTGTACGAATGCACTATTCATATGCATTATTTTGTTTTTTATGTGTGCTATTAAATTACAACTCATTTCATAGCATAAAAGATCATCAATTAATGCAAGAAAATTAAGTACAAAATGCCAAACCTCATCGTCGTCAGGAACTATTTCACCAATAATTAGCGGTAAAAAATAACAAAAAGCCATCATTTGCTTAGCAGACATTTTTAGTTTTCGATTTTCTAATTCTTTCTTTTTAATTTCATATTTTTCATTACCTGCCTCATGAATTCCATAGCTCATATTTTTTATTCTATTATTAAGTGTCGAAATATCGAAATATTGTACTTTGTTTATGAAATAAAGAATTGCTTCGCATAAATTGTAATGGCATATACCCTCAAAGAGATCATGCATTAAATCTACATAATAATTTTCAGTCACATGAAATGAGGGTATGTTATTAAATATACTATTAGAAGTTATGCCCGTTTGAGAATAGTCATCTTTGGTAATGTCCTCAGCATAGTTTTGTCTATCTCGAAGATATTGTTCATATTCTGCACTGGCATTTTGAGCTTCTGCTTTTGTTATGCGGCAAAATCGACAGTAATGATGTGCAGAAAATGACTTTGAAAAGTTGAGGCATGTATTTAAGCCCAAATTATCACCGAGTAACAGCGCCATTATAAAATGAACTTTTACTGTTTTTTGCTTTTCAATTTGTATATCCAAACCCAAAACTTCCAATGAAATAAGCTGATTAACTAAGGTATCGAAACATTTGTTACTTCCATGTTTTTTTATATCACTTGAATTCACGGAGCACGCAAGAAATATATTGCTTAGCTTCGACGATTTCTCTTGTAAGTGCGGAAATGAGTAATAAACATTACATATCGAATGTCTATTCGATTTTGCACCTAACGGATTATTTATACCAAAATCGTCGAGGTATAAATAATATGGAATAACAACCTCATTTGAATATATTTGCTTCTTCATTCTCCACAATTCACCTTGAGTAAAATCTTTCAAATCAGGAGTACCTTTTAGTGATTCCATTTTTTTTAGTGATTTTGTTAAATTATCGTCTGCTTCAAAAATTTTTCTGAACTGATAAGCAAGAGGCATTACTATTCCGCGTGATATTTTATTTTGACTTAATTCATTGGAAACGATATTAAAATTTTGGATTTCAGACATGAGACCTTTTCTTTTAAGCATATTTGTCATTTTATGTTCCGACTTTAAATTAGACAGCAAAGGACGCAAGTCTTGAATAGCATCTATTATATTGCATTCTTGATGCAATTTGGTACATTTTTGTAAAAAATTTAAAATAGGAAGTAGAATCGAAGTTTCAAGTTTTGATTGTATTTTAAAAACGTCAGAACGAGATATGTTGTGAATACTATGCAGCTCAACTGAAAATTGTTCCGCTAAACGAAATACTTCCAAAAGATCCTCATTATAATTAAAAACCTGTGGTCCAATAACTTCACCATACACTCGAGGAATATCTGCTCTGTAGTTATCGTTTGCTCCAAGATCTTTGCCACTTTGTCCATCACCGGCATTGATGTCCAATTTGCATCCATTACTAATTGTATTTATTTGGACACCAGCAAAAGGTAATTGTTTTACAATTTTGGGTTTAGTGGCTTTATGGAATCTTATAATATGTCTTTTGAATGATTGTATACTTGAAAACTTTTGATAACACGTTGAATAAGTGCACACAAATCTATCATTTGCCTTTAATCCGTGTTCTATTTTTAAATGAATAATAAATTTTTGAAGACATATGAAACATTCGCTGCATTTAAAACACTTCATTCTGTCATTAGAAACATAAACTTTTGGAAACGAAGTTATTTAGAAACTATGTAATCAGTTTCTTTGAAATTCTAAAAAAATACGTTCATTTCAATATGAAAGCTCAAAGAATATAATAAATGATGGACAAGTTAACTTTCTGTTAAGATATTAACAAATAACAACATTGAAATGCCTTATTTTATTTCACCGAAGTCTTAAGCATCAGTAAACTAGTGAAAAAATGGCTTCTTAAAAAAGCAAACTATTGCATCATTTATTATATTCAGACTTTTTTCAGTTTATAGCACATCAAAGGCATTTGACGCCTTCTAAATTGTAATTAAATTGTTTACTTACCAAATTGTTCACTGCAATTTACAAAATATTGTTTTATTTTTAATGTTTATTAAGATTAAATTATATATTTGTGTTGAATATTTGCTGCACTTTATTTCACACTTTAAATAACATTTAACATTCACTTAAGCTCAGCTGCAACTGCAAACCAAATGAGCTGCTTTGCTAGAATGAAATAAGAAAGCGTAACAAAGAAGCAGTGTTACCGCATTAATCAAATTTTTCAAGTGTTGCATCTTTGAATGGGCAGATGGGAATGAGTGTTGAAGAGTTATTGAAAATGAAGTGCGACAATAAATAAACCTGAGTTCAAATAGAACAACTGTCATATTTTATTTTTAAACTTCCGATTCTATTTAGGTACAATTCAAATAATTTTAAGACAAAATAAATTATAAATAATATGATTCCTCAGGTTGACCAGTAATTCTAACAGAGCGCAAGTTTTTTTTAATATTTTGCAGGGAATTTTTTGTAGTTGTTTTTTTGGGATTAAGGTGATTACGAAACTGAGGGAAATGTGTGCCAAAATTAATTCAAGTTGTGCTCAAATTTAACGAATTTGTTTTCTAAATATTGTGAATATTTTTTAAAGCCCTTTTTATCATCTCACTGTAGTAATTAAAAAGACACGTTAAAACATGACAAAGTGAGATTTATATATATATATAATACTGAACAACAGCACGGTAAATACATAAATATATGAATTAATGTATCATATGTGCGATGTTTGATTTATTTTTTTGGTACATCATAGATTTTATTATATCAAAGAAATTTTGTAGCAAAATAAAAGAATTTATTTTGTTTTTTCGTTAAATTCATCAGCTTAAAACATTAATAATATAATAAAAAAATGTTATTGCTCGTTGTGAAATACATAAAAGGGATTTTAATAATTATAAATTGGCAACACTCTTCATGTCGTTCATTTCACTTACCAAAAAGTGAACACAAAGAAGAATTCGGTATGCGTTACAGAAATAACGGAACTTTTAAAACTTGTTGCGTGATCAATTAAAGGGTTTGCTACTTTGATACAATATTTTATTGAATGTCACGACTTTTTTCGTTTTTTTTCGCAAAAAAATAAAGAATACGAACACAAAGAAACTGAATTGAACTTTTTGATTAAATTTTTTGTAAATATAATAAACACATTTATAGATAAAATTGAGATAACGGTACCATATTTTATTTGTTAATCACTTTGCTGATTTGAAATAAAATTTCGCTGTATATACAAATTCGTTATAAAAAATATTTTGATAAACGCTATGATTCATTTAATTAACAACGTTTATAATATATACGAAAGACTTACTCCATATGACGAAAAATTTGATTTAACTAACAATCAATAATAATTACTATTGTTAATTGTATTGACAATCAATTTTTTTGTAATTTAATTGAAAATCAAAATTATGTACACTTAAATAACAAATTTCGTTGCTAATCCAATAAACGATGCTTGATTAATATTATTTGCTAAATAGATAACCAATAATTCTTTCTGTGAAGAGATATTGTTAAATATTTATGTGAAAACATTTCTTGATTACTTGTATCCCAATATGGAAGTATTTGCAAAGTTTCATAATAATTTCGATAGTCCCTTAATTGAAAATTGTAGAATTTAAATTTGGCAAATTTTATAGCATTTTTAAATAAAGTTGACATATCATTATAAAATCTCCACTCTAATTCTAGGAATTCAGTTGTTGTTACAAAATCCCATATAGGTACCTTTCCAATTGCCATAATGAACTTTTCTAGTCTCTCCTGTTGCCTTCTTGGCCCTCTTTTTTGGACGTAGTTCTGGGTCCGGATCGTTTAGTTCTTCTAGTCTCTTCTCTATGATGTCTACTGTCAGATTCGCTGCCATCGTCACCAGATGAAATACCTTCGGATCTAGCAATTTTTGTCCATAGAATTTCGTCCGAACTATCGCATCCTTCCACATGTTCTGTGTGCCTAAATTCTCCGGCGCTATCTTGTTCAGATCGTATATCTTCAAGTCTATGAAATAATCCGAAGTATTCACGTTCTCCGATGAATAAACTATGGATTTTTCTCCCATCTTGACAGTGGTACTCGACAAGTAGTTGTATGTCCTCTTTACTAAGGGTCTGCGTTGAGATCGCTCTTCTAGTTCTTTTAATCCAGCGAAATTTGTTGAAGCATCTACATGTTCCGTTAAAGTAGGCGCAATCGTGGACAACATTATAGTGGTTTCCGTGCTCAATGAACCATTTAAATAAGGCGTTACTTGCCCGTTCCTTAAACATTCGCAATAGGTCCTTATCGAAATTAGATCCGACTTTTCCAGTGACTGAAGAAATAAGTTTAGAGATTCTTCTAGTACTTTTAATATGTTCGTAGATTCGTCCTCCGATGTATTCTCTAACAGCTCCATAGTCAATTTTTTCTCTTTCCGATAAATAAACTAATAAACTTTTTCAGCGGAGAAGAACTTTGCGGAGCGTTTTAAAAGAAGACGACCGAACGGTTTGACTGATCATATGTGCATGTGTATGTGGACGTAACTCGCCCATCACACAGCGCCTACATACAGCACTGTTTATAAGCTCAAAAGTCTGTTAATCACCTCCGTGGTGGCACTCTCCGACGCTTCCAAGAGGTGCTTGTTGTTCCCTTAAAAAACCATTATCAGAATTTATAATTTGGCACCGGAGAGATGTACCAGTTGCAAGCATAGGCCGCTTTATCTACTCTTTTATTTGTTTTCCTACTGCCCCATTGCGTGTGATGCGCGTTTGCATCGCAACCCAGCACCAGAAAGATGACTCTTGACCAAGTGTTGTCCGTTAAAATCATATAAATAACGTATTGAAATATAAACTAACCTTTTTTTATTTGTTTTCATCGCAACCCATCGCATCGCAACCCAGCACCGTGGAGTTGTACTTATTGCTATTTTTCTGACTTAAGAAAACCGCAACCCTGAAGGAAAAGAATGTAAAAGATAAGTTAAAATATAAATTATATATACATACTTATCCATATCCACTTATTGGTTACTTATAATCATATATTGCTTTTTACCAGCAAAAGTTTTTAGGAAAACTCACTCTGGTTACTATGGCACAACCTTAGGAAAAGTGATTAGGAGCTAAGAAATTTATGATGCCTTACGTGCCAAGTTGACTGCCATTATAAAATAGGCATGAAATAAGAAAACTTACTTTTTTAGACCAGCATCGGTGAGCTCAGCGACGATGATTGTATTGTTGTTGTGTATCTGTATTGTAGAGAATTTCAGTTAAGTTAAATTCAATAACGAATATATAGAATCGAAGAAAAAAAAGAAAAAAAAATATGTTATCTTTAGAATGTTGGCATGGTTAAATTGCAAGAAAAATTAATTAATTAAAAACAATATTTGAACTCATTTTAGAATGCTAGAATTTAAGTTTTCCAAGTTTGAATATATATTTATGTTTTTATTAATTTATATGAGGAACTTTTTGGTTCCCCACGGTACCTGCACGTGTTGGTGGCGTAAGATTAGCGAACGCGTTTTGCCGAGCGTGTCGTACATTTGTAACGAACCTCTGGTTGGTCCTTTTGATGTTGCTGAGGTACGCTGAGCGGGTTTCCAGGGTTCAAACAAGAAAACTATGTATTTTCCAAATTTAAAAATTAACAATGTTTATTGTGGTGATATTATTAAAGTGACAATATAGTTATCGATCATTTATTTAATTAACAAGCTCTTTTTCGGCCAGGCTCTGTGCTGTTTCGGCTGCTGTTCAACAGGCGGGCCTACAAGCCGCGGACGTTGTTGCTCGAAACAAAAATAGGCACGCGGGCTTACAAGACACGGACTATGTACCTTTTATTCGAGCAGGCGGGCATACAAGCCACGGCCTACAAGCCACCGACTCTGCTGATGATTTTCTTTGAACAGTTGCACCTACAAGCCACCGACACTGTTCTTGGTTGGGTTTCGCAGGGGCCTACAAGCCACCGACTCTGCCAATGTTTCCACGTACTCTCCTTCCTGGCTCGGTAGATTGCTTCTCGTTCGCTGTTTGTCTGTTGTCGCTTCGAACGCTCGAACCGTGTGTTTCCTTGTCTCTTGTATTATAGATCGCTTGGAGATTTTTCCCTACTAATTCCTCGCAATTGCTGTCTTCACCACTGAATTGTTTTGTTTTTGCACTTTGTCTTACTTTAGAACTGACTCGCTTGGAGATTTTTCCCTACTAATTCCTCGCAATTGCTGTCTTCACCACTGAATTGTTTTGTTTTTGCACTTTGTCTTACTTTAGAACTGACTCGCGTTTCACGGAAGGTAATTCAAAGCACTGAAATTCCAAGCTCAATCGCACTGAAGTTAATTCCAACTTAATCGCACTAAAGCTTATTCAAACTGAATCGCACTGAAGTTTATTCCAACTGAATTGTTACACGCGAGTTTATTCAAAAAACTGAATCCTTATCTGTAGCTGCCGCCTGCTATTTATACGATTTTTATGCGTGCTTTTTTGGCGTAAACAAGTTCCCGTTGTCGAAACTTCGAGACTGTTGATTTTGTCACCAAGTTCCCGTTTTGCATTTTTGGCGTAAACAAGTTCGCCGTACATCGCTCTCGTTGTTGTTGTCACGTGCCGAGTTTTCCTCCTTGTTGCGCTGCTTGCTAATGCCTTAAACATTTGTGCACAGCACTTTGGCTTTGCTTGGCGAAAGTCTACTGTTGCAGCATGTGTTTGTGTTTTTCTCCTCTTTTATAACTGGACAACAACTACCCCAGCTGCGCTGCATTCCCTTGTGTCTGTCTAAAATCTAATCTTAATCTAAAAGTGTAAGACAAAGACAGGGCTTAATTCATGTTTGTTGTTTTATTTTTGTTTGTACTTCAGTGTATTTGTGTAAACGTAAAAAAAAACAATGTATATAAATGTGGTATGTTTAAATATATAAATGTATATAAAAAAAAATTAATGCTGATGGTGATGCTCACCATGTGCCTCTCGTGCTTGTTATGGCGCTTAAATTCGCAGTTGAATTTTATGCGTCACACGTTGTTATGCGAGGTATTGATCGTTCTTTGTTGTCCACTTGTGCAGGGTCCTCACGTCTCATGGTGAGACGCGAAGACCTCGCTAGTGGTTGCGAGAAGCCTTGTCGATTCTTGTACGCCCCTGAAGGACAGTCGAAGGGCACTTAGAGGCAAACCGACTTGCCGCAAGCAGATATAGTTGCAGTCGAATTTGAGGGTTTCCGCTCCAAATAATTCCAATAGTCCAAATAATGATTCTTGGACACTATGTAATAAAATCCTTTTGTAAAAAAAAACACTAATGGTATTTCGAGAGTGATTGCCTTATCAGCTTGAACCGCTCAAATGGGTGAAACTCTCCGCTGTCTTTTTGATGCATTTTGATTTGGTGTTGACGTCGTTGGAGTATTGTCCGCATCTTCATCAATATCTGAATCCGTATCAGCATCGGCGTTGTATTTTGCGAAATAGCACTTTTCACATGGTCTTATATAGTGTTTGGTACATGTCGAAGTTAAACAATGGTCACAAACTGCTGTTGTTTTGTTGTCAGTTTTAGAAGTTTTGCAGGTTTCACACCGCCGCACAGTGCGCTTTTTTCGATTTTAGGATGACATTGCTATTATTTCAGAAACTATAAGAGCTAGAGTCATGAAATTTTGTACCAATTATCTTTAAGGCAATATTAGTAATGTGACAAAAAATCAGAATTCTAGGTCAACTGCCACGCCTACCTCTAGCTATGCGGGTATTACGCCTCCTTTTTAAAGAGAAAAAACTCCATAACTTTGCTAGAACTAAACGAAAGTAGCTGAAATAAAGAAGTAAAGTTTATTTAACTACATTAAAGCGCCCCGCCAAAAATTATTAAGATCGGTGAACTTTTAGGTATACCTTCCATACAACTAGACTGTACCAAAGAACTACTGATATTATTTATCATATTCTCATATCATATGCATGTTTTATATAAAACATATTTAAAACAAATATATAAATTTTTTGTTAAATTTTCCTTTTATTCTGAATCAGAACTATCATTTTGAGGTTCTGAGGAGCTTAAAAGACTTAGAACTTCTGAAGTAATTTTAGACTTTTTGTATTTAGGTGGTTGCCTTAGAGAATTTATTACTGGGTCAGATGTTATCAGCAATCTATGTATTAGATCTGTATTTGTGTCTTTTCTTGACGTTTTTCTGGTAAAGAGTAAAGAGTAGTTGGTTTTTGGTTTTAATTTAAAAAAATTAATCAATTCAAATTAATTAAATCAAAAAAAAAATATATAAAAAAAATTTTGTTGGCCTATGAGTTGAATCGAACACAGGTCTCGAAAATCTCTGCATTTGCAAAAATATTGTTCAACGGTTTAACGCTCTCAGCCAAAGGCATCGTCGAATCCAAAGTTAAAAATTGTTCACATAAGCTTAATTTATTTTTCTTAGCATTCTATTTATAAATCAATTTGATATTAAAGGCAATAGTATATAGCTATTTTTGAGATGTGATGCTTTAAAGTTTAGTAAGGCTGTTTAGCTAAGAAGCGAAAACTTAAAACTCCAATTTAGTGTTTTCCGTAGCTCAAACGCAAGGAAAAACGTAATAATTTCAAACGATTTTTAATTTAGATATATTTATTTTAAAATCAAGACAATATACAAAACAATTTAAAACCTCCATAGCACTATGGTTTTTCTTTAACATACATTCTTCGTGACTGCAAATTTTTGCCCAAAATTAACAAAATTTTGAAAAAAAAAATTTTGACGAAAATTTTTTTTTTCAAATAAAAAAATGAATTTAATAAGCAACAACGCCAAGTTAATCAAAAATGACTAATTTTAATTTTAAAGCAAATTATAAATAGACATAAAACAAATTGTCTTGCAAATCCATGCGTTTTAGTGCAAATATTGCATTTTTTAAGGGTTTTTTGATTTAAAGTGTTTTTTCTTATGCGCAGCTAGCCGCAGCAGGTTTTTCAAGAAACATAGAGTAGAAGTACTATATTTAATGGAAGTATAAGTGACCCCCCAATATAAGGTGATATAAGACGTTTTTTTTTCACTTTATTTTTGTTAAATTAATATTCCTTGAAAAATTAAAACATAAATTTCTGCGATTTTTCTATTTTATGTTTATAATTATATTCTTATTATTTTATAATAAGCTTAATTATTGTTAAAGCTTTAATAAACATAAAAAAAC
The DNA here is from genome assembly GCA_914767935.1 of Coremacera marginata. Lineage (NCBI taxonomy): Eukaryota > Metazoa > Arthropoda > Insecta > Diptera > Sciomyzidae > Coremacera > Coremacera marginata. Next base: position 139,446,451 of record OU612047.1, on the reverse strand, counting down.
CGAATTGAAATATGTTCTTTTCGCTAGAAGTTATAAATGTTTGAAATTGCCCTTCTTTTATTTGTTTTGAATGCAGTTATTTTTGTTATCAAAAAGTTTCAACTTTGGCGAATTATGTAAAAATATTCAAAAACAGCATCAAGTTTTTATTATCATTTTCATTTTAGTCATTTAATTTTCTGTTGCAAAAATAATTTTTTTTATGAAAAATCAAAATCAAAAAATTTACTGATGTCATCCTAATTTTGAAAAAAGCGCACTGTGCGCCGTTTCAAAGTATTGATCTAAGGCAAAAAAAGAACAATTTTAAAATATATTTGAAAATTAGTTTTCTCTGAAATGAAATGAGTTCTGAAAGCCTACCTGCACTGTTAGACGCGATCTCGGTACTACAGGAACTCGTTTGAAATCTATCAAGTCCATTGCAATTTTTGTTGTGGAATTAATTTTTGTTTTGCATCGGTTGTTAATTGTTTCTGTGCCAGCTCCATACAAAGCTCTTTCAAAAATATTTTACGCTTTTCAGATTTATTGGTGTTCCACATAGGGTGACTATGTTCAAAAAGCCTGAACGCTGTAAGTCCAGCAACATCCAGCATATTTTAAAATAATGCCATGGGCCAGCGATTTGTTTTTCTTTTGCTAGTGAGTCCACGTAGCATTTTGTCAAAAGTATGGACACCACCTTTATGCTGATTATAGTCATGTATGACTTGTGGTTTTTTTGTTACAGGATTTACTTCTTCGCTGGCATGGGCAGTTGAAAGCAGTAGCACATTTTTTTTCGAATGTGTTGCAAAGCTTACCAATTGCATAGATTTTGAAAGCAAAACACTGATGCAAACGCAGAAGATGTTAAAAGTTTTGGCAATTGCGGCTTATTGCCTCTTATTGTGCCCACCAAGGTAGTATTCCGCTCAAGTAATTCCTCCGCCAAGTCATAGCTTGTGAAAAAGTTATCCATCGTGATATTCATACCCCTATCCAAATATCGATTGCTGAGTCGCATAACGAGTTTGCGGGCAATACCAGTTGATCTCTGTTCGTTAGGCTGTGAACCCAAATATACTTCGCCTGCAAGTGGATAATTGGTGCTTGCGTCAACAAGCCAAAATATTTGTATGCCATATTTTCCAGGCTAAGACGGAATGTATTGGCGGAAACTGCATCTGTTTCTTGTTGAAAGTAACTGCTCATCAACTGTCATTTCTTTCGATGGCATGAATGGTATCGTCAAATTCGTCACGAATAATGTCCATCCATGACGAATAAGGGCCAACTTATCATGCTGTAATCTCTCAGCGCGAGTCCTGGAATCGTCAAAGCGTAAAAAGCGGCATAATGCTTAAACCTATGCAATGACATCACTGCTCTATAAAAGGGCATGTTAATTTTGTGAAAAAGATCCTTAGCGTGAACTAAGTTTGCTTTTTCAGCACCGGAGTATAAAATTATTGCAATAAAAGCATACATTTCATCCGCATTTGTGTCATGCCAATACCTTAATTTTTTTGTAACTGTTTGATGCATATTTGCCTGTATTACTCTTTTAGCTTTCTTATTCGTCTCAAGAGCAATACCTTCAACAAGAGACACTGGGAAAACGCGTATGAAAGCATCTCTTTTCGATTCAAAGCATTCGGTGCATATTGACGTTGATTGTCTGCGCATTTCTAATGCCAGTTCTGTTCGCCGATTTTCAGTTTGGCTTGGCATTGACCACCATACAGTTTGGTCGTTCCTTCCTTGACCAAAATATTTTTCTCCACGATTGTCCTCAATAACCGAAGTTGACAAATCAAGTCTGTTTTTGAGTGTGTTTTGAGTATTATCTTCTCCGAAGTCGGACTGGTCACTGGGTATCGGTTCGTGGTCGCCACCACATGTATGTCCTCTTCCACCATCATCATCATCGCTTTCATGAGCATTGAAATAGTTTGCAATGTTTTCCTCCTCTTCTTCCGTAAATTCACGGCGTAGGTTAGCCAAAAAAAACCGTCAATTCTTCACTCATTTCCAACAAATATAATTATTACAACTAAAACTCAACTGTTCACTTGCAATTTTTACGCGAAACTATTGAGAAATGCACAATAACCACCAAAAACCTTTACAAATTTACCGTTCTTCATACAAAATATATGAAGAAATATTATGGGCACTGAGTGCCCCAAGTCACGTATAGCGTCTCACCTTATAAAATGCCGTTACTTTCTTATTATAAGAGGTATACACCTGGAATTGCGTCAACTTATAAACAACAAACAAAAGTACAATCTATCTGCCTACTAAACCAAAATCAAATTGGACTTCCCAAACCCCCGAAATTAAACATCAAAAATTGTTAAGGGCACTGAGTGCCCAACTCACGGGTCTAAGGTTAATAAGCACTTGTTGCTGACTGCGGCGTTCGATTTTAAATGATCGCTGTCCAGATCTGATCCGCTAATGCTATGCCGAATGTTTTAATGTGTTTACCAAGAGAGTTTGTTATTTGAGGTACCGGAACTTTTTTTCAATCATGCGTTTTGCTACAATCTATTACTGGCTTGTTATTTGGTTGGTCGCTATGACTTATTTTCACCCTAAACTTTTCAATAATGCTGGTTGTATATTACATATTACCTTATTAGGTATATATAATTTATGCCTTTATTTATACATATTTATTTTTCTTATGTTTTTATTATTATTTTTAATTTTATGTTTATGTTTATATTTAAACTTTATATATTATATTTTCTCTTTTATATTTTATATATAATATTTCTAGTTATAATTATAGTTATATCTACGACTATAGCTATAGTTATTTTTATAGTTATACTTATAATTGCAGATATATATATAGTTATATTTTCAGCTTGTATGATTAAATGTTACCACTCTAACTAGTGTAGCAGAACTAATGAAAAAAAATATATACAAAATAAACGTTTACATACACATTGTGGTTTTGTGGCTGTAAACTGCTTAGTTGATGGCCAGCGGTGGGCAACTGCATGGAATGTGCGTGCCACTATAAAATCTTTTATGAAAATAATTTTGACTCCTGAGGTGGCCATTACAATATATGTATGCAATATAAACTAAACTATAACTAAGAGCATTAAACTCTGTTTAAATTATACCTCAGGGAAATAAGTATATGTGCATCAGCTTAATTTGAAATAAAACAACGGAAACCATTGGAATTCATTTCATTTTTTAATATATAGTAGTATTAATGAATAGTAACATAAAACTAAACAACTTCATTTCAATATGCTTACAACAAGAAAAATAGGCAACTAAATATTAATGCCTCTTAGGAAATAAGTATATGTGCATATAGACATTTATTCAATTAAATTCTACCCAACCATTTTTTTTTTATTGTTAGTAATCAATATGTTTTCCTTTTTTTATAAACACTTGAGTAACTCTATTTGGCATAGAGTCAACCAATTTCTTTAAAGTTAACGGGCTTATTTAGCTCCACTCGCAAAGTAAAGCCTCTTTCAGCTGTTTTGTGGTCTCAAACTGACGGCCGTTCTTATAAATTTTGTTCGAAAGTATCCCCCAGAGGTCATCGATGGGGTTTAGGTCCGGACTGATTGCTGACCACTCCAAAACTGGTATGCTCCTGGATGTAAAGAACTCCTTCGTAGTGCGCGCTGTGTGAATAGGTGCATTGTTCTGCTGGAAGATCCAATCATCTCCATACAGGTCCCCAGCAAATTCTACGAGCACTTCATCCAACAATTGTACATAAATGTCCGCATTAGTTTTGGTTGGAATGAAGCAAAGCGGTGACTTTCCAGCATACCCAAAAGCAGCCCAAACCATCAGCGATCCGCCACCATGATTTCGCTTATGACGAGTTTGGCGGGATTGCCTTACATCGCGCCAGTACTTGTGACAGCCATCAGGGCCGTCCAAATTGAACTTCTTTTCGTCAGAAAAAAATTATTTTTTGGAATTCATCGTCCCAAAATTTAACTTTTTCTGCAAATGCCAAACGAGCGTTTATGTGGCGTTTCAATAATTTAGGTACAGGCTCTCGGGAAACATATTTGATCACTTTATTTTCGGTCAAGACTTGATGGACTCTTCTTCTTGATACGGCTAGTTTCAAATGACCTTTGATCTCCATGCAAGACATGTCTTTTTGGACTGCTAATCGACGTATTTCGCGCTTGCACCGTTCATCGATAGTAGTCGGTCTGCCACAGCGCTTAGTCTCGCCATAACCATCCGGATTTTTTAGGAAATTTGAAATCGTATTTCTGTGTCGATTTACTCTGGAAGCGATATCGGCAATTTTTGTACCGGTTTCATGTAAACCCTTTATCAATCCGCGCTCTTCCTCTGACAAATGATTTGCACGTGGCATTCTAATACAAATACCACATTTGGTGTCAATATTATATTTTACAAGTGTAAACACTTCTTTTACTTACATGCTTTTAATTAGAAAAATATGACCCCTTCACTTTACTTAACTCGTTCACACTCAAATCCATACTGATCTGTGTTTGCACATATACTTATTTCCTAAGCAAATCACGAGTCTGAACACGATTTGATGATAACGGTACTCAATATGAAGAATAAGGAAGGCTTTTGCCTAGGGCAAAGAGACATTACATTTAACAAAAAAGAACTTGCGTACCCAAAAAAATTTACCGTTACAAAGAGAGAAGATACCGATAAAAACAAAAATGCACATATACTTATTTCCCTGAGGTAGTTGCATTGTAGTTATTTTGTCTCACCCACGCGCAATATATATATTAAAACAAAATGGGGAAATGAGTACATGCGTGTTCATTTCTTTCTTGTCGCACATCTTATGTTATGTTACGCATTTCTTTTGCACTCATTATTGTTAACATTGACTCAAATTCATATATGTTATTATTTATATTTACTTAAGTTATATGGAAATATTAATGTTAGTTATGTTTTCAGTTGTTTTTAAAAAAAATACCGCTGTTCTACTATAAAAGTCGAAACAAGCAAGAAACAAGGTATGATGACAATTTTGCAATTTTTCCAAAATTATGAGATATTTTAGAAAGATTATGGTAGAAGAGATAAAAAAAAAATAAAAAAATTACACGTGTATCGGCGTTTTTAAAGTTGGCATCTAAAGAAGTTTTTAATATGGGTTTGAAATTGAGACTTTTTAGACCCTGCACCTGAACAAGTCAGGGTACATTAGCAGAAGAAGGAGCTTAGATAATTGGATGAAACTTGGTACTGATGCTTGTTTACACCCAAGGGTGTGCAGTATTGAATATTTTTGAATCCGCACAGGGACACGTGCACCGCCCATACAACGCACTACGGTAAAAACCATTATTCAATTCAATTTTTGATTTTTGTTTTTTTTTTTTTAATTTGTATTTTTGTACTTTTAACCATTTTTTTTTTAATTTTAGTTATTAATAATAATAAAAATTGTTTGAAAAGTCGGTTATTCCGAATCTGAGCTATCAATGTATGAACTTTGAGGCTGCAGTTCAGCACCTGAAAGAAGATTTTGAACTTCTTTTTCTAATACAAATTTTTTTTTTGAAGAGGTGGACGTAGATTTAGACAATGATGCTATAAAGGGATCTGAGGAAATTAAGAGCGCATGCAGCAGGTCCTCCATTGTATGTTGTCGTGAAGTCTTATGCGTGTGATGCAAGAGGAAATTGCGGATGTCTTTATTCCTAGACTCCAGTACTTCCTCCGACATCATGCCAATTGGTAGTGCAAAATTATTTATAATTTCTGCTCCATGTCTTCAAATTTTGTGAATCGAGTTAGGCATGTAAAACCATGGATATACATTTACAAATATTATTTGTGGATCTGGATTAACATCGTATCAAGCAAGCCATATCACGCAAAATTACGCTGAAACTTAAAATAATATCTTCACTGACACCTGTTATTTGGGCAGCCAAATTAGGTTGTTGAAAGAACCTTCTTGCTGTGTTGCCATTCAACCAGTCATTGGCATAAGTTAAGATTTTTAATATTCCTTTTAATAAAAAAAATATTTTTTTTTTGGGCGGTACGACCTTTATTGTTTAATTCAGACTTAAGACTAACTTAACAATTTTTCTCTATTTTAACTATAACTCAGCTTTACCAATACAAGCAAAAGCTGGGGCTTGCATGCGCTGTAAGTAAAATGGTTTATTTTTGCATATGCTGCGGGTGAACGGCTTAGTTTGAGTGGTTGTTGTTTCTCTGGGAAAACGTCAGCAAAGAAGAATAAGAATGAGAAACAAGAGAGAGAGAGAGAGAGAGAGGAGACAAAGACAGTAGGAGGGGAGAAAGGGAACAGCTGCGCTTCTTACCTGTTCTACGAAACGGATTTTTTCTGGTCCACTTGAAGCCATCTTTCCCATAGAGATGTTTTGGGAGGTGGGCCGCATTTTGGCTCATTTTGACTGTTATTAAGTCTTTGATTTTCACTCGTATTCTCCATGTCGATATCCATAGCATCGTCAGATTCTTCATAGCTTTCGTTTGAAGAATTCTCCGAGCTTGAAAGATGATCGGCACTTTTATCTTCAATTTGTTCCTCGTCTAAGTCATTCTCGAGCAACTACTCTTGTAAATATCGAGAACGCAAATTATACGCCATTCTAAATGCAAACAAAAAACGTTAAACGAAAATTAAAAAAACAAAAAATGGCCCAATTTACAAAAAAATGACGTTGATGGCAAGGTGGGGTACGTACACACCCCAAACTGCTTTTGATGACTGCTGCAGACAAACTAACAATCGCAGCGCTTTCCCACTGGCCTAACTATAAAAATATATCCCTTGACTACCGATAGATGTCGTTACTAGTTTCGATTTCGAAGATTTAGATATCGAAAATCGACGAGAAAGAGCGTGGGGTATGTACGTACCCCACGAGGTCAGGTGAAGATTAAGGACTACTTTTTACATTTGAACCATGGACTTATAGAAACTTTCTATGTTTCTGTTTGATTGTTAAGTAGTCAAGATATTACTTATAAAAATCTATCACATACTTTTAGGCATCACAGAAAAATTTGGTTTTTTTCATAGAAAACTGTTTCAGTTTAAAAAAAAAACAATATTTAAGAAAAAATAAAACCTTATTTCACAACTGCAGAGCAAGATCTTTCAATCGCTAACCTATTTATAAAATCTTGTCTACAGTATAGATTTGATGTCATGACAAATAATTTTTGCACATTTGCAGAGCAAGATCTTTCAATCGCTACCCTATTTATAGTCCTTATTTTTGGCTTCTTGGGCCTCCTCCGATAGCTCACCAATTGGGAAAAAATTATATTTTATTATATCTTTTTCATGGCACAAAATTTTATGAAGAGTTGGCATGTCCTTCCCACTGCCATATAAATTTTTGTGCAAGTTCTGCGTTTCTGATGCGAATTTTTCAAACTTTTCTGCGTCAATGTGTTGATGAGCATCGATGGCAATCAACATTTTTTTTAAATTTCTTGAAAGCTCCACAGTGATTTTTGGTATTGATGCTGTCAATGCAACATCTTCAAAAAAACGCCTCGCAGTGTTGCCATCGTTAGTATTTCCAAAGTCTTGCTTAGGGAAATCAATGCGAAGCCCGGTTTCTTCTCGAAACTCATCTTGAACTCTTTGCATTTCTTCAGCTATAAGGTTATTTCTAGTTTCTTATTTTTCTGTTGTTTTTTTTGGAAGTCATTATTAAGTATTGCTTCAATCAGATTAACCTTACGATACTCTCGCTGGCTTGACAGTGGGCGAAATGGCTAGTTTAGCGGTATTTAATTAATAACTCGAAAACTAATAAAGGTATCAAAATGAAATTTGGCATGGGAGTTAATGAACATGGATACACAAATTTGTGAATTTATTAATTTCTACAATTTTTGTTGTTGTTGTTGTGCGACTTTTTCTCCCCGCCTATTCAACCAAGAAACAAGGTATGTCAAATTTAACATTTTTCATATTTTTATTATATATTGTAAAAAGATCATGGTAGAAGAGACAACAAAAAATTACACGTATATCGGCGTTTTAAAAATTGACATCTTAATATGGTTTTAATGTGGGTTTGAAATTGACACTTTTTAGACCCTTAACCTGAGCAAGTGGGTACATTAGCGAGAGAAGGAGTTTATATAATTGGATGAAGCTTGGTACTGATGTTTGTGTAGACCCAAGGGTATGTAGTATTGAATATTTTTGACATCTGAACATGTACACGCCCACCTCCTAAAGCAACCCACTATAGTAAAATTCATAAAATGGTTATAAAATGGCTAATATATGAGCCACAAAATAAAATTTGGTATGTGTGTATGTGTTATCAAATCTAAATTGTGTACGAAAAATAGGCGTGATCCGGCTAAGAACACACCCTCCTCCCATACACGCTAAAATGGCCAGATCACTAAAAAAATGTACATTTGTATTATTTATTTATTTTCTAATTTTATTTTTTTTTTAATACTTTTCATGGTAAGAATGTGATAACATATTATTATAGCAAAGCTATTCATAATCTGAGCTGTCACTGTCGGACACTGAAGGCTGCAAATCAGTGTCTGAAAGAAGATTTATTAGCTCTCTATCTAGTAAAATATATTTTTTTGAATTTTTGGAAGTAGTCTTCGACGATTTTGAAATTAAAGGATCTGATGAAATCAGGAGTGCATGCATCAAGTCCTCCATTGTATGCTGTCGCGAATCTTTGCGTGTGTGATTCAGGCGGAAATTTCGGACATCTTTATTCCTAGCCTCCAATGCTTCCTCGGACATCATACCAATTGGCAGGGCAACACTATTAATTATATCAGCTCCGTGTATTAATATTTTGTGAACGGAACTTGGCATGTAAAACCACGGATATTCATTCACAAACAATGCGGCTGTTTCGTATGCGTATTGGCGAAAAGATTCTGAATTAACTGCATACCCGCAAGACATACATCGTAAAACTACCCCAAATCTTCTGATAATAGCTTCACTAACGCCTGTTATTTGCGAAGCTAAAGTTGGTTGTAGAAAAAACCGTCTGGCTGTGTTGCCATTATTCGTATTTCCGCCACCAGCCATTGGAATGTCCACTAGCAACGACATTTTCTGCCTTAGTTCGTTTTGAATAGCTTTCTTCCTTTCGTCCACGATATCTTTATCTAAACTGCGGACCTGCCACTTTTTTAATGTAACTCTGTAGGCAATATGAATAATGCACTCAAAAAGGCGGATCCAAGCATGTAGAGTAGACATGCCATACTCATACAAATTCTCATCCACGGGAAGTTTTTTAATAAAATTGAGATCGTTCATTACTTTGGGAGTAGCTTTGCAAATTGCGCATATTTGTGATGATGATTTGGCAATCGCTGTAAAAACTTTTTCGTCAATCATGGTTAAGTGAAATTGATGGTTTATTTGTAGAGTGCCCAGAAAAGTTGGTGAGATTAGTGATATTTGGGATTTCACGTTTTCAACCTCGGTACGAACAACGTCAGCAGTTTCCTTCTGGCACATAATTTTAATTGGCCTACAAAAGCGAGTTGAAGAAGGCCGAGATCCCAGTTGAATTTGCAATGGCACAATGCAAACCGTAAATAAATTTTCGTCGATCATTGTCTTTTCGGGATCGCTATACCTTTGCCGGTAGGTTGAATGACCACTGGTGCCATCACAACCCCATTTGTAAACTGCAACTAATTTTTCATTGCTGCCAGAAGGAATGTTTTGTAACTGTGTGATCAACCAAGCTTTGTAGAGCCACTTCAGCAAAATATTCTGTCGCCAACACTCGACTTGGATAACATTTCTCTTTAGCTGACCGCAAAACATCATAAGTGGGATAAATGTTAGCGTTTCGAGCTTTGGCACCGGCCTGCATCAGCTTGTAAGTGAATTTTGTGTAATTACCATTAATAAAAAGTGACAAGGCTTCTTCAGGTGTATATTTTATAGGAACCTGGAAGTCTGATTCTAGGCTTTTTTTAATTTTTGCCGTAGTGTCTGCATCCGAATCCAACACTGATAAAACCTGAGATGCAGTTCTCTTTCCAGCCCTGTAAAGACTACTGCACGTTGACACCAAAAGTTCGTTACAAGGAGTTTTATTTATCAAATTGGCAACTTTTTGGACTTGGTTTTTGGTTGTGCAATCCGAGAAGCTTTTAACGGGGCGTCCAACATTGGTAGAAGTTTTTTCATCCACTAACAAAAGCGGTCCATCCAACCATTGCTTGTTTCTGTGTTCAAAGTCCACCCTAACCCTATTACTTTCTTTCCACTTCGCAAATAATTTATAGTTAAAATTTCTTAATCTTCTGACGATTTAATGACACTGCTCTTTGCTATATTTAGATTTATCAATGACATTATCAAATATATAAGTCTCTACCGTCGAAAATCTTTTCCTAGGCACACCTTCATTGCACCACATTAAAAACAGTGTTCGTTTGACAACCGACATTGAACCTTAAAAGTGGAATATATTAAAAACCTGCAGGAACCTGCAAAACATTTTTTAGACACACAATCACAAGGACTTATGTTAACAAAAAAATACAAAACTACCACGGAAATGATCGAATACGAACAGTTGCACTCCACAAAAGACTAATGTAAGCTACTAGAGATAAGTCATCACAATAATTCACTTTGGCTACGATTTTTTAATAACTTACATGTAAACACAGATCACTGACATTAATTTTATTTTATACATACCTTTTTCTTGAAATAAAAATTATAAGAGAAGAATTTAATAAAATAAAAAAGATTTTGCAGCCAAAACAATGCACTCCTCAAAAAAGCGGGAAAATATTGTATTGCAGCTGCCAAAACATATGTCAAGTTTGAAAGCTCACAGCTTTTCACAAAAAGCTTTTTAACAAAAACTAAATATGTCAATAAGCTTATTAGGGTATTAGCAAACGATTAGTAAATAAAAATTGGCGCAATTAAATATTTCAAAATTGAATTAAACGCCGCTAGATTGGCCGTTTCGCCCTCTGTGCGTTGTTCTAAAGTTAAAAAAAAAAAATATCAAAATTTTCATTTCTTGAACAAGTTGAAAAAACTTCCAAAGTTTGAAGCATATATCTTTTCAGGTGTTGAAGAAAGCTAAAAACAAAAATTAGATTAAAAAAATCTGAACATTTTTTAGTAATAAAATAGTACAAATTTTAGAATACCGATCAAAAATTTTTTCGATTTTTCTTATTTAATATCAAATATCATGGTTAAAAAAGTGCACTGTGCGACGGCTAAAGTGCCGGCTGCATTAGAGGCAGCAATAATGTACTAAATGGCTAGGAATGTGCTTGACTCAATACTTGTGTGATCGCCCAAGACGCGTTGTCGAGTAGAGAGTATTACGTATTACGACTAAGTGTCGTAGAGGGCTTTAAGAGCTGAAACACGATATTTTAATATTTAAATAAATGACGGAGCAGAAGGCACCGCCACAATTTGTTTATTATTAAAAAAAAGCTCAAACTTATTGATTCTAGTAGTTACTCTATTTTGGTGGTTCACATGAATGACAATTTTTGTAATGTTTGAATGTATTGTTTATAGTATTCTCAACTACATCGGTGACGTAATCGTTATAACAGGACAAAAATTCTTATGTAAATTTGACTTTTTCCATGTGCGCGAATTAACGCATGCGAATTTGATTTATTATTGCCTTGAAATCTGAAGAGATCGAGCACATTTAATCAGCAGCGCCTACCTACAGCACTCCTTATAACCTCAAAAGTGTGATAATCACCTCCGTGGGGGCACTCTCGAACACTTCCATGAGGTATTTGCTCACATCGTTTTTCCCTTGAAAAACCTTTACCAGGTTATAACCAATTGGTGAAAATGATATCGAATTTACAACTCAGCACCAGAGAGATGTTCCTGTTGCTAGCATAGACTGATTTACCAGCTCTTTTATTTGTTTTCCTACTGCCCCATTGCGTGTGATGCGCGTTTGCATCGCATCGCCATACACATGAAGTTCTACTTATTGCTAGCGTAGACCCCCCCTAGCACTAAATTCATCAATCCTATTTTTCTGACTTAAGAAGACCGCAACCCTGGAGGAGAAGAATGTAAAAGATTAGTTAAAATATAAATTATATATACATACTTATCCTTATCCACTTATTGGTTACTTATAATCATATATTGCTTTTCACCAAAAAAAGTTTTTAGGAATACTCACGCTGGTTACTATGGCACAACCTTAGGGAAAGTTATTAGGAGCTAAGAAATTTATGATGACTTACGTGCCAAGTTGACTGCCATCGCAAGAATTAATTTTAATTTCGTGCTTGTTGTCTAAGTCACCTTGGTCATCTCGGGCGTAGCGAGGGTAGAGGGCGCAGCGGGCAATGCTCCTACCGATGGCGTTTCGGGAGATTTCACCGTAGCCCTCGCCTCGGCGGCAGCACCCATAGCGGTCGCCGAGGCACTCTCGGACGTTACAACAGGTACGCTTGGCGAAAGCGCCGGGTCCGTCCCTCCCTTTCGGTCCGTCGGCGTACTCGGAGGTATGCCAGAAGCCGAAGACGAGGCGGGTAACCGAAAACCCTCCTCTGCGTCGAGGTACATGGATCCTACCGTTGCGACAGCTGCATCATCCGGACCGCTAGACATCCATATATTCCCACAGCGCATACGACATATTTGACATATACGACATATATTTAATCGTTCTTATATTCTATCTTAATCACTCTGCACTTCACTTTGTTATAATTTTTCTTCTGTTTACATATTTCTAATCTTACATTTATTGGTAATAGTGTTAAGTCAAGTGGTAACTTATAACTAGACTTAGGAAGTTGACGCCACGACTTATATAATGGTGAATTTTGGTTAATGCAGAAATTTGCGTGCTGTACTTGCTCACAGTAGGTTAGGTAGGTGTTGAAAGGGTAGGGGTGGAATGTCATTCCGTAGATAGCCCGCAGACGTTTGGGATCGAACATCATTGTGGGGTGGCCGTCTGGATGTAATATTAGCCTAGTTCTACAGAATTCCACCCTGTGTATTGAGGTTACGCTGGGAGAAAGCTTTGATACCATATTGTAGCGAAGTAATTCACGTGCAATGGTATTTGCGTTGAGGGGTACATTTGTGAATATAATCGAGTCATCTCCGTTAACAATGATGTCGCATGTGATCCCAAGTCTGCCGAGGCATGACTTAAGAATGTGGTAGTTAAGGAGGCTGTTTCCAAAACTCGTATCCACGTCTCCTGACATACGGGTACCCCTGATTCGATACTTTTCTCCATCGCGAGTTTTGCATTTGTTAAGAACAGTGCGCTTGCAGAGGTCGCGGAGTTCAGTATTATTCTGGTAGCAGGCGAGATAGAATTTATGTGTAAGTCGTAACATTGCGCTGGTAACGTGCGCATCAAAGGTCGTATGGTCGCACTCAGTGTAGTACTTGTATCGCTTAGATAATTTAAACACTTTGGCAGCGATCTCATCGTATGTTCCTTTTGCCGAAGTGAATGTCGCCCTTGAAAAATCGTTCAAGAGGTTTGATAAATCTCCCGTAACAGATGTTAAACGTTGGATGTCGGGCTTGTATGAGCCGAGGTGCTTTATACTTGGAAGCACTATATTTCTCCAACTTTGTGAAGGGAGTGACATCACTGCGCGCAGGATATCCTGCGTTGATTTTGTCCAGCCACTGTTGATAGGTGCGGCGTTTATGCGGAATATCAATGTTATCGACATATTGTTGCTTAGTCCAAGGTTTGAATTTTCTAGCTTTATTGATGAAGCAGCGCAACGTATCGAGTGATTCAAACAGTTTGACATTGTATTCAGGGCACGAATTGGGTAGGTGACGATTGACCAGAGCTGCCCAGGTAGTTTCAGCAGACTGGGAATAATAATAGAAGTCGTTACTGTTGGTATGGCTCGGATAGTAAGGTATCCGGCGCCCAATACGACCATTGAACCCCCTAATAGAACGACAGGGTGGGACAACCAACTGTGTCGGAGAAATATGTTGGCTGGGGTGTTTGAGTTTAAATTCTCCGTTGGTGTTATGCGTTGAGTCAACCACGGTATTTCAATGCGCCATTTTAGAAAGGGTATGGTGTATCTTTGCAAAAAGTTTATACTGTCATTGTAGTCCATTATTTTATGAAGGTTGAACTTATACAATGTGCCTGTTTTGAGGATGTGTTGTTGCAATGCTGATCGCATTATTTCTTCCTCCAATTGTGGGTCAACCTTGCATCTGGTCGTAAAGTATACCCTAAGTAGTCCGGCACAATATGCAGCATGTTTTTCATCTATTATTTTCCCCATGGTAAATCTATTCAAGTAGCTGACCGCCTCGTCTGTTGATGGTTGTATCTCGAGGTCACGTAGAACATTGCGTTGTTCCACATTTTCTACTAGTTTTGTAAGTCTGGTGTTCTCGATTTCTTCATGCACAGTTATTTTCTCTTTTGTGCTCAATTTGACATCTTCTTTTGTTATGACTGTTACGATTTGCTCAATTCGTTTATTCTGACTGTTTATCAAAGAAGTTAGAGTTTGGACCTGCTTCTGCAGGTCTTCGAGGTTGGTATCACGTCGGAACATCTTTCGATGGGAGTTGTCTCTACTACAAACTCCACTCCAATTTATTCTCTACTACCTGTATTATCTGCGGTGTCATTGTCTAGGGCGCTTATAGAGTCGATAATCTATATTTACTGAATAATTGCCTTTCTCTGCTCGGTCGCTGCTTGCAGGCTCTGTCCTGCGGCTTGGCTGCGACGTTGGTCCTCTGCTGGCGTTGATACTCTGTCCGCTGCTTCGGTGACTGCGCGTTGTCTGCGACGTTGATCTGCTGCTTGCAGTTGCTGCTGCACCTCGGCAGCGACTCGTGAACTTCTGCTGCTTCGACTGGCTCTTGGCACTTAGCGTCTCTTCTGACGGTCCTAATGTGTCGTTGCTGGTTGTGTGCAGCAAATATTCCTGTGCTGCTCTCTCTTGTGTCTTGTTGTATTGGTTGTTTCTTATTGGCATCATGGTAAGCTTTAAAGCTGACATCGCATGAATCTCCCGTTAGCTCGCTTCTAGAATGTTCCACTGCGAGAATGTAACTATTAAGGCTTGCCTTCACATCGGATGATTCTCCCGTTACGGTGATGATGTTCTCCGGCACATGCAAAATAAATAAAAAGAATTGAGTAAAATGTTTTTTATGAAAACTACCCTAGTAGGAACGACCTGTTCGAGCATATGCAGAGTGTGCTCATTTCTTGCCTCATGATTACGGAGCGTGAGAGCGCTTACCACTACTCTTTCTCAATAAATTAAACTAATTCTTTTCAGATTATTCTCTCCCAGAGAGATATATATGCATATATTTATAGGACATAAATATGGGTTGTTGGTATAATTAATTTAACATTAAAATATAATTAAATTAAAATTAAATGTAATTAAATAAAATATAAATGTATGAGATATTTTTTTTACGAAATAAATGTTCTTCCATTCATCATTAGGGTAATAGGTTTACAACGCATATAAATCTTATAAAAGAAGGTAAAATTATGAAGGGTAAAATTGGCCATAACAATTTTAGTCCTTACACAATAACATACAAAATACATGCCTCAAACACTTTTTTTAATTAAATATATACCTCAAACTTTAACAAAATTCCCTTTACTTGGCAAATATGAAAATTAATTTGTTTGCAAAGCCCGTACTGCACTATGCTAAGTGGCGGGAAATTTTATTGCTGCACCTGTAGACACATATGCTGTGTTTGAAAGCTCACAGCTATTCGAAACTGTAAGTAAAACCAAAAGAAAAATTATCGATAAACTCAATATGGTATTGGTAATCGAAAGTACAGTGTGAACCAGAATAAGTGTCACTAAAATAATGCGCCATAAATACTAAAGTAGTCAATGAAATTTCATAATTTCTTTTTATTTGCTAAAAAAATATTACAAAGTTAAGGGAATCAGGCCGTTAATTCAAATCTTTCTCCTTTCTCTTTGATTGTTTGACGCAAACGTTTGAAGAATGATTTGCAAGCGGCACGCACCATGTCTTGATCCATTTCATTCCAAATGTCTATCAGCCGAGCTTTGAAATTATCAATGTTAAGACCTTTTGTGTTGCCAATTTTGCTCAACATATAGCCCAATACACAAAAGTCGAGAGGGTTAAGATCTGGCGACGCAGCTGGCCATTCTTTGGCTGATATAAAATCGGGAACATTTTGCTGACACCAGTCTTGAGTGCGTTTTGCCTTATGTGAAGGCGCAGAATCTTGCTGGAAACAAAAATATTCATCGCCATATAAGTCCTGGGCATGAGGTTTTAAATGGCCTTCCAAAACGTGTTCGATGTAATAGTTTGTATCTATTTTGACCCCTCGATCTATGAAAAGTAGCGGTAACTTGCCTTTTGTTGATATTGCTCCCCATACCATTACTTTCGACACATTCTGGTAACGCTCCACGGCCAATTTATCTCTGGGAGCATCTGCGAGACTTACTGCATACACGCGATTGTTTTGTTGATTGTGGCTATCTTGTAGTAGAAACATTTTTTCATCAGAAAATAAAATTTCATCTCCTTCATGCCAACGCAAAAGCTCTTTGCTTTTTTCAACTCGCAATTTTTTTTGCGTGTCAGTTAGGCCATGCACGCGCTGCTTCTTATAAGCTGTGAGCCCAAGATCATTTTTCAATATCCGCCGTATTGATGACTGGGATATCTGCACGCCCTTTGCCATAGATCGACCCGATTGAGCTGGATTTCGTCTTATTCTTTCTCTGACGCATTTTATGGTCGCTTTTGTTCTCACAGTTCGTTTGCACCCAGATTTCTTTGCAATTTTACAACTTCCCGTTTCATTAAACCGTTTTACAGTTCTATAAATAAATCTCTTCCCGATATCGAGCGGTATAAGCTTCTTAATAATCTCGCACATTTTTAATATTTTTAAATACAAGTTTACAACTAGCTCCCGTTTAGCTTCCATTGCGATACTGATTTAAAAATGGCTAAACTCTGGAAATGTTTAATTATTGTCTGTTTGTAATTCAATTTCAAAAAGCTTGGCCAACTTAAAAAGTTTTTAAATTGAACTTCTTAAGGTAGGGAGCAAACCAAAAAACAGTGACAGTTATTCTGGTTCACACTGTACAAAAAAATTATTCAATTCAATACTTCAAAAATGGAATTAAACCACGCTAAATTGGCCGTTTATATTTTTTTCATGTTATTTTTATGAAAGAACAACATTTGTATATTTTTATATTATATTTTATAATTATGAAAGGAATTTGAAATAAAAACACAAACAAAATAAAACTGTATTAACCTTGAATAGTTATAGAACTGTTCCATTTTTTTTTTTAATATAAAATTTTGTCCATAAATCACCACAAATACAGTTATTTATTCCAAATCGCAAAATATGCATGCATACGCGACTCGCACTTTTACTTTCAGTTCATTTATTAACTTAAACGTCAGTTTTGTTTACGTTTATTTTCACTTTATCAATTCTGCTTTATCAGTTAGTCAAATAAAAAAAAAAAATGAACTAACATAATAATATCAATGTGTATAAACATATATGTGCAAAAATAAAATATTAAAATGCAAATAAAATAAAAATATGAAATTGTAAAATATGTAAAAAATATAATTGCAGCCAATAACTATAAAACCAACATCTATTGCATATCCAACACCAATAAATATATCAAAGCAACAAAAAAAAGTATTGTGACAAGCAACAAAAGCAAGCTGAACGAAAAACCTTTTTTGTCGTAAGATTTAAATGCTTTTACTGTTTGCATCAATCCTATTAAATGAATAATAGTGAAAAGTGTCAAAAGAATACCCACAACAAGGGAGGAGTTTTTCACTATATAAATGTGATGCTGTCTAAATATAGAGTACTCCTTGTTTGTATTGATATAATTATTTCGATCATTGCATATTTTGTCAAGATCAACTGATAATGCCTTGTCATTCATGTCATACACTTTCTCAAATGGTGATAAGTAATTGACATCCTTGCAAAAATCATTGATTCCATTGCACATTTTGTCTGTGGAGACCATTTGCACATCATCTGTAATACCTTTCAATTTCCATGTTGAGGATCCTGTGGGGCATAATTGATAATAGATTGAATTCAATGCTTCCATCTTTATAAGACAATAATTTGAGTGATAATGTCCTTTGGGTTTTTTCTGCTTTCTCTATTGTTTGCTTCTTTTTTTGTGTTATTTTATGTGAAACTATTATTTCCGGTAATTCAGTTAATGATGAGAGTGTTTCATACTTCACTTGTTTAAAGTCAATTATTCATTCCCTTTATTTAGCAGAGACCAGATATTTATAACATATCTGGGCTCGATTCTTCCTCTTCTTCTGGGCTCGTACGAGCATTTTGTACATATGTTAATCTCAAGAATGTCTACGCGTAATTCTAATCTCGGTCTGTATACACTTTATACACTACCTCTTTACAATATCCCCATAGGAAAAAAATCGGGAACAGTGAGGTCAGGTGACCTTGTGGGCCAACGAAATTCGGTGTGTCGTGAGATTATTTTTGCACGAAATTTTCTGCCAGAGCTGCCATTACTGGTCTTGCTATGTCAGAACTCGCTCCAGAGTCAAAATTGCTCTGGTCCATAGGTACCTTCCACAACGCCGGGTTGTTAACCGCATCCAGCAACTCCTGATCCAGCTGGTCCTGGCCAGAGAGAGAGAGAGAGAGAGTGGCATCAAGCCACTGATCAATGTCTTGGGTAACAAGCCCACGACCTTCCTCTTCCTCGTGATCAATTGCTCTTAAGCTGGGACGAGAATGGAGCTTGTGTCTCGAAATTATAATTGATGGTCTCCTCAAGCCATCCTGTGGGGACTGCCCCGTTGCACAGGAAGCAGATACCTGGCGATAGCTCCGATCACTTGCATTTATAGGTATAGAAGTTAGCTTTATTGGCGGCGGAGGTTGAAAATGCATATGGGGGTTTTAATGTGACCGGCTCATCCCATAGCACGATAGAGACATATCGGTCGCCGTCTCTTTTGTGGTTTTTGCCAATTACTTCTTGTAGTTCTTGCAAAAACTTAACTAATTCTTAAATAAACTATTAATTTAAAACTATTAATTAATTAATTTTATTATTTAATTTTTTATTTCAGTTACATTTATGTAGTAAATTATTATGGAAACAAAGCTTGAGTTAAATTGTAGTTGTTTTTATTTAATTGGTCTATTTCATGAAGGTTTCTCTTTTATTGAAGGATGTGAAGGTATTTCTTTGATCTTGAAACGAGAGACTAAGAAGCACAAGCAGGTTGTTCAACAATCAAAATTATTATAAAAATTAAAATCAAAAGGAATATAAAATATAAAATAGTTTTTTTTTTGTAAAATAAAATAAAAAATACCACACACGCTATAAGAGTATATCCATGTATACATACAGTGGTGGCCATACAATTAGAAACAACCACTTAGCATTTTAATTTTATATCATCACTACTTCCTTACAACGAAAATTAAGAAAATAGATATCATATGTTATAAGGCTCATTTATTACTGTATATCCTAGATATATTTCGAAATGTAGGAATATTTGTGAAAGGTGCAAACTAGATTTTCTTATTGAACTCAAAAAACGCATTGGTCACGGAATTAGAAACGATAACAAAAGTAATATTTAATTCTATCTTTTTTTAAAAATGTATTATAAAATAATGGAAAAACAACTTAGTACTTCGTAGGATAACCCTTATTTTTTATAACTTCTGTCAATCTCCTTGGCAAACTCTCAACCAAACTTCGGCATCTTGAGGATGGTATCGATTCCCAAACTTCTTTTATATTTCGAAAATGTTCGTCATTATTTTTGGGTATTTTTGTTTTTAAACCTCTTTCGACATCTGCCCATAAATTTTCAATTGGGTTTAAATCTGGACTTTGCGGTGGCCACGACAAAACATTAGTATTCGTATCCATAAACCATTGCTTCACAACTCGGGAAGTATGCTTAGGATCGTTATCCTGCTGGAAAATATACGTAAGTGGCATATTTTCAAACGAAAATGGTTCCATTACAGTTTCCAGTATATTTTTATATTGGTGTTGGTCCATTCGTCCATCTATGCGATGTATCGGGCCAACGCCAAACCAACTGAATGCACCCCATACCATCACATTTCCTCCACCGTGTTTGATAGTCTTGATAGTGTATCTGGGATCCAAAGATTTGTTCACTGGCCGTCTTACATAAGATTTACCGTCTGATCCAAATAAATTAAACTTCGATTCGTCACTCCAGAGGATCTTTTTCCAAAATGTAAGACGTTCTTGCAGGTGCTCTTTGGCAAATTGTAAACGCTTTGTGATATTTCGAGACGTGCAGTTTTTTCCGTGCAATGCATCCATGTAGACCAGCTTCTTGTAATCGACGCCTAATGGTTCTACATGAGATATTCTGCGATATTTGAGGCATTACAATGGCATTAATTTCAGTTGAGGTCAAAAATGGGTTGGCTTTACTGGTTCTACAAATAATTCTATCATCATATGGAGTGGTTTTTCTTGGCTTTTGAATTCTTTTTGGGTTCTCAAAACTTCCAGTCTTCTTAAATTGCCTTATTGCTCCAAAAACCATTTTTTTAGAACAGCAAAATCTTTTTGCTATGGCTGACATTGATTGTTTTTCGTCTTGATAGCAGCGCACAATTAATTTACGAAGCTCTGGCGTGCACGACTTGTTTTTACCCATATTTACACTATATTATAATAAAAATTAGTTAACCCTAAATTAAAGAAATAAAAAAACAACAACTTACGTTGAAAATATAAAAAATTTCCAAAATTAAGGTACGCGTTTCTAATTATGTGTCCACCCTCATAAACACGTGTTGCTACTGTTTTTGCGATTGTGAGAAATTGTCTAAAGTATTTGCTGATATTTACACATCTAACAACATATTACACTGGAGTGAGTATATAACGGGACCGGCAATAAAGAGAGACTCATTACGAAAAAGTTGTGAAAAGAAATATAAGATTGAAGTCATCGTTTCTAATTGTATGGCCACCACTGTACGTAGTATATCCACGTTGTGTCGCATCAAAGACTTTCGGAGTAGATTGTACTTTTCCTACGAAAGTCCCAAGTCCATTAATAAAGCCAAAGCTTCCTCAGTGGCATATTTTACGGTATATGCATTTGTTGTAGTAGGAATGCTTTCTTTAATCCTCTTCAATCGGATAGGACTAGCAACAGAAACTGTTTTTGTTATATCGTCTCTTGTTTTTTCTTTATCTCTGTTGTATTTAATTGTTAATGCTGTTGCCAGTTGTTCGGTAGAAATAGCTTCTGTAGCATCCATAAGTTTTTTTTTTGTTTTATTTGTGAATGAATGTTGGACATTTGTCTAATGATTTTCTTGGCATTCCTCTTGCAGATTTTGAAGTACTTGGCAAATCGTCGGAGATATGTCTTCTACTTCCTCATAGAAGATATCGGTACTATAAACTTTTAGAACGCTAGCTATCTATAAAAATTATATACATAAATATATATAAAATGCTATTACTTGGGATTTTATCCTGGCCAAGAATTGAATGCACTCTTTCAAAGAGCGGCCATTCAGATGGGCTGCATCCTGTCGTGCCTTTTTCTTTCCTATAAAAGTAATGATATTAATATTATGAAAGACTTAAAATATTATTCTCACCTGTATTTAATCGTTAGATTGTTTATTTTTGCCTTGGCTTCCGCTGCACTTAACAAAAGCCCATGTCGCTGGCCATTTTCGCATACATATATATTTGGTGCGAAACCAACAAATTATATTTTGTATAACGTTTTATTTTATACAAGCTATTCTTCCTAGCACCACGAAACTCCTCGGTTTTCTCGTCCCACATCTCGACAAATATCGCCTCATGCAGCTCACTCCACTTTACTCTCTCCTTATATCTTTTTTTTTTTTGTCCATTTTTTTCGTTATATTCTTTTTGTCCAAAAAAAGAACATTCCAATTGGATTTCAGATTGTAAATAAATGAAAAGACAGACGAAATGTCAAATATCAGTGACAACTTGGATTGTTTGACAACAACAGGGTTGTTTCTTAACTTTTCAGAGTTTTTTGTTGCAAAGTAAACAAATAGCAGCTTTTCATTTGACAGTTCTTCTATGGCGAAAAACTTGATATGAAGTAGCTTTTCAGCTGAAAAGTCATTATTGCCCGAAAAGCGGCTTTTCGGCCTGTGTGTGAAAATAGTATAACTTTTGAGAAAATCGATACACGTTTGAATAGGTTGAAGTTACTTTATTGAATGCAATCTTATTTTAACATAGACTCTTACTGCAGCTCAGTAGCTTGACTGCATATACTATAAAATATGTATATATTGTTATTGACCCTGTGCTATCGTACCCGACTGGCGGCACACGGTTAGCTCACACGGTCAGGGTCGGTTCGACCAGGCCAGCCGGGTCGAGGGTTAACAAACTCCGGTAAGGGGAATGAAACCCCGAACCTCTGAAAATAAAATAAAAAAAAAAAACCCACGAAAATACTATCGTTCCGAAAAAACAAGGATAACACAAACAAAAGAACAATTAACCCGGGCATGATCGAGAAGCGATTGGGAACAGGTGTCATGTCACACTCACTGGCCCTCCCATCCGTCGTTGCAGGAAGA
The DNA here is from genome assembly GCA_914767935.1 of Coremacera marginata. Classification (NCBI taxonomy): domain Eukaryota; kingdom Metazoa; phylum Arthropoda; class Insecta; order Diptera; family Sciomyzidae; genus Coremacera; species Coremacera marginata. Next base: position 139,423,725 of record OU612047.1, on the reverse strand, counting down.
AATTTAGTTGCAACCCCGAATTCCAATCTCTTCGAATCTTACCTCCCTTTTTTTTTTTTCTCAGTCACCACTCACCACTCATTCTTGAACCGTCTGACCACATTTAAGCCTCCCCCTTCCTTACATTATTTACATATTCTAATATTCTATTAATTAACGCTATACAGATCAAATCAGAGATTAGATTATTCGAATTATTATATATATTCAAAAAAATTCCCGCAGCATACGTGACCGAGGACTTTATCAAATATCCCTTTAATTTCCACGAACATATGGTTCACCCGGATTTAAATATACCATATGGTAAAAAAAACAAAACCAAAAATACTATGAATGATTGTAATTGAGTTATATATAAAACTTACAGCCACTTACGCGTCAATCCGTTAGCAGGCCTGTCAACGATGTGGAGAGCTGAGGCTAAAATAAAAGAAGTAAATTATATACAGTAAGTCACAGTGAAAGTGAGCCACTGTTTTCAAAAAAACTTTTTAAAAAAATATTGCAAAAAAAACACACACATCGAAAAAATTTTTATATGATTTTATTGTTTGAACATAAAACTTCAAGTTCAGTATGTATTGAAAGTTATATTTTTACTTAGTAAAAAAATAACAAATGAAAACTAAGAAAGTTCAATAATACACCTCACATTCAAAATGAGCCACTTTAAATAAAACATTTTAATTATCATATTAATATTTGGTTGGGCCTCCTTTTGCAAAAATTACTGCTTGCAGACGTTTGGGCATCGATTCCAAAAGTCTACATGTATATGTCGAAGGAATAACACGCCATTCAGCTTGTAGGGCATCCAAAAGGTGCTTTTTCGATGAAATGCTGTGTTTACGCACATTTTGATCAAGATGACCCCATAAATGTTCAATAATATTCAAGTCCGGAGACTGTGGTGGTACTTGAAGTACATGGGGGCAATTGTATAGTAGCCATTCCTGCGCAAAATACGATTTATGCTTGGGGTCATTGTCTTGATAAAAATAAAAGTCATCTTCGATCCAAAATTTTTGAACGCTGGCTTAAGGTTTTGCTTTAAAACGTCTACATACATGAACTTGTTCATTATCCCTGGAATGTGCTGCAGATTTCCGGTACCACCACCTGCCATGCAGCCCCAAACCATGACGGAGCCTCCGCCGTGCTTAATGCTGGGAGTAAGGTTTTGCGGCTGAAGCTCGGTATTTTTTTGCCGCCATACCATCTGCTTACCATCTGAGCCAAATAAGTTAAATTTACTCTCGTCTGTAAATAAAACCTAAAAAATATTGTTAGTTGCTACCAAACCTGCATTTGAAGTCACTTACCCTTTGCCAAAAGTTCATGTCCTTAAGAACATATTTTTGTGCAAATTCGAGACGTTTTTTAAGGTTTTTCAAGCTTATAAATGGCTTTTTTTAAGCCATCCGCCCATTGTAGCCGTGTTTCCTGAGTACCCTTCTCACTGTTTCGGGATTGACGTGGATTTCAAGTTGATCTTTTACCAATGCAGTCAGTTTTGGAGCACTTAGTCGAGGGTTCTTCTTAATTTCTCGGATAATAAACGTTTCATTTCTTTCTGAAAACGCCTTTTTGTTGCTTTTTTTCGGCTTATTTGCGATTCTATTTTCCCTAGTAAATCGGTGAATAATGTGCTGCACGGTTCCCCGGCTTTTATTAACATATTCAGCTATAACCCTTTGAGACTTGCCCTCCTGATAAAGTTCGATTACTCTCTGCCTTATTTCGGTGCTTGTTTGCCGACCCATGTTCACTAATGGCTTTACAATGCACAAATGAAGCATCAGCACCGAAATGCGTGCAATAGTTGATATTCAAAAACATTTTTACCGCTATTTTAACAAAAACAAAATTGGGTGGCTCACTTTGAGTGTGAGGTGAACTTGTTCATTTGTTATTGTTTTTTATAATTTTTGTAAGATTTATTGACAACAACAAAAACCATTCACAGTTAGATAATAATACATGCATCATCGACTTAAAAACTAAGCAAAAAAAAAAAGTTGATCAGAATGCAAGAAAAAAAGATTTTTAAGCAAAAGTATTTTTCTAAGCAGTGGCTCACTTTCACTGTGACTCACTGTATATATATATATATATATGACATGTAATATGATCAATCCCAAAAGAAAAACAGAGTACGGTAAGGATTTCGAGAATCGATCGCAAAGGAGTTGTACTAGGAGCGCAAGCAAACGCTTATTTTTCCGATTTATCGCGCCTTTGGTTCCACGATTCAAACGAAAACAAACGGTTTAGAAACTGAAATGAGGATATAGTTCCCCCCTCATTTTGGGGGTTTTTTTTTATTATTTTGGTTTTTTTTTTCTCTTAAATATAGATAAACTTGAAATTAAGTGGGCGTAGGCCCTTAACCCCGTACTCAATCCAATGCACTTATGGCAATATCTCTGTAAAACAACAGTTTCTGTTTTATAAAAAAAAACATTTTTATCTTTATGTACTTTAAGTTACAATAAGTTTTAATATACAAGCTAACAAACAAGCGTGCAAAGACAAACGCCGTTGCCGAAACTGAAACAACCCGAAGAGACACACGAATAATAAACCCCCAAACACATAACTGTCTACTCCTCTCGGTGCTGCCACCTTGTCACTAACGCTTTACTTATAAACACCCTAAACAAAAAGGCACTATTCGAAGACTTCCTGCCAGATTTGGCTGCATGCAACAATATATCTAAATCTATATAATGCTTACATACTATTGCTGTGGTGGTTTGTGTGTGTTTTCGTGAGATTGCTTGGTATCGTAAAATTGCTTGGTAAGCATTGTTTGCTAAACAGTAGCGGATAGCTAAGAGTTATTCTAAGAGTTGGTGGTCGCTATGTGCGCTATCAAATTATTATTGCATAAACAGTATAACAAATGCAATAATGAATGCTTCGCACCACCAGTTGAGTTGAGGCTGCCTCCTCGCCAGCACTGGGTTTTCTTCTAAAGAAGAGCAATGATTTCCTTTTTGCTCTACTGAGACTTCTTTCTAGCGTTTTTCTTAAAAAAAAAATGTTGATCGATAAAATACAATCGGATTATTTAAATGATTAACTTACTTTTTTCGCTCGTAAACAAATTCGTTTATTCCTATATGGATTGATTCACACTTGGATGCTGGCCGAAAATATGCTGCAATAGGTGCTGCGAATGAAATTGAGTCAAGCTGTCTTATAATAGTTTATGTGCAATTTTGCGCAACGAATTCAAAAAATGTGTTTTGAAAAAAACGCGTTTAAAGTTTCAAAAATAGTTTTTCGGTACATTTTTAATGATTATATTTATTTAGAGAAACTTATAGCAAAAAAAAAACTAGACCATAAAAATTGGACAAGTCTTTTGCAGAAATGTTAAGTAGCAAGAGTAAGAACGTGGTTTAGAAAAAAACGAAATTTTTTTTTTGATAAAAATTAAAAATAATTTTTTTTTTTAACTTATCCTACCACTCGTCTGCGATCCCGGCTGCATACAGTAAGCCCTCTGCTTGCTCATATTCAGCTTTTTTCTGACTTTTATCTTTTTGCTAGTCCGATTTTCTTCCATTTTTTTGGTCAATTCAGTACTGCGACGTTTGGCGATTGTAACGGGATAAAGTTTAGTTTAAACGAATTTCACTTTAGATTTTTATGATGTTTTAATAGACATTTACTTATTGTTGTAAATCATTTCTCGTTAGTTATTACGTGAGCAGTTATTGAAAAGGTTAGTTTAATTAAAAAAAAAACAGAATATCGAGGGTGGAATAAAACAGACTACCAATACAAAAGAAAAACCTGGTTCTCCGGTGGCAGCTGCAGTATTGGTTGAGCGCGATGTGGTAGTTGGGGGGCCCTGAGGCTGTAGCCGCTGGGACAAATACTCTATGATCGACCTTCTTACATATTTATTTCTTCTTACATACTGTTACGTATATTTAATTGTTAAGAGGATTTTTTTTTTGTTTTCTTAATTTCATTATCATCGTAATGAGTAGGCAAAGGACAAACATTGTTCATTGACCTCTGCGACAATTCAATGCTTTTTTTTTCATCTATAATACTGCGTTTTCCAGTGAGTGAAACGCGTTTTCAAAGTTAAACGGCTTAAGAAAAGGAAGCCGTTTACTACTTTAAGAATTTAATTGATTAATAATTTAAGTTTTTAAATTATTGTAATTTATTCAGCACTCTGTGTTTTCTCTCATATTTTTCTCTGAGTGCATTATTTCGTTTAAACTTGATATTTTTTCTCAAAATTTTAATAAAATTAATTTTTCTTTCTTTCGCTCTATTATATGCGAATATTCCTTTAGATTAGATTATTAAATAATTTTTATTTCAAGGTTTTAATATAAATAATTTGTTTTTCTTTCGCTCTATTATATGCGAATAATCTTTTCATTTTATTATTAAAATTCAGTTTTCTTTTCTTTTAATTGTAAAAGTATTAAATATGCGGAAAAAATAGGCGGAAATTTGTACGTACTTATCACAGAGAGCACACAGGTCAAAGTGAATCTTTATTAACTATAAACTAAGCTTACAACCTAAGTAGATAACTAAAGATAACTTAAAAACTAGTCGAGCAAAAGCTCCAGCTGCCAGGGTTGCCATGCTTGGCACATTAGGTATGTTTTGGCATAAACATGTATTATACTGTGTGTGCTTGTTTTGTAGGAAAAGAACAAACATTGTTCACTGTTCAATGCTGGTTTTTGCGTCTACCATACTGCGGTTTTTTTTTTATATTTGTCAAAATATTCTTTCATTTTGTTTTTCCTTTATCCTTAAAAGTTTTCTTTTTTCCAAAATATTCTCCATCCAATTTATTTTTCCTTTATCCTAAAAAAAAATTTCCTTTTTCCAAAATATGCTTGCTGTTCCCTTGAACAACAAAGGATCCTACTAACTGATTCACAATTATCCTTATGCCCGCGGGCATAAATGTACATCGTGAGGTTACCTTGAGTTTTTATAGGCAGGGTAGCTGCCAGAACCTAGGCAGCGGTGAGGTTGCCGGAAGTGTGCAGTGGGTATTGTAATGCCTCACCAGCCAGCAGTATACTTACTCTTATTGAGTGCTTTCGTGATCCTGGTTTCCAATGAATAATTCCGCAAGGTTATATTTGTATTTAGGAGTTTATTGTGTTAATCTGCAACAACGGGCTGCTTCTTATTAGCAAGCTTTTTAACAATCTCTCTTTACAACTTAAAAGCACCGATATTTATAACAAATATCTGGCTGCCTCAATCCTTACATTCTTACTTAATTACTTAGTTGACAGTTTTTTGTCACATACTTAAATTTGACTTACTTACTAATTGGCTAATTGTAACACTTATTTAATCTACAAAATATTTCCCCATAACTTGGCCGAGTTTCAAGTTATGCGGAAACGTTCTTGTGTTTAACATATGTAAAATGCTCAAGTTGCATGTCATTAGTCATGTTTTTATTTTCAAAAGGCGGAATTCTTGTTACGCTAAATATTGTCCAAACTTTTGTTTGTATAAACTTTTGCTTTCAATTATATACTATGTATTTCACTTGTACTTGATTTTCGTCAACGGGAGCCATACGTCTGCTCGCTGTGCTGGCCATAAACGCACTCCTCCAAAGATTATTTCATACTGGATCGCAATGTGGGATTGAAAATGCATTCTGACATTAAAACAGAATGGCTCGAGCAGTTGTGGTCCTCCTTGCGAGGATACCCTTAGGTCCGCTGTCGTGCCCTAAACTTCCTAATTTGGATGGATATGGCTTCTGACCGTGTCCTGTTATAATGGGTGGCGATAATGGCGATACACCTGAGCCGAGTTTCTAGTGGGCACCTGGCATTTGGAACTAGTTACCCGACGTTGTGTTATTATATATGTTTTGGGTTGCTGTTATCCTTCTAATGATTTCCGTGTGGTGCATACTTACTAAAAATCCTTAGTATCATTAGGCCCTTCGAGGTTACTTCGGTTGTCGCCAAATTCAGCTACTGCAAGGAATCCTCGATCGTGCTAAAAATAATACTCTTCACTAAATAGCAACACTCAATTGCTTAGACTTCATTCACTGATTTCAAGCCAATCACTCTCTTTTATTTAGCAAAGACCAGATATTTATAACTTATCTGGACTTGCTTCTTCTTTTTATTTTTGTTACATGCTTTAGTCTAGCTTATCGATTAATTTGCTATGCTTAACACTTATTTAATTTCGCAATATTTTACAATGGTTTAGTTTCATAATTTCAAATTCACAAAACATTTCCTCATAACTTGACCGGGATTAAAATTACCCGGAACATTCTTAGCTTTAACATATGTAAAATGCTCTTATTGCATTTTGTTTGTCATACTTTTATTTTCCCAAAGGCGAAATTCTTTCGTCTTAATTATTGTCCAATTATTAATTGCAGCAAAAATTCTATAAATGCATGCAATTACAACAATAAAATATTATTAATATAAAATGCTATCAATGCATTTTGTTCCCGGTGCAGATGGCACAACGGTGTCAGTTTATTTCTCACAGCAACAACAACATGCTGGAGATATTGTTTGCTATTTAGCTGCTGGCTTGCTACCGTTTAAAGTATGGCATGCGTCATAGCTTAAACAATTTTGTGCGTTAATGCTGATACTGCATTTTTATACAGTTGCACTTAGACTTGGCATTAGCCTAGAATTCATAAATTCCAGGTTTTGTATTGCACAAAAGGTAGTGCCTACAAGTATGCATTGGCTTAGGTTGTGATTGATTCACAACACAACGCGCCGCAGGTATCAGACGCCTAGCGCCGTTCACGTGTGTGGCGGTGTTTTGTTAAATTTTCATGAGTAAATTTAAGTTAGAAAAAAATTTGGAATTTAAAAATATTTTTTCTTTTTTTTCAAAATAGCGGGTTTTCTGACATCCTCAATTAAGGCCGTACTTTTGGCCGCGTACAAGATTGCGTCTGCTACATTCATCTGAAACATATCAAAAGTAAAAAAAATTAGTTTTCCATTCATTTTTAATGATATGAGTGAAGCATGAATGAGAAAAGAAAAGTTTTTTTTTTGTAATAACCGGCTTTTGAAAAATTATTTCACTTATATTGTAGATATCATATACGTATATCTCATATTGTAGATAGTCGGTTTTTTGTTAAATCAGCATATTACTGATAGTAAATTTAAGGTAGAAAAAAAAACAAGTTACAGAACTTAAAAATATTTTCTCTTTTTTTCAAAATGGCGGGTTTTCTGACATCCTCAATTTAGGCCTTACTTTTGGCCGCGTACAATATTGCGTCTGCTACATGCATCTAAAACATATCAAAAATAAAATAAATTAGTTTTCAATTATTTTTCAATGATATGAGTGAAGCATGAATGACAAAAAAAAAGATTTTTTAACCGGCTTTTGAAAAATATTTTGAAAAATTATTTCACTCAAATTGTAGATAGTTAGTGTCTAAATAAGTCCTGAAAGTTTTAGACCAATTGGTTAAGTAGTTTTGAAATGAGATTTTCGCGCTTATTAAAAAAGTAGTTTTGAGAAGTAGTTTTTTAAAGCTTTGATGGTATCCGGGCGTTTCGGACGTTAAATGCAGCGTTTTGTACGGCATATTTTGGCCACAAAATATCAATAAATAAATAGTGTGGGGTTTGGGATTTGAGCCGAAATCAATTTAGTAGTTTTTTGCCATGTGTGCCATCAACTTTAAACTGATTTATCAATTCTTCGTTCACAATATGATGCAACCACCTGTATGTGCCTGAAAAAAAGAGAAGTACGAGGGTTAATTCGATGCACTTTGTTTCTTTTTGTATATATAATTTTCCTATATGTTTTAATTCGACGATAACCACTTAATGGTGCGTGTTCCGTGCACCAGTCCATTCTCTAGCGATGAGAAATCAGTTTTATGTGGATAATCTGAAAGAAAGATACAATTTTCATTTATAAAACAATTAGAAATCGAATAATAGAATCTTCCCAAATTCACTGCAGTTGCAGGCAGCCGTGATGGTTGCAAAAATATGACACTTATGTGTTAGTGTTGGTAAGCTGAAAGGTGAATGAAAAGTTGAAATGAAACCCAGTAGAGATGAAGGGCACACCAACTATCTGCGTGTTCATGAGGGCCTGGTATGGCTATCGTCAAGTCGCTTGTAGGATGATGTAAAATGGGCGCGTTGGTAGGGGAAAGCGTTGGTAGGGAGAGTGAGGTAAAAGCACGGAACCGAGCCGGGGCAAAGTCCATTGCGCCAAAATTCAGAGGAAAAGGCTTAAATTCGGAAAAGGCCCGCCAATAGGGAAGTTTAAGGAAAAGTGGTGGGAGTAAAAGAGAGTAGGGTGTTACATAGGAGATAGGGAGCTGTAAGAGGAGGAAAAACATACAGCACAAGCAGCTGGAAAAGTTATGTTGTAAGAGTGGAAAATCTGGAAGAGAAAATATTGAAAAGTCATATAAGTATTAGTCGCAAAAAGGACGTCTGTGAAAATTAAAGCTAAAATTATAAAGTTAAGTGGTTGTATATGGATGATATCTATATATTATATATATGGTGCATTTCACGTCAAATCGCCTACCAAAATTTTTTTTTCGTTATTTTTTCATGAAATTTTGGTTTTATGATCTCCGATTGGTGTTGTTACTTATGCCAAAAGCATTTTGTGAAATATTAACTGGTTGTCGATTTATAACGGTTCAGTTATTGGAAATGTGAAAAATAGTGTTATTTTCACCGAATTTTTAAAAATAGACGCTTAAAAAAATATCATTAAAACTTAGATCATACTTAAAGAATTTTTTATGTTCTTTCTGATTATTTTATTAGTTTTGAAAAAAAAATTTATTAATATAAAAAAATATAAGTTTATGATTAAATGACGATTTTATCAAGTTAGTACACGTTTAATTTTTTTTATTTTGATTTTCAATTAAAGACTGTTAAATTTCCTTTAAGAAAATATCTTATTCAAGATGGGATCTGAATTATAATAGAAATGGCAACGATTTAAGCAAAGCGCCACGCACTTTTTGCTCCACCAATAATGTGCGCTGTTTGTGTGTAAGTGTGTTAGTCGCCTCACCAAAGAAATTATATGGCTTTCTTCAGAAAAAGAGTAAAGTTTTACTTTCATTTGAAAAGTGCCTTGTATGGGAAAAAAAGCATGGTACCTTTTATAGTTTTTGCTGTGCTAAAACGTTCTTTAAGAAACTCCGTAGTCTGATCCCATTCGATTTTTGTGGTAAAAAATGTATCCGTTTCTTTTAAGTTTTCCCTTTCCCATAAGTACAGAGCTTCTGCATTTAAAATTTGAAGTTGGGAAGAACGCTGAAGGCTTGCTCTTGCTGCTAGGCGTTTTAAATTTCCTCCAACTCCATCACACGCTCCCTTGCCGTGCGCTGTGGCGTGAAAATGCCATTCTGCGGAAATATCAAAATCCTCTTTATGATAACAGAGATTAAGGAAATTAAATCGGTTTTTGTAATGTTGAGCTGCTCCGTCCGTAAAATAAATAATTTTTTTCACTGAAAATTTAGTTTTTAAAAACTGTATTATAATTTTTTGGCAGTTATACACAGCACAAGTGTCATGTGCCAGATTGTCCGATAGTATAACTATTGATTTGTGATTTAAGTTTTCACCCTCTTTGTAATACACCACCGCTGTATGGATTAAACATTGGTTATTGTTCCAATGAAAGGACTGGGCCGCATCTTGAGCAACAAATGCATAATTTTCCGCGAAATCACATTGCACGAGAAATTCGCCTTCAAATAAATTGTTTTTAAGGAATTTAACAAAACTTCCCTGTTGTTTGGAGACAAAAGAGTGGGATCTTAGACTTAATAGTTTTGCGCAAAACTCGTCAATAAAATCCGCTGATTCTAAAACCTCAGTTTTTAAATCACATCGGTCAGTTCCTTGCCATGCTTGAAACTCTACGCGGTCAATGTCATTTTCTTCAAAAACAATTTTTAGTTTTTCAGATATTATATTTCTATCGGGGCAGAGTTCACACAAAGATGGACGCCCAAGAACATCTTTGTCAAAATAGCATTTAGCCGTGGCATTCTCACAGACCATAAGACTTAAGCAATCCTGGTAACACTGGAGATGAGTTTCAGAACTTTTTGTAAGGGCATTAATCTTTCCTCCTTCTAGCATTAGTATCACGTTTTGATGATGTACACATACACAAACACTGTGTGTACCTCTTGAACCGGCAAGTATACAATTTTTTGGGCGAAGCTGTGCAAACTTTGAAAATCCAAGAGTTACATTAGGATGTAACTGTTTTAATCGAGCATAAAGCTCGGAAAGGTTACACAGTACTAAACGCTTTTGCAAATGAATCCTTTCACCATTTTTCTGTTTAACAGATACAAAATCTCTGGCACCGGCCATTATGCGACTGTTTTCGTCATCTTCATAGAAAGCAAGTACCATGGAACATATCTCGTCAGAAATCACTTTACCGGGCCGTGGATTAGGTGAGGAAATAATTCCTTCCTTTTCTTGTAGAGAATTTTAGCTTTCTTAGACATGTATTCTGTTGCCCCGAAGTATTTTGAAAGCCTTTTCAATCCCCATGTCTTCGGTGCTAGTGTTAAAATTTGCACTTTTTCAGATCTGCTAGTTTTCGGACTGCTGAATTTTTCTTTTAACTGCTCAAGTACAAGGATGCCATCCCTATTTTCCTGACAAGCTTTATTTTTTTGACCTGAATAATTTTCATAAGCGCACACATTATCACTTTCCTCATCTGATGACTCATCAAATAAGGCAACACATTCCCGATTTTCGACGTTTGCAGGCAACACAAGTGGTTCTTTAACGTTTATTAATTTCTTTCTACAAGATGAACAAATTTTATGACTTCCAGTAAAAGAGGGAAGTATCTTGATTTGCGTTGATGTCAAAAACCGTAAATCATTATTTTTGTTATGATTTGCTAAGCCGAACGGATTGCAACAGCGGATTTTTAAAAATGTAGACATTTTATTACATGTTGTTAGTTTATTTAAAATAACTTTAAGTATTAACTTAGCTTTTCTAACTTTACAAAGCTGCTCTGATGAGTTGTTGTCTAATGTTGTCTTCTGTAATGAGAATATGCTAACAAACGAATTGGCTCTCGATCGTCGTTGCACATCGCCAGAAGAATACTTTCTGGATGCGCAAAAAAGCCATTGCGATGAATGCATTTTTCGTATTTCAGCACTGTTTTCAATGGCAAAAGGGGCACAATAAGCCGCGACAACTTGATAAGCCTGTAGAAATGTCGTGCACCACTTACGCAACCTGGCTGCCGCTTGATTCCTATGCTCATTGGCGCGTAGACTTTTAAAATGTAGGTAACCAAAATTTTTAATGCAGCTGAAGGTATCGCGGTTGCGATATACACTCGGCAAATGCAGTTTGCTGTCGTGGTCCAGCGTGAGTGAGACATCTTTCCTATAATAATGATAAAAAAATAGATTTTAAACTCCGAAACGACGTATCATTTAGTGCAATGTTATACCTGGTTCACGATGCTCAAAGTTTTCTGGTACCACGCCTGATGAAATGATTTGAAAAATTTCGATTAAATATTTGTTGTCTGTATTTAGTAAAGACGTGTTGAACTCCTTCAAATCCTCGTCGAAAGAAATTTTTGCAAAGTCTGCAAGTGGCAACGTTGCACAAATCTTAAGCTTTCCACCAATTGGTCCGGAGAAATTGTTTGGGTCTTTCGTTTCCCCTATGTATTTGCGCATCAGCACCCTCAACGGCAATTCGTTCATGTGCAGTAAGCACACAAGCCATTGCACAGAGAATCCCATTGCCTGTTCAAATAAGCGTACTACACCATGTTCTCTGCCAACATTTACATTTGTGCCATCGCAGCCAATTGCTTTGATTGTTGACAAATCAACATTTTTGTCAACCAATCGATCCTTTATCGTGTTTAGGATAGTGGCTGATGTGCCTTCATCAACTGTGACATGTGATAAGAAAAGCGAACCGGGCTCCTGTAGGATGGAAATATGTTCTTCTTTAACTTTCTTTAGGCAGCCGTTCTCGTATTTTAATGAAAGGTCTTTCCTTCCATCGAAAAAAGAAGCATGGACGGTTGCTGCTTGACTGATGCATTCCACAGTCGTCGTGCGAAGTGATCGCCGAGCCCGATAAACTTTCATTCGATCAACGACGTATTGTTTATCTTGGGACGTGATCAAGCCGGCATCTAAGTAAGCTGCGGATACAATTGCTGCTGTTGCTGTGTTGGACACATCATATCTTTCAGCTGCTTTTGCAACATTAGGGATAGACAACCAATTGATCTGGTCATCTCTATCCAATTCAGTTCCTAGTTCCGATACTTCAGAAGAAGATGATGATGACTCATGTGTCGATAAAATATTGAAGACGTCTGGACGCGCACGCTTAGATGGAATATATCCGGATTCTACAGGCTGGCTCGTGGATCCAGTTGCTTCAGTTGTATCTCTGTTTTGGCGAACCAGCCTTTTTTCCAAAATCCCTGAAGTACTTACGTCAACAGAACCAATCACCATTTTTCTCTTGGTACGCTGGTCGATGAGGAAGGCATGTTCTATGGAATTTACCTTGCTACTTCGCTTGCACATGCACTTTTCCAAGTCTTTACACTTGCAACAACAAATGTCAAATAGTTTGCATGCATCTGACTGAAAAATAATTAACAATTGTTGAATATATTTTCGATAGAAAAAGGTCCACAAAGTTAAAACAACTCACGCGAAATACTATAATTTTTTGTAAAAACTTCTCACTGTTTTTTCTAATTGTATCCGTATTTAATAGTTTAAGGAATGCTTTATTTAAAGCTTGCAGTTTTGCATGTACCCTCCGAGGAGTAGTTGTAGGAATTGTTGCTTTATTCCATATTTCAATAACTTTTGATGCAACACTTTTTTCAGCTTCTTTCCAATTTAAGTTTTCTAAATGCTTCGCATATTGAAGTGCTAGAAGCACGTCTTCACCTGTCGGCAAAGTACATATTGGCAATTCGCGAGGATCACTGTTCAATATTTGTATCTTTCGACGGATCATTTTAGTTGTTTTGAATTCACTTCAATTTACCTTTAAAATTTGCACAAATTAAAACCTTTGACTTGCCGCAACACAGCATAGAAAACGAATGAAAAACGTTCAACCCAACTTGTACAAAACTAAAAACTCCAATGAAACGCCAACAACTTAACGCAGCAACCCGGAATTTTAAAAAAATTCGAAAGTAGTTAACCACTTCTACCTACGCAGGCTATGCAAAAGTTCAAATTCAAATTCAAATATGGCAAAATGTTTGTATTTGGAATATCTCCTAATTCTTAGTGCAATGTAATCACGCTTATTCAATATTTTGGCAGCTATGGTGAAAAATAGCAACAAAAATCAATTTTTTACGTTTACAAAAGGTCACGGTGGTGGGTCGGTATGGGCTAAAATAAAACCGAAGAACTAAAAAATGGTTATAAAATACGCGTCATATATTGCTGAAAAATATCGTGAAACATACTACAACGTATCTCGTATAGTTTTTTTATTAAAAATTAAAAACTAAAAAAAAATTGAACTTTTTAACTTTTTCGATTTTTTCTTAAAAAATATATATCTCGGTAACGGGATGTCCCAGATAACTGAGTGATATGGCAAAATGTTTGTATTTGGAATATCTCTTAATGCTTAGTGCAATGTAATCACGCTAAATCAATATTTTGGCAGCTATGGTGAAAAATAGCAAAAAAATCCATTTTTTACGTTTACAAAAGGTCACGGGGGTGGGTCGGTATGGGTTAAAAAAAAAAAAAGTTGTCCAAAATTGTTTTTTCATCTATTCGGAAGTTTTTTTTGCTAACCAAATTGAATCGGTTTCCATCGTTACGGCCTAATAACATATATAGCTTTGATTGTTAATGAATGTAATATAATATTTTATAAGATCTGTTAAAGTAGAATCGCCATCTTCCCATTTTAATCCGTGATGATGTCTAGTGAGCCAATTAATAGAAACTTTTTCCCGTGATGATAGCATAGAATATTGAAAAGGAGGTTTAATGAGGAATGTTTCAAGTTGTGAGTCATCATCTAGCGAAATACATAGTTCTTTTGCAATAAATTCGTTGTTGTTGATGCGAAAACCTTGTACGTCTATTACTAGTATTCTCTGCTCAGACATTGTTTAATGTTATCTAGATCACGACGACAACTGAAGAAAATTAGATAAAATTTGAACTTTTATATTATAATAAAAGTTTATTATATTCAATGCGTCATCCCATTTTCTATCGAAAATGGAGCACCCACAAGTATCAGGACCGCAAGTTGCATCATCTCTTGACCACGCACAATTGGCATAATGATTGCCAAATTTCGATTTTTTAACTTCATATAATGCATACTCATTTAGCCGATTTTGTAATTTATTTAAAATAATCTTATGATCTGGCCATGAAAGTATTTCTTCATTTAAGAAATCATTTAAAATTTTAGCACGAAGTTCGTTGTTCATGTTTACTTATTGCGACTTCTTAACACGACGATACCAAATTTATCACTGATTGATAAAAACTTAAGATATTTCCATTTCCAAATCGTGTTTATAATTTTGAATGTCGATTAAAGTCATATCTGAGCGGAAAAAAGTATCATCCTCAGTAACGATCTCAATTTCACCATTACTTAAAAATCTCTAAGATTCAATTTGACGATATTCAAAGCAAGAAATATTCAATCGACGTTTCAAGTAATTGCCATCATATGTACAGCGGATTCTCAATTTAATATTATTTTTGTATTGCAGTTGAAAATGCCTGTAAAATGGTTGTGAACTTTCAATAATTCCCGCAATGTTTTGTTCCTTTTTAACTAAGTCTTGCCTAAATGCTTCTATTGCCTCATCCACTGTAAACGATTGATCCATAGGCGTCTGGGGTTCTTCAGCTGACTGCGGTTCTACTTCCGTAGATGACTCAGCGTTTTCATTTAAATTTTTACTAAACTTTAAAAGTTTAAAATTCAGTTGCATGCTTACAGTATCATTATTAGGTAATTTAACAGCAAACTCTGTATTTTTAAAGTCATTTTCGCTCAAATCAATAGGTATTGTAGCTGAAAATACTTGTACAATACAAAAATATGTAAGTAATACGATTAAATTATGTTTCATATTAAATCTTCTTGTTGTTCTTCTTCTTCTCAATAGATATATGTATGTTCTCTTGTTGGCGATATATTTTTAAATGCCGTTATTAGAACTGATACTTGTATTTATAGTCTAATTTTAATAATCTTCTTCTTCTTCTCCTTCAAATGAGCTATCAACTCCGCTGTCACCCCCACCACCTCCACCTACTTTAACAACTTCACTATCATCATCGAAATTTTTTCTCTTTTTTGAGATGGGAGGTTTTTGTTTGCTATTATTATTACTATTATTATTATTTGATAATGTTGGTGTTGAACGGAACCCTGGAATTCCCACCTTACTAATATATAGTTTTCTTTCAGCACCACCAAAAGAGCTATCTATTTCTCGGAAAACACATGATGGTTTGTATGAGTATACATTTATATCTTTATAGCCACCTTCATAGACTGTTCCAACTATCGATATCGTACCACCACTGACTTCAATTTTTATGTGTTGATTATGGCTAAATTCGAATATTGGAAGATTTGTGGGCATTTGTTGTCCTCTACTGAGAGAAAATATTTGTGTTCTAACCCCTCCTTCTGCCGTTAGAAACACCTGCAACATGATATCCAAAACAATGGCATTTATTATTTGTAAAGTTTTCCACTGAGCATGACAAGTGCAGTATTTATCATGACTTCTTAACAGTTGCCCCCAATACATATTTATTGAAGAATGTATTTCAACTAAATCTCTCTTATATTTTTTTTATTTATACCTTACACACGTCTCTATCTTGCACACGTCTCTATATAATATATATATATATTATATTATATGTTCATCCATTTCATCATATCTTGTAATATTTCAAATAACCACAACTGATAAGAAATAATCATTTATCAGAATTCGATATGAATAAAAACTAAATCAATAATTTTATATTAAAGTTTAGTATAAAAGTTGCTTCTGCGGTTATAAGTCAAAAGATAGAAATATGAAAGCAAGTTTAAAAAAATATATTTAAAAATCCTAATATTAAATACTTGTCTATGTAGGATATGGAAGAAAATGTTCCATATGAAGTTAATATGATTGAGCGAGCAAATACAAAATATGGCGAAAGCATTCGATGCGTTGTGAATAAACGATATCAAATTTACTTGCCGAAGAGATTTCTCTTAATTACTCAGAATCAAATAGACTACTTAAATGGAACTCCACACATTTTAATAAAAGGGAGAAATCTACAAGGTGCATTTACCCTAACCATTGAAAAGAAGAAGGAGAATGAGAACATATTCTATAACAGCTTATATGAAAGCTCCGAAGACGATGATGATGATGGCAGTACAACATAAAACACATACACATGTGGACAGTAAAATAGGTGTATGCTATGTTTTTACACAAAAGAACGGTAGTTTCATAGTTTTAGTTATTTTATAATATTTTTGACTTAAGAATATAAAAAAATAATGTTTATTGTAAAAGAAAAAACCTTAAGTATGCAATCAACAACAAAAAAATAACTTATAAATCATTACTTCAAGGTACTTGTCAATTTTTAGTTGGACAGTAAAATAGGTGTAAGTTAAAAATTTTAAAATAATACAGGAACTTTATATACGAGGTGCATAGTTTTTAATAGAAAATGTTATTAGTACTTAGTAGCCGGTATGTCCACCATTATTTTTTAGTACTGCCTCGATTCTCTTGGGCATGGAGGTGATCAGCTTACGACAAGTCTCTACTGGGATATTATACCAGGCTTTTTCAATATTTGTCCATAATTGAGCTTTGTTTTTGCAAGGTTGCTTAGAAATTTGTCGTTTAAGCTCACCCCAAAGGTTCTCAATTGGGTTTAGGTCAGGGGATTGACTTGGCCACTCCATAACGTTCAAATTTTGTTCTGTGAACCATGCTCTTACGAAGTTGGATGAATGTTTCGGATCATTATCCTGCTGAAATTTCCACAAAATAGGCATGTTCTCTTCAGCGTAAGGTAGCATGACGCTCTCTAATAAATCCTTGTAAACGAATCTGTCCATAGTGCTTTCAATCCGGTGTATTGGACCTACCCCTTGCCACGAGAAGCAGCCCCACACCATTATGTTGCCACCTCCATGCTTCACTGTTTTTTTTGTAAATCTAACATGGAATTCTTTGCCTTTGGGTCGTCGAACATTTCTCTCAGCATCATTACCGAACAAATTTATTTTGGTTTCATCACTCCAAAGAATGTTTCGCCACTTCTTTACGCCTTCAAGACCGCTCCAGGATTTATGTGCCAAAGCAAAATTTTTCCTCTTCTTTAAATTTGCCGTTCTTAGCAAAGGAACTTTTCGAGCTATCCTTCCGGGTAATTTTGCACTCACCAATCTGCGACGTACTGTTCGGGATGTGACAATATTACCTATTTCGGCTGCAATTGCCTTAGACGACATAAAAGGATCACGTTTAGCCAAAGTTACAATGCGGTTATCCGCAACTGAAGAAGTTTTCTTCGATGCTCCACGCCCCTCAGCCATTTTTTTAGGCTTTAGAGCATTTGTCACAAAGTTTTCAGATCTTCCTAATGATTTGGCAATAAATTTGTAAGTGTGCCCTTGTTTGCGAAGCTCCTGCACAAGTCTTCTCTCTTCTGCGCTACAGTGATGTCCACGACCCATCTATTACGTTTTTTTGATAAACAAATTGTCTTAAACTAAAATTATTTTATTCAAAATAACATAAAATTACCTTAAAGTTTATTTTTTAATATTAAATTACGTTCGAAAATGCTTTTTTGTGATATTAAACGCAATGCACCTATTTTATTGTCCACACAAAATTGCTAGCTAAACAAAGAAATTCATCGTATTTTTCGTCAGTTAGCATTTAAACTAACGGGAACTCCTATTTTCGCATGAAAACAGTGCTGCCAGATAAAAAAATAAGTAATTCTTCTTGTAGGCATTTTAGTATTTAAATTTCATGGTTATATTGCGAATTTTTTTTTTACACCTATTTTACTGTCCACATGTGTATATTGTTGAAATTAAACAGCACGCTATGTAGTAAATAAAAAAACTAAATAATAAAATAAAAATATATTATAATTAACAAACAACGATTAGCGTACATTATTTCCTAACAGACGCATAAAATACATTAACGGTGTACAGCTTTTGAAAATTATCATAAAAATGTTGCGATGTTTAGCCATCAAAATCAATTAAAACAGAAAAGATGACAAATGTGTTCAAAAATTCTATCGCTGAAATGTAAAAACCTCTGAAAATCCCTATAAAATTTTTGGAATCAAAAGAAAAGTCTCATAATTTTTTTATATTTTTTAATTAATCAATTCTATTTTTTCTTTTGTTTTTAAACTTGAAAATTTTTTAAAATTATTTATATTATTCATCTCCAGTATCGATCTCCAAGCATCATTCTATCGCTGAAATGTAAACCACCTCCGAATATCCCTATAAAATTTTGAAATTAAGAGAAAAGACAATAATTTTTTTTTTATCAATATTATTTTTCTATTTCTTTTTTTTTATAATTTTTATAATATATAATATATTAAGTTTTTTAAAGGGAAGAAGAAGTTTTTTTAACAATATATATAAAAATTACAATAATATATTAATTTAATTACAATAATATAATAATATATTCCGCCTAATCAGCTTCCTCAGCTTCGTCGTTATACCGTTTTCTTTTACGGCTAAACATCACACTAAAAAGAAAATTAAAATTATTATAATAAAAGTTAAGAAAAGAAGAAACCCCCTCCCAAAAAAGAAAAACATACCCGAAGTCAGGGTTGCCAACTTCTTTAGAGCCCAGGCCCGAAGCTTTTTTTTAAATAATTTTATTATTGTCTGTTTTTAATTGAAAAATTCTTTATTTCATTGGATTTTCAATAAAAACTGTTTTGATTGTTAATTTAAGGAACATAGAACATTGTGCGCTTTTATTAATTAAAACATTTAAAAATAATAATAATAAAAACCATATGGGGCATGAAAAAATTCATTTTGTATTTTTACAAATAAAAAGTAAATAAATAAATAAGTAAATAAATAAATTTTGATATCATTACAAAAATTTAAGGCACTTAAAATTCATTTCGAACTTATAATATTAATGAAAATTATTTAATTATTTGTTAATACCACATTTATTTTTCCGTCTTTGGCTTCCGTCTTTGAAGTTTTCACAAGCTCTTGTTGATCCGGTTGTTGAAGAAACGAGAGAAACTGCTGGCAATCCATATTAAAATTTATCCGTATGGATAGTTCTGCATTAACTAAACTTGTGCTCATTTTGTTTCTGTCGTTTCTCCATACAGACTCCATTATAGAGAACACCCTTTCAACAAAAGCGTTGCTTACTGGTACGCTTAACACTTTCATAACAAGTTGTTTTATTTCAAAATATTTATTTGAATTAAAAATGTGCACCCACAAATCACTTAAGGATAAGGAAGTATTCATTAATGTTGGCAAAACATTATTGATGACGTTAATTTCATCAAAAAGTCTGTCAACATCTAACTCTACATTAATTAGTTCACAAACTTCTAATACACGTTCGAGTGTAAGTTCGTGTTTCCTTATATTTAAATAACCTAGAACTTTCATGGGCTTTCTTCAAAATCATAAAATTTTTTTAAATACACCAAGCTTCTTTGGTAAGCTTCGATCGCTTCACTTAGAAAATGTTTTTGTTGGCATGGCTCAAAATCTTTTAAGTGCATACGAACTTTAGATCCAAAAAACTTTTCCTTCAGTCTAGACTCTAATTTTGTCTTTAAATCTAACATCACATCGTGTAATTCTGTAGACGTTAGATCATTTTTTTGCAAAAGTAAAATTGTTTCGCTCATCACATTTAAAAAATGTGAAATAAAATAAAGACATAACTCATTAATTGTAGGTGCACTTAGGTCATCTTCAATACCATACTGCTGGCATTGTACAATTTTAAATATAAAGGGGTCACATTCTTCACCTTGATTTAAAAAATAAGCTTTAATTGCAGGCCAAGAACATATAATTTTATCAACAGCGTTCTTTAAGCTTAGCCAACGTGTTGGAACATTTTTTACCATTTGGGAAAACTCCAAGTCAAAGAAGTCGAAACAAGCTTTTAGCTCTCTAATATTTACCGTACTTGTAGAAAACTCTGAATAAATATTGTTTACAAATGTCTCTACATCAAAATGTAATTTTTTGCAAGCATATTTTGCTGTATTATGTATAACATGGGCATTACAATTTGCTTTTATAATAAAAAGGTTATTTTCTTTAAGCTTTTGGTAAACCGAATTATATTTTCCATAGTTGACGTTTGCGTTGTCAGCAGAAAAGGAGGTCATATTAGAAAGGGATAAACTTAGATCTGTTAGACAATGCATAATTTTATCAAATATAGCTTGAGACGACTCGTAGTCATCGGAATAAAAATCAACAATTTTATTTTGTAATCCTTGATCCGGAAGAAAATACGTTAAAATAACAGGAAAAAGTTTTGTATTTCCTCTATTAGAAGCATCGCTTGATAAAGAAAAAAATACAGGGGCCTCATCAGTAGGATTCAAGTCATTTAGTACTAGTTCAATTGATTTCGGCCCGAGAACGTTTTCAGCTATGCTAGAGGCTTTGGTTCGACCGCAGTGTATTAAATTAGATAGCGCGCTATCACGAAATATCTTGCTGTTGAGTTTGATGCCACAGTCCGTACTAGCGTAGCTATGTTGGTGTTTGATGGAATGGTAAACCATTGCTAGCTCTGCAATCGCAGATGTATTTTCTTCGCAAGAGAACTCTTTTGGTATAAACTTTGTTATTAATCAGCTTTGTTTAGACGCACTTATTTTGGAATTGTGGCCTGCAGATCTAAAATGCTTGTCTATTGCTTTTTTGCCGTCATGTTTAACAACAAATGTGACAAAACACAACTTGCATTTCCCCTCGAACTCGTTTTCTTTCACCAACCAATCTTTGTAGCTTGGTATCGAGAGCCAATCGTTGTTAAATGATGTCATATACTGTTTTCTCTTGCGACTAGATTCCATTATTTTCTTCTCTTAAATAGTTTTTTTTATCAGTTAATACATAAAACACAAATTATATACCGAACTTACATAAATTGAACAGCAAACATTAATTAAAAATTCAGCGGCAGAACACACAACAAAAGAAAAACAATTCATCAAGTTACCCAAAGATAAGTTTACAACGTTCCTTCAAAACGAATGTCAAGATATAGAAAGAACGTCAAAGATAAGTTAGTGTTAATTAAGACAAATGGTTCAAACATTCGCTAAAAGAGGGTGAAGCAAAGGTAATAAATAAGTAAAAGAAATTGGTTTGTAAAATAAAACTTGATTTATATATAGATAAGTGCGAAAGCCGGAGAAAACGTGCTAGGCCCGAAGCCCGGAGATCGACCCCCAGGCCCGAAGTCTCCGGGCGAAAAGGTATGTGTTGGCAACCCTGCCCGAAGTTCATACCTTCGTCTTCGGTGTGGAGACACATGAAGTAGTTGTTGGAAGAATTATGATTTCTTTCCCTGCTGATCAGATACGTCAAGTCGCCATTGACCGTATCGATCTCTTCATTCGATAAAGTGTAATTGAATATGGATGGCAAATATATATAATATTTGCCATTTGTGAGGCATCTTATTTTGGTTCCATAGAGTGTTTCCACCCTCTCCATTTTATTAATTATAAACTTCTCACCAAACGGCATATCCCTCAAAGGAAGGATACTCCGTTGTGAGCAATTCTTAAATTTGAGTTTCAGGTTTTCTGCCATTATTTCTTTTAAATTTAAACTTTACTTTTCTTACGTTGACTTATTGAAGTAAACTGATGACAAGCTAGTGTTGCAGACGGTCTTTTATATCCATTTCAACTCAAAAATATTGTGGGAAAATTGTTGATTATAAGAACAAAATATTATCACTTCCATTGCACTTGACCGCAACACAATATTTCAGAACCTTAAAATTTACCATTTATGTTTGTCAACAAATGTTATCATTTTTTATTTTTTTATTTAACTTATTTTAGAGTATTTTAGCAACACACGCATTTGTTTAATAACCACAAATTTTATCATTTTTGTTCAACTTATTTTAAAGACTTTAGCAACACACTTGTTTATGGGAATACAAATTTGATCACTTCTCTTACGCTTGACTGCAAATTATTTTAAAGCCGATGTGAAAAATAAAAATAAGATTATTTAAAAATATGTTTTAAAAGTTCTTATTTTTTTATTTTTAAGCATGCGTTTTATTTGTCTTTATTTATCCAAGAATTATGATGATGTGAAAATCCCAACCATTTAACGTAAGCTTGATGTCCCTTTGTTTTTATAACTTTTTCAATCAGATATGTATGTGGAAAATGTGTCTTCATTACTTCATGCTCGTAGAATCCTCCAATAATAGGGTTTCCTTGATAGTCTTCCAATAAATAAGTTGCAGGATTTGTGTTCTGTATAGTGCGAATTTTAAAAATTTCAGTTGTCCAGTTTGGAGTATATCCTTTTGCAAAAATATGCTTATATTTGCTTATGCGAACGTTTTCTCCAACTTTAAGTTTAGTTTAGTTTAGTTTAGTTTAGTTTAGTTTAGCTTAGCTTATTTCATAAAGTCTTTAGATACAGAAATCTTTACAGACTAGGATTAAAATAATATATTATAAAATAAGTTATACAATTCCAGGTATAGGTAATAATGGTTTAAGAAATAATAATAGGCTTATGTTAAAAAAATATTATTAATTAAGTTTTTAAAAACATGTTTGGGAACATATAAATCAATTTCATGTGAAATACATAGTTCATTAAAAAGAGTCAAAGCTCTCATAATAGGCTCATTTAAGCCATGATTAGTTCTACAATATTTTAAATAAAAGAGTTTTGAATTTCTTAAATATCTTAACGGAATATTAAAAGAAATAAGCTCTAAAAGAGAATGACAGTCAATAGTGCTAGAAATTACATCATGTAAGTTAACGCGAGTCCTTCGCGATTCAATAAAAAAATACTTTGGCCGGCATTGGCTGGCTTGGCCAAAGTGAGCAAGTGTTTATAAATGCAAAATGTGCTTATAGGGTTAACACAATTAAAATGCAGAGTACACAAAACTGTTCTAAAACAACACTACATACACTGACTGCACTAAAGTAAACAAACACCGCACAAAGAGGAATTGAAAAACAATTAGGCAGACAAACATGCACTGGATTGTGTTAAAAACAACAAAAACTATTCATTTATTATTTATTAAACAAATAAACACTGACAAGAAATGAAATTGTTT
The DNA here is from genome assembly GCA_914767935.1 of Coremacera marginata. Taxonomy (NCBI): domain Eukaryota; kingdom Metazoa; phylum Arthropoda; class Insecta; order Diptera; family Sciomyzidae; genus Coremacera; species Coremacera marginata. The sequence continues at coordinate 139,400,226 of OU612047.1, read as the reverse complement.
TATAACACATGAATACGTTCATTCGAATATTTTTTTTTATACTTAAATGTCCACAAAAAATCAACAAAACACAATTAAATAGATCACTAATCACAGCGACACACTAAAAAACCACCGATAACAACAAGAACACGAGATCAACTTCAGATAACACTTTGCTCATTTCCTCACTGTTCAGTAGGTTTGTGTTAATTATTCCGCTTCTAGCCTTTTGGCATGCTCGCACGATTTCGTGGATCTGGTCCCACAGAATAAAATATTTTTCTAAAAGGCTCTGTTCCAGTTTGTTGATAAGTCGATTATCCAAATCGTTGTGTAGCATTTCGATCAGTTTGTTGTACTTGGTGATGGCTTCGTGCGTTACTTCGAACAATTCTCTGTTGATCTTGTATTGTTGGTTATTGTTTTCGACAATAGACTGCTCATTTCGTAATACTGAGTCCCAATCCACGGCGTCTGGACTTCCGGCTATCCATTTCCATGCTGATCCTATCCAATTTATGGAGCGAGTTTCTCTTGGTTTTCTACCCTTTAATTCGTGAAGACTTTTCTGAACCCGAGTAAGGTGATACTGCAGAAGTGAAAGCGTATCGTCTGTAGTAGATATGTTCCTTGCCGCTTCGTCAATCTCTGATGTCAGCTTTTCGAATCGTGCCAGGTCGATCACGTGAACGAGGTAGAAGTGACCATTAAGGATATAGCCATTGCCCTTCTTTAAGGTAACTAGGGGAGATTCGTATTCGTAAAGATGGAGAGCGCATGCTGTCTTCAAAAAAAGTATTCTGCAACGATGTGAGACTTAGCATTGGTGGTGGCTTGTGAAGATAAAGTGGAACTTTTAGACTGTCTTATAAATAATTATTAAAATATTTATTGAATGTATATTGAAATTTTCAGATATAAAATAGTTTTTATTTTAAAATTAATTAAACGAATATTTTCCTGAAAATATACAAGTACATAAGTTTTAAATATTCTTTAGTATTAAGAGGTAATTTATTAAAATTTTATTTAAAATAACTTTTTCTTATGTTGCTGAAAATATATTAAGAATTAGTTCATAATTATTATTGAAGAACAGTAAAATTTAATAAATATAATGTGTCAAATATAGTTCTGAAAGAAGATTAGATTATTAAAATTGTCAAGTAAATTTATAGAATATAATATAATATTTTATTATATTTTTTTATATTTTTATTTTATTTTTTCTTATCTTTAAGGAAAAGCATAGACCTTTGTCTAGCGGGAGTCGAACCCCGGTGGTTTCCCACCCACTGTTTGCTAGCAAAGCTTGCGCTTTTAGTGTTTCTAATACAGAACAAGTTTTGTCAATTTTGATTGATTTTTTTTTTTTTTGTTTTTTCAGATTACAATTTCTCATATGTTTTTTTAAATGATACAATTATCTTATATGGGCTTTATGAGCCTTTCGCCATGACATTGTTGTGATTGTGACCTCGTTGTCAGCAGCCACTATTTCTTTTTTATAGAGGGCTTTTTGTTTGCCCTTAATTTGTTTGTCTTTAACAAAGATAACTTCTCCCTCATTATATCTTCGGGGGTCACTGTGAAATAGTGAAGTATTTTAATGAGTTTCTTTTTCAGAATAACTGCAGATTTATTTTTTATATGAAAGAGCTTGAGGAATTTTGAGAACTGGTCTATACATGAAATAAACTTCATGCCCTGTATTTCTAATATGTCGAGATGAAGAATTTCGCAGGAGTAAGACGGCAATGGTGTCGGTTGAAGCTTGGGTTTCTGCGGATGTCTTTCGTATTTATTTAAGCGACAAATCTCGCACTGTTTAGCGAAAACCCTGATTTGTTGGCTCGTTTTGGGAAAATAATAGTTTTCCAAAATTTGATCCTTGTTTTCACTAGGATTGCGATGAGCTCTTTTATGTTCTGATTCAATGATGTTAAATATTCTTTCTTCATTTGTGACGTCTTCGACAACTCTTTGCGTTATTCGAATTTTATACCTTGAAAAGTGGTCAACATAAACGTTCTGTAAAAGCTGAATGCACTATTCAGGTATTTTCACTCCATTTATGATATTGGGTACTAAAAACTCTTTTAAGAAGACTTAAGGGTACTCACATTAAAATGTTGTTCATAATTTTATTTATGGTATAGGATGTTTTCGATTTTTCTTCTGCTGTTGGTTTGCTGGCTTGTTGATTTGCTGGTTTGTTGATTTGCTGGTTTGCTAATTTGCTGGTTTTTTAATTTGCTGGTTTGTTAATTTGCTGGTTTTATGCTGCAACAGATAGATCTTCGTTTAGGAACCGATGCAGTCGATGCACTTCCTTCTGCGCTCTCTGCAATATGTTCTTATGTGGATATTGCAGACTAGTTTCCTGTTCTCTTTTTTTTTTTACCACTATCTGGAGGGATTGTGTTGTCCTTTTTAGATGCTGCCCACAGCAACTTACTAAAGCACAATTTGCCCCACGCCCCGCCAATAACCATCTGACATTTTTTGTTAAGAGAATGTCCTGGAATATTGGTTGTGGGGAGATAGTTTTCCCTAGGTAATAAGCTGGAGGGTCCGGAGTTCGGAATAGTAGTTTATTTTCCACCAAAGCTATTCAAACTGGAGGGTCCGGGGTTCGGAATCGCAGGTTGTACCCCCCCAACAAGAAACCAGTAACGCCAGGATAGTGCAAGGACAGCTCGGCCCCTGCTCGGGCGCCAATTAACACGAGTCCTTCGCGATTCAATAAAAAAATACTTTGGCCGGCATTGGCTGGCTTGGCCCAGTAATTTTAGTTAAGCAGCATTGATTACTTTAAGCAATAATAACAAAATTGATCACTTAATGTCGGTAACAAGGCGCTCCCACGACGCTGATGCTAACGTTTTGGTGACTCGTTGTTATTGTTGTTGTTGCATATAATTGTATGTACATTTTTAGCTCTATTCACATGTTAGCATATAAAAACCTTTTTTTTTCTCTTTTTCTTTTCTTTTCTTTTTTAATTATATAAATTCACTTTTTCCGAAATTCAATATAGATTTTTGAATTATTATTAATTTTTTTCATTAAAAGAAAACTTCCTTTTCGTTTCTTCCCATTCCCAGGGAATCCCACCATGAATATGTGATTGCAACACAAGTTCCGAACTCTCTTCGTAAGACAGTAAAGTTGATAACTGTTCCTTGTATGTATTGAAAGCATTTGACAATTGTTATGAACCCGATTATGACTGTAACTGCATTCCCTATACGGCCAAAAAATGAAATGGTTTTATCAAACCATCCCTGAACCTTGGAGGTGATTACTGAAAAATCATTTTCACTCAACGCATTATGGACAGAATACCCTTCTGGAAATTGACTTTTCCCACTCAATGAAGATACAGTTCTAGATGTAATAATCTTCTCTTCAAGTGGAGAGAGTATAGCTCTCTGTAGTTTATCCATTGCCTCTTGAGTGTACAACCCTCCTGTGGCAAAACTCTCCAATACTTGAAATTCATAAGTCTGATCAGTGTTTTGAATTGTTTCAGGGCTTGATACTTGAATATACCCGTTTATTGTTGGTGACACCCATTTCTGGCTAATGTAATACTTTGGGATAATTCCAAGAGAGCAATCAATTGAAGTTCCTATCGGGACAAGTATTCTATTTCTTGGTGTCAAATACCAGGTTGTATTTTTCCATGAAACAGGAAGTCCATTGAAACAACCTTTTAGAGAATGTGAGGGTTGGACTGCTACTGGAGTGCATTTTGCTACATACACAATTTCTCCCCGAGTGACAGCTGTATATCCCGCAGACATGAAATATTGGAATGCGAAGTCATTTGGGGAGAGCAAAGCTAAAGTCATCATTTGTTCTGAAATTCTATTCTCCATCAAGCATCGTGTATGTTGGAATATTGAAAACAAACGAGAAATTTCAGTCTTGGTGTGTCTCATAGAGTACATCAACTTTGAATTAATATATGTCAACAGGTTTGTGTCTGTTGCACTTGATTTTGTTTTCAAGGGAAAATCAGGGAAAAGAGGATTTAGTAGGGTAACAAATAATCTAGGATGTTCAGTAAAGTACGATTTCCGGTCACAAATTGTTAATTCTTTTTCGGACAAAAGCAATTGGAAGTCGTAACCTCCTTGATTGACCTGAACAAAATTCCTCAATGCACCATTTTCCGTTTGAGAAAATTTGATCCCTGGTCCTTTGTACACCACTGTCTTCATGTCATAGTCATCACCGCAAGTAGGTAAAAGTTTCTTCCAGAAGTAATTTCCATCCTCTGCACTATAGCATTCTTCTTGTACATATTGACACCTTATTCCACTTGGAAACATAATAACTTTGTCTTCATAGTCAATTCGTGCGATCCCTGATTTATACATAAGAGTAAGCCTGGTGTTACGAATTGGCCTAGTGTAATAGTACCCATTCACTTGAATGTCCGGACCAGGAATACAATCTCCTCGTCCATTCTTAATTTCACCCCAGCTCACAAAACTAATGGTCTCATAACCTGCCCCTTTCTTCCCTTTAATCGTAGGTGATCCAGTATATCCCACATTATATAATCCTGTCTTAACCAAATTATTACATTCTTCTGAAGAAAAAGAAACAAGCTCTGACTGCAACGCCCCATACTGAAGTTGGTCAATGGATTTCCCACATCGAGAATAAATATGATCCAAAATCCCATAACAAAGATTGTACTCTACTTCTCCTATCATTGGATTCTGGGTCACGACTAACTCAATTTTTGTCATTTCGATAGAAGTTGTGTTCTGTTTGCATTCAGGGGTATGGATGAGTGATATCTCTGCGATAGAAACTCTATCTTCTCCACATTGGTAGCCTACCAATCCAACAGGTGTAGTATCCCACATAGAAGATTCATGACCTCCGACTACAATCATATAAATCACTAACATGCCAATAGTGATCATATTGGACATCATGGAAACTTGATGATTATCTTTATGATGTTACTAATATAAAACAAATAAAAAATATATATATATAAAAGGATTTTTTTGATTTCAACTATGCGAACCATTTCCACTCGGGGTCACCAAAATGTTTAGGTCTTAACTTTCGGTGTTGCACCGAAATTTAGTTTAACCAAATGTTTACTCTGAATGTTTGTTCTTAACTTTAGGTGTTGCACCAAAAGTAAGTTTTACCAAATGTTTATTCTGAACTTTAGGTGTTGCACCAAAAGTTCGCTATATCAAATGATCACGCAAGAATACTTTCACTGGTTGTAAGAACAACTGATTAAATTTATTTTTCTACCATCTATTTATAATACATTTTCCTTAAAATAAATTATATTAAAACTATAGAAATAAGCAAAAAATGTACAAAATAATAAATAAAACTGTTAATTTAGGCAAAAATAAATGAATCGGTCATTTTGCCTGCCTTGCAATTCTTCAAGGCTAGACTAATGACCGCTTAGCTGTTGTTGTCCAAAGTCGTTGTTCGCTGGTGTCATTTTCCTGCCTTGCTGTTATGCAAGGCCAGGTAATGACCGCTTGCGTTGTTGTAGCAAGCGTTCGCCAATATGCTGGATTGCGTTGTTGTTGTTATAGTAAAACGATGACTTATGTTGATAAGTTTGGTAGCCGGCTGGCTACTAAGACGGTACTGACTGTTTGTATTGTTGTTGTTGCGTACGTTGACTTTTGCAGCCAGCTGGATACCAACAATATATAAGTTAATTTTTCACTTATTAATTTTTATTTTTAAAAAATAACATCAGAGCAAGCTCTGATGTTGAACTTTATTATGCAATGAGTACTTAAGAACTGTACCCCCCAGCTTGTACCCCCCCAACAAGAAACCAGTAACGCCAGGATAGTGCAAGGACAGCTCGGTCCCTGCTCGGGCGCCAATTAACACGAGTCCTTCGCGATTCAATAAAAAAATACTTTGGCCGGCATTGGCTGGCTTGGCCCAGTAATTTTAGTTAAGCAGCATTGATTACTTTAAGCAATAATAACAAAATTGATCACTTAATGTCGGTAACAAGGCGCTCCCACGACGCTGACGCTAACGTTTTGGTGACTCGTTGTTATTGTTGTTGTTGCATATAATTGTATGTACATTTTTAGCTCTATTCACATGTTAGCATATAAAAACCTTTTTTTTTCTCTTTTTCTTTTCTTTTCTTTTTTAATTATATAAATTCACTTTTTCCGAAATTCAGTATAGATTTTTGAATTATTATTAATTTTTTTCATTAAAAGAAAACTTCCTTTTCGTTTCTTCCCATTCCCAGGGAATCCCACCATGAATATGTGATTGCAACACAAGTTCCGAACTCTCTTCGTAAGACAGTAAAGTTGATAACTGTTCCTAATATGTATTGAAAGCATTTGACAATTGTTATGAACCCGATTATGACTGTAACTGCATTCCCTATACGGCCAAAAAATGAAATGGTTTTATCAAACCATCCCTGAACCTTGGAGGTGATTACTGAAAAATCATTTTCACTCAACGCATTATGGACAGAATACCCTTCTGGAAATTGACTTTTCCCACTCAATGAAGATACAGTTCTAGATGTAATAATCTTCTCTTCAAGTGGAGAGAGTATAGCTCTCTGTAGTTTATCCATTGCCTCTTGAGTGTACAACCCTTCTGTGGCAAAACTCTCCAATACTTGAAATTCATAAGTCTGATCAGTGTTTTGAATTGTTTCAGGGCTTGATACTTGAATATACCCGTTTATTGTTGGTGACACCCATTTCTGGCTAATGTAATACTTTGGGATAATTCCAGGAGAGCAATCAATTGAAGTTCCTATCGGGACAAGTATTCTATTTCTTGGTGTCAAATACCAGGTTGTATTTTTCCATGAAACAGGAAGTCCATTGAAACAACCTTTTAGAGAATGTGAGGGTTGGACTGCTACTGGAGTGCATTTTGCTACATACACAATTTCTCCCCGAGTGACAGCTGTATATCCCGCAGACATGAAATATTGGAATGCGAAGTCATTTGGGGAGAGCAAAGCTTAAGTCATCATTTGTTCTGAAATTCTATTCTCCATCAAGCATCGTGTATGTTGGAATATTGAAAACAAACGAGAAATTTCAGTCTTGGTGTGTCTCATAGAGTACATCAACTTTGAATTAATATATGTCAACAGGTTTGTGTCTGTTGCACTTGATTTTGTTTTCAAGGGAAAATCAGGGAAAAGAGGATTTAGTAGGGTAACAAATAATCTAGGATGTTCAGTAAAGTACGATTTCCGGTCACAAGTTGTTAATTCTTTTTCGGACAAAAGCAATTGGAAGTCGTAACCTCCTTGATTGACCTGAACAAAATTCCTCAATGCACCATTTTCCGTTTGAGAAAATTTGATCCCTGGTCCTTTGTACACCACTGTCTTCATGTCATAGTCATCACCGCAAGTAGGTAAAAGTTTCTTTCAGAAGTAATTTCCATCCTCTGCACTATAGCATTCTTCTTGTTCATATTGACACCTTATTCCACTTGGAAACATAATAACTTTGTCTTCATAGTCAATTCGTGCGATCCCTGATTTATACATAAGAGTAAGCCTGGTGTTACGAATTGGCCTAGTGTAATAGTACCCATTCACTTGAATGTCCGGACCAGGAATACAATCTCCTCGTCCATTCTTAATTTCACCCCAGCTCACAAAACTAATGGTCTCATAACCTGCCCCTTTCTTCCCTTTAATCGTAGGTGATCCAGTATATCCTACATTATATAATCCTGTCTTAACCAAATTATTACATTCTTCTGAAGAAAAAGAAACAAGCTCTGACTGCAACGCCCCATACTGAAGTTGGTCAATGGATTTCCCACATCGAGAATAAATATGATCCAAAATCCCATAACAAAGATTGTACTCTACTTCTCCTATCATTGGATTCTGGGTCACGACTAACTCAATTTTTGTCATTTCGATAGAAGTTGTGTTCTGTTTGCATTCAGGGGTATGGATGAGTGATATCTCTGCGATAGAAACTCTATCTTCTCCACATTGGTAGCCTACCAATCCAACAGGTGTAGTATCCCACATAGAAGATTCATGACCTCCGACTACAATCATATAAATTACTAACATGCCAATAGTGATCATATTGGACATCATGGAAACTTGATGATTATCTTTATGATGTTACTAATATAAAAAAAATAAAAAAATATATATATATAAAAGGATTTTTTTGATTTCAACTATGCGAACCATTTCCACTCGGGGTCACCAAAATGTTTTTTTTTTTTTTTTTTTTTTTTTTTAAATCATGAAGTAAAGCTAACTATCTGATTAAGTGATTAATTTAACTGGTGAACTTAAAATAACCGTAATCATAATTTATTGATAAAATAACTATACCTATGTTGTAAGAGACGACTATACTCCAATTTTTTATTTTCTTAAGCTCCTAAACTATGATAAGTGTATAGAATTTTTCGGGAAGCTCCCTGACCTATATATACACCTGTGACGACAACAGGTCGAATAGAAAGTATATATGGATGTTGATAGAATCTCGTTTGTAAATTGATATCTGACCAGGGTATGACTAATACTTGAGGCATATCTGCACAGCTCTCTATGTTCGCAAGATTCGATTTCAGACATATACTCGGCCAGTTCATCTGAATATGAATATTCCTATGATACCGAGGAGCCCATGGACGAGCCAGTAAAGCATCATGCCCATTAGAATCTGGTTTACAAAACCACTGGTGCTTCGGTTGTGGGACTGTGCAAGCTTGAATACCAATCTCATACCGACAGTTTGGACCTTTAATAAACTTAAAATCCATCAAGATAGTTAGTAAGATCGGGCATTCTCCAGGGTGATGTGAGACATTTTTACATAAGGTGAATAATCCATGATGTAAAACCATCTGACTAATATAGGGATAAAGTCTAGTATGTGATTGGTACATACAATACAGCATAATAAGTAACATAATAATAGACATCACCAGATGAGAAAGATGAAACCAATTGGTATGAACGTTAGATATATGATCTAGAATGGTAATATTATGTGTGGTGTTCATGAGGGCGAGTATTTCAGTAGTATTGGTAGTTAATGGTGCAGCGAATGATTTTCCCATCTGAGTAAGAGGTATTGAAGCTGCAACAAGTGGCTGTGCAGATCGGCAATTCCATAAGCACCTACCTATCACGATTATCAGGATGATGCCTGCTAATCCTCCGCAATAGATGTACCAGGAAGAGAAGACATTTGACCAAAACTCTGGCCACTTCTCAGCATTAGCTAAAGCCTCATCGGTATGCTTAAAGCTAGAATCCAAGGTCTTCATCTCTGGCAGATGTTCTAGCCGACGTTTCAGATCACCTAATGTTACGAGAGATTTGGCAAACAAAGAATCTGTAGCTGACGAGTATGGGGTTTGATAGCTCTATGGTGATAACTGGTGTCCTTATTGGCCGGGATTGTGGGCTTAACTGTTGGTCTGAAACGCCTACGATCAATCAAGTTCACGAAAGACTTAGTAGCTCCCATAGAAGATCGTGAATAATCATCTGAAGTCTCTTCAGCCTGTGGAGCATCAGCTAAATCATCTTGACTTAGAGCTTGTGGTGTCATCATAAAGCTTCCATTTCCAGATGGAGTGTGATAATGGAGAGCTGAGATTTGTGCATCGTGGAAGATCATTTGGCGTTTATCACGATTTATGATATCATCTGTATCACCTGTGGGAGTTAAGTCACGACGACGTCTTATGAACAATTTATGATCAATGTCAGCACCTATGGGCTCTTCATTGATCCAGATGTCTGGCAATACAAATGGTGCACCGCAAACATTATCCTCCATGAGACCCCATCCTAATTGAGCATTTTGTTGAATATCCATTATGTCTGTGTATAGAAAAATGAGCTCTAGTTAACTTAGGTTTAGGTCTTAACTTTCGGTGTTGCACCGAAATTTAGTTTAACCAAATGTTTACTCTGAATGTTTGTTCTTAACTTTAGGTGTTGCACCAAAAGTAAGTTTTACCAAATGTTTATTCTGAACTTTAGGTGTTGCACCAAAAGTTCGCTATATCAAATGATCACGCAAGAATACTTTCACTGGTTGTAAGAACAACTGATTAAATTTATTTTTCTACCATCTATTTGTAATACATTTTCCTTAAAATAAATTATATTAAAACTATAGAAATAAGCAAAAAATGTACAAAATAATAAATAAAACTGTTAATTTAGGCAAAAATAAATGAATCGGTCATTTTGCCTGCCTTGCAATTCTTCAAGGCTAGACTAATGACCGCTTAGCTGTTGTTGTCCAAAGTCGTTGTTCGCTGGTGTCATTTTCCTGCCTTGCTGTTATGCAAGGCCAGGTAATGACCGCTTGCGTTGTTGTAGCAAGCGTTCGCCAATATGCTGGATTGCGTTGTTGTTGTTATAGTAAAACGATGACTTATGTTGATAAGTTTGGTAGCCGGCTGGCTACTAAGACGGTACTGACTGTTTGTATTGTTGTTGTTGCGTACGTTGACTTTTGCAGCCAGCTGGATACCAACAATATATAAGTTAATTTTTCACTTATTAATTTTTATTTTTAAAAAATAACATCAGAGCAAGCTCTGATGTTGAACTTTATTATGCAATGAGTACTTAAGAACTGTACCCCCCAGCTTGTACCCCCCCAACAAGAAACCAGTAACGCCAGGATAGTGCAAGGACAGCTCGGTCCCTGCTCGGGCGCCAATTAACACGAGTCCTTCGCGATTCAATAAAAAAATACTTTGGCCGGCATTGGCTGGCTTGGCCCAGTAATTTTAGTTAAGCAGCATTGATTACTTTAAGCAATAATAACAAAATTGATCACTTAATGTCGGTAACAAGGCGCTCCCACGACGCTGACGCTAACGTTTTGGTGACTCGTTGTTATTGTTGTTGTTGCATATAATTGTATGTACATTTTTAGCTCTATTCACATGTTAGCATATAAAAACCTTTTTTTTTCTCTTTTTCTTTTCTTTTCTTTTTTAATTATATAAATTCACTTTTTCCGAAATTCAATATAGATTTTTGAATTATTATTAATTTTTTTCATTAAAAGAAAACTTCCTTTTCGTTTCTTCCCATTCCCAGGGAATCCCACCATGAATATGTGATTGCAACACAAGTTCCGAACTCTCTTCGTAAGACAGTAAAGTTGATAACTGTTCCTAATATGTATTGAAAGCATTTGACAATTGTTATGAACCCGATTATGACTGTAACTGCATTCCCTATACGGCCAAAAAATGAAATGGTTTTATCAAACCATCCCTGAACCTTGGAGGTGATTACTGAAAAATCATTTTCACTCAACGCATTATGGACAGAATACCCTTCTGGAAATTGACTTTTCCCACTCAATGAAGATACAGTTCTAGATGTAATAATCTTCTCTTCAAGTGGAGAGAGTATAGCTCTCTGTAGTTTATCCATTGCCTCTTGAGTGTACAACCCTCCTGTGGCAAAACTCTCCAATACTTGAAATTCATAAGTCTGATCAGTGTTTTGAATTGTTTCAGGGCTTGATACTTGAATATACCCGTTTATTGTTGGTGACACCCATTTCTGGCTAATGTAATACTTTGGGATAATTCCAGGAGAGCAATCAATTGAAGTTCCTATCGGGACAAGTATTCTATTTCTTGGTGTCAAATACCAGGTTGTATTTTTCCATGAAACAGGAAGTCCATTGAAACAACCTTTTAGAGAATGTGAGGGTTGGACTGCTACTGGAGTGCATTTTGCTACATACACAATTTCTCCCCGAGTGACAGCTGTATATCCCGCAGACATGAAATATTGGAATGCGAAGTCATTTGGGGAGAGCAAAGCTAAAGTCATCATTTGTTCTGAAATTCTATTCTCCATCAAGCATCGTGTATGTTGGAATATTGAAAACAAACGAGAAATTTCAGTCTTGGTGTGTCTCATAGAGTACATCAACTTTGAATTAATATATGTCAACAGGTTTGTGTCTGTTGCACTTGATTTTGTTTTCAAGGGAAAATCAGGGAAAAGAGGATTTAGTAGGGTAACAAATAATCTAGGATGTTCAGTAAAGTACGATTTCCGGTCACAAGTTGTTAATTCTTTTTCGGACAAAAGCAATTGGAAGTCGTAACCTCCTTGATTGACCTGAACAAAATTCCTCAATGCACCATTTTCCGTTTGAGAAAATTTGATCCCTGGTCCTTTGTACACCACTGTCTTCATGTCATAGTCATCACCGCAAGTAGGTAAAAGTTTCTTTCAGAAGTAATTTCCATCCTCTGCACTATAGCATTCTTCTTGTTCATATTGACACCTTATTCCACTTGGAAACATAATAACTTTGTCTTCATAGTCAATTCGTGCGATCCCTGATTTATACATAAGAGTAAGCCTGGTGTTACGAATTGGCCTAGTGTAATAGTACCCATTCACTTGAATGTCCGGACCAGGAATACAATCTCCTCGTCCATTCTTAATTTCACCCCAGCTCACAAAACTAATGGTCTCATAACCTGCCCCTTTCTTCCCTTTAATCGTAGGTGATCCAGTATATCCTACATTATATAATCCTGTCTTAACCAAATTATTACATTCTTCTGAAGAAAAAGAAACAAGCTCTGACTGCAACGCCCCATACTGAAGTTGGTCAATGGATTTCCCACATCGAGAATAAATATGATCCAAAATCCCATAACAAAGATTGTACTCTACTTCTCCTATCATTGGATTCTGGGTCACGACTAACTCAATTTTTGTCATTTCGATAGAAGTTGTGTTCTGTTTGCATTCAGGGGTATGGATGAGTGATATCTCTGCGATAGAAACTCTATCTTCTCCACATTGGTAGCCTACCAATCCAACAGGTGTAGTATCCCACATAGAAGATTCATGACCTCCGACTACAATCATATAAATTACTAACATGCCAATAGTGATCATATTGGACATCATGGAAACTTGATGATTATCTTTATGATGTTACTAATATAAAAAAAATAAAAAAATATATATATATAAAAGGATTTTTTTGATTTCAACTATGCGAACCATTTCCACTCGGGGTCACCAAAATGTTTTTTTTTTTTTTTTTTTTTTTTTTTAAATCATGAAGTAAAGCTAACTATCTGATTAAGTGATTAATTTAACTGGTGAACTTAAAATAACCGTAATCATAATTTATTGATAAAATAACTATACCTATGTTGTAAGAGACGACTATACTCCAATTTTTTATTTTCTTAAGCTCCTAAACTATGATAAGTGTATAGAATTTTTCGGGAAGCTCCCTGACCTATATATACACCTGTGACGACAACAGGTCGAATAGAAAGTATATATGGATGTTGATAGAATCTCGTTTGTAAATTGATATCTGACCAGGGTATGACTAATACTTGAGGCATATCTGCACAGCTCTCTATGTTCGCAAGATTCGATTTCAGACATATACTCGGCCAGTTCATCTGAATATGAATATTCCTATGATACCGAGGAGTCCATGGACGAGCCAGTAAAGCATCATGCCCATTAGAATCTGGTTTACAAAACCACTGGTGCTTCGGTTGTGGGACTGTGCAAGCTTGAATACCAATCTCATACCGACAGTTTGGACCTTTAATAAACTTAAAATCCATCAAGATAGTTAGTAAGATCGGGCATTCTCCAGGGTGATGTGAGACATTTTTACATAAGGTGAATAATCCATGATGTAAAATCATCTGACTAATATAGGGATAAAGTCTAGTATGTGATTGGTACATACAATACAGCATAATAAGTAACATAATAATAGACATCACCAGATGAGAAAGATGAAACCAATTGGTATGAACGTTAGATATATGATCTAGAATGGTAATATTATGTGTGGTGTTCATGAGGGCGAGTATTTCAGTAGTATTGGTAGTTAATGGTGCAGCGAATGATTTTCCCATCTGAGTAAGAGGTATTGAAGCTGCAACAAGTGGCTGTGCAGATCGGCAATTCCATAAGCACCTACCTATCACGATTATCAGGATGATGCCTGCTAATCCTCCGCAATAGATGTACCAGGAAGAGAAGACATTTGACCAAAACTCTGGCCACTTCTCAGCATTAGCTAAAGCCTCATCGGTATGCTTAAAGCTAGAATCCAAGGTCTTCATCTCTGGCAGATGTTCTAGCCGACGTTTCAGATCACCTAATGTTACGAGAGATTTGGCAAACAAAGAATCTGTAGCTGACGAGTATGGGGTTTGATAGCTCTATGGTGATAACTGGTGTCCTTATTGGCCGGGATTGTGGGCTTAACTGTTGGTCTGAAACGCCTACGATCAATCAAGTTCACGAAAGACTTAGTAGCTCCCATAGAAGATCGTGAATAATCATCTGAAGTCTCTTCAGCCTGTGGAGCATCAGCTAAATCATCTTGACTTAGAGCTTGTGGTGTCATCATAAAGCTTCCATTTCCAGATGGAGTGTGATAATGGAGAGCTGAGATTTGTGCATCGTGGAAGATCATTTGGCGTTTATCACGATTTATGATATCATCTGTATCACCTGTGGGAGTTAAGTCACGACGACGTCTTATGAACAATTTATGATCAATGTCAGCACCTATGGGCTCTTCATTGATCCAGATGTCTGGCAATACAAATGGTGCACCGCAAACATTATCCTCCATGAGACCCCATCCTAATTGAGCATTTTGTTGAATATCCATTATGTCTGTGTATAGAAAAATGAGCTCTAGTTAACTTAGGTTTAGGTCTTAACTTTCGGTGTTGCACCGAAATTTAGTTTAACCAAATGTTTACTCTGAATGTTTGTTCTTAACTTTAGGTGTTGCACCAAAAGTAAGTTTTACCAAATGTTTATTCTGAACTTTAGGTGTTGCACCAAAAGTTCGCTATATCAAATGATCACGCAAGAATACTTTCACTGGTTGTAAGAACAACTGATTAAATTTATTTTTCTACCATCTATTTATAATACATTTTCCTTAAAATAAATTATATTAAAACTATAGAAATAAGCAAAAAATGTACAAAATAATAAATAAAACTGTTAATTTAGGCAAAAATAAATGAATCGGTCATTTTGCCTGCCTTGCAATTCTTCAAGGCTAGACTAATGACCGCTTAGCTGTTGTTGTCCAAAGTCGTTGTTCGCTGGTGTCATTTTCCTGCCTTGCTGTTATGCAAGGCCAGGTAATGACCGCTTGCGTTGTTGTAGCAAGCGTTCGCCAATATGCTGGATTGCGTTGTTGTTGTTATAGTAAAACGATGACTTATGTTGATAAGTTTGGTAGCCGGCTGGCTACTAAGACGGTACTGACTGTTTGTATTGTTGTTGTTGCGTACGTTGACTTTTGCAGCCAGCTGGATACCAACAATATATAAGTTAATTTTTCACTTATTAATTTTTATTTTTAAAAAATAACATCAGAGCAAGCTCTGATGTTGAACTTTATTATGCAATGAGTACTTAAGAACTGTACCCCCCAGCTTGTACCCCCCCAACAAGAAACCAGTAACGCCAGGATAGTGCAAGGACAGCTCGGTCCCTGCTCGGGCGCCAATTAACACGAGTCCTTCGCGATTCAATAAAAAAATACTTTGGCCGGCATTGGCTGGCTTGGCCCAGTAATTTTAGTTAAGCAGCATTGATTACTTTAAGCAATAATAACAAAATTGATCACTTAATGTCGGTAACAAGGCGCTCCCACGACGCTGACGCTAACGTTTTGGTGACTCGTTGTTATTGTTGTTGTTGCATATAATTGTATGTACATTTTTAGCTCTATTCACATGTTAGCATATAAAAACCTTTTTTTTTCTCTTTTTCTTTTCTTTTCTTTTTTAATTATATAAATTCACTTTTTCCGAAATTCAATATAGATTTTTGAATTATTATTAATTTTTTTCATTAAAAGAAAACTTCCTTTTCGTTTCTTCCCATTCCCAGGGAATCCCACCATGAATATGTGATTGCAACACAAGTTCCGAACTCTCTTCGTAAGACAGTAAAGTTGATAACTGTTCCTAATATGTATTGAAAGCATTTGACAATTGTTATGAACCCGATTATGACTGTAACTGCATTCCCTATACGGCCAAAAAATGAAATGGTTTTATCAAACCATCCCTGAACCTTGGAGGTGATTACTGAAAAATCATTTTCACTCAACGCATTATGGACAGAATACCCTTCTGGAAATTGACTTTTCCCACTCAATGAAGATACAGTTCTAGATGTAATAATCTTCTCTTCAAGTGGAGAGAGTATAGCTCTCTGTAGTTTATCCATTGCCTCTTGAGTGTACAACCCTCCTGTGGCAAAACTCTCCAATACTTGAAATTCATAAGTCTGATCAGTGTTTTGAATTGTTTCAGGGCTTGATACTTGAATATACCCGTTTATTGTTGGTGACACCCATTTCTGGCTAATGTAATACTTTGGGATAATTCCAGGAGAGCAATCAATTGAAGTTCCTATCGGGACAAGTATTCTATTTCTTGGTGTCAAATACCAGGTTGTATTTTTCCATGAAACAGGAAGTCCATTGAAACAACCTTTTAGAGAATGTGAGGGTTGGACTGCTACTGGAGTGCATTTTGCTACATACACAATTTCTCCCCGAGTGACAGCTGTATATCCCGCAGACATGAAATATTGGAATGCGAAGTCATTTGGGGAGAGCAAAGCTAAAGTCATCATTTGTTCTGAAATTCTATTCTCCATCAAGCATCGTGTATGTTGGAATATTGAAAACAAACGAGAAATTTCAGTCTTGGTGTGTCTCATAGAGTACATCAACTTTGAATTAATATATGTCAACAGGTTTGTGTCTGTTGCACTTGATTTTGTTTTCAAGGGAAAATCAGGGAAAAGAGGATTTAGTAGGGTAACAAATAATCTAGGATGTTCAGTAAAGTACGATTTCCGGTCACAAGTTGTTAATTCTTTTTCGGACAAAAGCAATTGGAAGTCGTAACCTCCTTGATTGACCTGAACAAAATTCCTCAATGCACCATTTTCCGTTTGAGAAAATTTGATCCCTGGTCCTTTGTACACCACTGTCTTCATGTCATAGTCATCACCGCAAGTAGGTAAAAGTTTCTTTCAGAAGTAATTTCCATCCTCTGCACTATAGCATTCTTCTTGTTCATATTGACACCTTATTCCACTTGGAAACATAATAACTTTGTCTTCATAGTCAATTCGTGCGATCCCTGATTTATACATAAGAGTAAGCCTGGTGTTACGAATTGGCCTAGTGTAATAGTACCCATTCACTTGAATGTCCGGACCAGGAATACAATCTCCTCGTCCATTCTTAATTTCACCCCAGCTCACAAAACTAATGGTCTCATAACCTGCCCCTTTCTTCCCTTTAATCGTAGGTGATCCAGTATATCCTACATTATATAATCCTGTCTTAACCAAATTATTACATTCTTCTGAAGAAAAAGAAACAAGCTCTGACTGCAACGCCCCATACTGAAGTTGGTCAATGGATTTCCCACATCGAGAATAAATATGATCCAAAATCCCATAACAAAGATTGTACTCTACTTCTCCTATCATTGGATTCTGGGTCACGACTAACTCAATTTTTGTCATTTCGATAGAAGTTGTGTTCTGTTTGCATTCAGGGGTATGGATGAGTGATATCTCTGCGATAGAAACTCTATCTTCTCCACATTGGTAGCCTACCAATCCAACAGGTGTAGTATCCCACATAGAAGATTCATGACCTCCGACTACAATCATATAAATTACTAACATGCCAATAGTGATCATATTGGACATCATGGAAACTTGATGATTATCTTTATGATGTTACTAATATAAAAAAAATAAAAAAATATATATATATAAAAGGATTTTTTTGATTTCAACTATGCGAACCATTTCCACTCGGGGTCACCAAAATGTTTTTTTTTTTTTTTTTTTTTTTTTTTAAATCATGAAGTAAAGCTAACTATCTGATTAAGTGATTAATTTAACTGGTGAACTTAAAATAACCGTAATCATAATTTATTGATAAAATAACTATACCTATGTTGTAAGAGACGACTATACTCCAATTTTTTATTTTCTTAAGCTCCTAAACTATGATAAGTGTATAGAATTTTTCGGGAAGCTCCCTGACCTATATATACACCTGTGACGACAACAGGTCGAATAGAAAGTATATATGGATGTTGATAGAATCTCGTTTGTAAATTGATATCTGACCAGGGTATGACTAATACTTGAGGCATATCTGCACAGCTCTCTATGTTCGCAAGATTCGATTTCAGACATATACTCGGCCAGTTCATCTGAATATGAATATTCCTATGATACCGAGGAGTCCATGGACGAGCCAGTAAAGCATCATGCCCATTAGAATCTGGTTTACAAAACCACTGGTGCTTCGGTTGTGGGACTGTGCAAGCTTGAATACCAATCTCATACCGACAGTTTGGACCTTTAATAAACTTAAAATCCATCAAGATAGTTAGTAAGATCGGGCATTCTCCAGGGTGATGTGAGACATTTTTACATAAGGTGAATAATCCATGATGTAAAATCATCTGACTAATATAGGGATAAAGTCTAGTATGTGATTGGTACATACAATACAGCATAATAAGTAACATAATAATAGACATCACCAGATGAGAAAGATGAAACCAATTGGTATGAACGTTAGATATATGATCTAGAATGGTAATATTATGTGTGGTGTTCATGAGGGCGAGTATTTCAGTAGTATTGGTAGTTAATGGTGCAGCGAATGATTTTCCCATCTGAGTAAGAGGTATTGAAGCTGCAACAAGTGGCTGTGCAGATCGGCAATTCCATAAGCACCTACCTATCACGATTATCAGGATGATGCCTGCTAATCCTCCGCAATAGATGTACCAGGAAGAGAAGACATTTGACCAAAACTCTGGCCACTTCTCAGCATTAGCTAAAGCCTCATCGGTATGCTTAAAGCTAGAATCCAAGGTCTTCATCTCTGGCAGATGTTCTAGCCGACGTTTCAGATCACCTAATGTTACGAGAGATTTGGCAAACAAAGAATCTGTAGCTGACGAGTATGGGGTTTGATAGCTCTATGGTGATAACTGGTGTCCTTATTGGCCGGGATTGTGGGCTTAACTGTTGGTCTGAAACGCCTACGATCAATCAAGTTCACGAAAGACTTAGTAGCTCCCATAGAAGATCGTGAATAATCATCTGAAGTCTCTTCAGCCTGTGGAGCATCAGCTAAATCATCTTGACTTAGAGCTTGTGGTGTCATCATAAAGCTTCCATTTCCAGATGGAGTGTGATAATGGAGAGCTGAGATTTGTGCATCGTGGAAGATCATTTGGCGTTTATCACGATTTATGATATCATCTGTATCACCTGTGGGAGTTAAGTCACGACGACGTCTTATGAACAATTTATGATCAATGTCAGCACCTATGGGCTCTTCATTGATCCAGATGTCTGGCAATACAAATGGTGCACCGCAAACATTATCCTCCATGAGACCCCATCCTAATTGAGCATTTTGTTGAATATCCATTATGTCTGTGTATAGAAAAATGAGCTCTAGTTAACTTAGGTTTAGGTCTTAACTTTCGGTGTTGCACCGAAATTTAGTTTAACCAAATGTTTACTCTGAATGTTTGTTCTTAACTTTAGGTGTTGCACCAAAAGTAAGTTTTACCAAATGTTTATTCTGAACTTTAGGTGTTGCACCAAAAGTTCGCTATATCAAATGATCACGCAAGAATACTTTCACTGGTTGTAAGAACAACTGATTAAATTTATTTTTCTACCATCTATTTGTAATACATTTTCCTTAAAATAAATTATATTAAAACTATAGAAATAAGCAAAAAATGTACAAAATAATAAATAAAACTGTTAATTTAGGCAAAAATAAATGAATCGGTCATTTTGCCTGCCTTGCAATTCTTCAAGGCTAGACTAATGACCGCTTAGCTGTTGTTGTCCAAAGTCGTTGTTCGCTGGTGTCATTTTCCTGCCTTGCTGTTATGCAAGGCCAGGTAATGACCGCTTGCGTTGTTGTAGCAAGCGTTCGCCAATATGCTGGATTGCGTTGTTGTTGTTATAGTAAAACGATGACTTATGTTGATAAGTTTGGTAGCCGGCTGGCTACTAAGACGGTACTGACTGTTTGTATTGTTGTTGTTGCGTACGTTGACTTTTGCAGCCAGCTGGATACCAACAATATATAAGTTAATTTTTCACTTATTAATTTTTATTTTTAAAAAATAACATCAGAGCAAGCTCTGATGTTGAACTTTATTATGCAATGAGTACTTAAGAACTGTACCCCCCAGCTTGTACCCCCCCAACAAGAAACCAGTAACGCCAGGATAGTGCAAGGACAGCTCGGTCCCTGCTCGGGCGCCAATTAACACGAGTCCTTCGCGATTCAATAAAAAAATACTTTGGCCGGCATTGGCTGGCTTGGCCCAGTAATTTTAGTTAAGCAGCATTGATTACTTTAAGCAATAATAACAAAATTGATCACTTAATGTCGGTAACAAGGCGCTCCCACGACGCTGACGCTAACGTTTTGGTGACTCGTTGTTATTGTTGTTGTTGCATATAATTGTATGTACATTTTTAGCTCTATTCACATGTTAGCATATAAAAACCTTTTTTTTTCTCTTTTTCTTTTCTTTTCTTTTTTAATTATATAAATTCACTTTTTCCGAAATTCAATATAGATTTTTGAATTATTATTAATTTTTTTCATTAAAAGAAAACTTCCTTTTCGTTTCTTCCCATTCCCAGGGAATCCCACCATGAATATGTGATTGCAACACAAGTTCCGAACTCTCTTCGTAAGACAGTAAAGTTGATAACTGTTCCTAATATGTATTGAAAGCATTTGACAATTGTTATGAACCCGATTATGACTGTAACTGCATTCCCTATACGGCCAAAAAATGAAATGGTTTTATCAAACCATCCCTGAACCTTGGAGGTGATTACTGAAAAATCATTTTCACTCAACGCATTATGGACAGAATACCCTTCTGGAAATTGACTTTTCCCACTCAATGAAGATACAGTTCTAGATGTAATAATCTTCTCTTCAAGTGGAGAGAGTATAGCTCTCTGTAGTTTATCCATTGCCTCTTGAGTGTACAACCCTCCTGTGGCAAAACTCTCCAATACTTGAAATTCATAAGTCTGATCAGTGTTTTGAATTGTTTCAGGGCTTGATACTTGAATATACCCGTTTATTGTTGGTGACACCCATTTCTGGCTAATGTAATACTTTGGGATAATTCCAGGAGAGCAATCAATTGAAGTTCCTATCGGGACAAGTATTCTATTTCTTGGTGTCAAATACCAGGTTGTATTTTTCCATGAAACAGGAAGTCCATTGAAACAACCTTTTAGAGAATGTGAGGGTTGGACTGCTACTGGAGTGCATTTTGCTACATACACAATTTCTCCCCGAGTGACAGCTGTATATCCCGCAGACATGAAATATTGGAATGCGAAGTCATTTGGGGAGAGCAAAGCTAAAGTCATCATTTGTTCTGAAATTCTATTCTCCATCAAGCATCGTGTATGTTGGAATATTGAAAACAAACGAGAAATTTCAGTCTTGGTGTGTCTCATAGAGTACATCAACTTTGAATTAATATATGTCAACAGGTTTGTGTCTGTTGCACTTGATTTTGTTTTCAAGGGAAAATCAGGGAAAAGAGGATTTAGTAGGGTAACAAATAATCTAGGATGTTCAGTAAAGTACGATTTCCGGTCACAAGTTGTTAATTCTTTTTCGGACAAAAGCAATTGGAAGTCGTAACCTCCTTGATTGACCTGAACAAAATTCCTCAATGCACCATTTTCCGTTTGAGAAAATTTGATCCCTGGTCCTTTGTACACCACTGTCTTCATGTCATAGTCATCACCGCAAGTAGGTAAAAGTTTCTTTCAGAAGTAATTTCCATCCTCTGCACTATAGCATTCTTCTTGTTCATATTGACACCTTATTCCACTTGGAAACATAATAACTTTGTCTTCATAGTCAATTCGTGCGATCCCTGATTTATACATAAGAGTAAGCCTGGTGTTACGAATTGGCCTAGTGTAATAGTACCCATTCACTTGAATGTCCGGACCAGGAATACAATCTCCTCGTCCATTCTTAATTTCACCCCAGCTCACAAAACTAATGGTCTCATAACCTGCCCCTTTCTTCCCTTTAATCGTAGGTGATCCAGTATATCCTACATTATATAATCCTGTCTTAACCAAATTATTACATTCTTCTGAAGAAAAAGAAACAAGCTCTGACTGCAACGCCCCATACTGAAGTTGGTCAATGGATTTCCCACATCGAGAATAAATATGATCCAAAATCCCATAACAAAGATTGTACTCTACTTCTCCTATCATTGGATTCTGGGTCACGACTAACTCAATTTTTGTCATTTCGATAGAAGTTGTGTTCTGTTTGCATTCAGGGGTATGGATGAGTGATATCTCTGCGATAGAAACTCTATCTTCTCCACATTGGTAGCCTACCAATCCAACAGGTGTAGTATCCCACATAGAAGATTCATGACCTCCGACTACAATCATATAAATTACTAACATGCCAATAGTGATCATATTGGACATCATGGAAACTTGATGATTATCTTTATGATGTTACTAATATAAAAAAAATAAAAAAATATATATATATAAAAGGATTTTTTTGATTTCAACTATGCGAACCATTTCCACTCGGGGTCACCAAAATGTTTTTTTTTTTTTTTTTTTTTTTTTTTAAATCATGAAGTAAAGCTAACTATCTGATTAAGTGATTAATTTAACTGGTGAACTTAAAATAACCGTAATCATAATTTATTGATAAAATAACTATACCTATGTTGTAAGAGACGACTATACTCCAATTTTTTATTTTCTTAAGCTCCTAAACTATGATAAGTGTATAGAATTTTTCGGGAAGCTCCCTGACCTATATATACACCTGTGACGACAACAGGTCGAATAGAAAGTATATATGGATGTTGATAGAATCTCGTTTGTAAATTGATATCTGACCAGGGTATGACTAATACTTGAGGCATATCTGCACAGCTCTCTATGTTCGCAAGATTCGATTTCAGACATATACTCGGCCAGTTCATCTGAATATGAATATTCCTATGATACCGAGGAGTCCATGGACGAGCCAGTAAAGCATCATGCCCATTAGAATCTGGTTTACAAAACCACTGGTGCTTCGGTTGTGGGACTGTGCAAGCTTGAATACCAATCTCATACCGACAGTTTGGACCTTTAATAAACTTAAAATCCATCAAGATAGTTAGTAAGATCGGGCATTCTCCAGGGTGATGTGAGACATTTTTACATAAGGTGAATAATCCATGATGTAAAACCATCTGACTAATATAGGGATAAAGTCTAGTATGTGATTGGTACATACAATACAGCATAATAAGTAACATAATAATAGACATCACCAGATGAGAAAGATGAAACCAATTGGTATGAACGTTAGATATATGATCTAGAATGGTAATATTATGTGTGGTGTTCATGAGGGCGAGTATTTCAGTAGTATTGGTAGTTAATGGTGCAGCGAATGATTTTCCCATCTGAGTAAGAGGTATTGAAGCTGCAACAAGTGGCTGTGCAGATCGGCAATTCCATAAGCACCTACCTATCACGATTATCAGGATGATGCCTGCTAATCCTCCGCAATAGATGTACCAGGAAGAGAAGACATTTGACCAAAACTCTGGCCACTTCTCAGCATTAGCTAAAGCCTCATCGGTATGCTTAAAGCTAGAATCCAAGGTCTTCATCTCTGGCAGATGTTCTAGCCGACGTTTCAGATCACCTAATGTTACGAGAGATTTGGCAAACAAAGAATCTGTAGCTGACGAGTATGGGGTTTGATAGCTCTATGGTGATAACTGGTGTCCTTATTGGCCGGGATTGTGGGCTTAACTGTTGGTCTGAAACGCCTACGATCAATCAAGTTCACGAAAGACTTAGTAGCTCCCATAGAAGATCGTGAATAATCATCTGAAGTCTCTTCAGCCTGTGGAGCATCAGCTAAATCATCTTGACTTAGAGCTTGTGGTGTCATCATAAAGCTTCCATTTCCAGATGGAGTGTGATAATGGAGAGCTGAGATTTGTGCATCGTGGAAGATCATTTGGCGTTTATCACGATTTATGATATCATCTGTATCACCTGTGGGAGTTAAGTCACGACGACGTCTTATGAACAATTTATGATCAATGTCAGCACCTATGGGCTCTTCATTGATCCAGATGTCTGGCAATACAAATGGTGCACCGCAAACATTATCCTCCATGAGACCCCATCCTAATTGAGCATTTTGTTGAATATCCATTATGTCTGTGTATAGAAAAATGAGCTCTAGTTAACTTAGGTTTAGGTCTTAACTTTCGGTGTTGCACCGAAATTTAGTTTAACCAAATGTTTACTCTGAATGTTTGTTCTTAACTTTAGGTGTTGCACCAAAAGTAAGTTTTACCAAATGTTTATTCTGAACTTTAGGTGTTGCACCAAAAGTTCGCTATATCAAATGATCACGCAAGAATACTTTCACTGGTTGTAAGAACAACTGATTAAATTTATTTTTCTACCATCTATTTATAATACATTTTCCTTAAAATAAATTATATTAAAACTATAGAAATAAGCAAAAAATGTACAAAATAATAAATAAAACTGTTAATTTAGGCAAAAATAAATGAATCGGTCATTTTGCCTGCCTTGCAATTCTTCAAGGCTAGACTAATGACCGCTTAGCTGTTGTTGTCCAAAGTCGTTGTTCGCTGGTGTCATTTTCCTGCCTTGCTGTTATGCAAGGCCAGGTAATGACCGCTTGCGTTGTTGTAGCAAGCGTTCGCCAATATGCTGGATTGCGTTGTTGTTGTTATAGTAAAACGATGACTTATGTTGATAAGTTTGGTAGCCGGCTGGCTACTAAGACGGTACTGACTGTTTGTATTGTTGTTGTTGCGTACGTTGACTTTTGCAGCCAGCTGGATACCAACAATATATAAGTTAATTTTTCACTTATTAATTTTTATTTTTAAAAAATAACATCAGAGCAAGCTCTGATGTTGAACTTTATTATGCAATGAGTACTTAAGAACTGTACCCCCCAGCTTGTTTGTACCCCCCCAACAAGAAACCAGTAACGCCAGGATAGTGCAAGGACAGCTCGGTCCCTGCTCGGGCGCCAATTAACACGAGTCCTTCGCGATTCAATACAAAAATACTTTGGCCGGCATTGGCTGGCTTGGCCCAGTAATTTTAGTTAAGCAGCATTGATTACTTTAAGCAATAATAACAAAATTGATCACTTAATGTCGGTAACAAGGCGCTCCCACGACGCTGACGCTAACGTTTTGGTGACTCGTTGTTATTGTTGTTGTTGCATATAATTGTATGTACATTTTTAGCTCTATTCACATGTTAGCATATAAAAACCTTTTTTTTTCTCTTTTTCTTTTCTTTTCTTTTTTAATTATATAAATTCACTTTTTCCGAAATTCAATATAGATTTTTGAATTATTATTAATTTTTTTCATTAAAAGAAAACTTCCTTTTCGTTTCTTCCCATTCCCAGGGAATCCCACCATGAATATGTGATTGCAACACAAGTTCCGAACTCTCTTCGTAAGACAGTAAAGTTGATAACTGTTCCTAATATGTATTGAAAGCATTTGACAATTGTTATGAACCCGATTATGACTGTAACTGCATTCCCTATACGGCCAAAAAATGAAATGGTTTTATCAAACCATCCCTGAACCTTGGAGGTGATTACTGAAAAATCATTTTCACTCAACGCATTATGGACAGAATACCCTTCTGGAAATTGACTTTTCCCACTCAATGAAGATACAGTTCTAGATGTAATAATCTTCTCTTCAAGTGGAGAGAGTATAGCTCTCTGTAGTTTATCCATTGCCTCTTGAGTGTACAACCCTCCTGTGGCAAAACTCTCCAATACTTGAAATTCATAAGTCTGATCAGTGTTTTGAATTGTTTCAGGGCTTGATACTTGAATATACCCGTTTATTGTTGGTGACACCCATTTCTGGCTAATGTAATACTTTGGGATAATTCCAGGAGAGCAATCAATTGAAGTTCCTATCGGGACAAGTATTCTATTTCTTGGTGTCAAATACCAGGTTGTATTTTTCCATGAAACAGGAAGTCCATTGAAACAACCTTTTAGAGAATGTGAGGGTTGGACTGCTACTGGAGTGCATTTTGCTACATACACAATTTCTCCCCGAGTGACAGCTGTATATCCCGCAGACATGAAATATTGGAATGCGAAGTCATTTGGGGAGAGCAAAGCTAAAGTCATCATTTGTTCTGAAATTCTATTCTCCATCAAGCATCGTGTATGTTGGAATATTGAAAACAAACGAGAAATTTCAGTCTTGGTGTGTCTCATAGAGTACATCAACTTTGAATTAATATATGTCAACAGGTTTGTGTCTGTTGCACTTGATTTTGTTTTCAAGGGAAAATCAGGGAAAAGAGGATTTAGTAGGGTAACAAATAATCTAGGATGTTCAGTAAAGTACGATTTCCGGTCACAAGTTGTTAATTCTTTTTCGGACAAAAGCAATTGGAAGTCGTAACCTCCTTGATTGACCTGAACAAAATTCCTCAATGCACCATTTTCCGTTTGAGAAAATTTGATCCCTGGTCCTTTGTACACCACTGTCTTCATGTCATAGTCATCACCGCAAGTAGGTAAAAGTTTCTTTCAGAAGTAATTTCCATCCTCTGCACTATAGCATTCTTCTTGTTCATATTGACACCTTATTCCACTTGGAAACATAATAACTTTGTCTTCATAGTCAATTCGTGCGATCCCTGATTTATACATAAGAGTAAGCCTGGTGTTACGAATTGGCCTAGTGTAATAGTACCCATTCACTTGAATGTCCGGACCAGGAGTACAATCTCCTCGTCCATTCTTAATTTCACCCCAGCTCACAAAACTAATGGTCTCATAACCTGCCCCTTTCTTCCCTTTAATCGTAGGTGATCCAGTATATCCTACATTATATAATCCTGTCTTAACCAAATTATTACATTCTTCTGAAGAAAAAGAAACAAGCTCTGACTGCAACGCCCCATACTGAAGTTGGTCAATGGATTTCCCACATCGAGAATAAATATGATCCAAAATCCCATAACAAAGATTGTACTCTACTTCTCCTATCATTGGATTCTGGGTCACGACTAACTCAATTTTTGTCATTTCGATAGAAGTTGTGTTCTGTTTGCATTCAGGGGTATGGATGAGTGATATCTCTGCGATAGAAACTCTATCTTCTCCACATTGGTAGCCTACCAATCCAACAGGTGTAGTATCCCACATAGAAGATTCATGACCTCCGACTACAATCATATAAATTACTAACATGCCAATAGTGATCATATTGGACATCATGGAAACTTGATGATTATCTTTATGATGTTACTAATATAAAAAAAATAAAAAAATATATATATATAAAAGGATTTTTTTGATTTCAACTATGCGAACCATTTCCACTCGGGGTCACCAAAATGTTTTTTTTTTTTTTTTTTTTTTAAATCATGAAGTAAAGCTAACTATCTGATTAAGTGATTAATTTAACTGGTGAACTTAAAATAACCGTAATCATAATTTATTGATAAAATAACTATACCTATGTTGTAAGAGACGACTATACTCCAATTTTTTATTTTCTTAAGCTCCTAAACTATGATAAGTGTATAGAATTTTTCGGGAAGCTCCCTGACCTATATATACACCTGTGACGACAACAGGTCGAATAGAAAGTATATATGGATGTTGATAGAATCTCGTTTGTAAATTGATATCTGACCAGGGTATGACTAATACTTGAGGCATATCTGCACAGCTCTCTATGTTCGCAAGATTCGATTTCAGACATATACTCGGCCAGTTCATCTGAATATGAATATTCCTATGATACCGAGGAGTCCATGGACGAGCCAGTAAAGCATCATGCCCATTAGAATCTGGTTTACAAAACCACTGGTGCTTCGGTTGTGGGACTGTGCAAGCTTGAATACCAATCTCATACCGACAGTTTGGACCTTTAATAAACTTAAAATCCATCAAGATAGTTAGTAAGATCGGGCATTCTCCAGGGTGATGTGAGACATTTTTACATAAGGTGAATAATCCATGATGTAAAACCATCTGACTAATATAGGGATAAAGTCTAGTATGTGATTGGTACATACAATACAGCATAATAAGTAACATAATAATAGACATCACCAGATGAGAAAGATGAAACCAATTGGTATGAACGTTAGATATATGATCTAGAATGGTAATATTATGTGTGGTGTTCATGAGGGCGAGTATTTCAGTAGTATTGGTAGTTAATGGTGCAGCGAATGATTTTCCCATCTGAGTAAGAGGTATTGAAGCTGCAACAAGTGGCTGTGCAGATCGGCAATTCCATAAGCACCTACCTATCACGATTATCAGGATGATGCCTGCTAATCCTCCGCAATAGATGTACCAGGAAGAGAAGACATTTGACCAAAACTCTGGCCACTTCTCAGCATTAGCTAAAGCCTCATCGGTATGCTTAAAGCTAGAATCCAAGGTCTTCATCTCTGGCAGATGTTCTAGCCGACGTTTCAGATCACCTAATGTTACGAGAGATTTGGCAAACAAAGAATCTGTAGCTGACGAGTATGGGGTTTGATAGCTCTATGGTGATAACTGGTGTCCTTATTGGCCGGGATTGTGGGCTTAACTGTTGGTCTGAAACGCCTACGATCAATCAAGTTCACGAAAGACTTAGTAGCTCCCATAGAAGATCGTGAATAATCATTTGAAGTCTCTTCAGCCTGTGGAGCATCAGCTAAATCATCTTGACTTAGAGCTTGTGGTGTCATCATAAAGCTTCCATTTCCAGATGGAGTGTGATAATGGAGAGCTGAGATTTGTGCATCGTGGAAGATCATTTGGCGTTTATCACGATTTATGATATCATCTGTATCACCTGTGGGAGTTAAGTCACGACGACGTCTTATGAACAATTTATGATCAATGTCAGCACCTATGGGCTCTTCATTGATCCAGATGTCTGGCAATACAAATGGTGCACCGCAAACATTATCCTCCATGAGACCCCATCCTAATTGAGCATTTTGTTGAATATCCATTATGTCTGTGTATAGAAAAATGAGCTCTAGTTAACTTAGGTTTAGGTCTTAACTTTCGGTGTTGCACCGAAATTTAGTTTAACCAAATGTTTACTCTGAATGTTTGTTCTTAACTTTAGGTGTTGCACCAAAAGTAAGTTTTACCAAATGTTTATTCTGAACTTTAGGTGTTGCACCAAAAGTTCGCTATATCAAATGATCACGCAAGAATACTTTCACTGGTTGTAAGAACAACTGATTAAATTTATTTTTCTACCATCTATTTATAATACATTTTCCTTAAAATAAATTATATTAAAACTATAGAAATAAGCAAAAAATGTACAAAATAATAAATAAAACTGTTAATTTAGGCAAAAATAAATGAATCGGTCATTTTGCCTGCCTTGCAATTCTTCAAGGCTAGACTAATGACCGCTTAGCTGTTGTTGTCCAAAGTCGTTGTTCGCTGGTGTCATTTTCCTGCCTTGCTGTTATGCAAGGCCAGGTAATGACCGCTTGCGTTGTTGTAGCAAGCGTTCGCCAATATGCTGGATTGCGTTGTTGTTGTTATAGTAAAACGATGACTTATGTTGATAAGTTTGGTAGCCGGCTGGCTACTAAGACGGTACTGACTGTTTGTATTGTTGTTGTTGCGTACGTTGACTTTTGCAGCCAGCTGGATACCAACAATATATAAGTTAATTTTTCACTTATTAATTTTTATTTTTAAAAAATAACATCAGAGCAAGCTCTGATGTTGAACTTTATTATGCAATGAGTACTTAAGAACTGTACCCCCCAGCTTGTACCCCCCCAACAAGAAACCAGTAACGCCAGGATAGTGCAAGGACAGCTCGGTCCCTGCTCGGGCGCCAATTAACACGAGTCCTTCGCGATTCAATAAAAAAATACTTTGGCCGGCATTGGCTGGCTTGGCCCAGTAATTTTAGTTAAGCAGCATTGATTACTTTAAGCAATAATAACAAAATTGATCACTTAATGTCGGTAACAAGGCGCTCCCACGACGCTGACGCTAACGTTTTGGTGACTCGTTGTTATTGTTGTTGTTGCATATAATTGTATGTACATTTTTAGCTCTATTCACATGTTAGCATATAAAAACCTTTTTTTTTCTCTTTTTCTTTTCTTTTCTTTTTTAATTATATAAATTCACTTTTTCCGAAATTCAATATAGATTTTTGAATTATTATTAATTTTTTTCATTAAAAGAAAACTTCCTTTTCGTTTCTTCCCATTCCCAGGGAATCCCACCATGAATATGTGATTGCAACACAAGTTCCGAACTCTCTTCGTAAGACAGTAAAGTTGATAACTGTTCCTAATATGTATTGAAAGCATTTGACAATTGTTATGAACCCGATTATGACTGTAACTGCATTCCCTATACGGCCAAAAAATGAAATGGTTTTATCAAACCATCCCTGAACCTTGGAGGTGATTACTGAAAAATCATTTTCACTCAACGCATTATGGACAGAATACCCTTCTGGAAATTGACTTTTCCCACTCAATGAAGATACAGTTCTAGATGTAATAATCTTCTCTTCAAGTGGAGAGAGTATAGCTCTCTGTAGTTTATCCATTGCCTCTTGAGTGTACAACCCTCCTGTGGCAAAACTCTCCAATACTTGAAATTCATAAGTCTGATCAGTGTTTTGAATTGTTTCAGGGCTTGATACTTGAATATACCCGTTTATTGTTGGTGACACCCATTTCTGGCTAATGTAATACTTTGGGATAATTCCAGGAGAGCAATCAATTGAAGTTCCTATCGGGACAAGTATTCTATTTCTTGGTGTCAAATACCAGGTTGTATTTTTCCATGAAACAGGAAGTCCATTGAAACAACCTTTTAGAGAATGTGAGGGTTGGACTGCTACTGGAGTGCATTTTGCTACATACACAATTTCTCCCCGAGTGACAGCTGTATATCCCGCAGACATGAAATATTGGAATGCGAAGTCATTTGGGGAGAGCAAAGCTAAAGTCATCATTTGTTCTGAAATTCTATTCTCCATCAAGCATCGTGTATGTTGGAATATTGAAAACAAACGAGAAATTTCAGTCTTGGTGTGTCTCATAGAGTACATCAACTTTGAATTAATATATGTCAACAGGTTTGTGTCTGTTGCACTTGATTTTGTTTTCAAGGGAAAATCAGGGAAAAGAGGATTTAGTAGGGTAACAAATAATCTAGGATGTTCAGTAAAGTACGATTTCCGGTCACAAGTTGTTAATTCTTTTTCGGACAAAAGCAATTGGAAGTCGTAACCTCCTTGATTGACCTGAACAAAATTCCTCAATGCACCATTTTCCGTTTGAGAAAATTTGATCCCTGGTCCTTTGTACACCACTGTCTTCATGTCATAGTCATCACCGCAAGTAGGTAAAAGTTTCTTTCAGAAGTAATTTCCATCCTCTGCACTATAGCATTCTTCTTGTTCATATTGACACCTTATTCCACTTGGAAACATAATAACTTTGTCTTCATAGTCAATTCGTGCGATCCCTGATTTATACATAAGAGTAAGCCTGGTGTTACGAATTGGCCTAGTGTAATAGTACCCATTCACTTGAATGTCCGGACCAGGAATACAATCTCCTCGTCCATTCTTAATTTCACCCCAGCTCACAAAACTAATGGTCTCATAACCTGCCCCTTTCTTCCCTTTAATCGTAGGTGATCCAGTATATCCTACATTATATAATCCTGTCTTAACCAAATTATTACATTCTTCTGAAGAAAAAGAAACAAGCTCTGACTGCAACGCCCCATACTGAAGTTGGTCAATGGATTTCCCACATCGAGAATAAATATGATCCAAAATCCCATAACAAAGATTGTACTCTACTTCTCCTATCATTGGATTCTGGGTCACGACTAACTCAATTTTTGTCATTTCGATAGAAGTTGTGTTCTGTTTGCATTCAGGGGTATGGATGAGTGATATCTCTGCGATAGAAACTCTATCTTCTCCACATTGGTAGCCTACCAATCCAACAGGTGTAGTATCCCACATAGAAGATTCATGACCTCCGACTACAATCATATAAATTACTAACATGCCAATAGTGATCATATTGGACATCATGGAAACTTGATGATTATCTTTATGATGTTACTAATATAAAAAAAATAAAAAAATATATATATATAAAAGGATTTTTTTGATTTCAACTATGCGAACCATTTCCACTCGAGGTCACCAAAATGTTTTTTTTTTTTTTTTTTTTTTAAATCATGAAGTAAAGCTAACTATCTGATTAAGTGATTAATTTAACTGGTGAACTTAAAATAACCGTAATCATAATTTATTGATAAAATAACTATACCTATGTTGTAAGAGACGACTATACTCCAATTTTTTATTTTCTTAAGCTCCTAAACTATGATAAGTGTATAGAATTTTTCGGGAAGCTCCCTGACCTATATATACACCTGTGACGACAACAGGTCGAATAGAAAGTATATATGGATGTTGATAGAATCTCGTTTGTAAATTGATATCTGACCAGGGTATGACTAATACTTGAGGCATATCTGCACAGCTCTCTATGTTCGCAAGATTCGATTTCAGACATATACTCGGCCAGTTCATCTGAATATGAATATTCCTATGATACCGAGGAGTCCATGGACGAGCCAGTAAAGCATCATGCCCATTAGAATCTGGTTTACAAAACCACTGGTGCTTCGGTTGTGGGACTGTGCAAGCTTGAATACCAATCTCATACCGACAGTTTGGACCTTTAATAAACTTAAAATCCATCAAGATAGTTAGTAAGATCGGGCATTCTCCAGGGTGATGTGAGACATTTTTACATAAGGTGAATAATCCATGATGTAAAACCATCTGACTAATATAGGGATAAAGTCTAGTATGTGATTGGTACATACAATACAGCATAATAAGTAACATAATAATAGACATCACCAGATGAGAAAGATGAAACCAATTGGTATGAACGTTAGATATATGATCTAGAATGGTAATATTATGTGTGGTGTTCATGAGGGCGAGTATTTCAGTAGTATTGGTAGTTAATGGTGCAGCGAATGATTTTCCCATCTGAGTAAGAGGTATTGAAGCTGCAACAAGTGGCTGTGCAGATCGGCAATTCCATAAGCACCTACCTATCACGATTATCAGGATGATGCCTGCTAATCCTCCGCAATAGATGTACCAGGAAGAGAAGACATTTGACCAAAACTCTGGCCACTTCTCAGCATTAGCTAAAGCCTCATCGGTATGCTTAAAGCTAGAATCCAAGGTCTTCATCTCTGGCAGATGTTCTAGCCGACGTTTCAGATCACCTAATGTTACGAGAGATTTGGCAAACAAAGAATCTGTAGCTGACGAGTATGGGGTTTGATAGCTCTATGGTGATAACTGGTGTCCTTATTGGCCGGGATTGTGGGCTTAACTGTTGGTCTGAAACGCCTACGATCAATCAAGTTCACGAAAGACTTAGTAGCTCCCATAGAAGATCGTGAATAATCATCTGAAGTCTCTTCAGCCTGTGGAGCATCAGCTAAATCATCTTGACTTAGAGCTTGTGGTGTCATCATAAAGCTTCCATTTCCAGATGGAGTGTGATAATGGAGAGCTGAGATTTGTGCATCGTGGAAGATCATTTGGCGTTTATCACGATTTATGATATCATCTGTATCACCTGTGGGAGTTAAGTCACGACGACGTCTTATGAACAATTTATGATCAATGTCAGCACCTATGGGCTCTTCATTGATCCAGATGTCTGGCAATACAAATGGTGCACCGCAAACATTATCCTCCATGAGACCCCATCCTAATTGAGCATTTTGTTGAATATCCATTATGTCTGTGTATAGAAAAATGAGCTCTAGTTAACTTAGGTTTAGGTCTTAACTTTCGGTGTTGCACCGAAATTTAGTTTAACCAAATGTTTACTCTGAATGTTTGTTCTTAACTTTAGGTGTTGCACCAAAAGTAAGTTTTACCAAATGTTTATTCTGAACTTTAGGTGTTGCACCAAAAGTTCGCTATATCAAATGATCACGCAAGAATACTTTCACTGGTTGTAAGAACAACTGATTAAATTTATTTTTCTACCATCTATTTATAATACATTTTCCTTAAAATAAATTATATTAAAACTATAGAAATAAGCAAAAAATGTACAAAATAATAAATAAAACTGTTAATTTAGGCAAAAATAAATGAATCGGTCATTTTGCCTGCCTTGCAATTCTTCAAGGCTAGACTAATGACCGCTTAGCTGTTGTTGTCCAAAGTCGTTGTTCGCTGGTGTCATTTTCCTGCCTTGCTGTTATGCAAGGCCAGGTAATGACCGCTTGCGTTGTTGTAGCAAGCGTTCGCCAATATGCTGGATTGCGTTGTTGTTGTTATAGTAAAACGATGACTTATGTTGATAAGTTTGGTAGCCGGCTGGCTACTAAGACGGTACTGACTGTTTGTATTGTTGTTGTTGCGTACGTTGACTTTTGCAGCCAGCTGGATACCAACAATATATAAGTTAATTTTTCACTTATTAATTTTTATTTTTAAAAAATAACATCAGAGCAAGCTCTGATGTTGAACTTTATTATGCAATGAGTACTTAAGAACTGTACCCCCCAGCTTGTACCCCCCCAACAAGAAACCAGTAACGCCAGGATAGTGCAAGGACAGCTCGGTCCCTGCTCGGGCGCCAATTAACACGAGTCCTTCGCGATTCAATAAAAAAATACTTTGGCCGGCATTGGCTGGCTTGGCCCAGTAATTTTAGTTAAGCAGCATTGATTACTTTAAGCAATAATAACAAAATTGATCACTTAATGTCGGTAACAAGGCGCTCCCACGACGCTGACGCTAACGTTTTGGTGACTCGTTGTTATTGTTGTTGTTGCATATAATTGTATGTACATTTTTAGCTCTATTCACATGTTAGCATATAAAAACCTTTTTTTTTCTCTTTTTCTTTTCTTTTCTTTTTTAATTATATAAATTCACTTTTTCCGAAATTCAATATAGATTTTTGAATTATTATTAATTTTTTTCATTAAAAGAAAACTTCCTTTTCGTTTCTTCCCATTCCCAGGGAATCCCACCATGAATATGTGATTGCAACACAAGTTCCGAACTCTCTTCGTAAGACAGTAAAGTTGATAACTGTTCCTAATATGTATTGAAAGCATTTGACAATTGTTATGAACCCGATTATGACTGTAACTGCATTCCCTATACGGCCAAAAAATGAAATGGTTTTATCAAACCATCCCTGAACCTTGGAGGTGATTACTGAAAAATCATTTTCACTCAACGCATTATGGACAGAATACCCTTCTGGAAATTGACTTTTCCCACTCAATGAAGATACAGTTCTAGATGTAATAATCTTCTCTTCAAGTGGAGAGAGTATAGCTCTCTGTAGTTTATCCATTGCCTCTTGAGTGTACAACCCTCCTGTGGCAAAACTCTCCAATACTTGAAATTCATAAGTCTGATCAGTGTTTTGAATTGTTTCAGGGCTTGATACTTGAATATACCCGTTTATTGTTGGTGACACCCATTTCTGGCTAATGTAATACTTTGGGATAATTCCAGGAGAGCAATCAATTGAAGTTCCTATCGGGACAAGTATTCTATTTCTTGGTGTCAAATACCAGGTTGT
This sequence comes from Coremacera marginata, assembly GCA_914767935.1. Lineage (NCBI taxonomy): Eukaryota > Metazoa > Arthropoda > Insecta > Diptera > Sciomyzidae > Coremacera > Coremacera marginata. Next base: position 139,364,324 of record OU612047.1, on the reverse strand, counting down.
ATTTTTCCATGAAACAGGAAGTCCATTGAAACAACCTTTTAGAGAATGTGAGGGTTGGACTGCTACTGGAGTGCATTTTGCTACATACACAATTTCTCCCCGAGTGACAGCTGTATATCCCGCAGACATGAAATATTGGAATGCGAAGTCATTTGGGGAGAGCAAAGCTAAAGTCATCATTTGTTCTGAAATTCTATTCTCCATCAAGCATCGTGTATGTTGGAATATTGAAAACAAACGAGAAATTTCAGTCTTGGTGTGTCTCATAGAGTACATCAACTTTGAATTAATATATGTCAACAGGTTTGTGTCTGTTGCACTTGATTTTGTTTTCAAGGGAAAATCAGGGAAAAGAGGATTTAGTAGGGTAACAAATAATCTAGGATGTTCAGTAAAGTACGATTTCCGGTCACAAGTTGTTAATTCTTTTTCGGACAAAAGCAATTGGAAGTCGTAACCTCCTTGATTGACCTGAACAAAATTCCTCAATGCACCATTTTCCGTTTGAGAAAATTTGATCCCTGGTCCTTTGTACACCACTGTCTTCATGTCATAGTCATCACCGCAAGTAGGTAAAAGTTTCTTTCAGAAGTAATTTCCATCCTCTGCACTATAGCATTCTTCTTGTTCATATTGACACCTTATTCCACTTGGAAACATAATAACTTTGTCTTCATAGTCAATTCGTGCGATCCCTGATTTATACATAAGAGTAAGCCTGGTGTTACGAATTGGCCTAGTGTAATAGTACCCATTCACTTGAATGTCCGGACCAGGAATACAATCTCCTCGTCCATTCTTAATTTCACCCCAGCTCACAAAACTAATGGTCTCATAACCTGCCCCTTTCTTCCCTTTAATCGTAGGTGATCCAGTATATCCTACATTATATAATCCTGTCTTAACCAAATTATTACATTCTTCTGAAGAAAAAGAAACAAGCTCTGACTGCAACGCCCCATACTGAAGTTGGTCAATGGATTTCCCACATCGAGAATAAATATGATCCAAAATCCCATAACAAAGATTGTACTCTACTTCTCCTATCATTGGATTCTGGGTCACGACTAACTCAATTTTTGTCATTTCGATAGAAGTTGTGTTCTGTTTGCATTCAGGGGTATGGATGAGTGATATCTCTGCGATAGAAACTCTATCTTCTCCACATTGGTAGCCTACCAATCCAACAGGTGTAGTATCCCACATAGAAGATTCATGACCTCCGACTACAATCATATAAATTACTAACATGCCAATAGTGATCATATTGGACATCATGGAAACTTGATGATTATCTTTATGATGTTACTAATATAAAAAAAATAAAAAAATATATATATATAAAAGGATTTTTTTGATTTCAACTATGCGAACCATTTCCACTCGAGGTCACCAAAATGTTTTTTTTTTTTTTTTTTTTTTTAAATCATGAAGTAAAGCTAACTATCTGATTAAGTGATTAATTTAACTGGTGATCTTAAAATAACCGTAATCATAATTTATTGATAAAATAACTATACCTATGTTGTAAGAGACGACTATACTCCAATTTTTTATTTTCTTAAGCTCCTAAACTATGATAAGTGTATAGAATTTTTCGGGAAGCTCCCTGACCTATATATACACCTGTGACGACAACAGGTCGAATAGAAAGTATATATGGATGTTGATAGAATCTCGTTTGTAAATTGATATCTGACCAGGGTATGACTAATACTTGAGGCATATCTGCACAGCTCTCTATGTTCGCAAGATTCGATTTCAGACATATACTCGGCCAGTTCATCTGAATATGAATATTCCTATGATACCGAGGAGTCCATGGACGAGCCAGTAAAGCATCATGCCCATTAGAATCTGGTTTACAAAACCACTGGTGCTTCGGTTGTGGGACTGTGCAAGCTTGAATACCAATCTCATACCGACAGTTTGGACCTTTAATAAACTTAAAATCCATCAAGATAGTTAGTAAGATCGGGCATTCTCCAGGGTGATGTGAGACATTTTTACATAAGGTGAATAATCCATGATGTAAAACCATCTGACTAATATAGGGATAAAGTCTAGTATGTGATTGGTACATACAATACAGCATAATAAGTAACATAATAATAGACATCACCAGATGAGAAAGATGAAACCAATTGGTATGAACGTTAGATATATGATCTAGAATGGTAATATTATGTGTGGTGTTCATGAGGGCGAGTATTTCAGTAGTATTGGTAGTTAATGGTGCAGCGAATGATTTTCCCATCTGAGTAAGAGGTATTGAAGCTGCAACAAGTGGCTGTGCAGATCGGCAATTCCATAAGCACCTACCTATCACGATTATCAGGATGATGCCTGCTAATCCTCCGCAATAGATGTACCAGGAAGAGAAGACATTTGACCAAAACTCTGGCCACTTCTCAGCATTAGCTAAAGCCTCATCGGTATGCTTAAAGCTAGAATCCAAGGTCTTCATCTCTGGCAGATGTTCTAGCCGACGTTTCAGATCACCTAATGTTACGAGAGATTTGGCAAACAAAGAATCTGTAGCTGACGAGTATGGGGTTTGATAGCTCTATGGTGATAACTGGTGTCCTTATTGGCCGGGATTGTGGGCTTAACTGTTGGTCTGAAACGCCTACGATCAATCAAGTTCACGAAAGACTTAGTAGCTCCCATAGAAGATCGTGAATAATCATCTGAAGTCTCTTCAGCCTGTGGAGCATCAGCTAAATCATCTTGACTTAGAGCTTGTGGTGTCATCATAAAGCTTCCATTTCCAGATGGAGTGTGATAATGGAGAGCTGAGATTTGTGCATCGTGGAAGATCATTTGGCGTTTATCACGATTTATGATATCATCTGTATCACCTGTGGGAGTTAAGTCACGACGACGTCTTATGAACAATTTATGATCAATGTCAGCACCTATGGGCTCTTCATTGATCCAGATGTCTGGCAATACAAATGGTGCACCGCAAACATTATCCTCCATGAGACCCCATCCTAATTGAGCATTTTGTTGAATATCCATTATGTCTGTGTATAGAAAAATGAGCTCTAGTTAACTTAGGTTTAGGTCTTAACTTTCGGTGTTGCACCGAAATTTAGTTTAACCAAATGTTTACTCTGAATGTTTGTTCTTAACTTTAGGTGTTGCACCAAAAGTAAGTTTTACCAAATGTTTATTCTGAACTTTAGGTGTTGCACCAAAAGTTCGCTATATCAAATGATCACGCAAGAATACTTTCACTGGTTGTAAGAACAACTGATTAAATTTATTTTTCTACCATCTATTTATAATACATTTTCCTTAAAATAAATTATATTAAAACTATAGAAATAAGCAAAAAATGTACAAAATAATAAATAAATCTGTTAATTTAGGCAAAAATAAATGAATCGGTCATTTTGCCTGCCTTGCAATTCTTCAAGGCTAGACTAATGACCGCTTAGCTGTTGTTGTCCAAAGTCGTTGTTCGCTGGTGTCATTTTCCTGCCTTGCTGTTATGCAAGGCCAGGTAATGACCGCTTGCGTTGTTGTAGCAAGCGTTCGCCAATATGCTGGATTGCGTTGTTGTTGTTATAGTAAAACGATGACTTATGTTGATAAGTTTGGTAGCCGGCTGGCTACTAAGACGGTACTGACTGTTTGTATTGTTGTTGTTGCGTACGTTGACTTTTGCAGCCAGCTGGATACCAACAATATATAAGTTAATTTTTCACTTATTAATTTTTATTTTTAAAAAATAACATCAGAGCAAGCTCTGATGTTGAACTTTATTATGCAATGAGTACTTAAGAACTGTACCCCCCAGCTTGTACCCCCCCAACAAGAAACCAGTAACGCCAGGATAGTGCAAGGACAGCTCGGTCCCTGCTCGGGCGCCAATTAACACGAGTCCTTCGCGATTCAATAAAAAAATACTTTGGCCGGCATTGGCTGGCTTGGCCCAGTAATTTTAGTTAAGCAGCATTGATTACTTTAAGCAATAATAACAAAATTGATCACTTAATGTCGGTAACAAGGCGCTCCCACGACGCTGACGCTAACGTTTTGGTGACTCGTTGTTATTGTTGTTGTTGCATATAATTGTATGTACATTTTTAGCTCTATTCACATGTTAGCATATAAAAACCTTTTTTTTTCTCTTTTTCTTTTCTTTTCTTTTTTAATTATATAAATTCACTTTTTCCGAAATTCAATATAGATTTTTGAATTATTATTAATTTTTTTCATTAAAAGAAAACTTCCTTTTCGTTTCTTCCCATTCCCAGGGAATCCCACCATGAATATGTGATTGCAACACAAGTTCCGAACTCTCTTCGTAAGACAGTAAAGTTGATAACTGTTCCTAATATGTATTGAAAGCATTTGACAATTGTTATGAACCCGATTATGACTGTAACTGCATTCCCTATACGGCCAAAAAATGAAATGGTTTTATCAAACCATCCCTGAACCTTGGAGGTGATTACTGAAAAATCATTTTCACTCAACGCATTATGGACAGAATACCCTTCTGGAAATTGACTTTTCCCACTCAATGAAGGTACAGTTCTAGATGTAATAATCTTCTCTTCAAGTGGAGAGAGTATAGCTCTCTGTAGTTTATCCATTGCCTCTTGAGTGTACAACCCTCCTGTGGCAAAACTCTCCAATACTTGAAATTCATAAGTCTGATCAGTGTTTTGAATTGTTTCAGGGCTTGATACTTGAATATACCCGTTTATTGTTGGTGACACCCATTTCTGGCTAATGTAATACTTTGGGATAATTCCAGGAGAGCAATCAATTGAAGTTCCTATCGGGACAAGTATTCTATTTCTTGGTGTCAAATACCAGGTTGTATTTTTCCATGAAACAGGAAGTCCATTGAAACAACCTTTTAGAGAATGTGAGGGTTGGACTGCTACTGGAGTGCATTTTGCTACATACACAATTTCTCCCCGAGTGACAGCTGTATATCCCGCAGACATGAAATATTGGAATGCGAAGTCATTTGGGGAGAGCAAAGCTAAAGTCATCATTTGTTCTGAAATTCTATTCTCCATCAAGCATCGTGTATGTTGGAATATTGAAAACAAACGAGAAATTTCAGTCTTGGTGTGTCTCATAGAGTACATCAACTTTGAATTAATATATGTCAACAGGTTTGTGTCTGTTGCACTTGATTTTGTTTTCAAGGGAAAATCAGGGAAAAGAGGATTTAGTAGGGTAACAAATAATCTAGGATGTTCAGTAAAGTACGATTTCCGGTCACAAGTTGTTAATTCTTTTTCGGACAAAAGCAATTGGAAGTCGTAACCTCCTTGATTGACCTGAACAAAATTCCTCAATGCACCATTTTCCGTTTGAGAAAATTTGATCCCTGGTCCTTTGTACACCACTGTCTTCATGTCATAGTCATCACCGCAAGTAGGTAAAAGTTTCTTTCAGAAGTAATTTCCATCCTCTGCACTATAGCATTCTTCTTGTTCATATTGACACCTTATTCCACTTGGAAACATAATAACTTTGTCTTCATAGTCAATTCGTGCGATCCCTGATTTATACATAAGAGTAAGCCTGGTGTTACGAATTGGCCTAGTGTAATAGTACCCATTCACTTGAATGTCCGGACCAGGAATACAATCTCCTCGTCCATTCTTAATTTCACCCCAGCTCACAAAACTAATGGTCTCATAACCTGCCCCTTTCTTCCCTTTAATCGTAGGTGATCCAGTATATCCTACATTATATAATCCTGTCTTAACCAAATTATTACATTCTTCTGAAGAAAAAGAAACAAGCTCTGACTGCAACGCCCCATACTGAAGTTGGTCAATGGATTTCCCACATCGAGAATAAATATGATCCAAAATCCCATAACAAAGATTGTACTCTACTTCTCCTATCATTGGATTCTGGGTCACGACTAACTCAATTTTTGTCATTTCGATAGAAGTTGTGTTCTGTTTGCATTCAGGGGTATGGATGAGTGATATCTCTGCGATAGAAACTCTATCTTCTCCACATTGGTAGCCTACCAATCCAACAGGTGTAGTATCCCACATAGAAGATTCATGACCTCCGACTACAATCATATAAATTACTAACATGCCAATAGTGATCATATTGGACATCATGGAAACTTGATGATTATCTTTATGATGTTACTAATATAAAAAAAATAAAAAAATATATATATATAAAAGGATTTTTTTGATTTCAACTATGCGAACCATTTCCACTCGGGGTCACCAAAATGTTTTTTTTTTTTTTTTTTTTTTAAATCATGAAGTAAAGCTAACTATCTGATTAAGTGATTAATTTAACTGGTGAACTTAAAATAACCGTAATCATAATTTATTGATAAAATAACTATACCTATGTTGTAAGAGACGACTATACTCCAATTTTTTATTTTCTTAAGCTCCTAAACTATGATAAGTGTATAGAATTTTTCGGGAAGCTCCCTGACCTATATATACACCTGTGACGACAACAGGTCGAATAGAAAGTATATATGGATGTTGATAGAATCTCGTTTGTAAATTGATATCTGACCAGGGTATGACTAATACTTGAGGCATATCTGCACAGCTCTCTATGTTCGCAAGATTCGATTTCAGACATATACTCGGCCAGTTCATCTGAATATGAATATTCCTATGATACCGAGGAGTCCATGGACGAGCCAGTAAAGCATCATGCCCATTAGAATCTGGTTTACAAAACCACTGGTGCTTCGGTTGTGGGACTGTGCAAGCTTGAATACCAATCTCATACCGACAGTTTGGACCTTTAATAAACTTAAAATCCATCAAGATAGTTAGTAAGATCGGGCATTCTCCAGGGTGATGTGAGACATTTTTACATAAGGTGAATAATCCATGATGTAAAACCATCTGACTAATATAGGGATAAAGTCTAGTATGTGATTGGTACATACAATACAGCATAATAAGTAACATAATAATAGACATCACCAGATGAGAAAGATGAAACCAATTGGTATGAACGTTAGATATATGATCTAGAATGGTAATATTATGTGTGGTGTTCATGAGGGCGAGTATTTCAGTAGTATTGGTAGTTAATGGTGCAGCGAATGATTTTCCCATCTGAGTAAGAGGTATTGAAGCTGCAACAAGTGGCTGTGCAGATCGGCAATTCCATAAGCACCTACCTATCACGATTATCAGGATGATGCCTGCTAATCCTCCGCAATAGATGTACCAGGAAGAGAAGACATTTGACCAAAACTCTGGCCACTTCTCAGCATTAGCTAAAGCCTCATCGGTATGCTTAAAGCTAGAATCCAAGGTCTTCATCTCTGGCAGATGTTCTAGCCGACGTTTCAGATCACCTAATGTTACGAGAGATTTGGCAAACAAAGAATCTGTAGCTGACGAGTATGGGGTTTGATAGCTCTATGGTGATAACTGGTGTCCTTATTGGCCGGGATTGTGGGCTTAACTGTTGGTCTGAAACGCCTACGATCAATCAAGTTCACGAAAGACTTAGTAGCTCCCATAGAAGATCGTGAATAATCATCTGAAGTCTCTTCAGCCTGTGGAGCATCAGCTAAATCATCTTGACTTAGAGCTTGTGGTGTCATCATAAAGCTTCCATTTCCAGATGGAGTGTGATAATGGAGAGCTGAGATTTGTGCATCGTGGAAGATCATTTGGCGTTTATCACGATTTATGATATCATCTGTATCACCTGTGGGAGTTAAGTCACGACGACGTCTTATGAACAATTTATGATCAATGTCAGCACCTATGGGCTCTTCATTGATCCAGATGTCTGGCAATACAAATGGTGCACCGCAAACATTATCCTCCATGAGACCCCATCCTAATTGAGCATTTTGTTGAATATCCATTATGTCTGTGTATAGAAAAATGAGCTCTAGTTAACTTAGGTTTAGGTCTTAACTTTCGGTGTTGCACCGAAATTTAGTTTAACCAAATGTTTACTCTGAATGTTTGTTCTTAACTTTAGGTGTTGCACCAAAAGTAAGTTTTACCAAATGTTTATTCTGAACTTTAGGTGTTGCACCAAAAGTTCGCTATATCAAATGATCACGCAAGAATACTTTCACTGGTTGTAAGAACAACTGATTAAATTTATTTTTCTACCATCTATTTATAATACATTTTCCTTAAAATAAATTATATTAAAACTATAGAAATAAGCAAAAAGTGTACAAAATAATAAATAAAACTTTTAATTTAGGCAAAAATAAATGAATCGGTCATTTTGCCTGCCTTGCAATTCTTCAAGGCTAGACTAATGACCGCTTAGCTGTTGTCCAAAGTCGTTGTTCGCTGGTGTCATTTTCCTGCCTTGCTGTTATGCAAGGCCAGGTAATGACCGCTTGCGTTGTTGTAGCAAGCGTTCGCCAATATGCTGGATTGCGTTGTTGTTGTTATAGTAAAACGATGACTTATGTTGATAAGTTTGGTAGCCGGCTGGCTACTAAGACGGTACTGACTGTTTGTATTGTTGTTGTTGCGTACGTTGACTTTTGCAGCCAGCTGGATACCAACAATATATAAGTTAATTTTTCACTTATTAATTTTTATTTTTAAAAAATAACATCAGAGCAAGCTCTGATGTTGAACTTTATTATGCAATGAGTACTTAAGAACTGTACCCCCCAGCTTGTACCCCCCCAACAAGAAACCAGTAACGCCAGGATAGTGCAAGGACAGCTCGGTCCCTGCTCGGGCGCCAATTAACACGAGTCCTTCGCGATTCAATAAAAAAATACTTTGGCCGGCATTGGCTGGCTTGGCCCAGTAATTTTAGTTAAGCAGCATTGATTACTTTAAGCAATAATAACAAAATTGATCACTTAATGTCGGTAACAAGGCGCTCCCACGACGCTGACGCTAACGTTTTGGTGACTCGTTGTTATTGTTGTTGTTGCATATAATTGTATGTACATTTTTAGCTCTATTCACATGTTAGCATATAAAAACCTTTTTTTTTCTCTTTTTCTTTTCTTTTCTTTTTTAATTATATAAATTCACTTTTTCCGAAATTCAATATAGATTTTTGAATTATTATTAATTTTTTTCATTAAAAGAAAACTTCCTTTTCGTTTCTTCCCATTCCCAGGGAATCCCACCATGAATATGTGATTGCAACACAAGTTCCGAACTCTCTTCGTAAGACAGTAAAGTTGATAACTGTTCCTAATATGTATTGAAAGCATTTGACAATTGTTATGAACCCGATTATGACTGTAACTGCATTCCCTATACGGCCAAAAAATGAAATGGTTTTATCAAACCATCCCTGAACCTTGGAGGTGATTACTGAAAAATCATTTTCACTCAACGCATTATGGACAGAATACCCTTCTGGAAATTGACTTTTCCCACTCAATGAAGATACAGTTCTAGATGTAATAATCTTCTCTTCAAGTGGAGAGAGTATAGCTCTCTGTAGTTTATCCATTGCCTCTTGAGTGTACAACCCTCCTGTGGCAAAACTCTCCAATACTTGAAATTCATAAGTCTGATCAGTGTTTTGAATTGTTTCAGGGCTTGATACTTGAATATACCCGTTTATTGTTGGTGACACCCATTTCTGGCTAATGTAATACTTTGGGATAATTCCAGGAGAGCAATCAATTGAAGTTCCTATCGGGACAAGTATTCTATTTCTTGGTGTCAAATACCAGGTTGTATTTTTCCATGAAACAGGAAGTCCATTGAAACAACCTTTTAGAGAATGTGAGGGTTGGACTGCTACTGGAGTGCATTTTGCTACATACACAATTTCTCCCCGAGTGACAGCTGTATATCCCGCAGACATGAAATATTGGAATGCGAAGTCATTTGGGGAGAGCAAAGCTAAAGTCATCATTTGTTTTGAAATTCTATTCTCCATCAAGCATCGTGTATGTTGGAATATTGAAAACAAACGAGAAATTTCAGTCTTGGTGTGTCTCATAGAGTACATCAACTTTGAATTAATATATGTCAACAGGTTTGTGTCTGTTGCACTTGATTTTGTTTTCAAGGGAAAATCAGGGAAAAGAGGATTTAGTAGGGTAACAAATAATCTAGGATGTTCAGTAAAGTACGATTTCCGGTCACAAGTTGTTAATTCTTTTTCGGACAAAAGCAATTGGAAGTCGTAACCTCCTTGATTGACCTGAACAAAATTCCTCAATGCACCATTTTCCGTTTGAGAAAATTTGATCCCTGGTCCTTTGTACACCACTGTCTTCATGTCATAGTCATCACCGCAAGTAGGTAAAAGTTTCTTTCAGAAGTAATTTCCATCCTCTGCACTATAGCATTCTTCTTGTTCATATTGACACCTTATTCCACTTGGAAACATAATAACTTTGTCTTCATAGTCAATTCGTGCGATCCCTGATTTATACATAAGAGTAAGCCTGGTGTTACGAATTGGCCTAGTGTAATAGTACCCATTCACTTGAATGTCCGGACCAGGAATACAATCTCCTCGTCCATTCTTAATTTCACCCCAGCTCACAAAACTAATGGTCTCATAACCTGCCCCTTTCTTCCCTTTAATCGTAGGTGATCCAGTATATCCTACATTATATAATCCTGTCTTAACCAAATTATTACATTCTTCTGAAGAAAAAGAAACAAGCTCTGACTGCAACGCCCCATACTGAAGTTGGTCAATGGATTTCCCACATCGAGAATAAATATGATCCAAAATCCCATAACAAAGATTGTACTCTACTTCTCCTATCATTGGATTCTGGGTCACGACTAACTCAATTTTTGTCATTTCGATAGAAGTTGTGTTCTGTTTGCATTCAGGGGTATGGATGAGTGATATCTCTGCGATAGAAACTCTATCTTCTCCACATTGGTAGCCTACCAATCCAACAGGTGTAGTATCCCACATAGAAGATTCATGACCTCCGACTACAATCATATAAATTACTAACATGCCAATAGTGATCATATTGGACATCATGGAAACTTGATGATTATCTTTATGATGTTACTAATATAAAAAAAATAAAAAAATATATATATATAAAAGGATTTTTTTGATTTCAACTATGCGAACCATTTCCACTCGGGGTCACGAAAATGTTTTTTTTTTTTTTTTTTTTTTTTTTTTTTTTTTTAAATCATGAAGTAAAGCTAACTATCTGATTAAGTGATTAATTTAACTGGTGAACTTAAAATAACCGTAATCATAATTTATTGATAAAATAACTATACCTATGTTGTAAGAGACGACTATACTCCAATTTTTTATTTTCTTAAGCTCCTAAACTATGATAAGTGTATAGAATTTTTCGGGAAGCTCCCTGACCTATATATACACCTGTGACGACAACAGGTCGAATAGAAAGTATATATGGATGTTGATAGAATCTCGTTTGTAAATTGATATCTGACCAGGGTATGACTAATACTTGAGGCATATCTGCACAGCTCTCTATGTTCGCAAGATTCGATTTCAGACATATACTCGGCCAGTTCATCTGAATATGAATATTCCTATGATACCGAGGAGTCCATGGACGAGCCAGTAAAGCATCATGCCCATTAGAATCTGGTTTACAAAACCACTGGTGCTTCGGTTGTGGGACTGTGCAAGCTTGAATACCAATCTCATACCGACAGTTTGGACCTTTAATAAACTTAAAATCCATCAAGATAGTTAGTAAGATCGGGCATTCTCCAGGGTGATGTGAGACATTTTTACATAAGGTGAATAATCCATGATGTAAAACCATCTGACTAATATAGGGATAAAGTCTAGTATGTGATTGGTACATACAATACAGCATAATAAGTAACATAATAATAGACATCACCAGATGAGAAAGATGAAACCAATTGGTATGAACGTTAGATATATGATCTAGAATGGTAATATTATGTGTGGTGTTCATGAGGGCGAGTATTTCAGTAGTATTGGTAGTTAATGGTGCAGCGAATGATTTTCCCATCTGAGTAAGAGGTATTGAAGCTGCAACAAGTGGCTGTGCAGATCGGCAATTCCATAAGCACCTACCTATCACGATTATCAGGATGATGCCTGCTAATCCTCCGCAATAGATGTACCAGGAAGAGAAGACATTTGACCAAAACTCTGGCCACTTCTCAGCATTAGCTAAAGCCTCATCGGTATGCTTAAAGCTAGAATCCAAGGTCTTCATCTCTGGCAGATGTTCTAGCCGACGTTTCAGATCACCTAATGTTACGAGAGATTTGGCAAACAAAGAATCTGTAGCTGACGAGTATGGGGTTTGATAGCTCTATGGTGATAACTGGTGTCCTTATTGGCCGGGATTGTGGGCTTAACTGTTGGTCTGAAACGCCTACGATCAATCAAGTTCACGAAAGACTTAGTAGCTCCCATAGAAGATCGTGAATAATCATCTGAAGTCTCTTCAGCCTGTGGAGCATCAGCTAAATCATCTTGACTTAGAGCTTGTGGTGTCATCATAAAGCTTCCATTTCCAGATGGAGTGTGATAATGGAGAGCTGAGATTTGTGCATCGTGGAAGATCATTTGGCGTTTATCACGATTTATGATATCATCTGTATCACCTGTGGGAGTTAAGTCACGACGACGTCTTATGAACAATTTATGATCAATGTCAGCACCTATGGGCTCTTCATTGATCCAGATGTCTGGCAATACAAATGGTGCACCGCAAACATTATCCTCCATGAGACCCCATCCTAATTGAGCATTTTGTTGAATATCCATTATGTCTGTGTATAGAAAAATGAGCTCTAGTTAACTTAGGTTTAGGTCTTAACTTTCGGTGTTGCACCGAAATTTAGTTTAACCAAATGTTTACTCTGAATGTTTGTTCTTAACTTTAGGTGTTGCACCAAAAGTAAGTTTTACCAAATGTTTATTCTGAACTTAAGGTGTTGCACCAAAAGTTCGCTATATCAAATGATCACGCAAGAATACTTTCACTGGTTGTAAGAACAACTGATTAAATTTATTTTTCTACCATCTATTTATAATACATTTTCCTTAAAATAAATTATATTAAAACTATAGAAATAAGCAAAAAATGTACAAAATAATAAATAAAACTGTTAATTTAGGCAAAAATAAATGAATCGGTCATTTTGCCTGCCTTGCAATTCTTCAAGGCTAGACTAATGACCGCTTAGCTGTTGTTGTCCAAAGTCGTTGTTCGCTGGTGTCATTTTCCTGCCTTGCTGTTATGCAAGGCCAGGTAATGACCGCTTGCGTTGTTGTAGCAAGCGTTCGCCAATATGCTGGATTGCGTTGTTGTTGTTATAGTAAAACGATGACTTATGTTGATAAGTTTGGTAGCCGGCTGGCTACTAAGACGGTACTGACTGTTTGTATTGTTGTTGTTGCGTACGTTGACTTTTGCAGCCAGCTGGATACCAACAATATATAAGTTAATTTTTCACTTATTAATTTTTATTTTTAAAAAATAACATCAGAGCAAGCTCTGATGTTGAACTTTATTATGCAATGAGTACTTAAGAATTGAACTAACAATTTTTATAACTTAATTATTGGACTGCAACTCGATCGGCTGTGCTTATTGTTTTTTTTCGTTTTTGTTGTGCTGTTGTTTTATTTGGAGTCCGCTGCTTTACTGCAAGTAGACGCATCGTCAGCATATTCTTGCAGAGCGGATGCGCGTGTACGTTTGGAATGCGCTTTGGAGTTTTTTAATATATGTGGCGTTATATATATATAATAGACGAGATCAACGCTTAAGAACATATCTGACACCGACTAATAGACGAGATCAACTTTTAAAAACACATCTGACACTGACTAATAGACGAGATCAATGCTGAAGAATACTTCTAGAACCGACTAATAGACGAGATCAATGTTTAAAAACATATCTGACACCGACTAATAGACGAGATCAACGATTAAACACATATTTGACATTGACTAATAGACGGGATCAATGCTAAATAATACGTCTAAAAAAGACTAATAGAAGAGACCAACTTTTAAAAACACATTTGACACCGACTAATAGACAAGATTAACTAATATAATATAATAGTAATATAATAGTAAAAGTCAAGTTTTGGAAAAGTTTTAAAAAACATCTGACACTGACTAAAAGACGAGATCAACGCTTAAAAATACATCTGACACCGACTTATAGACGAGATCAACGTTTAGGAACACATCTGATACCGACAAGTAGACGAGATCAATGTATTTAGTTATTCAATTTAAATATTATAATACATGAATCTTCATCAGAGGCACTGAGATCATCTCTCAGAACTGCCTTATCTACTTTTTTAACTACTTCATTCTTATATTATATTTAGATCTGATACACCAATTATCTTCCAGAATACAAAATTATCTCCCAGAACTTCTTATTCCTCTCTATCATTTGCTGCATTATTGGCTTTTACTCAGTACTTTGTCCTCTGTGACTTGTTATGGTTGTGGATAGCTTACTCCTAAATCCCCATGAATTTGATAGTTTCCGTCCTCTATTATTTTTGTCTGCTCAGCTGTAAACTTCATTTGGTTAATGGGTGGCACTGCTCCATAGAGCATTGCTATCAGATTATTATCATACAAATTCATTTTAAATTTCATCGCCAATAAGTGATGAGTATGTTTTTTAATTTTGTGAGTTGTATTATAGTTCTCCATTGATGATCTGAAAAAAAAAACCCAACATTATTATCTTTTGCAATTGGTATAGCAAACTCTGGTATGGTGTTGTAGTTTTTTTAAGCAAAATCTTTGTCTCGTGATAGACATGAGTGTTTGAGGACCAGCATGAAGGTGTTCCTTGTGCAAATCGTTCAATAAAAGTTTTGTGATTATGTTATTATATAGTAACAGCATCGGATGTTTTGCATCATAGCTCAACTTAGATGATTCTAACCGGCCACCTACTCTTAACATGCCCTTATCATCTAGGAAAGGTGTTAGAGTGTTGATTGGACTATTGTTGCTCACAGCTGAATAGCGAGTTAACTGATAAATATCGTCAGCAAACTCTTGCTGCTGCATACGCCTTACAATATGTAGCAGCGATTCTTCTATTTCATCTGCAGATAAAGTTGTTGTTGCCTTTGTTGATTTGTGTCGAGTATGATTGATGAAGCGTAGTACATATGCTATTACCCTTTGCAACTGACGGAAAGAATTTTTGTGGTTGACTTCTTCCAGCCAGTTTGTTGGCTACTGCTTTTAGTCTGTCTAATATTAGACATCATTGATGCATGGATCAGTATTCAGCTGTTCTATAACCTTAGAGATGGTGTCATCATTCCCCTTTCTTTTGTGTTGAATGTTATCATTTAACACATGATGGGTTAGGGAATCCCACCATGAATATGTGATTGCAACACAAGTTGCGAACTCTCTTCGTAAGACAGTAAAGTTGATAACTGTTCCTAATATGTATTGAAAGCATTTGACAATTGTTATGAACCCGATTATGACTGTAACTGCATTCCCTATACGGCCAAAAAATGAAATGGTTTTATCAAACCATCCCTGAACCTTGGAGGTGATTACTGAAAAATAATTTTCACTCAACGCATTATGGACAGAATGCCCTTCTGGAAATTGACTTTTCCCACTCAATGAAGATACAGTTCTAGATGTAATAATCTTCTCTTCAAGTGGAGAGATTATAGCTCTCTGTAGTTTATCCATTGCCTCTTGAGTGTACAACCCTCCTGTGGCAAAACTCTCCAATACTTGAAATTCATAAGTCTGATCAGTGTTTTGAATTGTTTCAGGGCTTGATACTTGAATATACCCGTTTATTGTTGGTGACACCCATTTCTGGCTAATGTAATACTTTGGGATAATTCCAGGAGAGCAATCAATTGAAGTTCCTATCGGGACAAGTATTCTATTTCTTGGTGTCAAATACCAGGCTGTATTTTTCCATGAAACAGGAAGTTCATTGAAACAACCTTTTAGAGAATGTGAGGGTTGGACTGCTACTGGAGTGCATTTTGCTACATATACAATTTCTCCCCGAGTGACAGCTGTATATCCCGCAGACATGAAATATTGGAATGCGAAGTCATTTGGGGAGAGCAAAGCTAAAGTCATCATTTGTTCTGAAATTCTATTCTCCATCAAGCATCGTGTATGTTGGAATATTGAAAACAAACGAGAAATTTCAGTCTTGGTGTGTCTCATAGAGTACATCAACTTTGAATTAATATATGTCAACAGGTTTGTGTCTGTTGCACTTGATTTTGTTTTCAAGGGAAAATCAGGGAAAAGAGGATTTAGTAGGGTAACAAATAATCTAGGATGTTCAGTAAAGTACGATTTCCGGTCACAAATTGTTAATTCTTTTTCGGACAAAAGCAATTGGAAGTCGTAACCTCCTTGATTGACCTGAACAAAATTCCTCAATGCACCATTTTCCGTTTGAGAAAATTTGATCCCTGGTCCTTTGTACACCACTATCTTCATGTCATAGTCATAGTAAAAGTTTCTTCCAGAAGTAATTTCCATCCTCTGCACTATAGCATTCTTCTTGTTCATATTGACACCTTATTCCACTTGGAAACATAATAACTTTGTCTTCATAGTCAATTCGTGCGATCCCTGATTTATACATAAGAGTAAGCCTGGTGTTACGAATTGGCCTAGTGTAATAGTACCCATTCACTTGAATGACCGGACCAGGAATACAATCTCCTCGTCCATTCTTAATTTCACCCCAGCTCACAAAACTAATGGTCTCATAACCTGCCCCTTTCTTCCCTTTAATCGTAGGTGATCCAGTATATCCCACATTATATAATCCTGTCTTTACCAAATTATTACATTCTTCTGAAGAAAAAGAAACAAGCTCTGACTGCAACGCCCCATACTGAAGTTGGTCAATGGATTTCCCACATCGAGAATAAATATGATCCAAAATCCCATAACAAAGATTGTACTCTACTTCTCCTATCATTGGATTCTGGGTCACGACTAACTCAATTTCTGTCATTTCGATAGAAGTTGTGTTCTGTTTGCATTCAGGGGTATGGATGAGTGATATCTCTGCGATAGAAACTCTATCTTCTCCACATTGGTAGCCTACCAATCCAACAGGTGTAGTATCCCACATAGAAGATTCATGACCTCCGACTACAATCATATAAATTACTAACATGCCAATAGTGATCATATTGGACATCATGGAAACTTGATGATTATCTTTATGATGTTACTAATATAAAACAAATAAAAAATATATATATATAAAAGGATTTTTTTGATTTCAACTATGCGAACCATTTCCACTCGGGGTCACCAAAATGTTTAGGTCTTAACTTTCGGTGTTGCACCGAAATTTAGTTTAACCAAATGTTTACTCTGAATGTTTGTTCTTAACTTTAGGTTTTGCACCAAAAGTAAGTTTTACCAAATGTTTATTCTGAAGTTTAGGTGTTGCACCAAAAGTTCGCTATATCAAATGATCACGCAAGAATACTTTCACTGGTTGTAAGAACAACTGATTAAATTTATTTTTCTACCATCTATTTATAATACATTTTCCTTAAAATAAATTATATTAAAACTATAGAAATAAGCAAAAAGTGTACAAAATATTAAATAAAACTTTTAATTTAGGCAAAAATAAATGAATCGGTCATTTTGCCTGCCTTGCAATTCTTCAAGGCTAGACTAATGACCGCTTAGCTGTTGTTGTCCAAAGTCGTTGTTCGCTGGTGTCATTTTCCTGCCTTGCTGTTATGCAAGGCCAGGTAATGACCGCTTGCGTTGTTGTAGCAAGCGTTCGCCAATATGCTGGATTGCGTTGTTGTTGTTATAGTAAAACGATGACTTATGTTGATAAGTTTGGTAGCCGGCTGGCTACTAAGACGGTACTGACTGTTTGTATTGTTGTTGTTGCGTACGTTGACTTTTGCAGCCAGCTGGATACCAACAATATATAAGTTAATTTTTCACTTATTAATTTTTATTTTTAAAAAATAACATCAGAGCAAGCTCTGATGTTGAACTTTATTATGCAATGAGTACTTAAGAATTGAACTAACAATTTTTATAACTTAATTATTGGACTGCAACTCGATCGGCTGTGCTTATTGTTTTTTTTCGTTTTTGTTGTGCTGTTGTTTTATTTGGAGTCCGCTGCTTTACTGCAAGTAGACGCATCGTCAGCATATTCTTGCAGAGCGGATGCGCGTGTACGTTTGGAATGCGCTTTGGAGTTTTTTAATATATGTGGCGTTAACTTATATATATATAATAGACGAGATCAACGCTTAAGAACATATCTGACACCGACTAATAGACGAGATCAACTTTTAAAAACACATCTGACACTGACTAATAGACGAGATCAATGCTGAAGAATACTTCTAGAACCGACTAATAGACGAGATCAATGTTTAAAAACATATCTGACACCGACTAATAGACGAGATCAACGATTAAACACATATTTGACATTGACTAATAGACGGGATCAATGCTAAATAATACGTCTAAAAAAGACTAATAGAAGAGACCAACTTTTAAAAACACATTTGACACCGACTAATAGACAAGATTAACTAATATAATATAATAGTAATATAATAGTAAAAGTCAAGTTTTGGAAAAGTTTTAAAAAACATCTGACACTGACTAAAAGACGAGATCAACGCTTAAAAATACATCTGACACCGACTTATAGACGAGATCAACGTTTAGGAACACATCTGATACCGACAAGTAGACGAGATCAATGTATTTAGTTATTCAATTTAAATATTATAATACATGAATCTTCATCAGAGGCACTGAGATCATCTCTCAGAACTCCCTTATCTACTTTTTTAACTACTTTTTAACTTAATACACCAATTATCTTCCAGAATACAAAATTATCTCCCAGAACTTCTTATTCCTCTCTATCATTTGCTGCATTATTGGCTTTCACTCAGTACTTTGTCCTCTGTGACTTGGTATGGTTGTGGATAGCTTACTCCCAAATCTCCATGAATTTGATAGTTTCTCGCCTCTATTATTTTTGTCTGCTCAGCTGTAAACTGCACCGCTATTTGGTTAATGGGTGGCACTGCTCCATAGAGCATTGCTATCAGCTTATTATCATACAAATTCATTTTAAATTTCATCGCCAATAAGTGATGAGTATGTTTTTTAATTTTGTGAGTTGTATTATAGTTCTCCATTGATGATCTGAAAAAAAAACCCAACATTATTATCTTTTGCAATTGGTATAGCAAACTCTGGTATGGTGTTGTAGTTTTTTTAAGCAAGATGTTTCGCTCAATCTTCCTAAAAGTGGCGAGCATACATGGTCATTTTTTGTTTCAACCAGAGAGTGGAAAAAAACCGTACCTAATGCGTAGCGCTGCATAATCGATCAAAAACTTATTCTCTCTCCATTCCGTTTGAAGCTCTTTGATTCAAACACAAGCACTACCACCATCCTGCTCGGTGATGGTGTGAAAAATGAGTGATCGGAACAGAATGGTAACGTTATGTTGTACGAGCATAAAATATAATTTACTGTGTTGTGATTTTTGCTCACCATCGTAAACAAAAACCGTACCAAGTTCCAGTTCGTTTCTAGATATTCTAGATATATCATAAAAATTTACCTTATTTACAAATATAGTGATTTACCTTTAAGCAAAGATATACGTTTGTGTAAGCAAATAATAAGTTCTTTGGCCCTTAATACTTGATTAGACTTTAAAGCAACTCGAATTCTCGATCCAAAAAAACTGCTGCGTTGCAAAAATCGTTGTCAAAAAGCTTGCATTTTCTTTTATTTCAATAACATGCTTCTTTCAATAACATGCTTATGTTGTTGGATGGCAGATTTTCAAGTTGGAACATTCTGTCCGATCACCACGGTACTAGCATTACGGATGAAGGTTTCTGCAACCTCCTCGCCGGCAGCTTGGTTGATATATGTGTCAAGAACACTGGCTACGGGGCATTGCATATTCTGTCCGATCACCACGGTACTAGCATTACGGATGAAGGTTTCTGCAACCTCCTCGCCGGCAGCTTGGTTGATATATGTGTCAAGAACACTGGCTACGGGGTATTGCATCTTTGCAACTGTCCATACGGCAAGCGAGAGCTCCCGGTCCACTGCATCCTCACCGACACTTATAACGGCTACACCTGAATCAGTAAGGTCCCAGGCCACTACCCACTATAGGCCACTACTACACTATAGGCATTGACAGCACATACAAAAGCATCGTTCCATTAGAGTAGACCGATGCTGACCCATATTCGACAGCTTCGAAAACATTTTGGTATGGCAATGCGGCTTCTTCAGTATTGCCCCTGAGGTAGAGGAGACTTCTCTTTTAAACACATTATTGTACGAGGGCCGGTTCATATAGTTGACCTGCCTTGTCTGAATAGATCCATCGACTTTTCCACAGGCTAAGGTGCAAATGACCGATTTGCATGCGGCGCGTATCCCCTGTAACTTCCGTGAAATTTATTATTATATTGCCTATTTCCCCAATTATTGTTATATCGTGATCTAGGAGGAAGGGTTGGACGCTGTTCTCCACAAGTCAAGCTACCTACCGGAACTACCACTCTATTTGGCGTATTCGTGTGCATTATTTTATTCCTCAGAGTTAGGTTCTCCATATCCAGACAGGAAGAATATGCTTCGGGAAAAGTTCGAGGTCTCTGTACTATCAGCATCCGCAATAGATCAGTATCTAGACCCCGAATAAAAACGTCTAGAGCTCTATTCCTGTATGTTTCGGTCAGAACGTTCACGGTTTCCTGTGAGTAGAAATCGCACCTTATTTTGTTCATTATTAGTGAAAGCTGATGATTCACTGTGGCGTAGAATTCGTCAAGCTTTGGTGGTTGGTGTTCCAAAGTCCCGGATGTCTCGCTTGTCAGCATAATGAAGGGGCAGAACCCTTTTGATTTCGGTCCAATCACCGTCCAAAATGTTGTACGAAACCAAAGCCGAATAAGCGCTGCCACGAATTTTCTGTCTAATATGCTGCAATATCGAGCGGTACAATGGTTTTTCTCTAACAATCGCATAGTCCTTTAGGATTGTTTCCACATTGCGGACCCAGGAGATGAACTGTGAAGGATTTCCCTCAAACACTTGTAGTTCCCTGACGCAGTTGGGAAGTCTACCTATCTCTTTTAGCTCTTGCTCATCCAACGGCTCACGTGAAACTATGACGGATAGTCTTAAAGGCTGAACCGCCTCTGAGCCTACTTCTACCTGCCCAACTCGTCCTTCGATTCTTCGAAGGTCTTGTTCCAAACTAATTCTGTGGTTTTCTATTCCTCCCAAGCGCATTTCGATTCCTCTAATCTGCTCTAGTAGAGCATCGATACCCCCCTTTAATTCATTAACCTTTGCTGTAAGGGCAACTATATAAATATATGACACAAAATATTTTTTAAATGTTTTTCCTTTTTTTCTTTAAGGGTTCTTTTAAAGGTCAATAAATCAGAAGAATAATTTGGCACACAAAAAAATATTTTTAAAATGGTTTTTTAGTCTTTAAATCACTCAAAGTTTATTTTGTTCCAAGTTCGTTCCTAGTCTTCTTGTAGACGCACGATTATTCCTTATTAGAATTGTATTAATCGCAACTAGCACGATTATTCCTTATAAGAATTGTATTAATCGCAAATAGCACAGCACAGTAGTAATAATGCTTTGGTTTTCTTTTTCCAATTTTTTTTTTTCAGTGTGTTAGAGATTCTTGTATCTCTTTTTGCACTATTTTCAGAAAATATTTTTTAAGCACAAGCAGTTGTAATATTTTTTACTTTGTATTACTTAAAAGTAAAAGTGTATTACTTTTTGCACAATCTTCGTTAATTTTTTAATATGTGCACACAATTTCAGATTTTTTATATCATTTTTTCAAATAATCCTTCGTCTTACGTTTTCAAATAATCCCTTTAATGAAAAGAAAAAATTAAAAATTAGCTAGTTTGTGATTTTTTTCCGTGTTCTTATGGGAACGGTGACATGTGCTACAAACACAAGTCTTTAAATTTTGGTCAGGGAAGGGTCATGGTATCCTGTTTAGTCGTCTGCAATCAGATTGCACAGATTGCTCTAGATAGGGCTGGTGATAGTAATATAAGCAAAAGTAATAAAATAAACATGTTGATTTTAACGTGTTTTTATTATTGTTTAAATTTAGTAAGCGTTTACACACTGGCCTAGGTGTATAGGTGCGCGATGTTCTCCAGCCAATGTAAATGTTGCAACTACCGTTGCTGGCCCTTGCAAATCCTTGCTAGTGTTCTTATGAGTACTAGCAGTGAATGGTTAATTTCTGATTCTTGTTAAAAGTTTGGTTTCTTTTTTTATATGCTGGAATGCTCCTTGGAGATTGCAGCTTGATTTTTTTGTATTACAGCCAGTTTTTAGTGTTCTTTGAATTATTCATCAAGGTAAGATTTGAGATACTTACCACTGGTGGGGGGGAATCTCAAGGTTCTCTTGATGTTCCTGTGTCTGCCAAGCCCCTTACCACGGATGGGGGGGAAGACAAGTTAAAGACACAAACCGTCAAATTTGACTTAGCTAGCACACCCATCTCAAAATTTTTCTAAATCCACCAAGCGGACAACCACCCAAGCTACTGTAGAAATTACCAGAGCTTCTGGCAACTTCCACTAAATTCTGGATTTTCTTCGATTGTTCTGGAACAATCTCGAAGCATCCACTAGTTTCTAGACGCAGCTAAAAACTATTCAAGTGCGACGTCGACGTCAACACTTGAACACCTGTGAGCCAAATTTAAACGAATAACGATGCAAAATTCAGCGGAATTTTTTCTCGTTTTTCCAACGAACCACAAGCTGTTCGCTAAATTTGGCTGTCAAACAAGCTAGCAATGTAAAATATTAATAAAATAATTGATTAATGGCAAGAAAACTTGCCGGAATTAACACTTTTAATCAATCAAATACAATATTCAATATCAAAGTTATTTATATCCTATCCAGTTTATCCTTTTTTTCAGGCGCAAAAATTAAGATTTTTAATAAAAAACTCACAATTTTTCACACACTCAAAAATACACGTCTACACTGATCAACTGACAACATAGAATGGTGAGATGAGCAGAAGTAGTTCCATTTTTACTTGTACGTCTGCCTTGTAGGCTTAAGTACAAGGGTCAAAAGACCAAGGGTATATTAAGCATCACCCAGTGCCCTACCAACAAAAGCACTACGGCCCCATATAGAAACGCAATACTTCCAATAGTTGTACCAGTTTAACTACCAGTAGTGACGTACCTTCATTGTCATCTACTGGTCAAGACGAGACCTACCCAATCTCTTGCATACTAAGCAGGTATGCCAGCCCGGTCGTACCACTGCGCGACCCCGCCGGTCAATCTAGACCTGTGTAGCATATACACAACCACAGCCAGCACGAGCCTCCCCGAAAGGCCAACCCATGATAGTCACCTGGGCAACTCGGTCTCGCTCCACAAAAGACCAAAAAAAAGACCAAAAGACTCCAAAAAAGCTCCACAACATCCCAGCAACTATGCAGAACAGTGCAGTAACTAGGGCAGGTAAATGCACGTCATTAGACTGACCGTGCAAGCTGATGCCGTTGCTACCAAACATTTACTCGCTTTGCTTTGTTTCTGTTATTGCCAGCGTCGTAGTAAGAATCGATTGCTTCATAGTAGGAAATGCTTGACAACTACAAAACAAAGCGATGTTTGGTAATTGGAGCTTATGAGCTAAAATTAGGTCAGTTTCTGTCTTTTTTCATGAACGCCTGCAATTCAAGCCACCGTACTTGAATTAGGTTGCAGTCGTTAATGGAAATAATTAATACATTTGTTTTTGTTTATTTTATGTCGCCAAAGTGGCGATGCATGATGTTTAAATAATTTGAATTTATTGACGTGATTCTTATGAATCATATAAAAAGTTAATTTTTTGTCATGATTATAATGAATCATTGTGTGGGGTCGGTATTGCACAAAGTGTACAGAGGAATGTTGTGCGGTCACAACAGGGGATCACAACAAGCCGCCGACTCTGCTGATAATATCACTAACTGTCCTTTCCTGGCGGTCTTCTTTTCCCTAGCTCAGTAGATAAGCTTCTGATTTGCTGTTTGCCACTTTAGAGGCTCGAACTGTGAGTTCACTTGTAGTCACTTGAATTTCACTGATTATGTCTCCTGCGCTGTGTATTTTTCAAACTGGATCCTCGCACTCAATTATTCCACTGAAGTTTCCTCGCAGTTGAAGTATTAAAGCTGAACTCACTTTGTATTATTTAAACTGACTTGAATCACTTTGTATCGCACTTGGTCTTATTCACAACGGAATTGAATCGCGCTTTGTATTGTTTGAACTGAATTATTGCAACTGAGTCTTGATTTGTGGTTGCCGCCTGCTATGGCTACCATTTTTGTGCATGATTTTGGTGTAAACAAGTTCCCGTTGTTGAACTTTCTGGATTGTTGATTTGTCAACAAGTTCCCGTTTCACGTTTTTGGCGTAGGCAAGATCCCACACACCGTTCTCGTTGTTGTTGTTGTTGTTGTCACGTACCGAGTTTTTCTCCGTGTTACGCTGCTTGTTTATCCCTTAAAAGTTGTACACTGCCATTTAGCTTTTTTTTTTTTTTTTTTTTTTTTTCTTAATAAGGATATATTTGCTTGGCGAAATACTACTCATGCGTGTGTTTGTGTTTTTCTCCTCATTTATAACCGCACGACAACTACGTCAGCTGCGCTTTATCCCTGTTTACCTTTGTTAATACACCCAGCGACAAAAAAACCCTCGCAGAGTAAAATTTTTTTTATTTTTTAGAAATTAGAATTTTAACGTTGTTAAATAAACTGATGTTGCTTTTAAATTAATTATTGGACATTTTTATTGAACACAGAGTTCATTTTACATTTTATTTAAAAAGCAAATTACTGCAGTTGAAAAAAATAACAGAATATCCAAATTCGAAAAGTTTTGACACGAAAAGAAAATTATTTTTAAATTTCGTAAATATTTTAAATTTTGTTTTTTAGAGATACTATGAAACTATAATAAATATAAAAGTTAAAAAAAAATAATAAAAACACAAAAAAAGCATGTTAGTATATCAATACTTTGTTGCTCCGCCTTTGTTAGTAATGACGTCATTGATACGTCTTGACAGGTTTTCCAAATAATTTTTTGTGATATTGTTATACCAGACTTGTTTTATCACATTTTTCATATTTTCAAGAGAATTTGGTCTTTTTTCTCTTATTTTCTGACCAATCATCTGCCAACAGTTCTCAATGGGATTCAGATCTGGACTGTTTCCGGGCCAGGGCAGTGACGTAATACCAAGAAATTCCTTGTGCTTTTGTACCTAAAATGGCAAAAATGCATTAAAGTTTATTAAAAACAATATTAAGTTTGTTGCTGACACTGCTTTCCTTACCAATTTTGCTCTATGGCATGGAGCCGAATCATCCTGAAAAATTACATTTTCCACATATTCAGATCAGATCTCAATTGTTGGAAGAACAACCTTCGTCGATCATTTCAATATATTTGGAGCCATTCACAGTTCCATATAAAAGCAAAATATTGCCAACTCCAAACTTTGTGATGGCTCCCCATACCATTATGTAGGGAGAATTCTTCACTGTTGGCAAAACACATTTTTCGGAATAGCGTTCGCCTTTTCTGCGCCGTACCATGGCTCGACCATCAGGTCCAAATAAGTTAAATTTTGACGCGTCCGAAAATATAACTTGTCCCCAGTCATCCGATGTCCAATTTTTATGCGTTTTAGCCCATTGCAGTCTTTGAGACTTCATTTTCGGTGTTAATAATGGTTTTTTCGCCGGTCGCCGTGCATCGAAGCCCAATCTTTTCAGTTGGCGTTGCATTGTTCGGTCACTGATTTCTATTCCAGTTTGCGAATTAAAAGTTTTATTGATGCTACCGGCATGAAGAAAGCGATCACGTAAAGTAATTATTTTTATAAGGCGTTCCTCTCGAGGTTTTACTTTCTTAGGCCTTCCGCTACCACTTTTTCGAAAAATGGAACACCCCGCATTGTAATTCTTTATTACATTACGTACACTCCATTCGTTTGTATTTACACGGCGTGCTATTTCCCTGTTGGAGACGTTTTGCTTATGTAAAGCCACAATTTCACCCTTTAATTCCAATGATAAAACCATAGCTTTTAAATTTAATTTATTGAACTCTTCTTAAAATGACACAGCAGCTGTTTTTCAACAAATTTGGCGCCAATTTCCAACCAATTCAGCACAAAACAAATTACAATAACAAAAATGTTGATAGATGAGCTTGAAAGCTTAAATAGCTTGAAGCTTTTCTGTTAAAAGATGAAAAAGTTACAATAATTTGTGTGCGAGGGTTTTTTTGTCGCTGGGTGTACAAAAAAAAAAAATATATATGGAAAATAAATGTTGGTGGTGGTGTTCACCAAGTGCCTTTTTACGTCTGTATTTTATATTTCTTCAAACCTCGGCGCTGTGACTGGAAATTCGACGCCGTTGAATTTCGTCGTCACAGTCTTGAACCGTCTCAGCAGCAACCCAGTTTTGGTAGGCACTTTGAACAGGGTTGGCATGATGGTCTTCCAACCAGTTAAGAATATTTTTTGAATCAAATCCATCCTTGACGAACTTAGCATTTATAGACTTTTGAAAACGTGGATCTTAT
This sequence comes from Coremacera marginata, assembly GCA_914767935.1. Lineage (NCBI taxonomy): Eukaryota > Metazoa > Arthropoda > Insecta > Diptera > Sciomyzidae > Coremacera > Coremacera marginata. The sequence goes on along the minus strand of OU612047.1, from coordinate 139,337,649 downwards.
AAAATTGTTTCACTCATGTGTATTTATAAAAGCACTATTACAGTATAAAAATTATATATTACTAAACATACCATATATAAATTGGCGCCTTACGTGGGTACTATATTATAATTTACATTTCGAAATAATTTACAACTAGCCGTTTTGTAGATTTCCTCTCACTTCGCCTCCCAAGAGATTGGGTAAAAATCTTAGTCCGTGAATCAATTTGATGTTGTTGTTGTCATCTGTGGCTCCAAAAACATCGTGGACCACTCGCTTTCTAAGACCATATTCATTAATTGCTTTAATGGAAATTATTCAAATTCGATCTTTTGGTCCAGAAGAAACTTTTGGACTTATTAAAATACATCCATTAGATACATCCATTAGCATGTGTAAACACCTCTTCGCCTGATATTTTTTCTGACGAAGAGCCTAGTATTAAAATCCGCCTGTTATGCTATGGTAAGAAATTCTGGAGTCGAAATCGCTAATAGAAGTGGTAGAAAAGACATCAAGTCGCCTTCCTCCAAAATTGCCGCTTTCCGTATCACTGCATCCTTATATGTATTTTCAATTTTCAGGATTCGAACCCAAGCCATCTGAATGCTAGTCCGACTCCTTGCCTTATCGGCTATTGCAGTTGTTGAATATGCGTTGCTTGATTTGCGTCATTATGAAATCAAGCATTTGTGGACCGTAGGTTCTCAACCCAACTTAAAACTATCTATTGCTCCTATGTGTTTATCGGCTACGCTCAGCAATAAGTGTTCACTAAAAAATGCACCCTTACGGCTTCTTAATACTCATTTTGCATAGTTTTGTATAAAAAGAAGAGAAATAACAAGTTTCGAGTTTATTTTTTTTCAGTTTGAAGCCCTTGATTTTTTCACATATGCATGTTGCACAAACAATGTAAACAACAAATTTTAGCTGAAAATAACTTATTCCCACTAACATTTACTATCTTATCTGTAAAGACTGCAAAGGTGTTTTCAATGTTGATTAATTTCAGCAACTCCATTAGTTGCTCTCCTCCATCAGTTTCTGCAGACTGCAACATTTAATATTAAATAAAATATTAACAATTACAAATTGTACACAACAAACACCACAAAATACAACAAGCAAAAGCTTCTGCTTTTCAGCTAACAACAAGAATGTGAAGAGTGCAACTATGTAATTTATACGCGCATGTAGGTAATGATTTTCTAATATTCCGTACAGAAAACCCAAAACTTCGTGTAGCTGTGATATTTCATTACGCAACGTAGGTTAAAACCCCAACTCGGGCAAAATAAAAATATTTTCTGTTTACGTTTTTTTTTTTTAAGACTTGATTTTACTACATTTTGAAATTAATTTTATTTTTATTATTTTTGCACCAACTTGTTTTCATATAAAATTAAAAAATGGAATTATAAATAACAGTGAAAAAAATGCTATTTTTAAAAAAAATTTCCATATTAAAAAGTCGATTTCGATATACATTCGTGGAGTATCTGACTACGTCTTAGCGTTTATTGGGTAGCTACTTATTAAGGCAGAGTGAAACCCGGAGATTGTTTTTTTTCCTTTATTTACGATGAAAATGAAAAATTTTTGAAAAAAAAAACAGACAAACTATATATTTAAATGAATTTAAAATTAATTATGACTGATGATGTAACTCTAGTTGCATCATTATTGAAATGTTGGCTACAATAAATTATTAAGTAGATATTTAAAAATACATATAAATTATTGTATTAATAAAATATATCTTTAATCTTTATGCATATTTTTTCTTCTTCAATCTTTGTAATATATTTCTTGATTCTTTAATTGATATGCATTCAAAACGAATTTGTCTTCGTTTTGATGCTTATTGGATAGTTTCTTATTAAGAGAGACGAGAACCCGTAAAATAAATATTTTTTTTTAAAGTTTCGTTTCTCCTATATATGTGAATAATGTTCAATTATTTTTACTATAGAAAAACAATTTATTTAAATGAATTTAAAATTTGCTATAAATTGTTAAATTAATAATGATTTTTTTTTATTGAAATGTTGGCTACACTAAATTAATAAGTTGTAATTGAAAAAAAAAAACATTAAAATAGTATTTATAAAAATGTCTTTAATTTTGATGTATATTTCTTTTTTAATTTAATCTTTTTAATCTTGATAACTTTAAAAAACTTAAATCGATATGCATTCGAAACGTATCTGTCTTCGTTTTGGTGTTTTTAGGTAAGCTACTTATTAAGGGGGGAGGGGGAATTGTAAAGTATATCGGTTTTTGCCTTTTTTAATGACAAACATTAAGAACATTTTTTTAAAAAAAAGTTTGATTCCTCGTATTTTTGAATAATTTTTTATTGTTTTTACTTCAGAAAAATAATTTGTTTAAATGAATTTACAATTAATTGCAAATTGTCAAATCAACTCTGGTTATTTTTTTTTATGAAATGTTGGCTACAATAAGTTATCAAAAAAATACACGAAATAGTATTAATAAAGCTAAAATATATTTTTAATCTTATTTTAATGTATAAAGTAATAAAAACTAGTTTTAAGAAAAATAAATTAAATAAAGATTTTTTAACTCAAATTATTAAAATCTAACTTTATAATTAAATGATAATAATTTCTGAAATTAAAAATGAAAATTGTTATCAGTATTGTTAAATAAAAATCAGTATAGCACAAAATTTCGAAATTATTATTTGATATACTTTTTTGATAAATATAGTATAACTTAGTATGTTTAGTTTTTAAGGATATTAAAAAAATGTTAAGTCTTTAAGGATATCAAATAAAAAAAAAAAAAAAAAATACATAAAATATTTCAAAAACACTTTAAAAAAAAAACAACATGAGAATTAAATAATAAAAAAATAATCAATTAAAATAAAAGCATTTGCCTACTTTTAACTGTTTGAAGAATTTTCAGTGGTAAGTTTCTTGTATTCAAAATAACAGTCTTAAATTATAGATATATTATTAAAATTTTACCTTGATTTAGTGAAAACTCAGTCAGGGTTTTACTCAAAATAAGCAGGCTTAACCCTCGTGTGTTGACCACTTAAATTGTCACATTTAAAATGCAGGGGTCTAGCCAGACCCCATATGTATTTATATGAGTTTCTATGAATATTTCAGGATATCGTTAATAATTTTATTTAAAACATATAAAATCCACATTTTTGAGGTATGAATAATTTTAATGGAAAATATATTAATTTAATTTTTAACTCGCTTGTACGAGTACATTTAAAACATTTGTAAGAGCAATTGGAATGCTGCAGGCAAACAGGGTCCAAACATATTTCGCAGTAGAAACGAGTCTTACACCGAGCTTTGTCATTGACATTGAAAACTTTGGGCCCACTGAAACACATTTGGTCCATTGTTGTCTGAAAAAAACAAAAAAAAAATTTCATTTATAATCAAAAATAGATACATATCTGAGTCATTACTGAAATTAGTCTGCCAAGGAATGTTTCTATAGCAAATCGGCTTGCAAATTGTTTTATAGTATACAGCTCATTACTACGAAGATCTATTTGTGGGTAAACCAAAGATTCCGATAGGTCAGTTACAAATATTCTTCGAGCGTTTGTTCCCTTAAAGTTGTCTATTTGCTTGCAAATTATATAGCTTGCTAATGTCATGACGTCAACCACATTATAAGAAAAAGCTAAGGTGTCCGAAATTTTGTTCGACGTCTTTCTCTCTTACTTTTATCTTTACTTCACAATGTTTCAACGATATTCATTAATCGTTTGCATCCTTCCAAGGATGAACAAAAGTTATACTCGTATGCAACTATTGCCCGATCCGTGTGTGCATATTTAGAAGCCAGACGTATTATTTCATTCTCCCCTTGGTCTGTAGCTCGCTCCACGTTTGTATTTTTACCTGTGTATATATTTCAAATTCTCGTTCAGCATATTTTAAATATAACTTCTAATAGCAGTTTTATAATTTGTGCACGAAATAGACGGGTGCGGCTGTCGTCAAAAAGTATAAAGCGTAATATTGACACAAATCACGTTTATGCCATTTTAGCTCTCAAAATTGGAACATTTGTAGGTTTCCAGGGAGCTGATGCATCCTGCATACTACTTCGGTTGACACCAGCTGCTAGCAGAATTCCTATGAAAGCATTTAACTCCACCTCTGTGAGTATCATACAGGTTTTCTGCTTTTATTTAGATTCTTTGCGTTTCTTTTAAAGTTATTAAAACTATATTCGGTGTAAATAGATTATAAAACACTTCAATTGGAACAGAATCATTATGGATTGGGCCTTATTTAAAACTCATTATATTATGGGTTCTAATCCTTCCGCCTTTTCAAAAAAAAAAAAAAAAAAGACGACGAGCTGACTTCTAGCAGCAGCAGCTCGTCCTCATCTTCCTCAATTAAAAAAACTTTCTGTGTCAGGTGGGAATTGAAACAGGATCCTCTGGCGTATTGGCCACGCACTCTTCCCACCGCGCCACAACCGCAACACATTAACATACATATGAACAAATTTGTGTGAAATAGAAACGAATTTGTTTTTTATGAAATTGTAATATTTTGAAAAGTTATGGGCAAATATCAGATAGTCTGACACCCATCTGAAATGTATAACAAATCCGATATATGGCAACACTTTTGGTAACCAACTAGCATAAGACAAGCAAAGTAACAAAAAGTAAAAAGGGGAATTCAAAAATATATTCCAACAAAATGCATAGGGTCTGACTAGACCCCAGCGTTGCGAATATGACTAGAATTTTAATTTTTAAAAAACAGGGCCTACCCTGTATTTTTGAATAATATTTTTTTATTAAGTTGTTTGGAAAATGTTTCACTAGGAATTCATGAAATATGAAATCGATACGAGAAGTAGAAGTATTAAAAAATTTTAAATAAAACCTAAAAGAGTCTTGCCAGACCCCAATATATATATATTTAAGGGTTAATACAAGCTGGCGATTTCAACCTAATCGTAGCATAGAAGTGGAAATAATTAAAGGATGGTGCAATGATGTCATTTTCCAAAATTATAAAAGACGCTTATGATAACTCGCAAAGGAGGATAATCTTTTATTTGAACAAATTTGAACCAGTGCACTATGGCCCACAAACTGGATTTTGCTGAATAAAGTCGAACATTTTTTTATAAGTTTTTATAAAAATAAATAAGCAAGTTTATGTAGAAAACTTCAGAAAATATAATTCCTGAATATATAGAACTTCAGAGAATATATTGAAGTTTTTTATACGAGCTATGAAAGTTGCCGTAAAATTTTGCGCCAATTTCATTATAAACAGCTGTGCCAATAAGTAATAACAATAGTCGTGTGCTACATGTGTTCAATTGTCTAAAAGTTTAAACTTTATTATGGATAGTAACAATAAAGGTATTTTAATACGGGAAAAAAGTGAGAAACTATTTTATTTGTTAAATTGTTTTTATAATTTCGTGATTTGTGTAAGTAACTTTTTTTACAAAAAATTACAAATTGTATTTGTGTTTCGTGGAGTAGAAGTAGCGGGATTGTCATGGATTCTGGAAAAGTTATATATATGTGGTCAAGGGTCATACTGTGTAGTTTCTTGTGAATATATTTGCGTCTGCGCCAACTTGCGCCTAAACACCAAATTTGATTGTTTTTAGGATCAATAACGCTGAAAAATAGCGATATTTTTAATATTTGCATCGAGAACAAAGACGCTGGCGCTGTATATGATTGGGTTGCTGCAAAATTTAAAAAGAGCACATGTAAAGAAGAAGATATGACACAAATTTAAGCAAAAGTTAAGAATTTTCGTGCATATGCTAACCAAAAATGGCAGAAAAGTGGCCGAAGCTTCGCGAAGTTACAACAAAGTGAAAAGAAGTGGTTGGAGTGCGAGGCAGAATTTTTGCCACAAAAACTGAAATTAAAAAGGGCGCCCACAACTTCCATACCATGTAGTATGTGATCGACAAAAACGAAGAATTGCATCTGAAGTGCCTTCACAACAACAAAACAATACTTCGTTATTGCTCCAAGCAGCAACAATCTCGGCGAGAGCTGCGAATGAAAATGATCTTCGATATGTACTGAAAGAAGCAAGATCATCTCCAACTCGGCCAACCAAAATTAGAAAATTACTTTCTTTAGATGTAGGAGGCTCCATTGCCATTGTCACCTGAAGAAGCTTTAGCATTTTTTTTTAGAAAATGATTTAAGCAAGCAACAGTATAATATAATAATTTGGCAGCTTACCAAGTCACGCAACTGTGATATATACCATTTTCAGTAAAATGAAATGTTGACCAGATGGAATAAAAGTAACAGAAACATCAGTATATGTCCCATTACAAAACTTTTTATTTATTTATTTATTTCATTAACATCTGCCGGGTAAACAACCCTTCCAGATTACAAATTTAAACTTAAACTAACATTGCTTATGATATATATTAAAATACATTTTATGTACAGGAATTTTTTTTAAAAATATTTAATTCAATTGACAGATTAAGATAATTAACAAAACAAAAAAGAGAAATAAAAAAAAAAAAACACAGCCAGGTAGCATTAATTAATTAAAGCGTATGCTACAAAGTAGAAAGAAATTCTGAAAGCTGTCTTTTAAATATATTACGATCCGTAAAAAAATCTAACTGATTTGCAACGGTATTGCAATGTGATAAACATCTACAGATAGTACTATTACGCCCATAGTTAGTTCTGTGGTAAGCTATGTGAAATAAATCAGAATATCTTAGTGTACGCCCTGGGATATTAAATGGAATGACTGCCAGTAACTCTGAAGAATTTATTCTGCCATCAATTATGTCTTTTATGAATAAGACGTCAGCCACAACACGTCTTTGCGATAAGCTTTGACGACACAATAATCGACATCGCAACCAGTAATTGGGCATGTTTTCCCATGAGTACAGCCGACGTAATGCAAATCTTGTGAAACGCTTCTGAATTTTTTCGATTCTATTTTTGGAAGATTCATAGAAGGGGTCCCAAATAACACTCGCATACTCCAGGATAGATCTCACCAAGCTAACAAACACTGCCTTAGATGTATAACGATCGAGGAATTCTTTAGAGTTTCTTTTTAGAAAACCTAATTGGGAGTTGGCTTTAGAGATAACATATTCGATGTGAGTATCAAACGAAAGCTTGCAATCAAAGAGAACACCAAGAACTTTACATTGGTTTACTCTAGAAAACCTACGATCGGAATCATCTATGTAGTTATAGCTGATTGTTATGTTTCTTGTAAAAAACGTTAAGATTTTACATTTAGAAAAGTTTAGGGGAAGCTTGTTAATATTGCACCACTGAAAAACAGCATTGATATCTTTTTGTAAGTTAACAGAATCATAAAGTGTATCAATTTTGTGGTATAATTTCAAATCATCAGCGTATAAGAGTGAATATTGACTAATGGAATGAAGAGAAGAGGGCCTAAATGACTCCCTTGGGGTATTCCCGATGTTGCAGTAATTGGATGAGAGTGTTGGTCACATATCTTTATATATAGAATTCTATCGCAAAGATACGATTCCATCCATTTCAACATTTGCGAATGAACACCTAGTTTTTCGAGTTTCATAAGTAATATTTTATGCAGTATACTATCAAAAGCTTTGGAAAAGTCTGTGTACAATGTGTCCACTTGCAAACCGCCATCGATGACATCAATGCAAAAATTTGAGAATATTGTAAGATTTGAAGTAGTAGATCTAGCAGGAAAAAAACCGTGCAGATGCGGAGATATACAATTTTGAACTTCAGCAAACAAAAGTTTCTCAACAATCTTGTCCAATGTTTTGGGAATAATTGACAATTTTACTATAAGCCGATAGTTTTCAATAAGGTATTTCTGGCCAGATTTATATATAGGAGATATATTTGCCGTTTTCCATTTATCTAAAAAAACATCAGTCGAAAGTGATTTATTAAATATAAGACCCAGGGCGGAGTGTAACGTTAGAGCACATTTTTTTAAGAATATAGGTGGTAGAAGGTCAAAACCAGGGCCTTTGCTGGTATCTAGGCCGTTCAGAGTGTCAAACACGTGTTTATCATTTATCTTCAGTGAGCCTATACTGAAGAGTTGCGATATGTTGCAAACAGCATTTGGATCGATTGACTGATAATTAGACTTGTAAACAGATCCAAAAAAATCTGCGAATAAGTCACTTATTTCTTTTGGGCTTTCAGCACGCGCATTATTGAATTCCATTGAATTAGGGAACCCTGACGACTTTCTTTTAGAATTGAAAAATATCCAGAATGATTTAGGGTTTGATTTTATATCGTGTTCAATTGACATAATATATTTGTTATACAAGAAATTTAAGAGAAATTCAAACTCACGCCTTCTCAAGGCAAATAATGCTTTATCAGTGGACAAACCAGATTTTTAAAATTTTGGTTCTTAAAGTGAATTAAGCGCTTATTGTACCAGGGGTGCTTATATTTACGCTGTCTAGTTAAAATTGGCACGTATAGGTGAAGTCCATTATTAATAACCTTCTTGAAAGCCTCATACATATGGAATACATAAGTCGCTTGACCCAATTAGCAAATTCCAATCGATAGAACTAAAATAATTATGGAGAGCCACATAGTTTGCTTTATTAAAGTTGTATTCAGACCTTTACTGTTAACAATTGGACCGGCCAGCCTTGGCCAATAGGAGAGGTACTGTGTTCCATCAGGGCAACACCATCAGGAAATACATATTGATAGTAACTCGCCAGAAGCTCCAGGAGCTTGGTTGGGAGGTTCTTATGCATCTTACTTATAATATGGATCTGGCACCAAGTAATTTCCACTTGTTTATGGAACCTGTGTGTAATGCCGATGGAACCGTAATATTGGGTCTATTGTTATTAATTTCGTCTTATACCATTTTATATTATAAATATAAATATAAATATATATATAAAAAACATTTAACTATTCTCTTAATTTTTGCTATGAACGGATATTTGTAACAATCAGTTGATTTCTACAGATAAGTGCAACTATTCCAGTGTCTGTCGCTTGGAGCGAATGTTCGTTTTCGTCTTTACGAAAGATATATCTAAGAAGTTAAACTGCAGGAGAAAGCATTGAGCCTTTCTCCTGTGCTAAATCTGTGCTAAATGTTTACAGGGATAAAAAAGTGTTTATTTAGGACATTTTAAATTCAATGGCCAAAAATAAAAGAAAAATAGACATTGAAATATAAAGATTATTTAATGGATTGAAAAAATGTTTACCAACTTAAAGGTCTGACATGTCAATTTAAAATATCAGAAATTTTTTTGTACTGTAATCAATATTATTATTTCTAAAATATTGTTTTACACTTTTGTTATATTATAAAAATGAATGAGTTACATAAAATACTTGCTTAAATATAATTCGCAATATATTAACAGTTATTTGAGTTATTTCAAATTAAATATAAATTTTTGATTGAGCAAAATAAATCCCAAAATCAATTGAATAAATAAATTCATAAATAAAAAAAAAAAAAAAATAAATAAATACAAACACGAGTGAGACTGATACTGACGCTTTTGCGGTCTTGCCAAGTATTTCGTTATAGTACGTATTTATTTTGACAGCTTTTTAAGTTAATTCAATTCGGCATAGCTTAGACACGAAATTTTTTAAATTGTATATAATTTTCTATCTATGTGTAAATTGTTGTTTTTGTATTATAACAAAGTTGAACATATTATTATGCATCAGAAAGCAACAGATTAATCATGTATATCAGGGTTGAGTTTTGAGCAATTTTTATTGAATGAAAAATTGAAGAGGCGGTTCCCTTTTCGAGGTTGATACAACTGAATGAATAGTTTACGATTAAAATTTAAAAGTCAAAGTTTTCCAGAAAAATATAAAAAACAAGAATAGCTGCTTCAAATGTGTATTGAGGTAATTAAATAGAAATGGCAAAATTAGGAATAAGTTGTAACCATGACACTGGCTTACAGCCAAAATGTACATTTATATGTATTTTAAACATATAAACATACATTTCATTCCAGTGAAATGAACTCCACCAGGCTAGCAACATAGTTGCGCCTGCCTGTCCAAAGCCAGGTTAAGGAGGAGGGTTGGTGATGGGATACGTCCCATATCGTATAAGGTTAGAGCCAACCAAGAGCTCGGGGTGGCGCCCATATTGGTAGCAGGTCACTATGTAAATCATTGTGAAAAAAGTCTGCGATGGAATAGCAATGGTCCATATAACTTGTTAGCACGGGGATAGTCAAACCCGTCGAATGAGGTGACCTTATCTATCCACGGCAAGGAGACATGGTCTATATGGCCAATAAAAGGTAAATTGGTGTCTTTAAGACATGGCACTTAAGTAAGGCAGGGTCTTTAAACAAGACCTTGTGTGGACCTTCTTGCGAGTAAGCTGGTCAAAAATCGTAGGCACTTCGTTTAAGGTATGGTAGGGGATCCATGCCTTGAAACGAAGTGTCAGCCAAATACGAAATAGTGCTAAGCGCACAGTCAATTACAAAAATTATATTTATATGTATATATATAAGAATTTTTTGTCTCATTTGCCGGGATGTTGTAGACCCCCATTCGGCGGGACCGAGTTGCCCAGGTGACTATCATGGGTTGGCCCTTCGGGGAGACTCGTGCTGGCTGTGGTTTGTGCACATCGCTTGCACAGGTCTAGATTGACCGGCGGGGTCGCGCAGAAGGAATTCAAATTTATTTGTACACCTGACATGTAGTCTTAAGTACAAAAGTCATCAAAGACCTAGGGTATAATAAGCATCACCCAGTGCCTTACTACCAAAAGCAAGCTTCCAATAGTAGTACATTTTTCATCCACTGGTGGAGACGAGACCTACCCAATCTCTTGCATACTAAGCAGCTATGCCAGCCCGGTCGTACCATTGCGCGACCCCGCCAGTCAATCTAGACCTGTGTAGCATATACACAACCACAGCCAGCACGAGTCTCCCCGAAGGGCCAACCCATGATAGTCACCTAGGCAACTCGGTCCCGTAAAAGAAGCTCCACAACATCCCAGCAAGGAGGCAAAAAACTCATTTGGGTTTTTATATGTGGCCGTGTCCAATTAGAGCACTAAATTACTCATGACCGGCAACTTCAATCCAGGCATGAACTTTATATTCACTTACCATGGAAGAAGTGCCTATAACTCCTGTTTAAACAACAAACAATACATCGAATATATGTGCTTCATTTTGTATACACCTCAACTCATTCACCCAATTTTACATCTCTTAAATGCCTCCTTGCCGTGGATAGATAGGGTCGTCCTCTTTGACGAGTATGACTATCCCCATGCTAACAAGTTTTTAGGTCCATTGTCACCCCAAGCTCTTGGTTGGCTCTACTTTTACAGTATGGGACGTATCCCATACCAACCCTCCTCCTTTATCCTGGCTTGGGACAGGCAGGCGCAACCCTGGCGGAGTTCGGCGGGGTCGCGCAGTAGTACGACCGGGCTGGCATACCTGCTTAGTATGCAAGAGATTGGATAGGTCTCGTCTTGACCAGTAGATGGTAATGAAGGTACGCCATCTACCGGTAGCCAAACTGGTACTATTAAGGGCAGTATGTCATTCTTATTGCATACTGCTTTTACAGAATAGGGCACAGGGTAATGCTTTTGTGTTTGTGAATGTGACATCTAGTACGTGGTTGCTTTTCTAGGTGTCACTTGTATAATACAGGTCTGTGAAGAGTATTTGAGTTGCACATCCTTTTTGGATGTGCATTTTTTAATACTATATGTTCATTCATGAACCAATGAATGAACCATGAATCCAATGTCTGTGGACCGAGAGGAATTAAGCCTTAATTTGGCAGAGGTCCTCTAATAAACACATAAGTGGATTTCTGAGGTATTGAATTAGGTTTAAAAAGACACCAGGGCGTATGATGAACATTAATTGCAATTAATCAAAGTTTCCTTTTCCATTTTGGGCCATAACGCAAAAACAAATGGACCGATTGGAAAAAAATATTGTAGGTGATTATTGCAGATTTAATCACCTTTAATTAGACATCTTGTGCAGCCCAATTGGATCTTTTTAACTCGAGGTATAGCCAAACATGTAAAGCTACCTCCGAAAAATATCCGAATAAAAATGCGAATCTTGAATATATTTGTCCATGAAAAAAGTTTTTCAATGTGATTTCCGAGCTAAGCGGTTTTTTTTGCATTGTTTTGTTACACTGGCTAATCAGCTGTTAAGATTGGTGAGCACAGGAAAAAACTTAATTTAAGCTTTTGGAAGAACCAATAAATCCGTGGCTGTTTTGGATTAATATTTTATTGGTAGGTGTTATTTTTTGTCATTTGCTGCTGCATTGTGGCATTAAGTTGTGCTGCAAGTAACCATAGAGAGATTGCAAATTTTGCATATTAATTTCCGCATATTAAGAGCGTAAAAAATTTTTTTGTGTATGTCAAACCTGATCATTTCAAGCCTAAAAACGTAAATTATACGAAAGCATTAAGTAAACTTTTAGTTAAAATATGCTCGGAATATGCTTCAATGAGCCATTCAAAACAGGTTTTATTTGTATTTGAAAAAAATATTAAAGTAGCTTATGAATTTTTTTAAAATTGTTTAATCTCTCTATGGCACATTGCAGCACAACTCAAATATATCACAGCACAATTTTCGAATTACTAAAAAAAAAAAAAATAAGTGTGAGGCTAATTTTATTTAAAACAAGTACATCAAAAAAATCAGGCTAAATGAACAATCGCCCAAGCTTCAACAATTATAATCGTAAAAAAAAAAACAAAAATTGGCGCAAAACTTTGGGCTTTATTGTCGCTTTGATCGTTTTTTTGCAACCGAATTTGAGCGATTATTTTTAATAAATATTTGCCCAAATTTAAGAAAATGAATAATCGCCTAGTTTTGATTTTTGGTGATTGTTCTCTTTGCTTAAGTTGCGGTGAGATGCATACAGTGAAGAAGTAAAGTGTATATATATACCCCCAAAATGTCAAGAAATAACTGAAAGAAAAGTATCACAAAAAAGTTGCTATGTTGGATTGATTTTATTAAATTTTTATTAATATACAAAAATAAAAAATATCCGTTTCTCTTAAAAATAATATATCGTAACGTACAGTAACATAACTGTAACTATTTTTGGCGATTAGCCTGAAAGTATGCATAGAAAATTCATTTGATACTTATCAGTGACATGCTTGCCTTTTATCTTTGTGCATATTTTCAGGAAGATTTGCAGAAGATTTTTCAGAACAGAATGTTGTAAAAGCCCTGTACTAATGGTTAAAAAATAATTACAGTTTTGCTGTTATGCTTTCAACCCGCCGTAGGACGGGCTTTTATACTAGTGATTGAATAATTACAAATAGAAGGTGACACTGCCGACGTTGAGGCGACATTAGAGCTACGTGGCAAAAATTTAAACTACATATTATTATTCAATGCTACAACCAAAATATTTTGTATTTACTAAATGCCTCTTATTAATTTCCCTTTTACTTATTTTTTTCATTACATTCATTCATTAGTTTTATTTTTGTATTAATTACACAGTGCGACAAAATAGGACGAAGTTGAAATACCTGGGAGATAATGCTATTTTCCTGGTAGGTCTTGTCGAGTTGAAGAATGTTCTATACTTGAAATTTGCCGGACACTCCAAAAATCTAGACTTACGGTAAAAAACCGATTTTGCCTACCTTTGCCAACTTATTGGCCTATAACTTACCTGATTGTTAACCGATTTTAAAAATTTAACCGTATCCTGAAAGCGAATACCTTAACAATACCTTAACAATACCTAACAATATAAAAACTGTTTGGAATAACTTAAGAAAGCTGTGTGTATTTACTGTACAAATACAACTTTTCTGCAATTTTTTTCGACTTCTTTCAACTTTGACGATTTTTCTATACACTCGGCATAAAATAAATAAATATAATAAAAAATCAATTAAATTGCATTTCATTAAATTTTGCAATATGGAAAATATCCATGCCAACAATGCAGTCCCTAGTAACCTTTAACAATACTGGGACTATTCTGGTTTATTTTGGGATATTTTTGGAACTATTTTGAATATGTTCACGAACCTGGTTTTAAACATAGGTTTAAATGAAACATGCAAAACGATTGCAACGCTATTAAAACAGCTTAGTGGTTCAGTGACACAAAAGCTTACATGCAGTGCAAATATTGGGTATTTAAAATATGAAGTGAGTAATTTATGAATTGTATCTGTTACAAAAAAAAAAAAAAAAAAAAAAAATGTCTACCTGACTAAAATTGGTCCTGTTATAAACTTTTTATTTGTATTTTTAAACTGAAAGGTTTTTAATATCTGTTTCAGAAGTTGAGTTATGCTGATCACCGATTGGGACTCTAAAATGACATGCAACCTTTACCATACTAAAAGAGGCACATAAAAGGCTAAAAAAAATAATATAATTCTGAATACCCTTCGAGGCACATATTTTAATGTACAGAAAAAATTATTTTCTGTAGCTTTTAAGGACGGCAATACATTTAGGGGAGAGTAAAAAGAGTGATATTGAGGTGATGGTTTTTATTAGAAGAATTTCTTAAAATTTTGCAGTTTTAAAATTTCCAAATTTTGTAAAATATGAAAAAAAAAATTTTATATTTTTTTCAAAAACAAAGATGGTGTTGGCTACAAGGATTGCTGTAAAAGACCTCTTTTCGCACCGCGGGTACTCTGCTGGCTTCTAGATTGACCCAAAAAAAATGTTTAATTTTAAAACGTAATGAAAATATCTCCTATCTGAATGAGACAGAATTTTAAAAGTCTTTTTTAAATATTTATGCGTACTCTGGGTAAAAATTGTATTTCTTACATATTTTTTGTTTTAAATTTTGAATAAAACGATTTTAAAAGGCTATTGTAAAAATCACTTTCATATAGATTGGTTAAAATGTTATTAAAAAATGTCCATCCAAATATTGTAAGGATCGGTCAAGTAGTTTTTGAGCTGGGTTGCCCGCAGTATATGAAAACGTAGTTTTAAGGAAAAGGACTTTAAAGTTATACGAAACAAATAATACGAAGACGTAAGTATTCAAAACTTAATTAAATCACTATATATATATACACACAAAATAATAATTGTTAACATTTTTTGGAATTTTCTTCATCTCAAATATATCGGTTTGAGTAGATAAAATAAATGATATAATGAAATAGCAGCTGTAGTAACTTGATTTGTACTAAAGAGCCGCACAATCACTGTAGAAATGACTTGCAAGCCATCAGCTCTGCTTTGAACTACTTTCGCTCACCTTCTCTCTCATAACAACACAAGCACTAAAGTGTAGAGAGTTTTTGATATACAAACGAACACTGCTCAAAGGGACAGTACAACATATCGGCAACAGAACAATAGAAAAAAACTGAAGTAGAACCTACTGCACTGTCACTGAAGTACTTGCCGGTAAAACGAATGGTTTTTTTTTTTTTTTTGTCACATAACATGTTCAGCACGATTCGAGTAGATCATTGCATTATGTTTTTGTTTTTGTTTTGTACGTAATCTGCGCTGCAATTATTTCGGTTGTTCATGTTAAGATGAACGCTGGTTTAAAATATGCTTTTTATTTATACAGGGTGTCCCGCAACTGAGTGCAGCTATTTAAGGAGGTGAAATGTTATGTTGAGCTGAGCAAAAATGGTATGGAAGGGGGGTCTATATTTATATTCTAAGGAGCTACAGGGTAAATTAATATTTTACAACTTTGGCTAGCATTTTTGCTTATAGCAGAAAAAAATAACTTACACAAAAATTATTTTGAAAACTTATTACAAGGGCAATAAAATTAACTTTCTAATGGTACTTTGAGTGCGAATTTCTCAGAATTTTGCGTAATAAATGCAATTTTTTTTCAATGACACTAAAAACAAAACATGATGTACTAAAAAAATTATACTTATTAGAAAACAATGATATTATCTACTGCATAACTAATTGTATTGTCATTGTTTTCTTATAAGTATAATTGTTTTAGTACATCCAACTTTTATATTTTTTTGAGATATATTTATGTTTTTGGTGAATACTTGTATACTTGTTTGTATACGCATTTTAAAAATAAATGACGACACATTTTAGAGCTTAGGTATGCGAATGTTGGCAGCGTTTAGTTCACTTTGAATTGAGTTATAAACCGGACGCATGCGTGCATACAGTTTTGAAAAGTACAGTTTTGATAAAAATTTTTGTTTGTGCTAAAGACAATGGATAGAAAATGTTATAGAAATAAAAATAAAAGAAACACTGAAGCAATCGAAAAACTCGTCCCTTGAAACACCAATTTCGTCACAAGAACATCGGCAAAAAAATTTAAAAATAATGAAAACGAAGACACAAGAGATTGGCAACAAAACGGGGAATTGCATTTTGGAGTTTTATACAGTATTCTCGGCGATTGCTGGTGATATGTGATCATATCTGGTGATATCTGGTGATATGTGCCAAATGTGAAGGAAAAATCGAGTTTAAAAAAGCATCGCCATATGGAATTGGCTTTAAAATTGGTATTCACTGCTTTTGCCCGACCACTACGAATATTTTTTCGTCGTCTTTGGTTGGGAAATCATATTTGATGAACCGGCGCTTGATTATTGCCATGAGGCTCCACTGCCCTGGATAACTTTCATACAGCTGCAAGCGCGATCTATGGATGCACTCTTTCAAAAGCCGCGAAAGAAGAGAAAGATGCCATGGTCACAGCTGATCCACAGTGCGACCCAACAATGCTCACCGTATCAAGTGATGGCACTTGGAAAAAATATGGCTTTTCTTCACTATACGGCGCTACAACGTTGATCGGCAAATACAGTAAAAAAAAAAATAGTCGACTCTGTTGTAAAGTCCAGCATATGCAACAGTTGCAAGTATTGGAAAACTAAGAAAGAAGAAGACCCACTGGCATATGCAATTTGGATTGAAGACCACGAAGAGGAGTGCCGTGACAACCATCACGGTAGCTCTGGGAAGATGGTGGTGGATGCGATAAAAGAAATGTTCAAGTATATGCAAGTAAATGCAAGTATATCGGCGATGCAACTCAAAAACATTCAAAGCTATTATAGACGACGATCCGTACGATGGCGACCCAATCGTCGAAAAAAAAAGAAGAAAGACTCCACAAGGCCAAAAAAGAGAACAGAGGCATTGGCGGCAAGGGTGCAGGCAAACTCACAGATAAAGTCATCTCTGAACTAACAACATATTTGGCCTCGCTATTTGTCGTCATCCAGAGTCGGTTGCTGATATGAAGAAGGCTTTTTGGGCAACGTTTTTGCACAAAACCTCCAATGATGAAGCTACACAGCACCAAAACTGTCCGACCGGTGCGTCGAGCTGGTGCGCTTGGCAAAAAGCGGTAGCAGAAGGGACAATCGACAGCTTCAAGCATACGTATGCACCACTAAATCAGAGAGTCAAGGAAGCAATCAAACCTATTTACAAAGCACTGTCAGCCGATGATTTGTTGAACAGATGCCTTGGCTCCGAAACTCAAAACAGTGCAGTGCGAATCTTTCAACGCAGTGCTGTGGTCATTCGCACCGAAGCATATGCACACCGGTGCACGCACTATTAAGATTGCCAATTATATTGTAACTGTCACATTTAACGAAGGTTTTTTGCCAATGCTTCAAATAATGAACTTAATGGTCATCCCGATTGGCAATGTCACATATGATTTCGCCATGTCTCGGAACGAAGAACATTTGAAAAGGTCCGAAGCCAGAATCAAAAGAAGGTAGAACTGCCCAAAGAGCACAAAAAGCCGCTGAGTCCGCATTTTTTGAAAAAAAAGAAGTAGTTCTATATTGGTCTGTCATTGCAGATTGATATATGTAAGTATTTCACAAAAAAAAAAAAAATGTTTTATTGCCTAAAATTTTCTTTGAGTTTTTTCAACATTACGTTTTTGAACTTCGAAGTCACTTTTCTCCGATTCTACTGAACCGATTTTGATGAAACCAAGTGCAATCGACGCAGAATTGTCGAATTGTTTCAAATTTTTCATTTCAATTTTCTTTTTTGATGCAAAAAAATAGCTTCAAACTTAAACGCGTTTATCTCGAAACAACGTTTCTTGAGCTTGCGGCCCAGATTGCGCCCTTAGTTCTGAATCGATTTTGATGAAATAAAGTGCAATCGACGCAGAATTATCACCAATCTGGTCCCTACCTCAATCACAATTTTAAACAATTTTTTACTATTTTTTTTTAGACTAAACTACAAAAAGAAGACCCAAAATTGGGTTTTCATTTTTCAATGATCGCCATTTTGCAAAAAATAATCGCAAAATTATGATTGAAGTAGGGACTGGAATTACATATGTACTGAATCTAACGCCGTTTTTTCTATTTCAGATGATCCGAAGTCGAGTTATCCGGGCCGCAAGCAGCATACCTTTTTTTTCGACGCACAACTATGAAGGCCGACAACTTTTTGAACAGCCCTCGTGCAAAGGAAAAACATTTTTTTATTTAATTTAATATATTCTTAATACATTAATACAATACAATCAAACAGAGTTTAAATAACTCATTGCGTTTTCATATGAGAACTTTTGCAAAAAGGGTCCGAAAACAGCCTTCCAACCAGGAATACTCCCTTAAGATGAGTCTTTCTGATGTGAGAGCAACTTAAACTTATACAGCCAGAAACATTAGCACATTAAAGATAACCAGTTCTTCCAGGAGGCTGAAGGCTTCTTAAAAACGCCTGGAATTGCTAATTGATGATCGATAAGTCACTGAAACTAATAGTTTTATCGTATTGGAACTTTAAACACAATTATCATGAAACTGCATTTTTAGGACCTGCTCGCGATCACCTCAAAAAGATATTGATCGATTTTATTGTTCAAATTTTGTAAGATTTCTATCTATGTTATCATCGGAAGGATATATCTAATGTTATAAAGATATTGCGTAAATAAATTAATTTTTCGGTAAATATTATCGAAAAATAGATGCAACTTTAAGCATATGATTAAACAACATAGTTAATTTTTAATTTTATATTTTTTATAATTGTATAGGTTTACTCATCGTTTGCATATGTCAGTAATCGAAAAATTTGTTTTTGTTTCAAATCAAAAAAAAAAAAAAATAAATATGACGAATGCAACACTTTTCGATACCACGCATGACGCCTGAGTGAATACCCTACAGAGCCGCCATTTTGTTTTTTAAAAAAGGAAAAATATGTTTTCCTAGATTTCAGTGCAATAATAAAACTTTGTCAACATTTTCAAATTATGTGATTATTTTATCAACATTAATAAAAATTCATAAAACCACTTCTTTTCGAGCATCCGAAGGGATTTATCTCTTTAATCATTGAATCTTGATTCCTAGTTATGCAGTGTAGAATATAAGTAATGCAGTAACATATCATTTCCCATTGTGTGCGTATTTTAAATGCATGTTTGTTGAAGGCAGTTAGCTAGTTAATTGTCTGTCATGCATCGCTTGGCAATGGCAAATTATAAATTTCCGTTTCCGCTTAAGTTCATTCTAAGAAAATTTAATTTATTTTCCACTTGTGTGCATATCGTAAACGTTGCACATACGTTGCGTAATAATTAAGAGCTTGAATCGTTTATGTCGCCGAGTCATGTAAATGGACGCAATACACTGTGAGAGAGAGAGAGACTCATCTCTATTGTTTGGGTCATTATATTAGCTGACTTGCAATACACATACAGTAAAACCCGCTTAAGTACATTGCCCAAAAATGTCAGCTTTTTAAGGTACTTAAGCGGATTGGGTACTTAAGAGGGTAAACAAACGAAAATTTTGGGTACTTCAAAAGGTTAGGTACTTAAAGGGTAGGTACTTAAGCGGGTTTTACTGTAAATAAATATATGTAATAATATAAATAATTGGAACAAGTCTAGTTTAATGAATCCGCTTAAATTTCAGAAAGTTGTTTGGTACAAGGCATGGCAGAATTATAATTGTATCATGCTTACAAGGTAGCATTTTTTCCGTACATTATAATGGCATTGAAAAAAAGGCCCCACTATCCTCCTTGTGGCCCAAGCAACCCCTTGAAATTCAGCGGGTTCATTAAAGTAGACTCAAGCCAAATAATTCAGCTGTCTTCGTTTCTAAGTACAAAATGTGTGGGACACAAATTCTGTGTGTAATGAATATGTTCGGAAGCATGAATTATGAACAATTGAAACCTTAGTGAACACTGCCCTATCAACAAGAACTGCCGTGAGATATACCTTCTTAATATCGCATGTAAGTTCCTGTCGAGAGTATTATATGAAAGACTGAAGCCTCCATCCTAAGCCAACTAATTGTACCTTAATCAGTGTGGCTTCAAATTTACCATCGACTAGATATTTGCGCTACGACAAATCTTGGAAAATACCCTAGATAATCAAATTAATAACACCACCATATCTAATACCTGGTATATCTGTAAAATTAGTTCATCTACGCGCGATGACACTGAGCAACACCAGCAGCGTAGTTTAAATCGGGAAGACCTCTTCCTCGATTTTAAATTGAGACAATGTGATTCTTTATCGTCTAGGCGCGCGCAAAGCAGAGGCGTCTGGCGAGAGCTGATGAGGTCGGCCGAAACCCAGACACGGGTTGTTACGGCCAACTAAGTAAGTTAGCAAGATTCTTTATCGTGGTACTTTTTCAATTTAATAATGTAGAAGATCATACATCTTCATACATTATCCGATCTTCTGATCGGAGATATAGGGGCATCATATTCTACAGGGTGGCCCAAAATGACCGAAGGGGTTTGAATTGCTTATAACTTTTTTATTATAAAATTGTTTTTTCTTTTCTTTTCAGTATTTTGTAAAGAAAACTTGGGGAATTTAAAATGGAGCAGTTCTCAATTGAACAACGCGCCCAAATTGTAGAGCTTTATTTTTCAAATCAACGATCCATTGCTTTGACTCAGCGTGCATATCGTCGTCAACAATAAACAGAGTCAACAATAAACCGTCTGGTTGCAAATTTTCGACAACAAGGGGCAGTAAGGAACCTTCCTGGTGCTGGCAGAGGACGAACGGTGCACACGGATGACAATATTGAACTGGTACAGAGGAGTATTCGGGACGATGGAGAAACATCAACCAGGAGACGTTCGACACAACTTGGCCTCTCACGAGCGTCGCTGCAGAGAATTTTGCACACAATACGAATGTTTCCATTCAAGATTCAGCTTGTCCAAGAATTGAAACCGACTGATTACCAGCAACGACTTGATTATGCAGTTTTTTGCGTCAAAAAGCAGAAGAAAATGAAAATTTTATTAATAATTTAATTATGAGCGACGAAACCAATTTCCAATTAAGTGGATTCGTTAATAAGCAAAACTGCAGGATATAGGCAACGGAAAATCCGAGAGTAGTTCAACAGCGAGAATTACACCCATCTAAGTGTACGGTTTGGTGCGGTGTTTCTTCGGAAAGGATAATTGGTCCTTATTTTTTTGAAAATGAACACGGGGTTGCCGTTTCCCTCAATGGTGTCAGATATCGGACAATGTTGGAAAATTTTTTAAGGCCAGCCGTGGAAAACCATCCGCAAGTATGGTTCCAACAAGATGGAGCCACAGCGCACACTGCAAGGGACACAATGGCTCTTTTACGGGACATCTTTGGTGAACGAATTATTTCGCGTACAGGTGATTTTAATTGGCCACCGCGTTCACCAGATTTAACCGCTCCAGACTGTTTCCTTTGGGGTTATTTGAAAGGAAAAGTCTACATTAATAAGCCTAGAACCATCCAGGAATTAAAAAGCAATATACGCGACGAAATAAACATCATAACACCTGAAGTTTTGCGAAAGGTTATGGAAAATATGTTGGAAAGAGCACGAATTTGCGAAGCAGAAAATGGCCACCACTTGCGAGATATTATTTTTCATAACTATACTAAAAATATTCCCCAATTATATACTGTATTAAAAAAAAACAAATTTTATAATTATTTCTTAAATAAAAAGTTATAAACAATTCAAACCCCTTCGGTAATTTTGGGCCACCCTGTATAAGAGTGTTTTCTCCTATGCTGATGATATCGATATCATTGGCCCTAATCCACGCAAAGTCAATGCAGCATTCTTCAAATAAGAAAAAGAGTTGAGTTGCATGGGTCTTGCAGTGAACGCAGATGCAGAAACAGTACCAGCGTCTTGGAACCCACGTTACTGTTAACAAAACCTCCTTCGAGGTTGTGAAGGACTTCCTCTACCTGGGATCAAGCATTAACTCCACCAACGATATCAGTAGTGAGATAAAACGAAGTATAACTCTTGCCAACAGTTGTTACTATGGGCTCAGTAGACAATTGAGAATAAGATCCCTCACTCAATGAACAAAAGTCATGCTCTTTAAGGCATTAGTCATGCCCCTCCTGTTATATGCAGCACAAACCTGGACGCTGAGCAGCTCTGATGAAATGACTTTGGAAGCTTCCCAAAATCTACGGACCGATCTGCGTCAATGGTGAGTGACGACGACAAGGAAACGATGAGCTGTATGAGCTCTACGCGGACATCGACATTGTTCAGCGCATAAAATTCGAGTGGCTTTGTTTGCTAGATCATGTGGAGGGAGCGGATGGAGCTTTAGCGAAGAAAATATTCGATTCAGTACCCAGCGGCAGATAGCGGCAGTTAACGCATAAGAGAACGACCGCATCTCCGCTGGAAGGATCAAGTTGAGGACCACCTGATGAAACTCGGATCTTCAAACTTTCGCCAGCAAGTGCAGAACAACAGAAATGGCTGGCGTAAATGCCGAGGCCAAAACCGACTTTTGATAGTAGCGCCACCTAGTAAATAAGACTCGTTGCTGATCAACCTCTCTGTCTCGCAATCAGAATTGCAAAAATCAATTTCTCTCTCTAATTTTCTCTCTCTTGAAAATCTGAGTCTCCGCTTAGTCTTGTCCTGCTTTTTCTTTGACAATTCTGACCTACCGATCTCCACGTCTAGATCATACTTCACCTTGTTTATTATACAGGGTGTCCCGCAATTGAGTGGAACTATTTACGGAGCTGAAAGGTGACATTGTGCAGCGCATTTAATTCACGTTATTGTTTCTAGCAGAAAAATTAACTTACATAAAACTTATTCTGATAACTCATTTTAAAGGCAATGAAATCGCCTTTCCAACGGTATATACGTATCAACAAACCCCACCAACTTAACCGTAACCGAGCTGTGCTCGTGTGAAGATGAAATCAATCGGTTGAAAATACCAAATTTCATCTTTGAGTGCAAATTTCTCAGAATTTTGTGTAATGAATTCAATCTTTTTTCAGATCAATTTTGTAATTTATTGAAATTTCTTTTCAATGACACTAAAAACATAAACATATCTTTATAAATAAAAAAGTTGGCTGTACTTAAAAAAATTATACTTATTTGAAAATAATGATAAATAGTGACATTACAATTAGATATGCAGTAGATAATACCTATCATTGTATTACTGACTACTATGACAACTACAACGGTTCATAGCGTTTTAGTTGTTTTATCGTATAAACTACTATCGTATAATTTTACTTTATCGTTATTTACTGAGCTGCAACTCTGATTGCGGTCATTATTCTTTGTTGACTCATGTAAAACACTCCCGCAGTTTTTTCTGTGGTTTACAATCGTTGCTGCATTCATGCGTGTTTTACTTTCACAAGTGTTTATTTATAAACATTCAATTCTGATAAATGGCGAAATTATTATAAGTAAATTAAGCAGAATTTACTCATACCTGTTGCAATCGATTTGATTATTTATTTGTTATCAATAAATTTTGCCATAATTTATATAGCATAACCACTGAGCACACCACAAATGTCAATAATTGCTCTTCGTTATAAATCATTCAATTTGTTATTCTGACACTTGCATAGCTAAACACAAGCACAATATTAATTAGAGACAAAATACAAAAGATATAACAAACAAAAGCAACAAGAAGAAAACCATTAGGGGAGAGGAGGGCTAGTGTGGACAAGTTCAAATTCTCGCGTCGTTTTGGAAACTTTTTTTTTTGGTTAAGGGAGTACTCCTGGTTGGAGGGCTGTTTTTTGACCCTATATGAAAAACTTTTCATTTGAAAAGGCAAAGATTTTTATTGTGTGAAGAACATATTAAATTAAACAAAAAAACATTTTTTCCTTTGTATACGTACGGGGGCTGTTCAAAAAGTTGTCGGCCTTCAAAGTTGAGCGTCGAAAAAAAAGGTATGCTGCTTGCGGCCCCGATAACTCGACTTCGGATCATCTGAAATGGAAAAAGTAAAGAGCGTTAGAGTACAGATGTAATTCTGGTCCCTACCACAATCATAATTTTTCGAATATTTTTTACAAAATGGTGGTCAATGAAAAATTAAAAACCGATTTTTGGTCTTTTTTTTTGTAGTTTAGTGGAAAAAAATAGTCAAAAATTGTTTGAAATTGTGATTAAGGTAGGGACCAGAATGGTGACAGGTAGGGACCAGGTAGGGACCAGAATGGTGACAATTCTGCGTCGGTTGCACTTTGTTTCATCAAAATCGGTTCAGAACTACGGGCGCAATCTGGGCCGCAAGCTCGAAAAACGTGGTTTCGAGATAAACGCGTTTAAGTTTAGTTATTTTTTTGCATAAAAGAAATCGAAATGAAAAATTTGAGCCTGCAGTTTTAGAAATTCGATAATTTTGCGCCGATTGCACTTGATTTCATCAAAATCGG
This sequence comes from Coremacera marginata, assembly GCA_914767935.1. Lineage (NCBI taxonomy): Eukaryota > Metazoa > Arthropoda > Insecta > Diptera > Sciomyzidae > Coremacera > Coremacera marginata. The sequence goes on along the minus strand of OU612047.1, from coordinate 139,312,880 downwards.
TTCTGTACAACCGGAGAAAAGTGACTTCGAAGTTCAAAAACGTGATTTTTTAAGTGAAAAAACTCAAAGAAAATTTTAGGCAATAAAACATTTTTTTTTGTTATATACTTGCATATATCAATCTGCAATGTCAGCACTCCTTCCTCTTCTTCAAAAAATGAGGACTCAGCTCTTTGCTCTTTGTGCTCTTCGGACAGTTCTACCTTCTTTTGATGCGGCCAGAGCTCTGGCTTCGGACCTTTTCAAACGCTCTTTGAGAAAACTGTATAAAACTCCAAAATGCAATTCTCCGTTTTGTTGTCAATGCTTATGTCATCGTTTTCATTATTTTTAAATTTTTTTGCCGATGAACTTGTGAATTTGGTGTCCTCATCTCTTATGTGTTGGTTACCACGAAACTGGCGTTTCAAGGGACGAGTTTTTCGATTGCTACCAATGTTTCTCTTATTTTTATTTCTATTACTTTTTCTATCCATTGTCTTTAGCACAAACAAAAATTTTTATCAAAACTGTACTTTTCAAAACTGTATGCGCGCGCGCGTCCGGTTTATAACTCAATTCAAAGTGAACTAAACGCTACCAACATCCGAATACCTAAGCTCTAAAATGCGTATTCATTTATTTTCAAAATGCGTATACAAACAAGTCATTATCAACTAAAGAACGGGTTGAACGAAATTCGGTGATTGGTTCAACCCGTTGCATTCAAAAAGTAGCCAAATTAAGCAAATCGCATTTTGGCGAAAACATTCCTAGACAAAAAAGACCATATCTCCTAAAGTATTTCAAATTTTAAAAAAACCCTTTTAGGACGATATTCTCAAATATCCAAGCTATAAAAATATGCAAAAAGTTTTTGCCAACCAGGAATACTCCCTTAATTTTTGTTAGGTTAGTATTTGTACTCTCTATCACCAAAAAAAAAAAAGATCACTCGCTGAAAGTTCAGTGTTCAGTTTTGTTTAAAAAAACACGAAGCGGCTAGTGTGAACAACTGAAATGGGGTTAGTGTGGACATGTCCTGAATTTATTTTGACTTAGAGTTAGAGTTAGAGTTAAAGTTAGAGTTAGAGTTAGAGTTAGAGTTAGAGTTAGAGTTAGAGTTAGAGTTAGAGTTAGAGTTAGAGTTAGAGTTAGAGTTAGAGTTAGAGTTAGAGTTAGAGTTAGAGTTAGAGTTAGAGTTAGAGTTAGAGTTAGAGTTAGAGTTAGAGTTAGAGTTAGAGTTAGAGTTAGAGTTAGAGTTAGAGTTAGAGTTAGAGTTAGAGTTAGAGTTAGAGTTAGAGTTAGAGTTAGAGTTAGAGTTAGAGTTAGAGTTAGAGTTAGAGTTAGAGTTAGAGTTAGAGTTAGAGTTAGAGTTAGAGTTAGAGTTAGAGTTAGAGTTAGAGTTAGAGTTAGAGTTATAGTTATAGTTAGAGTTAGAGTTAGAGTTAGAGTTAGAGTTAGAGTTAGAGTTAGAGTTAGAGTTAGAGTTAGAGTTAGAGTTAGAGTTAGAGTTAGAGTTAGAGTTAGAGTTAGAGTTAGAGTTAGAGTTAGAGTTAGAGTTAGAGTTAGAGTTAGAGTTAGAGTTAGAGTTAGAGTTAGAGTTAGAGTTAGAGTTAGAGTTAGAGTTAGAGTTAGAGTTAGAGTTAGAGTTAGAGTTAGAGTTAGAGTTAGAGTTAGAGTTAGAGTTAGAGTTAGAGTTAGAGTTAGAGTTAGAGTTAGAGTTAGCCCACCTGCTGAACAGGCCCACCTACTGAACACTATAAGTTCTTAAGTCTGTAGAGATAACAGCACCAATGTGTTTAGCGTCAAAGTAACATCTCACTAAATGGTCACTTGACAAATCATTGAATTGTACGCGGCTGTTGCTTTAACCGAAACGGCCATCGCGAAACAAAATATTTGAAAAAAAACGAAACTGATCAAGAAGAGTGCATATCAATTTTGTGAATTTTCAAGTGTTTTTTTTATCTACACATTTATTTTAATATTAATATATATTATACGAGTATATATATTTAATATTTATTTTACACAATTCGATGAACAATTGAACGGTATTGTGCAATGGGAAAAAATATTTCGGGCTATGTCATGATGGCGTCACTGCCCACATATTGAACAAAAAGTAGGCCCATTTACTGAACTGTTTTTAAGACGGTCAATTGTTATAGCAATACTGCTGCACCTTAATATATAAAAGTTGACGCTAAAATTCCAGATACCAGAAAAGTGAGGTAAGAAGAAACAGTAGCCAGATTCGTCAGATGAGGATGTTGATTTTTGCATAATTTGTCTGGAAGAAATGGCGCAAAAATTGACCAGCAAAAATTCCTTCAAATACCATTCAAGGCGAGCTATTTCAGGTGCAAAAATTGCTATGAGGATGTTGATTTTTGCATAATTTGTCTGGAAGAAATGGCGCAAAAATTGACCAGCAAAAATTCCTTCAAATCCCATTCAAGGCGAGCTATTTCAGGTGCAAAAATTGCTATTTGGATTATAAGGAGGAAGCGGAAGACTTTGAAGACTAATTTTCATTTAATATAACTTTATTTTTTTTTTGCTTATTTTTTATTTTTTTAATTCAAATGAATTTTCTTTAATTTCAGTGAGTCACTGCAAACCAATTAAAGAATATATTTTCTATAAACGCTAAAAACTAACAGCCTTCTTTAATAGATTTTCTTAAACAATCGTTCAACACTTGTTTAGGTACGCAATGTTTAAGGCTTTACGCATCCTCTACGCAACTTCGCTTTAATTTTTATTTATAAGCATTTTTTATTCATTGCTTAATTTTGTAGTGCTTGTGTTCAAACAATCGAAAATCTTTTACAAAAATTAAGAATTCTTGTTCATTTGCCAATCTGTTACTGAAAAAAGTTGTAGAGTCACTATTACCGTCAACTAAACCTACTTAGTTCTTTTCCATAATCGCTAAACCAACAACATAAAAATAATAGAATCAATATCTTAACGCATAGTATTAATCCTAAAATTTCCGATTCAATTTTAAAGAAAACAATTTCATAATTTCAATAGCTAAAATATCAAGTTATTATTCAATGCACTTGCCACCCCTTTACAATTGTACCGCACAAGCATAAGCGCGGCAAAGCGTATTATGCTGCTCACACACTACATAAAGAAAAGCAACAAACACAACAACAACAAGCATAAGTGCGTTAGTGCCAACGACACTTATAAGTCAAGGCCGTAATTCCAGTGCACTATGTTTTGTTGTTGCTATCTAGAAATATTTTACAATAAACATTTGATTGTTTATTAATTTGAAAAAGTAAAACTGATGGAGGAGCTATGAAAATAATAGTAAAATAATGTTAAGAAAAATACTTGTGTAAATTATATATAAGCTTTTATATATTAAAACAAAGAATAAGTTTTGAATGAACAGGCGAGGAGCCCAAATCAAAATAAATATCTTTTGTTTAAAAATTTAGCCTTAAATTTTAAAGTAAAAATAAGCATAGCCTTTGTGGCTAGTATGACCAAAAGCCTTGCGGCTGATTAAAAAGGCGTGTGCGCCTCTAGTACACAAGCTCACACTAGTCCTGACACAAATAGCGATCTTGTCGAAACTGACCTCCAACACTACAAAGTACTACAAGGTCCGGTTATGGAGCATGTCTGTGATAAATTATCATAAACATCAAAGTTAATCGAGAAGATGACAAAGAATTATAGGTTAAGTTTACGCAGCCTTTAAACGCAATTTTCGGCGTTTAAGTTAAGCAGCTCTAAAACAAGCCCGAAAAACCATTATAAATAACGATGTGTTTTTTAAAGCCGGCTTTAAGTTACGCAGCCTCTAAAATGAGTTTATAAATAAGGCTGTAATGGTCTTACTCGATTTTGTAGTTTTTAAAGCGATGTGTTTTAGGTGTTCAGTAGCTGGACCGATTTTTTCGTAGGTCGATTTTTGACACATTTGCCAGATCGACTGTAAATTGTATTTTCTGGATATCCAAAACTCCATTTGATTTTCTTTTTAGTTATTGAAATTAGCTTTCAAACGAAACTGAGAACTATGAAAAATTGTGTTTTAAACCAAAGTTATGACCTTCAAGCGAAACGTGTTCAGTAGGTAGGCATCTTCCCCTTATATTAATCAAGGTTCAATTTATTTACAGAAGGTGAGTACAAACAAAAAAAAAGTATCAATATCGACAAAAATGAGGAAAGTCATTAATTCTTGCCGAATAACCTGTGAAGATAAATGGAGAAACGCTTAAAAGAAAAAAATTCACCTCCAAAAAATATTCGGTATAAGAAACAAGTTCAACAAAAAAAAAAAATTCTAAATTCATTATCGTATTCAGATAACGATGTTCTCAATGACACTATATTGGAATCAGATTAAGAGCATGAACTTGATGAAATCGTTGACGACAGTCATGAACCAACTCTTTTAAATAACCAAGATGTTTTGGAAGAGAACTATACTGTTTTGGTTAAACTTACATTAAGTGGCGGGCGTGCCATACTGGGTGTAATGCGTGGCTTGTATGCGATAGAACCTAGGTTCAAATCCCATCTGACACAGAATGGTTTTTCAATTGAATTAACAAATTAATAATTGAATTAATAATTACAAAAAACTGCCATAAAATGATTTTTGAGAACATAGGCCGTTCGGAGTCGGCATAAAGCTTGTAGGTCCATTTAACTTTTAACAACACGCACAACACAATTGATCATAAGGAGCTCTGTCAAAGTCCTTTCAAGGACTGAAATGCCCATTTCGTTTTCTTTTTTGCAATCGACCCTAAATATATTCTCATAGTGCTTTACAAACGTCCCCACTTAACTTTTGTGAAAACAAAGCACTGACAGACTGGAGCCGCTCCAAAAGTAACACACTCAAGTAAGTAAGGCCAATTTAACAATAATATAAGACTATTTTGATGTCTCCTTATAATCCGATATAAATTCTGTATTTGTTTAATTCTGTTTAAATCATCATATAAAAAAAAAAAATTATTCCTCTTCGAATATGTATACACTGGGTTCAGATTTTAAAAATCAGTATCCGCTTAAATTAGAATTAAAAAGCAAACTCTTTGGCTCTTGTTACGTAAATATGAATGAACTCACTTTTACCTAGGGAGGGTTAAAAAGCTTTTTGAATTTTATCGCATTTGTAAATTGTTGGCACGTAAAGTTAGCATACTGATGAACACGTAATAGCAGTCATTTTTACAATATGCAACGAAAGTGCAGGGGCTTAAGTACGCGCGTGTGAGTGCGGGTGGAAGAGTGTGTAATAAACATTATTTGTGCTTTTATCATGGTGAAAGTTTACCTTTATTTTTATGATACCTTCATATTGCAACGCTAACGTGTGCATGCTTTTACACATGCATACACACGCCGCCCAGACATACATGGGTGTATGTGCAGAAAAAAAAAATCAGTATAACTTACATGAAGTGTGCGCTACTTTAAGTGAATTTCCTTTCGCCATGACATGTATTTCCGTTGAAATTACCTGAAGCCGGTTGCAATCAATGCTGCACTTGAACGTACGTGAACGGAAATGAAGTTAGCTGCAAGTTGTTGAAAATCCAGTACCAGGTAGTCGCATTTGATGTTTGTTTTATTGTTTAAGTTTATTTGATTACGATGGAAAGAAAAAGCTCTTGAAACTACAAGCCTCAGGATGTTAATTCAACATAGGACTGCACGTTTTTTTGGATCTGAAGATAAGAAATCTAACTCTAAAGCAAACCTTAACTCAAACTCTAAATGCAAATGCAACTGTAACCAAAACTGAATCTGTAACTGTAAGTGTACCTGTAACTGTAACTGTAACTGTAACGGCAACTGTAACTGTAACTGTAACTGTAATTCTAACTCTAACTCTAACTCTAACTCTAACTCTAATTCTAACTCTAACTCTAACTCTAACTCTAACTCTAACTCTAACTCTAACTCTAACTCTAACTCTAACTCTAACTCTAACTCTAACTCTAACTCTAACTCTAACTCTAACTCTAACTCTAACTCTAACTCTAACTCTAACTCTAACTCTAACTCTAACTCTAACTCTAACTCTAACTCTAACTCTAACTCTAACTCTAACTCTAACTCTAACTCTAACTCTAACTCTAACTCTAACTCTAACTCTAACTCTAACTCTAACTCTAACTCTAACTCTAACTCTAACTCTAACTCTAACTCTAACTCTAACTCTAACTCTAACTCTAACTCTAACTCTAACTCTAACTCTAACTCTAACTCTAACTCTAACTCTAACTCTAACTCTAACTCTAACTCTAACTCTAACTCTAACTCTAACTCTAACTCTAACTCTAACTCTAACTCTAACTCTAACTCTAACTCTAACTCTAACTCTAACTCTAACTCTAACTCTAACTCTAACTCTAACTCTAACTCTAACTCTAACTCTAACTCTAACTCTAACTCTAACTCTAACTCTAACTCTAACTCTAACTCTAACTCTAACTCTAACTCTAACTCTAACTCTAACTCTAACTCTAACTCTAACTCTAACTCTAACTCTAACTCTAACTCTAACTCTAACTCTAACTCTAACTCTAACTCTAACTCTAACTCTAACTCTAACTCTAACTCTAACTCTAACTCTAACTCTAACTCTAACTCTAACTCTAACTCTAACTCTAACTCTAACTCTAACTCTAACTCTAACTCTAACTCTAACTCTAACTCTAACTCTAACTCTAACTCTAACTCTAACTCTAACTCTAACTCTAACTCTAACTCTAACTCTAACTCTAACTCTAACTCTAACTCTAACTCTAACTCTAACTCTAACTCTAACTCTAACTCTAACTCTAACTCTAACTCTAACTCTAACTCTAACTCTAACTCTAACTCTAACTCTAACTCTAACTCTAACTCTAACTCTAACTCTAACTCTAACTCTAACTCTAACTCTAACTCTAACTCTAACTCTAACTCTAACTCTAACTCTAACTCTAACTCTAACTCTAACTCTAACTCTAACTCTAACTCTAACTCTAACTCTAACTCTAACTCTAACTCTAACTCTAACTCTAACTCTAACTCTAACTCTAACTCTAACTCTAACTCTAACTCTAACTCTAACTCTAACTCTAACTCTAACTCTAACTCTAACTCTAACTCTAACTCTAACTCTAACTCTAACTCTAACTCTAACTCTAACTCTAACTCTAACTCTAACTCTAACTCTAACTCTAACTCTAACTCTAACTCTAACTCTAACTCTAACTCTAACTCTAACTCTAACTCTAACTCTAACTCTAACTCTAACTCTAACTCTAACTCTAACTCTAACTCTAACTCTAACTCTAACTCTAACTCTAACTCTAACTCTAACTCTAACTCTAACTCTAACTCTAACTCTAACTCTAACTCTAACTCTAACTCTAACTCTAACTCTAACTCTAACTCTAACTCTAACTCTAACTCTAACTCTAACTCTAACTCTAACTCTAACTCTAACTCTAACTCTAACTCTAACTCTAACTCTAACTCTAACTCTAACTCTAACTCTAACTCTAACTCTAACTCTAACTCTAACTCTAACTCTAACTCTAACTCTAACTCTAACTCTAACTCTAACTCTAACTCTAACTCTAACTCTAACTCTAACTCTAACTCTAACTCTAACTCTAACTCTAACTCTAACTCTAACTCTAACTCTAACTCTAACTCTAACTCTAACTCTAACTCTAACTCTAACTCTAACTCTAACTCTAACTCTAACTCTAACTCTAACTCTAACTCTAACTCTAACTCTAACTCTAACTCTAACTCTAACTCTAACTCTAACTCTAACTCTAACTCTAACTCTAACTCTAACTCTAACTCTAACTCTAACTCTAACTCTAACTCTAACTCTAACTCTAACTCTAACTCTAACTCTAACTCTAACTCTGACTCTAACTCTGACTCTAACTCTAACTCTAACTCTGACTCTAACTCTAACTCTAACTCTAACTCTAACTCTAACTCTAACTCTAACTCTAACTCTAACTCTAACTCTAACTCTAACTCTAACTCTAACTCTAACTCTACTCTAACTCTAACTCTAACTCTAACTCTAACTCTAACTCTAACTCTAACTCTAACTCTAACTCTAACTCTAACTCTAACTCTAACTCTAACTCTAACTCTAACTCTAACTCTAACTCTAACTCTAACTCTAACTCTAACTCTAACTCTAACTCTAACTCTAACTCTAACTCTAACTCTAACTCTAACTCTAACTCTAACTCTAACTCTAACTCTAACTCTAACTCTAACTCTAACTCTAACTCTAACTCTAACTCTAACTCTAACTCTAACTCTAACTCTAACTCTAACTCTAACTCTAACTCTAACTCTAACTCTAACTCTAACTCTAACTCTAACTCTAACTCTAACTCTAACTCTAACTCTAACTCTAACTCTAACTCTAACTCTAACTCTAACTCTAACTCTAACTCTAACTCTAACTCTAACTCTAACTCTAACTCTAACTCTAACTCTAACTCTAACTCTAACTCTAACTCTAACTCTAACTCTAATTCTAATTCTAACTCTAACTCTAACTCTAACTCTAACTCTAACTCTAACTCTAACTCTAACTCTAACTCTAACTCTAACTCTAACTCTAACTCTAACTCTAACTCTAACTCTAACTCTAACTCTAACTCTAACTCTAACTCTAACTCTAACTCTAACTCTAACTCTAACTCTAACTCTAACTCTAACTCTAACTCTAACTCTAACTCTAACTCTAACTCTAACTCTAACTCTAACTCTAACTCTAACTCTAACTCTAACTCTAACTCTAACTCTAACTCTAACTCTAACTCTAACTCTAACTCTAACTCTAACTCTAACTCTAACTCTAACTCTAACTCTAACTCTAATTCTAATTCTAACTCTAACTCTAACTCTAACTCTAACTCTAACTCTAACTCTAACTCTAACTCTAACTCTAACTCTAACTCTAACTCTAACTCTAACTCTAACTCTAACTCTAACTCTAACTCTTACTCTAACTCTAACTCTAACTCTAACTCTAACTCTAACTCTTACTCTAACTCTAACTCTAACTCTAACTCTAACTCTAACTCTAACTCTAACTCTAACTCTAACTCTAACTCTAACTCTAACTCTAACTCTAACTCTAACTCTAACTCTAACTCTAACTCTAACTCTAACTCTAACTCTAACTCTAACTCTAACTCTAACTCTAACTCTAACTCTAACTCTAACTCTAACTCTAACTCTAACTCTAACTCTAACTTCTTCACAGAGGACTAGCACTCAACCGTGGATTAGGCGACTTCTTAAATGTGGATTAGACTGCTTAAGAAGTCGTAATCCGAGGTTTAGTGTCAGTTCTTTGTGAAGAATTTGGCTATAAGACTTACTGTTACTTGATGAAAGTATGCACATTTATTTATTTCTAACCGATAAAATTGAATTTATATTAAATTCGAATCAATGAAATTCCATTTAATTAGTTTCTTCTGAAAATGAATTGAACTCAATACCATTAAATTCAGTAGAAGTCTTTAAATAGCATAGAGTTTAATTGAGTTATAAATTCTCAACTATTAAAATTCAATGCATTTTTGTGTCTCTGTCAATTCCATTCCATTCTGCTTAGTTTTTTTTTTGTTTCACTTTCACGCCGTTAAATCAAATGAGCCCGACAACGTTTCGATGCAACTTCTTTCAAGCAGATGCTGAACGTTTGGTGCAGTCAAGATTGCTTCTAAAGACATTAACCTTGTTTTCTTGTAATTAATTTTGTGTCTTTGCTTAAACTACTCCGGCTTCGGTGTGGTTGGTAGTGTGAACTTCAGCACGTGCTTAAAGGCAGGTAAGGCAAATAAGCGATGCAAGGAGCCAGTCAACCGTTGACACCTACAACTTTGGCTGTCAAACACCGCTGGAAATTAATTAAGTTTTCATTGCAGTTGGTGACAAAGGCTTCTTAGGAGTATTATTACAGAGTACCAACTTGGAGTTTCAGTTAACACTCAGTAGAATATCTAAGTTATTCGATCAAAGTATGTAAATATATTAAGAATAAAAATGGAATTGATAAAAATTTTTGGAACTATTGCAAAGAGTTAAGCTGGTAAAACTATCGAATATCTCGAATCGAATCTATCGAACTATCGGATACTATCGAATATTTTATATAATTCATCCTATTGTAATCTAGAGCTGTAAGCAGAATCTGATAAAAGTCAGTTTTGTGCTAGTAAAGAGTAGTTTGTATGTATTCATTGTTTATGCAAAAGCAGTATTTGCAATTGTTACGATTTTCTAACTTGAATCTTTTGATCCGATTCTTTGCTAAAATTCTGTAAAACGTTACGATTCCAGAAAATATTAATCGCACGGATTTTATTCAAATTTTATACAAATTTTATAAAAACCATCATTAATCGAATAAAAACATAATTTTCTTTTAAAAAAATTAAGTTTCCTGCGTTACAAAAACCAATAAATTGGTAATGATTTCAGTGGAATTCGTAGCACCGAGTTCGAGAAAAAAAAATGTTGTTTAAGCCGGATCGAATTGTATGAAGAACAAATAAATGTTCGGGCTCTTAGGAGTTAGAAGAACTCTCGAGCCGGATCGAATTAAATGGAGAACAAAAAATTTAGCGTTCGGGCTTTCGGAAAAGCGTTCGGAATTTCTGCATAAGTTTTTTTTTTTCGCGGTTTTGAATCTCCTGAAGGTGAAGAATTATTTTTTAGCTTGTAAATTTTTAATTTCCAAGGTAAGATTTGGTAAAAAGATACAAATTTTATTTTATACAAATATTTTGGCATAAAGAAGTTATGATGAAATAATGTACTATTCATCCTATTCTGGTTTCCCAAAAAATCAGAAACAATAGACTGAAGCTAGTTCCATACTGCATTCTCATCGGATGATAATGTCGAATTGGATTTTTTTTCCCCCCAATAGAAACCTGGAATACGAAAACATTATTCATAAATTTCTTCGATAACCTTTTTTTTTGAAATAAAAATAATGTTTTTACTACATCGAAAAACACTTAAGGCAAATTTACAAAAAACTTACGTTAATTTATTCAATGGCTTCTGCAATTTGTGGCTTCCAAGTTGTCGGAAAAGGCAACCAAGTTTTATTTGTCGATCTATCAAATTTTATTTGCATGTTAAATTGTCGATATTTTGTACAATCCGCTCTATCCAAGTCTTTTTTTATAATTTTACATAAGTTAAAGTGATGATTAAATCAAATTGTATACAAAGCCTTTGTTTACTTCAACAGGAATTTTCTCAATTTAACAAACTTCAACTTTAGCAATTCAAACAATATATTTTTGTAGAAACTATCAAAGTTTTAATTTTTAAACCTTGTTTAACTTATACAAATACTTTTATCATTACACATTAGTTTTACACGTTTTTCTTTCACAAAAGCCAACTTGTACTAAGGTTTTTTTTTCTCGTTGTATAAATATTATTTTCTCTCCTCCAACTGCACCCAGAAGTCCTTTGGCGTTATAATGATACCACTTAAATTCTTACTCATATCTGGCAGCACATCAGCAGGACCTAATACAAACGTAAAATTCTGCATCAGTGTTGCCACCAAGAGAAACATAATGTTGCGTGCAAATGTTTCACCAGCGCATAAACGTTTACCTATTTTGAGCAAAAAAAATTATTTTTAATATTTCATATAATATACTTTATAATAGAATACCTGCTCCAAATGGCAAGCTCACATCCTTTTTGAGAGACAAATGCCCCGTTTCATCCAGAAAACGTTCGGGTCGAAAATTCTGTGGATCACCCCAAACACGCTTATCACTGTGATAGGCAAACAGGCTGGGCACAACGATTGTGTCTTTGGGTATTGCAAAGCCTAGTAGGTGTGTGTCAACCATTGCTCTATGTGGGACATCGGATGGTACAATCGATTCGATACGCATGCATTCACGTATAGTAGCCTCCGTGTACGGCATATGCTGTCGATCATCTAGCGTCGGACTTCTGCCACTACCCACGATCTCATCCACTTCTTGTTGCATACGCCGTTGCAATTCCGGCTGCAACAGTAAATACTGTACCAGAAATCCCAGCTGTGACGTCACAGTAGCCAATGGCGGCAGCTGAAAGTCTGCCAAATTTATTATAAACTGTTTGCGTTGAAATGTAGTCTCTGCCGATTTGCCCGACTCATTGGCTTTCTGCATTTCAGCTATATACAAATCCATGAAATGATGAATCTCGCCTGGCACATAGTTAATCATATGTCGATCGATTATTTCCGAAAAATATTCATGCATATAGCGATTGGCTTCCATCAGTTGATTATAGGCGGACCAATTGGGAAATATATGCCGAATCCAAGGCATGATACCCAATAGCTTGCCGTAATCATCACCGTTGCGTAGAAGTTGTATCGCCATTTGAGTCAAACGCAGTAGTTTGGCCTGCTCTTTGCCGCGCGGTACACGATCGTTCATCAATACGTGAAAGAAGGCATTACTCACACATGAACTGAGTACGTAAGGCATAAGTATGCGATAACCATTGGCATGTACGATCTGATGTTCGTGCTCGTATTGTGGACCATTGCGTATAAGTTGAAGCAAATCTTCGATTTCTTCTTGTATAATCCGCTCTAGTTGTTCGAAGCGACGTCCGAAACCAAAGTCGCGTAAATGACGCAACATAAAGCGACGTTGTTCCTTCCAGAGTTCACCGTCTTGGAAGAAAATGCCTGCATTATAGAAAAAAAATTAAGTATTCCGTTATACTGCTATTTTTGAAGAATTGAAAGACATATATATAAGATAACAAACGGTTTTCTTCGAGAAAAAAAGTTTCGCTAAATCCTAAATGTCAGATAAAAAAGCTTTTATTTATTTTAAATAAGACGCACGCTGGGCAGCTTGTATGGGAGTCTTGGCCAAATTCCCATTCTTTAAATATCTTCATCAAAATTTATCATATTCATATTCTACGGACCACTAGCAGCCGTGTCATATTGGTTAAGGTGCGTGGCTGGTATGCGATAGAACCCAGGTTCGAATTCCATCTGACACAGAAAGTTTTTTCAATTGAATTCATTTTTCTGTTCGGCCGTCACCTCTCTGCAGACAATGGCAAGCCTCAGAGAGTAAAAACAGCCGTGTAAAGCTTATTGAGAACATAAATAATTCGGAGTCGCCATAAAGCTTTGTAGGTCAAGTTCTCTATCATTTGTGTCAAACATTCGAACATATGAAGCTCGAACAAAATCCTTTCAAGGTGTAGAATAGAAACTGCTAAAAAACAGTGAGAGTGAGAGCGGATAAACACATTGTAGAGCGATTAAAATTTGTTAATTTCTGAACGCAATGCGATTGACTGAACATCTTTAACGTGCTTAGGATTTTTTATATGAAGTTTTTGCGCTCTATCTCTCTCCACACTCATTCAAAGAGTAATGAGAGTAATGACAAAAATGGGTTAGCGCTCTTTATTGTTAAAAAAAAACGTTCGTGGCGAAGCGTGACGCAGGGTGTTTCTCAACCGATTTTGATGATATTTTTTTAAATGAATCACAGTAGGGAGAAGGAATGCACAGAATAGTTATTAAAGAAAAATTCTAGCTGGAATACCCAGCGTCGCTCGATTGTTGTATGGCAAAATGATCGAATGTCGACCACTGGGCGCACTCCAGTATTTTTAAAATAATGTGTTTTACCGAAACTAAACAAAACTTAACGTTGTTGAGCACTGCCTTTCTTATGTTGTAGGGTGCTCAAATTTTTATAAATTGTTCTTTTATTAATTGTAATAAAATGGGAGAGTCTCTAGGTCTCTACATAAAGCTTGAGGTTTTTGAACCACCCTATTGTACATAAATAATTTATAGACTGCTAAAAACTTTGAATATACTTAAATACGAACACGTGAGAAGGGGGCAAGTTATATTTTAGCTACGACCCTGTCTAATTTTCGATAACTTTGCTATAAAACGTATACTTAATTGCTTATGCATATCTTGGTTCTGCTTTAACTTATCGACGCTGAACGAAACAGTGTGCCAAAACGTTTTGTTCTGTAAAATCCAAACTTTTAGCGTCCCAACTTGTTAGAATTCACCGATTGCTCTATTCACCAAATTGGCATCGCGTCAATTCGTCTATTTTGATTTTGATCCGTATGAATTAAGTAAACAAAAAACATAACCTTATCGCAAGTGTTGGAAAACGTACCCATAGCAATCGATCGTTTAATGCTTTGTAAGCAAAAGAAAATGATGCTGTTAATATTGTATTTTCAAAAAAACAAAAATCATTTTAATTTTTTAATTTAACGCTCTATCTTTTTCTCCCACTTAAGTTTTTAGTTTCTTGGTTTTTTTTTTTTTATTAAAGTACCTCTTACAACCATATCCGGATCTCTGATAGCAGCTAAATAAATCTGCGCACGTCCATCGAAGTCACTGTTGTTCAAAACCTCACGTACACCCTCAGCATTGTGTACAGCAACCACTGGATATGAACCAACATGAAAGCCAATTATATCGGATTTGTAGAGTTTGGAGAGGCGTAGTACTCCTTTGTGTAGATACTTAAAATTGGCCACCATCATGAAGAGATAGCTGCCGAAAAATGGTATACGCGGTGGTCCTAGGAATAAGAATGGATAAACAATTCTCCATTTCACACCACAATTTACCCACCTGGCGGAAAGCCTTTTGGTCGGTTCACTGCATACTGATAGGATAGGCAAAGAAAGACCAGTGCACATATGCCTAACAAAATTTCCGTCAACATTATTTTGTCAGAATTTTATATGATCACTTTTATTAAGTAAATTTTATTTTTCGGTTCACTCACGGTGTTAGTCTAATAAAAACTGAGAATAATTGAAATGTTTTGTTTTACTTAATCAAATATTTAACAGACTTTAAAATATTAAAAAATTAATTGATAAGAAATGATAGTCTTGTGGAGGTCATTTTATATATGTCAACATTAAAATAGGTGCTTAGAAAAATAGCTCTTTTATATCTCTTTTATTACTTCAGCTCAACCTTAAGTTCATCAATTCAACATATGGTTGAAATATTTGGTTCAAACAACAAACTAATAAAAATTTTGTACTTTCCTATCATGTATTGCCTTTCAGTTGGACACAAAAATAGATGCATACAAAATATTTATGAATATTATGAAGCCATTAATATTCACTTGTTCTAGCAAAAATTTTAAGGGCTTCTTTATTTTTTCGTGAACATAAAGTAATGACAAGCTTTTGCTAGTATTCCATACAAAGATTTTTTATACTGGGAGTGATATATTTTATGTCAGTATGTAAACATTAAATAACTTTGACATTTATCAGTTGACTTACCAGAAAAGACAATTTTTTTGCAAACGTCAAGTCAGTATAATTTTATCCATGCATTGCTTTACACAAAAACAAAAAAAAAAGTGCACCGGATTAGTGACACTTGTAACGATCATATCGTCACAAAGGTACAATGGATAAATTTAAAGAAATTTATATAAAAATATTATGCTTGAAGTATAAAGTATTAAGCTTAAAATATAATTTAAAAAAATAAAAATAATAACAAAACATAAGAAAATAGTAAACAATAAAGTAAGAAAAAGTAAGAAAAAACTAACAATTCCACGGTGATTCAATGCGGTTCGCCATCTTTCCGCTTAAAGCATCGCACGCTGCTTAATTTTTACGTTCGGAGAAGCGACGCCAGCAAAAAAATCCGGCAATTGTAAACAATGAGAGTGCAATTCACATTAAGTGGCTGTCAGCAGCCTATAGTTCCCATACTATTCATACGAAGGTATGAGTAAATAGAAGATCAAATGCAACAGTCAGGAGTTAAGTTCACTTGGCCAACCAGTTGTTTTATGTAAGTAAGACAACTTTATGATGATTTTAAAGTAAAACAAATAAAATTAGAACTCAAAATAATGAAATTTTTGGTTGCAAGAAACAATAGAGATCATTCAAAGCCTGTACAGATAGAACGGAGTCAGCGGCTTGCGTCAACCAAAATAAACAAAATGTATGAATTCAAAGTTAAACGCTTGATGCACGCCGTCGGCCGCCGAAATAGGATCTATTTCTATTTTCAGTTCGCCGCTGTCTTTGAGCTCTCTTCTGAGCGAGAGCACTCGTTAGAAAAGTGAAAGTGATGCCAATTTTTAATGGCGAACTCGTTAGAAAAGTGAAAGTGATGCCAAATTTTTATGGAAAAATTTTTATGATTTTGACATGCCTTTTGGGTCTATTTTAATTTATAAATTCTAATTTGATTTGCAATTGAATGGGATTTTCCGCAATTTTTCAATGGAAAATAGTTTTGAAGATCAGCTAATCGAGTAAGTGAAGCAAAATCAATGCCTATTCGAATTGTGCTCACTATTACTATTATTTATAATTGATTATAGCTTTGTTCAAAACGTTTCAACTATGTGAAAATTTAAGCGAAAGTGGCAAAAGGAAGAAAGTTGACAGATGGAGGCGGTTTCCTTTCGAGCTGACGCCGCGGCAGAGAGCGCCGCTAGCCGCTGACGCCGTTCTATCTGTTCAGGCTGTAACATGCCATTCATTAATGTCCGAGACGTTCCAATGAACTAGTTGAAACGGTAAGAAGAGTGTTGCCGAGAACCCACGTGTGTCGCATCATCATCGCGCTCAGCATTTTGGCGTCAGTGGAACCAGTGATATGATTCTGAGATTTTTATAACACTCTTATATAACAAAAAAATATAACATTAAAAATCTAACGTAACAACTCATATTGCTAAAAAAAAAAAATAATAATACTATGGAACTTGTTTCGTTTTTAGCATATATCACAAAAAACAATAAATTAATTTAATAGTTTTAAATGGTTTTTTGCTACATTTAAATGAAACCGCATCTATTTGTTGGTTTCTAAATGAAGATTTAATAATACATACAGCGCTTAAAGTATCTCTTCCAAGTCTATTTTCTTTATTTTTGTTTTTATATCAGATACTATGGAGAATATCCTTTCGGTGTCGGCGTTGGAGTGCAGTAATGGCAGGACAAAAGTTGACAGTTTTGTTAAATTTGGAAGCAATGGAGCTTAAGGCCTTTCTGGAGGCCACCTCTTTTCAAAAACTCGAAACACTATAGGCATTGAGATCATTAAATAAAAATCAAATCATCAAAAAAATGATTCCTTCATCTTCTGGTAAAAATTTGTTTACTTACACGTTATCTGAGATTGATTGAAGTTTCTTAGAATAAACTCTCTTATCAATATCCAAAGAAATTTTTGAGTCCGATTTTGGGGCTTTTATTTTGACAGGTATAAAAATCCCTTTTTGAAGCACAAAATCCCGTTTGCCCTCCAAGGGGACAAAAATCCCGAAAAGTGGGCGAAATCCCGCCGAACCACATCACTGAGTGGACCTACTACTTTGCAAAGCACTTTGAAGCTGATTTGCATTTGTTTGCGTATAAAGTGAATTGACTCAAAAAATATTGTCGACAGACCGTCCACGTAGCTTGAAATACGGCAAAACAGTCGTTCGAATAGTTGACATTGAACCTGATTTTTTGAAGTAAATTTTGATGGCCGACAAGGCCCATTTCACACTCTCTGGCGTCGTTAACAAGCAAAATTGTCGCTTTCGGGGAACGGAAAATCCATACGATCATGAATCCATGAAACACCATTGCATGAACAAAAAGTGTTTGTTTGGGCTGGCGTTTGCGTCAAAACTATCATTGGGCCATTTTTCTTCAGATATGTTGACCAAGCTCTATCGAAAATAAGAGCTTATGAGCGAATCAAAATGTTCAAAGAGAGTCAAGAAAGCGTTGAAGACGAAACACGGCTAGGACGACCATCAACATCAACTGATGAGCTATACGCCAACAAAATCACAAAATCAAAGAATTGGTGCTCCAAAATCATCGATTGACAGTCCGAGACCTTACTGAGCTTGTTGGAATATCGGAAGGATTAGTGAAAATTATTTTGAGTGACCGTTTGGGCTTCAGAAAAATTAAATCTTGATTGGTGTAAAAAACTCTCAATTTCATTTCAATAGAGGGCCGCGTTGATGTGTGCAAAACAATGCTTTCCGGCTACCAATACAAAATGAAACGCGTCATAACTGGAGATGAGACTTGGGTGTACGCCTACGAATTATGTGTGAAATAAAATTTTCAGTGGGTCAAAAAAACAAACATTCAGAAAATGAGTTTCGAAAGCATACGTAGATATTTTTTTTTTTTATTTTAATAACAATTGTTTTACTATAAATATTATTTTCGCTCCTCCAACTGCACCCAGAAGTCCTTTGGCGTTATAATGATGCCACTTAAATTCTTACTCATATCTGGCAGCACATCACCAGGACCTAATATAAATGTAAAATTCTGCATTAGTGTTGCCACCAAGAGAAACATGATGTTACGTGCAAATGTTTCACCAGCGCACAAACGTTTACCTATTTTAATAAGAAAAAATTGTTTTTGATTTTTCATATGTTACAGCTCATAATAGAATACCTGCTCCAAATGGCAAGCTCACATCTTTTTTGAGTGACAAACGCCCCCTTTCATCCAGAAAACGTTCGGGTCGAAAATTCTGTGGATCACCCCAAACACGCTCATCACTGTGATAGGCAAACAAGCTGGGCACAACGATGGTGTCTTTGGGTATAGCATAGCCTAGTAGCTGTGTGTCAACTTGTGCCTTGTGTGGTATATCAGACGGTACAATTGTTTCAATACGCATGCATTCACGTATAGTAGCCTCCGTGTATGGCATATGCTGGCGATCATCTAGCGTCGGATTTCTGCCACTACCCACTATCTCATCTACTTCTTGCTGCATACGCCGTTGCAATTTCGGCTGCAATAGTAAGTACTGCACCAGAAATCCCAGTTGTGACGTCACAGTGGTCAATGGTGGCAACTGAAAGTCTATCACATTCATTATGAATTGTTTGCGTTGAAATGTTGTCTCTGCCGATTTGCCCGACTCATTGGCTTTCTGCATTTCAGCTATATACAAATCCATGAAATGATGAATCTCGCCTGGTACATAGTTAATCATATGTTGATCGATTATTTCCGAAAAATATTCATGCATATAGCGATTGGCTTCCATCAGTTGATTATAGGCGGACCAATTGGGAAATATATGTCGAATCCAAGGCATGATACCCAATAGTTTGCCGTAATCATCACCGTTGCGTAGAAGTTGTATTGCCATTTGAGTCAAACGCAGCAGTTTGGCCTGCTCTTTGCCGCGCGGCACACGATCGTTCATCAGTACGTGAAAGAAGGCATTAGTCACACATGGACTGAGTGCGTATGGCAAATGTACGCGATAACCATTGGCATTTGCGATTTGATGTTCGTGCTCGTATTGTGGACCCTTGCGTATGAGTGAAAGTAATTCTCCGATTTCTTCTTGTATAATTAGCTCAAGTTCCTCGAAGCGACGTCCGAAACCAAAGTCACGTAGATAGCGCAACATAAAGCGACGTTGCTCCTTCCAGAGTTCACCCTCTTGGAAGAAAATACCTGCATAATAGAAGAAAATTTAAATACTTCGTTAAATATTTTTAAAGATGAAGACTAAGGCATAAATATAAGGCCCGTTTTAATATATAATTTTTTATTGTTATTTTTTATTAAAGAGAGGTGGCAGTGCACATATATTTCGTATCAAATAAATTAAAATATTTTAAGACAAATTTATTCCATAAATGTCAAATCTCTTTAGAATAATTTATTAAAAATAAGATATACATTAGAAGTTTTGGCAATTTCTTTGATCATTTGGTTGTCACATATTTAATTGTTTAGTGAAATGTGCGCAAAGTTTTTAAAAAGCACTTTATAACTTTTGAAAATCCCATCAAAATGACAAAAGTAATGATGCAGTTTGAAATATGGTAAGATTCTAAAATAAAAAAAAAAAAAATAGTTTTTTATTTTAATCTTGTCGTTCCAAAGTTATAGCCTTAAAAGCTTCGTTTAAAGCGCAACATTGCTCCGAAATTTCTCAGTTATGAAGCGTTTCTTAAAAAATCTAAAAAAATTTCACAAAGCAATTATATATAAAGAGTCCGCCATCTAACGTTTTTTTTTCAAAAGTGCTTATTTCGTGAATGGTAACACTTAGCACATGTCTGATTTGACATGTAATTAGTTTTATCTTTCCGCTGAACGAATATGGTTGTGTATACGCTTGAACAACGCTGGGAAATATTGCGACATTACGTTGAAAATCATGGTAATGTTGCAGAATGTGTGCGAAAATTGTGTACGGATTTTGGAAGAACAGAAGCACCGTCAGCTCCGTATGTTCAATATCTTGTGAAAAAAGTGAAAGAAACTGGCATCCTCATCGATAAACTAAAGCGTGAAAAGCCAAAAACAGTGCGTACACCCGAGAATATTGCTGCTGTGGCAGAAAGTGTGCGTGAAGCGGCATCAACATCAATTCACCGTCGTTCTCAACAATTGAACATTTCGAAGACATCATTGAGACGAATTTTGCATAAAGACCTTGGTATGACGCCATATAAAGTCCAATTGGTTCAGGAGTTGAAGCCAACTGACCATCCAATGCGTTTTCGCTTCGCTGAGTGGGCCTGCGATCGACTTACAGAAGATGCCGATTTTGCCAAAAAAATCATCTTTTCAGATGAAGCTCATTTTGATCTTGGCGGGTATATAAACAAGCAAAATTGTCGCATTTGGGGCACAGAAAACCCGCACGCATACATTGAAAAGCCGATGCACCCAAAACGAGTCACTGTTTGGTGCGGATTTTGGTCCAGAGGCATAATTGGGCTTTTTCTTCGAAAATGAGCAAGGAGTGGCCGTTACAGTCAATGGCCATCGTTATCGGGCAATATTGAACGCATTTTTGTTCACAAAAATTGAAGAGGAGGATATTGGCAACATTTGGTTTCAACAGGACGGCGCTACGTGCCACACAGCCGAAGTTACACTCGATGTTTTGCGCCCTGTTTTTGAATATCGCATTATCAGCCGCAGAGCCGACAAGCCAGAGACAATTGACGCTTTAAAGGACAATATTCGTGAAGCCATTGGTGAAATACAGCTGCACACATTCGATAATGTGCTTAAAAATTGGACCGATCGTGTAGGCTACTGCATGGCCAGCCGAGGCAGCCATTTGAATGAAATTATTTTCCATTATTAACCGGAAGGATTGTACATTCAAATAAAAAAAGAAATTTGAGAAAATATTCAGTAGTTTTTTTTTTTTGCATTTTCAAAAAAAAAAAGTTATTTGGCGGACCCTTTATATACATATCAGAGATTGGAAACAAACTGAACGAAAAATTTAACCCTACAGCTGCGTAAGCAAACAGTTTCACTATCTCCTTACGTTTGGCTCTTTCATACAAACAGAAAAGCGTACCAAAGAGAGCAGAAAATAAAAAGAGGAAGACAACTATTGTGTTGGTGTATTTTGTTTTTTGATTTTGTTGTCACGATCGCAAACCGAACAAGAAACAAACGTTTCTTTAGCACTCCTGGTTACTAAATTGATCCACTCCAATGGATCTCCAATACACAGAATTCTGTCAAATCGAAAAAAAAGAAAAAAGAGCAACCGGAAAGCAACAACCCTGCAGAAAATAATAAACATAGCCACAGATATGGGCATTATTCCTTACGCCTCCTCATTGCCTCCTCAGAATGCCACACCTTGGAACTTACAAGCAGACTCAATAATGCTGGATCTAACCAAATTAAAAAAAGATTCCACGTCACATGTTATTCAACAACAACAATTTCTTCAGATACGCAGCCAATATTCTGATTGGAATCTGTTATTTACCGACGGTTCAAAAACTAAATACAACGTCGGATTCAGCGTAGTAGATGAATCATCTATAAAAATGATAGCGTTACTCCCCACTTACGCATCAGTATTTGCCGCAGAAGCAGAAGCAATACACCAAGCATGTCTCATAGCTAAAGCTAGCAGACACAAACACTTGATCTACACCGATTCCCTTTCAACACTTCTGGCCATACAAAATGTCAACAACACCGATATCACAATATCTAAGATAAGGAATATAATCATTAACACAGAAAGCAGCAAATCAAACTCATATGGATTCCCAGCCACGTGGGAATACTAGGAAACACTCTAGCCGACTCTGCAGCAAAGCTCGCAACAAGATCACCTTTGATGCTCATCAACTCTACCAGCAAAAAAGATATTAAAAACAAAATCAAGAACACTCATCTTCTCGTACGACGACAACAATGGACCGAATACGAAAACCATTACAAATCTATTAACCCTACCCAAATAACTCCCCTCTTCCCAGTGACAATCCCTAGAAGACACATAGTCATTTACACTCGTTTTCGGCTCGGGCATACAAGACTAACCCACAAACACATCTTCGATCGAAACAGCCTTCCTACATGCCATTTCTGCAACTCAAATTACTTAACAGTGCACCACATACTCTACGATTGCGAAGCTATAGTCCACATTCGTCAAGAACTCCATAATCCTAATCATAACTTTTCTGACATTCTTCAAAATGTAAACCACGAAAATATCAAAATATTAATTAAATTTATTTGTAAACTTAAATTATTTTTTGTTATTTAAAAACTGTATATTTCTAAAGCTTACGGCCTTTGTCGCTATAGCTTATCTTAAGTCTTTGATATTGTAAATTAATTTACTTGTCAAATAAATAAAAAAAATAAAAAAAAAAAAACGTTTCTTTACAACGGAAATTCCAAAAGAATTATAAGTTTTGAGTAGAGTTTCTTTTTTTTTAAACGAATGTAAACAATTAAAATTCTTTAGTTATTTTTAAGTTAAATTTTATTGATAAGAACAATTGTTTCATTAAAAGAAAATAATAGAGAACATAAAAAAACAACATTATAGAATTCATTGCTGTTGAACGGAGAAAGCCTCTTTCGTTGATCCGAAAAGATATATTTAAACGATGAAAATAATCAGTGAGAGGAACTGTTTTCTACTTCAAAAACAAAACATTGCATTTTGCTTTTCTCTCCATCTCTGCTTGCTTCGGTTTGTGTTAATGTTTGGATCGGAGAGCGAAAACAAAAAAAAACCAAAATACTTGTTGTGGTCTTAAGAAGAAACAAAAATAACACAAAAATACTTTTCTTTAGAGTTTGTTTGCGATCCCTGATATATATATATGACACCTTAATGCCCAAAAAACTTGACAAAGTCCCAAAAAAGTTTGGACATTTGTATCTTGAAATGATGACTCAAAGACTTAGAAAATGTCTGTTATTCACCAACTTATGCTTGAATATCGATAAACCTTTAAGGGGAGGGTAAGGTTTGTTTCGTCTAAAAAAGACCTTTTTTATGAATTTTCTTAGAAAAAACTATTACTGCAGGCTTATTTCACATATTATTCTATAAAAGTACAACATTTGAAGAATATTTAAAAAATGTTTGTTCAAAAATAGAGAGAAATAACGGATTTATTGTAGATCTTCGCAAGCGCCTCGAAAAAAAGTTTTTGTGCGGTGACCAGTCTACAGCATCACTGAATCACATGAAACCAAAAAATCAATATGCTTACTTTAGTTTCTTACTTTATCTCTCCAGTCTCGTCGAGTTTTTTTTTAATATTTAAATCTTTCCAATTTTTGGCACCATTTTGAAGCCAAAATGACAATTTTTGACGAAAAAATGGATCTATTTTTTATTGTAAAATCGTTAGTAATTAAAATACTTGAAAAACTCGACGTAACTAGAGAGCTATTTACATGTAAAATATGTGTACAAAACTTCAAAACGATCGGTTTAGTAGTTTTTCTGTAGGCTGGTCACCGACTTTAAAAATTACATGTTTGGGAAAATCGATTTAAAGTTATGTAGACTGAAAAAATTAAAATATCTTCAAAAAAACTAGATTTTCTTATAAAATACGTACATGCCACCATCGATGCCGGGTCCATACAGTACATCACTATCATCCACATTATCTTAGGCATCTTTTTGTTTCTGTCTATGTAAAACTCTGCCTTCTTTGGTCACGCGAGCAGCTTGCTCGTTCGCTCTGCTCTTCTGCAAAGAGTCTGTCGCGCGCGTGATGCCCAAATCTTGCATGAAGGTCAAAAAAGCAGTAGAACCTTCGTTAAAAAGTGATGCTGCTACATATGCTGCAATTTCAACGACAGTTGCGGTACCACTCACTGATTTGGGACTAATTTTCCATATGAGTTGGTTGTAGCTTTCGTTGCTGTTCTGCGTGAAACCACCCAGACAATGTTCCAACAGCGTGTCTTTGCTTAAAGCTTCATATTTATTGAAATCTTTATTGCATCTAAGACATCAGCTGGAAGTGGAGAGTAACTGTGCTCGAATGATCGTAATGTTTTTGCAGCTACAGCCTTCTTCCACTCGCACCACGATTCATCGCATTTTGCATGCTGGCTTCGGATTATTTGGTTTTGGATTTTGATCAATCGAAGTACAATGATTAAAAGTCGCCCATATAGCGTTCCTCATTTTGTCGACACAATCGTGATTTCTTCGAATTGCTAGCCCATAAGACACTGTCAATTTTTCGATCATGTTGTCAGTTAGTTTGCCTTTACCGGTAAGAGTTTTCCTCTTCACTTTTTTACCAGATTTCGTTTTTGCATCGACCACGTGCAATTTCACTAAGTCACGCATACGTGTGTCCATCCTTTTTTGTACGTGTCCAATACACTCTTTCTTGTTTATTATGATGAAGTTATCACCGTAAGGTTTAGCATTGACTACTCCGGTGTAGGTTTTGGAATCGCCATCACCAATATAATTACGCTATTTTACTTTTAAAAACTATATCGAACGTTGAAACATTTTCACGATAGCGCTCACTTTCATATTACCGGATGGCCCACTTTGATTTAATTCACATTGTCCTTTGTTCACGTGCTGCTCGTGCCACTCTTCATATTCTGAAGGTCCTAGTTTTTTACTTCAGGTTTCACATAAGTTACAGTACGAACTGCTGACAACAATATCAACAACTTTGCCGGTTCAATAGCCGATCAATGACGATACACCAAAAAGCGAATTAAATTCTCTTTTTTTCCACGTGACGTCACCGGATACTGTAATTTCGTCTGTGTCATCGCGATTATTTTGTTAACAATTCTATTCTGTTTCTTCTTTGATGGCAGAAGCAAAATATTTATTCGCAACAGTTTTTACGCTGGTGTTAATTTTTTAATGAAAGTATTGTAGCACGGTTTTGAAATAAAACTACTATTGATGCCATGTCCATCAATACACAAAATTTCACAAAAATTCACCCGGCATGTTCTAGGCCTAAAACTCGCATTACGAATGCCAAACTATTATTTACTTGCCTACGATTACCATCAATTCTTTCACTCGACGGAACAAAGTTTGGAATTTTGCACTTTTCACACGTAACTTTTATTTTGAAGCCAAGACCTTCTTCTTTACAAGATTGAAATGCCACTGAGAAGAACTAGAAGAAAGTAATAATTCGATAATGTTTTTTAAGATCTTCCCCGACTTCAAGCGAAGCATTTCATTTGATTTTTTTCGTTGTTGCTCTAGACGCTCTTAATTTCGTTTTTCGATCCTGCGGCATTACTCTTTTTCTTGGTCGGCTTACTCTTGAGCCACCCTATGCACGTTCTCTCTGCTAGTTGGTTTCGGCATTTTTTCAATGATAAATACAAAATCACGAAGAAAACTAAGCAAAAACAAAACGGAGCACGAGCAAAACTGAAATGATGTACATATCTGCTCTCCTAAGTGCTCAATTTTAGACTGAAATATATATTCTACATCGAAGGATACAATGTACGTAACACATTTTATTTACCTGAAGATATTAAGACGAAAAGAGGGGATAAAAGTAATACAATAGAGATCGAAACAGTTGCCGCTCGCCGCTCAGCACAGTTAGCTAAAAGGTGCGCAAAACTAAATTAGCGGTACGGCCATTCAACGTACTGTAACTTTGTTAGTTTTGCTCCGAATGACCTAAAAATTTAATATTACTTTCTTCAGATGTTGTTTTTTTTTTAGAAACAAAAATAAAAAAAATATAGAAAAAAAAGTTCTCGAACCTTACCTTCCCCTTAAGCCTCTTCTAAAAAATCACAAAAATACTTTAGCTTACCTTTACTTTTCTAAGTACGAATTAAATGTAGTCGCTTTGCATTGAAATTAATTTCGCGTAACCATTGATTTTAGAAAACAAAACATTACCCTAGCAAAGCCGGGCACTTTCTTAAGATTTCTTGCAATTCTTAAACAAGCAATATCAGTTAAACTTATCACTAATTATCAGGCGTAAATTTTCAAGCATTTAAAATTGTATAACGCATTATTTCAAGCACCTATTTTGTCTGGTATAAAAGGCACTATTAAATTTAAGTCACTTGCAATAAGTGTATTTCGCAGTCTTATCAATATTCAGAGTATTCATAATTAGTTGTTATCAATTGCGATTCTACTTTTGACAGTCAAGTTGAAGGCTTGTCGCTGAATACAATAAACAAAGCTTTTAAGCTCCACTTGAGATTGAACAATTGATAAATACATATTGCGTGTAAAACATATCTGTAGACTAGCCAGATTAGTCGATTTATTTATTTATTAAGAACCTATGGACACGTGAGACTATTGATTAATGTCAAAAACACATTTATTAATTTAATAACATAAACAAAAATTGAAAAAATATAAATGCCTAACTGCTATTATTATTTTTATAAAGTACTTTTATTGACGTTTCAGACAAAAAAGAATCGAGTTAAATGTGTTCAAAAACAGCAGAGCAACTTGCATCGAAAGTCAAAACTTGAAATTTCTGATAATTTTTTCATGCAACAGGTAACATTGTTAAGTTCAAAAATTTATTTTATTAAGAATTTCTATTGTTTTGAAATTAATACTATGAATGATTAAAGGCAAATTTTTTAAATTAATTATCCTTAAGAAATTTTGAAAATAAATATGTACTAAAGTACATATGTACTAAGTATTTACATACACTAAATAGTGGCGGCCGTGGCGTTGTGGGTAGTGTGTGTGTCTCATACGCCAGAGAACCCAGGTTCGAATCCTCCATCTGACACAGAAAATTTTTTCAATTGAATTAATTTTTTTGTTCGGCCGTCACCTCTCTGCAGACAATGGCAAACCTCAGAGAGTAAAAATTGCCATGAAAAGATTCTTGAGATCTAAGCCGTTCGGAGTCGGCGTAAAACATGTAGGTCCAGTTCTCGATCATTTGTGTTCAAACATTTCACAACACACACAACACAATTGATCATAAGAAGCTCAGTCAAAGTCCTTTCAAGGGCTGAAATGGCCATTTCGTTTTTTTTTTTTAAATAGAAAATTGTAATAAAAATGTAATGTGAAAAATAGAAAATAATGACCAGTGTTAGCTTAGGTCGTATTTGCAGATATTTTTATGATCAACAATTCTTTCATACGTTATTTTTATGTACCTTTAATTTTTACTACGTTTTTGGCAATTATTTTTCTTAATTTTTTGCGAATAGGCCATTATTTTGTAAGTCTTTTTTTACTGGCAAACAATTAAATACGCACTGGAAATTGAAATTGAAATGTAAAAACAACGCCAATATACGACGCAACGAACTTGCGCATGTGTTGATGCGAACTTAAATACAACAGAATTTGGCATCAGCTATTCTGATATGCGAAAATAAGAATAATGAATATAAATACATATAAAGAAGAAAAGAAGATATTTATCACCCTTCGCGCTTTGCTACGTCTTACTGTATTTTGCAGAACAGCGCCCTCTGATGTTCAATACACAGCAAAATACATAGCACAAAAAACTCACCGCATCCAAGAACCTCTTAAAAAATGAAGCTTTTTTTGCAGTATTTGTACAATAGCGCCCTATGGTTTTCGAACAAAAAGAAAATAGCGCTAAGGCCCTTTTCATACTCGAAAATCCCTATATACAAAATTGTAATCCTAGTCAGATGAGCGGTTTTCGAGTGTTTTACCATTTCCTAAGAGATTTGTACTACAGCGCCTTCTGGTGCTCAAGGAAGCACATACAAAATAAGAGTGTGCTTTAGACCACATGACTGAAGTAAAACTTCTTTAGCTCCATCTATATGTACATATATATATATATATACACATGTGTACACATATACATATCAGGGAGGCAACTGATCTCCCCTGCTCTACCGTCGCTACGCCCATGTATATATATATGTTTATATATGTATATATGTATAATATATACATGTATTCTGATAAACGGCTTAGGAATTTTTTGACGTTTTTTAAAATATTTGTACTACAGCGCCCTCTGGTGTTCAAGAAAGAACCAAGTAGATAAGTCATAAAAACTCACCGTATCCGAAAACCTCTATATACAAATTTTCATGCAAATCCGATAAACGGTTTCGGACTTTTCGACGTTTTTTAATATATTTGTACTACAGCACCCTCTGCTGTTCAAGGTAGAACCGAGTATATAAGTCATAGAACTCACCGTTTCCGAAAACCTCTATATACCAACTTCCATGCATATCGGATAAATGGCTTAGGAGTTTTTTGGCGTTTTTTAAAATATTTGTACTACAGCGCCCTTTGGTGTTCAAGATAGCACAAAAAAGAAAAGTCCAAAACACTCACCGTATTAGAAAACCACTGTATTTAAATTTTCATGCAAATCGGATACACGTCTTCGGAGTTTTTCGTGGTTTTTCAAAATATTTGTACTATAGAGTCCTTTGGTGTTCGAAATAGAACAGAGTAGATAAGTTATAACAACTCACCGTATCCGAAAACCTCTACATACAAATTTTCATTCAGATCGGATGAACCGTTTCGGAGATAAGCTAAAAAAAAAATGCGTGGAACCCGATCGCAGCGCTCTCTACCGGGTCCAACCTTTTTTCCGGGTAAAAAGTAGCCTTTGTCATGACTGGGGATATAAGGAACCTGGATGTTGTTGATGTTGGATGTTTCACAGACAGACGGACAGACAGACAAAAATTTTAAAAATACGATTTTCGAACTCCTCGTCACTTAAAATGTCCAACGCAAAGAGAATTTCGCAAAAATATTTCATGAGCAGATATTTTTTTTACGATCTTATATATATATATAAATAGATAAAAGTTTTGGTAGCTTCTGGGTTTAAGCTAGAATGAAATAGCGGAGAAAAAAAGAAAATTTGGTTTTTATTTCAAATAAAATTTTACATTGATGATTATTAAATCATCTAATTTTACTTTATATTTGAAAGGTGTATTTTTGAAGGTACTTTGAGAAACAACGGGTTAAGATATAAGAAAAATTTAAATACATTTTAATTTTCATATTCTGTTAGAAATGATACCATTTCGAACAATTAAGCAATAAGAGGATTCTATGAGTTTTGACATTTTTTCATTTACAATAGTAACAGGCATATTTACAATAGTTGGTAGGGCCAAGGCACCTTCTTAAGCACATTGAATTTAAACAAAACAAAAAAAAAGAAATTAAATATTCCCATCCGTGAAAAAGTTTTGTAATTTCAATCACGCAATTAACGGAAATCTTTGTTCGGTGAGAATGGGGCAACCCAGCAAAGCCCCCCTTTAGCTTTTTTGTCAACCTTTTTTGCTGTGTTCATAGTGACATAGATTTTCAACAAAAAAAAAAGTTTTAAAATATCTTTATAAAATACAGGTTTTGTTACCTAGGAAGCACAAACTAATTTTTTAGTTGACCTTGGGGCAATGCCACTAAGCTCCCCTATGCTCAATTGAACTTATATTTTACTTATATTTTTTAGATAGATCGATTTAGAATCGAACAAAAAAACCCGGAGTAAATTATCTCAACCCGTTGAAAAGTTAAAGAATTTCGATCACCCAGGGAGCATTTCGCGACACTGTGCACCGTCAGAAAAAGTCAACGAAAACATTCGCCATCTCCATCATCACAAACGGACGAAAATTTTTGCATTCTTTGTTTTTTAACTCAATGCCAAAAAAATCCACACAACCCAATACGATCAAATACATGAAGGGCAAATGTGAAGTACATCTAAAATGTGCCAATATGACCAAAAGTTTTTGGATTTGTGCTATGTGTGACTCCGAATCGGATTAATTCAACTTTTATTTGTCATTTTTGATCATAAAATAAACATTTCGCGCCATTTAAATTTCAACTTTATTCGGTTCTGTTTTTCTCAAATTACCCCACTTTACTCAAATTATCCCATTTTTTGTCATAATGTTTCTTATTATATTCATCTAATGATGCCAAAAGTTGCGCTTAATGTCTAGCTTAATGAATGTATCAAAAACAAATCGGGAATAGTTCATTCTAACACACCTATTGGCAAAAAACCAAAACATGTCTCAACTCACCCCACAATGCTTTATATACAGGGTGTCCCGCAATTGAGTGCAACTATTTACGGAGCTGAAAGATTATGTCGAGCTGAGCAAAAAACCGTGTGGGAGGGGGTGCCAATTCTCACATTCTTAGGAGCTACAGGGTTAATTATTATTTCACGACTTTGATTGACGTTATTGTTTCTAGCTGAAAAACTAACTTACGTAAAACTTATTTTGATAACTCATTTTAAAGGCAATGAAATTAGCTTTCCATGGGTATATCAACAAATCCCACCAACTTAACCGTAACCGAGCTGGGATCGTGTGATGATGAAATCAATTGGTTGAAATTACCAAATTCCAACTTTGAGTGGAAATTTTTCAGAATTTCGCGTGATAAATGAAATTTTTTTTAAAATCAATTTCGTAATATATTCAATTTTCTTTTCAATGACATCAAAAACATAAACATATCTTAAACCATAAAAAAGTTGGTAGTACTTAAAAAATTATACTTATTAGAAAATAATGAAAAATAATGACATTACAATTAGTTATGCAGCAGATAATATCACGGTTTTCTAATAAGTATAATTTTTTTAGTACAGCCAACTTTTTTATTTTTTAAGACATGTATATGTTTTTGTTAAAAAAAAATCATTTATTACACGGAATTCTGAGAAATTTGTACACATAATTGAATTTGGTAGTTTCAATCGATTGATTTCATCTTCACACGAGCACAACTCGGTAACGGTTAAGTTGGTGGGGTTTGTTGATGTGCTGTTAGAAAGGTGTTTTTATTGCCTTTATAATAAGCTATCAAAATAAGTCTTATGTAAGTTAGTTTTTCTGCTAGAAACAATAACGTAAGGTAAAGTCGTGAAATATTAATTAACCCTGTAGCTCCTAAGAATGTGTAAATAGACCCCCCCTCCCACACGATTTTTTGCTCACCTCGATATAACCTTTCAGCTCCGTAAATAGTTGCACTCAATTGCGGGACACCCTGTATTTGTAAACTTATTCCCAATTTTCATAAAAAATAAAAAATACCTAAAACTTAAAAAAAAAAATTTAATAAAAAATGAAGAAAAGAAAGAACCATACCAACCACACTAAAGTTTTTGGTTTATTATTGATTTTAAATAATTTCAATATCTTTTTTTTTTGAAAACAATAACAATAAATCGGTCATTCAAGACGCTTTTTACCGAGCGAAGACAAAGTAAGTCCTTCAGTCGATTCACTTCAATCTCTTTTTTAATTACAAACACAGAAACGAATCGACTTGAGTAGTGAAAAAGTTTACAGAAACGAGCTACAGATATTCAAATTTAAGTTATTAAAAAAATTCTATCAAAAATTATATGCGACTTATTTTTATATATACGTATAAACTATCAAACTCTTTCCCCCCCTTAAACTTTTAGTTTCTTCGTTTCTTTTTCATTTTATTGAATTTTTTTTTTTAAATAAGTACCTCTTACAACCACGTCCGGATCTCTGATAGCAGCTAAATAAATCGACGCACGACCATCGAAGTCACTGTTGTTTAAAACCTCACGTACACCCTCAGCATTGTGTACAGCAACCACTGCAAATGTGCCAACATGAAAGCCAATTATGTCGGATTTGTAGAGTTTGGAGAGGCGTAGTACACCTTTGTGTAGATACTTAAAATTGGCCATCATCATGAAGAGGTAGCTGCCGAAAAAGGGTATACGCGGTGGTCCTAAGAATTTGAGCAGATTTTAAGCATTTTTAAGGATACATCGTAACGTTAAATACACCATAATTCACCCACCTGGCGGAAAGCCTTTTGGTCGATCCACTGCATACTGATAGGATAAACAGAGAAAGACCAGCGCACATATGCTTAACAAAATTTCAGTCAACATTATTTTGACACTTAAAATTTTAAAGGAGTATATCACTTATGGACGAACACTTTATTGAGCGAAATTGATTTTTTCGGGCGCACATGCGATGATAATCGAACAAATACTGACAATAATTAAAATGAGTTGTTTTTATTTATCAAAAATACAGCACGATTGTTTTTATTAATCAAAAATATAACAAATAAAATAATCAATGTAAATTGATTTTTTGGCGCACATGCGATAATAATCGAACAGATACTGAGAATAATTCAGATGAGTGGCCTTTATTAATCAAAAATTTAGCACGCTTAAAAGTCTTTAAAATTATTTGATAAGAACTGATAAAGTTACTAATTAAAAAGAACTTATAACATGATACACGGTCAAGAACTTTGGTGCTGGACCCGAAGGAATTCCTGCTGCAGTGTTAACACAATGCGGTGTCATTTAGAGTCAACCACTTTGTGTCTTATATAATAAATCAATTACGCAAGTTATTCTGCACTTTTTTAGAAAAAAGCTTCTAATAAAAAAGGTTGCAGGAACGATCTCAGTTACTATAGGCCTATCGCTAGCTCTCATCGATTTCTAAACTTTTTGGAACGGATCGTGTACGATCGGGTAAAAATTAATTTTGATGAAGTCATAACAACTCGTTAGCATGGTATTGTTAATGACAGATCCACTGTGTCTAATCTATTCGATTTTACAATATTCTGCTTAAATTTGATTGTCTCTGGTAACCAGGTCGACTGCGTTTACACTGACGCTTTTAGTAAAGCTTTTGATAAGTTACCACACAATCTAATTTTATTTAAGCTCAAGTTATGGGATTTCCACAATATTTTGTGAACTGGATTAAATCGTATTTGGTGGAGCGATCTGATCAAATACGTTTCCAAGGCGTATTGTCTTCTGAATTTATTGCTGAATCAGGTGTTCCTCAGGGTAGTCACCCTGGACTACTTCTGTTTATTTTAGCAATCAATGATAAAACTCACATCATAGAACACTTTCAACTGCTTATCTATGCCGATGATATGAAAAATATACAGAACGGTAAATTCTAAGGACTGGCTTCAATCATTACTTCATTCAAATCATTACTGGCTTATTTTTAGCGATACATTATACAGCCGATATTTCTTTAGCTTTCTCAAGAGTTAATCATATGTGCCGAGATGTTAACTGAGGATGATTTTTACGAACTCTTCACGCCAACGGAGCGTCATTCTTTTTTATTTGTGTATACCTTCATATTGGCCGAGGAATTTACTATAACTCCTTTTTATGAACTCCCACATGACTTGTAGGAGTTCTTCTGCTTTTCTTAATAATAGCTGCTGCCTTTATAGGCTATGTTCTCCCATGGGGCCAAATATCATTTTGGGGGGCCACTGTTATTACTAATCTTCTTTCAGCCATCCCCAGCCTTGGGGCTGATCTGGTTCAATGGGTTTGAGGAGGATTTGCCGTCGATAATGCTACACTTACCTGATTTTTTGCATTCCACTTTATTATTCCATTCATTATTTTAGCCATAGTAGTTATTCATCTCATATTCCTTCATCAGACTGGATCAGCCAATCCAATGGGCTTAAACTCCAACTTTGACAAGGTACCCTTTCACCCATACTTTTCTTTTAAGGACATTGTAGGCTTCTCCATTATACTTTTCATACTCTTAATCATTACTCTTCACTGTCCCTATGCCTTAGGAGATCCCGATAACTTTATTCCGGCTAACCCTCTAGTAACGCCAATCCACATTCAACCTGAATGATACTTTCTATTTGCATATGCAATTCTTCGGTCTATTCCAAATAAACTGGGAGGTGTAGTTGCACTAGTGCTATCTATTGCTATTTTAGCTATTCTTCCCTTTACCCACATTAGAAAATTCCGAGGAATTCAGTTTTATCCACTCAACCAGCTTCTTTTCTGGACTATAGTTATAAATGTTCTCCTCTTAACATGAATTGGAGCACGCCCTGTAGAAGACCCTTACGTAATAGTAGGCCAAGTAGCTACTTTTACTTATTTTTCGTACTTTTTAATTAACCCTTTAATCTCAAAGTGATGAGACTCTCTAACTACCTAGTCAATGAGCTTGAACAAGCTTATGTCTTGAAAACATATGATAGGACTAATCCCTCCTATTGACTTTACTACCTAAAATTATTTAGCTAATAAAGAACAACATTTTTAAGCCCAACAAAAAAAGTAAAAAATTTAAAGAAAAAGGCAAATAACATTTCCATGCCATATATATCAGCTTATCATATCGGAACCGCGGTAAAGTCCCCCGAACCCAAATGAACAAGAAAGAAATTAACGACACCTTCATATAAAATACAAATCTGAACACATCACATCCTATGAAAAGACAACAAAATAGTATACTTATAAATAAAATTCTTGAATATTCTGCCAGAAAAATTAAAGCAAATCCCCCTCTTCTATACTCTACATTAAATCCCGACACTAACTCAGATTCACCTTCTGCAAAGTCAAAGGGTGTACGATTAGTCTCTGCTAAGCTAATTCTTATCCATACACCTCTTAAGGGTAAAAACATAAATATAAACCAAGAATACTGTTGAAACCGATAAAAATCAACTAAACAAAAGCTTTCAACTAAAATGATTACTCTCAGCAAAATTAAAGCTAATCTCACTTCGTAGGAAATAGATTGAGCCACAGCCCGTAGTCCTCCTAAGAGAGAATAGTTTGAGTTAGAGGATCAACCAGCGACCATTACTCTATACACTCTTATTCTTGTACAACATAAAAAAAATAAGAGACTTAGCCTAAAAGAAAAAGAGCCTATAAGACCTGGAGAACACATTCATACAACAAGAGAAAGAAAAAGAGAAATCACAGGAGAAAGATAATAACATAAATAGTTAGACACTAAAGGATAGGTTTGCTCCTTAGAAAATAATTTAATAGCATCACTAAAGGGCTGCAATAAACCTTGAACCCCAACTTTATTTGGGCCCCTCCGAATCTGAATATATCCTAATACCCTCCGTTCCAATAGAGTTAAAAAGGCAACTCCCACGAGAACACAAATAACCATTAAAATTATTCTAACAATTGATCTACTCCAGTCTGATCTGAAATCCTTTGAAGTTTGGTGTTTTAAAAACAATATGTTTCTAAGTCCAGATAAATACGAAACTATGACTTTTTCGCATAAAAGGATTAATTTAATTCTCTGATTATAAGATAAAAGATACTGCTTTAAGTCGTGTACCGTCATAGATCTAGGTGTATGCATGGATTCTAAGCTATTGTTTAACATTCCTGTTGATTATATTTTTAAAAAAGCGTCTCCAATGCTTGGATTTATAAAACGCTGAATCCAAAAACGTTTTATTCGTTTTGCTCTAAGGGGCTTAAGTGGAACTGACATATTAGACCTTCCCCCTTACAGGGTCGGATCTGAAAAAAAAATTTCGGTGTGGCGGGGGGTGAGGGGGATAAAATACACTGGACCCACATTATCAATTTGCAGGAAAATTCGTCTATTTTCAATTCGTTTTGGTAAAATTCGTGTAAAACAATTCGTCTAAAAATCATTGGCCTTCAATCAATTGAGTCGGCTCGAGTAGAAAATTCGTCTCGTAGACGGTGATAGAGGATATTATTAGACAATTTGTTTTAGACAAATTTTCCGCTGACGCATATTTCCACATTAATTTATTTCTCCCTTTAGAATATACACCTAGAGAAAAGCTATTCAAACTTTTAGAATATATCCCGCTTTAAAAAATCATTGCACTTTCATTTATGTGCTATAGAAAGAGCACAGTATTTTTTAAATACGAAAAATATAAAAGCAATTTAAAATTAATTTTTCTAGTGATTTATGGTGATGTATAGAACCAAAATATTTCTGCTATCAGTAAATTTCAGTCCAAGTCAGTGAAAATAATAGAATAATTTGAATTAAGTAATTCTTTAATTACTCTTATTTATTTATTTATTTTATTTATTTTTATCTTTAATTACTTCTTTTAAGAAACGTCTTTTCAGGTGGAAAAAACGAACGGCAGCGTGAGTGTGAGAAGATTGAGATGTATGGTGACAGGAACGAGGCCCGAAAATTCTTCGAAAAGATAAGGCGCCTGGCCGATGGCTCTAAAACCAAGGCCTCTTTCTGCAAGGATGAAAACGGGAATCTTGTGACAGATATCCAGAGTACACTGACGTTATGGAGGGAACACTTCTCTAGTCTTCTGAATGGCGATGACGACAATACCGCCAATAGAGATGATATCCCGGAAACCCCAATTATGGATGACACCGTTGAAGTTCCGCTGCCCGACTATAATGAAGTCTTGACAGCAATAACACGGCTTAAGAACAACAAAGCCGCGGGAGCCGATGGTCTACCCGCTGAGCTGTTTAAGAACGGAGGCGAAGCTCTATTTAAATGCATTCACGAGCTTCTATGCAGAATATGGTTGGAAGAATGCATTCCAAACGATTGGAACCTCAGTGTACTCTGCCCAATCCACAAGAAAGGCGATCCCACTATTTGTGCCAACTACCGTGGGATAAGCCTCCTAAATATCGCCAATAAGGTTCTATCTAGTGTATTATGTGAAAGACTGAAGCCCATCGTAAACCAACTGATTGGGCCTAATCAGTGTGGCTTTAGACCTGGAAAATCTACCACCGACCAGATATTCACGCTACGACAAATCTTGGAAAAGACCATAGAGAAGCAAATCGACACCCACCACCTTTTTGTCGACTATAAAGCCGCTTTCGACAGTCCAATAATTGATCACCTATACTCCACCATGTCTGAATTTGGTATACCTGCAAAATTAATACGTCTATGCAGGATGACACTGAGCAACACCAGCAGTGCAGTAAAAATCGGGAAGGACCTCTCCCCCCCATTTGTTACCAAACGAGGTTTCAGACATGGTGTTCTTTATCGTGCGACTTTTTTAATCTAATTATGGAGAAGATCATTAGAGCTGCTGATCTGAGACAAAGCGGCACAATATTTTATAAGAGTGTTATGCTGCTAGCGTATGCCGATGATATTGATATCATTGGCCATAACACACGCGAAGTCAGTGCAGCATTCTCCAAATTAGAAAAAGAGTCGAGTCGCATGGGTCTTGCAGTAAACGCAGATAAGACGAAATATCTGGTGTCAACAAACAAACAGTCCCAGCGTATTGGCACCCACGTCACTGTTGACAACACCTCCTTCGAGGTTGTGAAGGGCTTCGTCTACCTCGGTTCCAGCATTAACTCCACCAACGATATCAGTAGAGAGATAAAACGAAGGATAACTCTTGCCATCAGGTGTTACTTTGGTCTCAGTAGGCAATTGAGAAGCAGAGCCCTCTCTCGACGAACAAAAGCCACACTCTATAAGTCACTAATCATGCCCGTCCTGTTATATGCAGCACAAACCTGTACGTTGAGCAGCTCTGATGAAAAGATTTTAGGAGCGTTCGAGAGAAAGATCCTTAGTAGAATCTACGGACCAATCTGCGTCAATGGCGAGTACCGAATACGATGGAACGATGAGCTGTATGAGCTATACGCCGACATCGACATAGTAAAGCGCATAAAAATCGAGCGGCTTCGCTGGCTAAGTCATGTTGAGCGGATGGAAGACGACGCTCCAGCGAAGAAAATATTCGATTCGGTACCCAGCGGCGGACAACGCAGCAGAGGACTACCGCATCTCCGTTGGAGGGACCAAGTGGAGGACAACCTGACGAAACTTGGAGCTTTCAACTGGCGCCAGCAAGCGCAAAAATGATGGCTGGCGCAATTTCTTACGACATGCGGAAACCGACTTACGGTTGTAGGCGCCATCTAAGTAAGTAAGTAATTCTTTAATGACCCTTCTTTTGAATTTATTGATAGCCTGAGCATCTGGAAAGTAGTTCTTTTCAAATTAAAGAGCGTTGACCGCTATGATTTCGCTCATGCATGCAATTTTTGCTATTTTGAATAAAAAAATTTATAAAATTAAGTTTTAGAAAAACGATTTAATTCAATTACTGCAAAATTACGATCTCGCTTAAAAATATGCATTTTTTTTGTAGACAAATTTTGAATAAAAAAATTTACAAAATTAACTGCAAAACTAGATGTGCCTTCGAAATCTTGATTTATGCTGTTGGAAGATTATCCTTTGATTTGTACTGATAACGTATTATTTATACTGATAACAGCTGATTTGTACTGTACTGATAACAGCTGTAAGCCCAACAATTTTTTGTAGGTTACACATGAATACTGTTTTGGGGCTTATCTGGGTTGTTTCGACTGAATTGTAACAAATTTGGAAAATTTAAGAAAATTTTCTTTTATATTCCATTGAATTCAATTTATCAAAATCAGTTAAATGTA
The DNA here is from genome assembly GCA_914767935.1 of Coremacera marginata. NCBI lineage: Eukaryota > Metazoa > Arthropoda > Insecta > Diptera > Sciomyzidae > Coremacera > Coremacera marginata. The sequence goes on along the minus strand of OU612047.1, from coordinate 139,274,190 downwards.
AAAATTAAAATTTATTTGTTTAGTGACTAAAATTATAGTTTAAAAAAAAGGTTCTTTTACCACATTCTTACCACAAACCGAAGAAATCAAGTTGCACGAAGGTAAATTGACATCAGAAGTACTGTAATTTCGATTTTGTTGAATGTAGTGACTAAAAAAAATAATTTCAAGAAATGCTATTCAGCCCTATCATGAACAATTTTCTCTCGGGAGTCAAAAAACGGAGTTTCCGTTTTTAAGATAAAGCCCAAAAACTTTTTGGAAAATTTTAATGCAAATTTGTTCATCAACCGTCAATATTCTTCAAACCGAGTGTAAAAAAAGTGATGTTTTTATTTGATATCCTAATAATTAAAACTAATTTTTAGGACTCCCGGGGGAAATTGTTCATGATAGGGTTGATTATCTCAAAGAACAAATGAAAACAATATTATTCTGAGCTATTTTTCTAAAAACATCATATAAAGATGTATAAGTATATCGCTACCTTAATATAGAAAGGCCCTATATCGAAAGGCCCTAACTCAATAGGAGAAGGAAAAAACTTTGTATTAATAAAGTTCTTTAGTTCCGAATTTTTTGCAAACGTTTTTTTTTTATTAAAAACTATAAGTGATGTAATGATGCTACAATTTTTTTTTTTACTGCAAAAATTGCAGAACTTGGTTTTTTATTATGTTTTTTCTTCTCCTATAATGTTAAAAAAAATTGAGTTAGGGCCTTTCTATATTAAGGTAGGGATATGCTTATAATTTTTCCAAAATCATAGGCAAATAAAAATTTTTAAAATACGGGATGAATCTTGTCCCTGCGGGATATTTAAAATTTAATTCAAAATACTTGTGTCGTGTTCATAAAGCATGTTGTCCTTTGTGGTTTTGTAGCGCATGCCGGTTTTGTTTTGAGTGCATTTCAATGACATAATTTTTGATTTGATCCGCTTGCTAGATTTGAAGATATTTCAGAAAAAGCTGCAACACTACGAAAAATTTTTTTGAAATTTCATGTTCAAGACTTAATACGTCTTTTGAAAAAAAGAAAATTTTTCCAATATTTTTTCAATATCAATGTTTCTAGGCAACATTTTTACAAAAATAATGAGTGATCGCACACCATTCTACATCTTTTAGTTCAAGATATATATAATATATATACAGGGTGAGTCTGTTAGAGAGGTCAATCCGAAAACCGGAGGTTCCTTGGGTCAATACAAGTTTTAAAATCAACAGAAAATTTTACAACAAAAACATTACACTGCAAAGTAAATTTTTGTTTTTTCTATTGTTTACATATCAATGTAAGCTTTTGTAATTTGCATAGGTATTTTAAGCACAAATTAAAACTCAAAAAACAGATGACCTGTTGACCTGAGGTAAAAACTTTGTATTCGGAAGTTTTAGAGAACACTTAAGAGAACATAAATACGTAATAAACTGAATTTTTTTTTTAGATAAACTTTAGAGAAAATCGCATTCGTACTAATTTTTTGAGTTTGGTCAGCTTAAATTGTTTTTACCAAACGAGTTAACTTTAATTTGTTTATTTTTTTATTAGACCTGTTAAATTGTGTTTCCAAAACTGCACTTAAATCTTACGAAGCTATCATACTTTCAAAGTTATTGCGCTAAAAGTGATATTACCTTAAAATTCGACTTTTTTACATTATTTTACTCCTATCTCGGAGGGGGGTGAAAATAGACCCCCCCCCTCCCATAAAATTTTTTTTTTGTATTGACCCAAGGAACCTCCGGTTTTCGGATTGACCTCTCTAACAGACTCACCCCTGTATATTAGATACATTCACATTTATATAGATTTTACTAAAGTGTTTCTGATTCACCGTACCCCCCCCTAATATGAAAGGTGCTTGCATAAAAATAGTAAAACGCCAAAAAAAGACCAAAATTTTGATAAACTGGATGAGCTACAGTTAAAAACGTGTTTTTCGGGCCCTCAGGGTTAATGTGAATTTATTAATTTTCGTAGTGACATTAAAGCTACACGAAAATTACAAAAAAGTTCTAGCCCTATGTAAAATTGGTGGCTTTATCCGATTCCGTACTCAGATTTGGCATAAAATTAAATTTGCGGTCACCAGGAGCTTATAAACGCGAATATCTAAGATGTTTTCCACTCAGTTATTATTTCGAATCTCTCAATCTGGTAGATAATGATGTTCTTCTCAAAATTAAACATTTTAGTTCTGAAGCCTGTTGATTTTTTCATGTAAAGTGCCAAAACTGGCGATTTTTTGAAATGTTTGTATGGGGAACCCCACAGGGGGGTTCCAGGGGGTGTGCCACTGGCATGCGTGGGTCGGGCCTCCAAAGTTAGTGGGGGTTGGTCATACATTTGGACTCGATTGGAGCACTCTAAATGGGTCAAAGTGGGATTTTTCAAACTTTGCCCCTACCCAAAAGTTCGACCCAAATTGGGGGACATCAGAATTCGTTTTAGAGGTATGGTTCCTTCGGCAAAGTTTCTTATTTTGATCCCTAGAATACGATTTTTACAGAGCATTGAGCGATTTTTAAATCGACCCGCCCTAATATATATATATTTTAATATTGATAAACCTGCTAGATTTCAAGTAACATATTCAAAAACAATTAAATACACCTTTTAAAAAATTTTTTATATTTTTTTTTCAATATCCATCTGTCCACCTCTATGGACCATCTTGAAGACATGTGTGAGCTATGTTCTGCTTTTTGCTCAAGATGGGAACGTTCTAGTCGAACAAAAAGTAGTTTTTTTTTTAGCAAACCTTTGACTGGTTATCAAAACATATGGAGTTGTAAGATTTTATTCTTGATGTTGGTCCATCTACATCTCGTGATATTCTCAATATGAAAAGGCGGGAAAAAACTTTTTTGAACCTTCTTTGCGCTCAAAAAAAAAAAAGAAGAGAACAAAGGAATTTATCAGTAATATCGATAATGACCAATTGTTAATGGCAGCGGGAATGAAACTGTGATCATTTGGGAAAAGATGTTCTGCAAATATACTCGAAGAGTTATCACCGACTTCCCAAGTTTGCAACACTTTCTTTATTATATTCCAAACACATATTCAAACACATATTCCAAACTGAGTCAAGTTTGATAATTTTTAACAATAAATTTTATAATTTTGATTTTTATACTAAAAAAAAACTTTTTTTTAATAAAAGTTAAGTTTTTGAAAAATATGGAATATATGTGTGTTTTTTTTTCATTTTTTAGTCCAACCAGTTTCGTGAAATTTTAAAACAAAGCAAATGTTACGAACTTCTGTGACGTACTGTAAAATCTAGAAGAGTGAATAAAAAAAAAATTGACATTTGAGGATTTTTATATATCTCATACAAGTCTATCGTTCCTCAAAATTTGAACCAAATTGCAGACATGTTCCGCCGGTCGAGGCTGATCTGGCATGGAACTGCCCATATATGCATATAAGCAAAAGTTGTGTGAAATAAAATTTTCAGTGGGTCAAACAAACAAACATACATAAAATGAGTTTCAAAAACACTTTTTTTATTTGAATAATTTTTTTTTTTACTATAGATATTATTTTCTCTCCTCCAATTGCACCCAGAAGTCCTCTGGCGATATAATAATGCCACTTAAATGCTTACTCATATCTGGCAGCACATCACCAGGACCTAATACAAATGTGAAATTCTGCATTAGCGTTGCCACCAACAGAAACATGATGTTGCGTGCAAATGTTTCACCAGCGCACAAACGTTTACCTATTTTAAGAAAAAAATAATTTTTTTTAATTTTCCATATGATATACTTTATTAGATGTAGAATACCTGCTCCAAATGGTAAGCTCACATCTTTTTTAAGCGACAAACGCCCCTTTTCATCCAGAAAACGTTCGGGTCGAAAATTCTGCGGATCACCCCAAACACGCTCATCACTGTGATAGGCAAACAAGCTGGGCACAACGATGGTGTCTTTGGGTATTGCATAGCCTAGTAACTGTGTGTCGACTAGTGCCTTGTGCGGTATATCAGATGGTACAATTGTTTCAATACGCATGCATTCACGTATAGTAGCCTCCGTGTACGGCATATGCTGGCGATCATTTAGCGTCGGATTTCTGCCACTACCTACTATCTCATCAACTTCTTGCTGCATACGCCGTTGCAATTCCGGCTGCAATAGTAAATACTGCACCAGAAATCCCAGTTGTGTCGCCACAGTGCCTAATGACGGCAACTGAAAGTCTATCACATTCATTATGAATTGTTTGCGTTGAAATGTTGTCTCTGCCAATTTGCCCGACTCATTGGCTTTCTGCATTTCAGCTATATAGAAATCCATGAAATGATGAATCTCGCCTGGCACATAGTTAATCATATGTCGATCGATTATTTCCGAAAAATATTCATGCATATAACGATTGGCTTCCATCAGCTTATTATAGGCGGACCAATTGGGAAATATATGCCGAATCCAAGGCATAATGCTTAATAGCTTGCCGTAATCATCTCCGTTGCGTAAAAGTTGTATCGCCATCTGGATCAAACGTAGCAGCTTGGCCTGCTCGTTGCCGCGCGGCACACGATCGTTCATCAGTATGTGAAACAAGGCATTAGTCACACATGTACTGAGTGCGTAAGGCATAAGTATGCGATAACCATTGGCATGTACGATCTGATGTTCGTGCTCGTATTGTGAACCCTTGCGTATGAGTGAAAGTATTTCTCCGATTTCTTCTTGCATAATCAGCTCAAGTTCCTCGAAGCGACGTCCGAAACCAAAGTCACGTAGATAGCGCAACATAAAGCGACGTTGTTCCTTCCAGAGTTGACCCTCTTGGAAGAAAATACCTGAATTATAGAAAATTATAATATTCCGTTAAATATCTGCTCATAAGACTGTAGTTTTTCTAGTTTGCAGTTAAAAGATAAAGAACAAATTGTCCTAATTGTGGGTTAAGGCATCAATATAAGTCGTGTGTTAATTAATTTTTTATCATTATTTTCTTAAAATTTTTCAATGTAAACGTGTTAAACTGATATTTTAGATGATATGTGGCGGAATTCTCAAAAGCTCTACTAATACAATTTGTGGTACTTTCTCTGCTGCAAATTTATCAAATTAAACAGTAAGTCGAGGCAAAAGAATTGCAAATTATAGACAAATTTAATAGAAAACGAACTATGAACCAGCTTTTTCAAAATTTACACTTATACAAGAGTTATTTGGTTTTTTTGAAAAAATTAGCACTATTTCCCATACAACCAAGTACTGACATGCACCGATGCAGGTCGGCACGAGTTCCCGTGGTCCTAGGTATACCAATTTTTTTAAAATATTTATTTCAACATCATACGAAAAAATTGAGGGGGTACCACATAAAAAAAACAACTTAGACTTTTTTGGGACACCCTAATATATGTATATCGGTGATTCCATGTCAAAATGCCCACGTTCCTGACGTCACTATTTTTGAAAATTTTGAAACCCTCAGGGTTGAAAGTTCTCCTGAAACGTATTTTATCTGCATTCTTTTTGTTTTTATTTTATTTCTTTTTAAAAGATATACCCTGTAAAAAATTTGAAAATATCTTAAAAATTACAATTAGTGCATGTATACAGAAAAAAAACTCAAATATATTTTAAAGACCTTGAATGGATCTTTCTTGCGGTGTCCTTTTTTTTGACTCTTTTTATAAAATATTTTTTATTTTTTTTAGATTGAAGTTATTTGTCATTGAACTTCTCCTAAATGGCTGTACGGATTTTGATCAAATTTGGTGTGTGTGTGTGCGGCTGGATCTGTATATGATTGAGGTCTAAGGTTTGACCCAGTAGATGGCGCTATTGTTGCTGTGGCAGTGTTTAAAGGGTACTTGAAAGTATAACTTACAAAGGAATTGGAAAATTGTCATGATCTGTTCACTACACCATTACTTTTATGCAAACAAAATTAAAAAAAAAAAAAATGCAAAAAACAAAGTTCTTTCGGAGCACAGTGCACTTTTTCGACCAGTTATCTGTCAGAAAATAAGTAAAATTAAAAAAAAACATGGTTGGATTTAAATTTTTTTTCGTTAATTTTACTAAGATCTTTTGATAAGTTCTCAATCTCGTGTTTATTTGTTTCTATCTTTTATAGTTTAAAAGATATATGGTCCAAAAGTTGGAGGATTGCATGAAATTTTTGCAAATTTGTCAAATATTAATTTTTTTATCGCGTTTGGAGCCAACTTGTAGGAAAATTTTTATGTAACATATTTTCTTAAAGTTTTATTTTAGTCAAAATAAAAAGTATGTTATAACAGTACGTTCAAACAGTCCATAGGATGACTCATAGATGGCGTTAGTAGATTTCTTCATATGAAAAAAAAATTTAAAATAAAAATTTGACAACAGTCTGACAATTGATTCGTGAGTTATAGCAGTTTGTGTGCAACTATTGTTATTGAAAAAAAAAAAAAAAAAATGGAAAAAAGTGGAATTTCGAGTTTTGATAAAGCATTGCTTTTTGATGAAAAAAAATATTACAGTGGAAACCAGACAATGAAACAAGTGGTAGAAAAGTGGATTGCTGAATTTAAACGTGATCGTACCAGTACAAATGATGCAGAGCGCAGTGGACGCCCAAATCAGACTGTTATTCCACAAAACATCAAAAAAATCCACAAATTGGTTATGAACGATCGCAAAGTGAAGGTGCACCAGCTAGCTGACATTGTAAAGATATCAGATGGTAGTGTTTTTACCATTTTACACGAATATTTGGGTATGCGAAAGCTATGTGCAAAGTAGCTGCCGCGTGAGTTCACAGTCGACCAAAAACAACAACGAATTGATGCTTCAGAGGAGTGTTTGGCGCTGTTAAGCCGCAATAAAATCGAATTCTATCGTCGATATGTGACAATGGATATCAATATTACACACCAGAATCCAAAAAACAGTCAGCTGAGTGGACAGCAGTCAACGAGCCGAATCCAAAGCGAGCAAAGAGCCAACAGTAAGGTGATGGTGTCTGTATTTTGGGACGCGAAATGAATAATATTCATCGACTATCTCCAAAAAGGAAGCACCATCAACAGCGACCATTACTATGCACTTTTGGATAAATTGAAGGCTGAAATCAACAAGAAACAGCCACATTGCAAAATAAAAAAGGGTTGTTTCACCAAGACAATGCACCGTGCCACAAATCGATGAAAACGAAGGCAAAATTAAATGAATTGGGCCTTAAATTGCTTACCCACCTACCGTATTCTCCAGATTTAGCCCCCAGCGACTTTTTCCTGTTTTCAAATCTCAAGAGAATGCTTGCTGGAAAGAAATTCAAGTCCAATGATGAAGTAATCGCTGAAACTGAGGCCTATTTTGACGAGAAAGAGAAATCGTACTAGAAAAGTGGTATCGAAAAGTTGGAAAATCGTTATACTCGTTGTATCGCTCTCGAAGGCAACTATGCTGAATTATATAATCGAGTCTTATCAAAATTTTGTTTTTTCTTAGTTATCCTACGGTCTTATTGAAATGTTACATAAGATATTATAACAGAGTTTAATAAAAAAAAAATTAAGAAAAGAAAAAACCATACCAAACACACAAAGATTCAAAGGCATTCAGTTCACTTTTGATTTCAATATCTTACCTTTTCGAGAACCATAACAACAAATCGATCAATCGAGACGATTTTTAGCGAGCGCAGGTAAAGTGAGCACTTCAGTTAATTCACTCCGATCCGTTTTTGAATTACAAACACACAAACCTTCTAATTTTCAAGTGACACGGACACGGAAAAAAATGAAATCGAGTAGTGAAAAAGTTTACAGAAACGACCTACAGAAATTCAAATTTAAGTAATAAAAAAAAAAATCTACCAAGAATCATATGTGACTTAGTTTTTATATTTAAACTCTATCTATCATTTTCTCCCACTCAAACTTTTAGTTTTTCGTTTTTTTTTTATTTTATTGAAAATTTTTTTTTTTTAAATTACCTCTTACAACCACATCCGGATCTCTGATAGCAGCTAAATAAATCGATGGACGTCCATCGAAGTCACTGTTGTTCAAAACCTCACGTACACCCTCAGCATTGTGTACAGCTACGACTGGAAATGTACCAACATGAAAGCCAATTATATCGGATTTGTAGAGTTTGGAGAGGCGTAGTACACCTTTGTGTAGATACTTAAAATTGGCCATCATCATGAAGAGGTAGCTGCCGAAAAAGGGTATACGCGGTGGTCCTAAGAATTTGATTAGATTTTATGCTTTTTAAGGATACTTCGTAAAGTAAAATAAACAATAATTCACCCACCTGGCGGAAAGCCTTTTGGTCGATCCACTGCATACTGATAGGATAAACAGAGAAAGACCAGCGCACATATGCTTAATAAAATTTCCGTCAACATTGTTTTGACACTTCAAATTTTAGAGGAGTATATTACTTATGGACGAACACTTTTCAACTATAACACGATTGTTTTTATAAATCAAAAATATAACAAATAATATAATCAATATGAATTGATTTTTTAGCGCACATGCGATGATAGTCGAACAAATACTGAAAATAATTCAGATGAGTGCCCTTTATTAATCAAAAATAATACGATTGAAAGTAATTGAAAATATTTGATAAGAAGTGATAAAGTTACTAAATAAAAAGATCTTATTACATGATACACGGTCAAAAATGTTGAACTAAATTCTAATAAATCCTGTAGTATGTATATGACCACAACGAAGCCAAATTACAATTAAATCAACGTCAAATATTAAAAGTAAGTTTTATTATTCCCCCAACGGGATTAAATTGTAATATTGGTTTGTATTCGAATATTATCAGCAGAAATAATAAATAACAAAACCTGCCGAATTTGCATTCATAATGCTTAGGCTATCAACTTATTGATCTAATAACTGATCTGTTCAGTCACTTGTAAATGGAAAAGTTTAACATATATAAGAATCGATCAATGTTCTCTTAGATTATTATATGTATTTATTTTTGACCCTATATGTTAGGGTGTCCCAAAAAAGTTGATGTTGTTCTTTTTTTATGGCATACTCTCTTAATTTTTATACCCCAACGTGTACTGCGTAAGGGGTATATTTACTTTGTCATTCCGTTTGTAACGCCGCTTGCAAGAAGGAGGCGTGGCAGATATAGAAAAATATATATATTTTTGATCAGCATCATCTCCTGAGTCAATTTCCGTGTGTCCGTCTGTCGACACGATTACAGTCGCAGTTTTAAAGCTATCGCGAGGAAATTTAAAATAAAAGTTTATTTTTAAAAAAGAAAGATCAAGTCCGAAAATGGGCTAAATCGGATAAAAACCACGCCTATCTCCCATACAAAGTGACTTTATATCAACTGTAAAATGTCTTTAAAATCCACAAAAATTAAAAAAATGCTTTGAAATTTGACAGGTGAGCTTTGCTCTTCAGTCTTAATCCTGGCTATGAAATTTGGCAAAATCAAATGAAAACCACGCCTACCTCCCATACAAATTGGCTTTATTTTAAACGTTAAATCTCTTAAAAATCCACAAAAATTAATGAAATGCCTTGAAATTTTGCACTTTAGCTTTGATATATAATATGAACCATCTCTATGATATATGGCAAAATCGGATCAAAACCACGCCTACTTCCCATACAAAGTGACGTCATCAAAATAGGAAAACTTTCGTTAATATATAAAACTGAATGTCATCGTGTATGTCGTGGCTAAAGACTTCGAATATACACTTCATTATGGCCGCGGGTGGTATTTTAGCTTCGGTACCCTGCCGAAGCTCCACCCTTACTAGTTTCGTATGATGTTGAAATAAATGTAAATAAAATTTGATGTACCTTGGACTATGGGAATCCGTGCCGACTTGCATCGATACATATCAGTACTTGGTAATATGGGGAAAAAGTGGTAATTTTTTCTAAATCGAAAAATAACTGATTTATAGGTGTAAATTTTCTAAAACTTATCCACAGCTCGTTTTTTATTTAATTTCTCCTTAAAATAAGCTATAAAACATGAAAATTGGACGAACACTACAGAGTTTTGGTATTTTTACTTTTCGAAAAAAAACTTCTTTTTGCACTTTTTGCATTAAAAATATCAAAAACTAGTAAGGAATGGATCTTCGGAGGGTACCGAAGCTAAAATATCCCCCCGAGGCTGCATTGCAGCATATTCGAAGTCTTTAGCCTTCTATAAAATGTTTATGTAGAATCTGCACAAATATTTGTGTCGTACGCTTAATTTAATTTTAGCCTTAGCTGTCACATAGAGTAATTTGTAGACTGCTCATTACGCTAAAGAATATGTGTGCAAAATTTGACTGGTATTTGCTAAACGGTGTAAAATAATTTCGTTTAAAATGCCACGCCTCCGTTTAATTCCGCCCAATTTTTTAGACTACAGACTGCTCATTATTCCAAAAAATATGTCTGGAAAATTTTAAAGAAGTCGAAAAGAGCCTATAAAAGGAGTTCGATTAAAATTAAAGTGACACGCCCCTGTCCAATTCCGTTCAATTTTTTTTATAACTAATCACTGCTCATTATGCCAAAGAATATATTTGCAAAATGTGGTTCAAGTCAGAAAAACGGTGTTGAAGGAGTTCGATTAAAATTAAAGTATCACGCCCCCTATGTGGGCGGAGTTAGGCCCACTTTTATAAACTATAGACTGCTACTTACGGTAAAGAATATATTTGCATAATTTGCTTAAAATCGGGCAAGTGGTATAGAGAAGTTCGACTTAAATCAAATTGCCACGCCCCTTGTTTAATCCCACCCACTTTTGTAGGCTTAAAACTTCTTGTTATGCTAAAGAATATCTGTTCGAAATTTGGTTGAAATAAGAGAAACGGTGTAGATGGAAATAGATTAAAAATAAAGTTCCACGCCCCCTGTCTAGTACTGCCGGCTTTTATAAACTTACAACTGATCCTTATGCCAAATAATATGTGTGCAAAATTTTGTTTAAGTAAGACAAACGGTGTAGAGGGAGTTCAATTCGAACTACATTGGCACGCCCCTTCTGCAATCCCACCGACTTTTGTAGGTTTACTAAAAAGTATATATACTTTTAGTATAAAAAGTATATAAAAAGTATAAAAAGTATAAAAAGTATATATACGAAATTTGGTTGAAATCGGACAAACGGTGTAGATGGAGCTAGTTTTAAAATAAAGTGCCACGCCCCCTGTCTAGTACTGCCCAATTTTATAAATTTAAAACTGCTCAAATGATCAAGGATTATGTGTGGAAAATTTGGTTGAAGTTAGGCCCACGGTCTAACAGAGGTTCGATTAAAAGTAAAATGCCACACCCACTTTTCTAGTCTAAAGACTCCACATTATACTGAAGAATATATGTATGGGCTGGATAAACGATGTGAATGGAATTTAAGTACATACAGACACGATGTCATTCAGTTTGAAATATTTACGAATTTTTTTCTATTTTAATGACGACTTTTTGTATGGGAGGTAGGTGTGGTTTTCATCAGACATCAGAATATTATTTCTTTATTCAAGCTTTCTTTATTTATTCAAGCTATCAAAATAAGTTTAAGTAGCCTTAAGTAGCTCTTAAGGCGGTCTTCTCATTCAAAACCCGTTTTTTTGACCCTTTTTAAAAAAATTCTTGTTTGAAAACGCAAAGAATAATTGAAAACTTTTTTATTTCTTGTATTACAAAAAGTTCAAAGTAAATAAAAAATTTTTTTTGCCTCGATACGTGGGCTGTTCAAAAAGTAATGAGACTTCAAAGTTGGTGGTGAAAAAAAAAGGTGTCGTCACGGCGGCCACGATTCCGGGTCTCCGGAGCGTCTGAAATAAAAAAAAAAACGGGGTTATAATCAGTATAGATGTAATTCTCGGGTGAACCTCAAGCTTAATTTTGTGATTTTTTTTTGACAAAATGGCGGCTATTCAAAAAAAAAATTTCAATTTCGGGGTTTTTTTTTTTGTAGTTTAGTGTAAAAAAAAAATAGTAAAAAATTTTTTAAATTTATGGTCGAGGTTCACCCGAGAATGGTGACAATTCTGCGTCGATTCCATTTTGTTTCATGAAAATCGGTTCAGTTCAACTGGAGATATCATGGCCGCCAGTTCGAAAAACGTGGGTTCGAGATAAACGCTAAAACGCAAACGTTTAAAGTTTGAAGTAATTTTTTTGGGGAAAAAAAAAAAAATAAAAAATGTTTAAATGCAGTTTTAAAGAGCTGACAATTTTTACTTACAAATATTAGTCGGCGATGCCAGCTCCATACAGGCCACCTTCCTCTTTTTCGTAGAAACTGCTTTCATTGGAATTCTGAGTTTCAGATCCAAGGCATCTTTCAAGCAAATTATCTGCTGACAGCGCTTCGTAAGCTGGTTTTATTACCTCCATCACCTTCTTGTCCATCAGACCTTGCTTCACAAAAAAGGCTGTATCTTCTAAAGTATTTCGAATTTCTAAAAATCCTTTTAGGGGCATATTCACAACTACCCAACCCAAAAAAAGTTGAAAAAAAAGTTGCTCAATGAGAAGACCCCCTTAAGCATGTAAAAATAGACCTCCCCTTCCCGTACGGGTTTTGCTCAGCTCGACCTTTCAGATCCGTAAATAGTTGCAATTAAATTGCGGGACACCCTGTATATTTCAATAGGTCACTGGGAGGCGTATCAAATCACATATTTTTTTTTGAAAAACTCGTATTGTTGTTGTTGTTGTGGTAACACAAACAAAGTATGAAAAAATCACACTTTTTCTGCTGCACGGTGATTTTTAAAAATGCATACCTTAGGAGCCAAATAAGATATCTTTATAAGTTTTTTTTTTATTGTGTAGAGTAATGATTATACTTCCAAGAAATAGTTAGTTTGATTATTATGTAAAAAAAAAAATGGATTTTTTGGGGTTTTTATGGAAAAGTTGCCATTTCTGATCTGTTCTCCCTCTTGGAGCCTAATAAGCGGTAAACAAAAAAAGTTCTCTGATATTCACCTCAACACAAAAATAGTTTTGTCTTGAAAGTGTAATCTTTTCTCTACAAAAAAAAAAAAAAAAATGCATGCATTTTTTTACCATAGAACAGATTAGTTACAACATACTTGTGTGTTGTTCCTAAATTAACTTAAATTTCGTATTCGTAGAAAAGCTAAGCTTTAATATAATGCGTCAAATTTTCATCATCAACCAATTGCTTGCTCTTTCTTTCTTACTGTCCTTCTTATAAATTCATGTCAACTTAAACTAATTATAAACTTAACTAAGAATTTATAGCCAACTAAAGCGGAATTTTTTAATTAAATCCATTTATTTTGTCACTAAGTGGCATAATGTTCTACAAACCATAATACGGTACATACACACACACACACACATGGTATATATATTTGAGTGTAAAAGAAACACAACCTGAACAAACGTTCTTCCCAGAGTACACAACTTCAAAGTGTTAACTCTGTAATTCTTAGGCAAGGCGTTCCTTCTCATCTACTGTGTCTGTGTTTAGTTTTGAGACATAACTGCAGCTAATGGTAAATGTGTGTGATTAGAAATAACTATCTAAATTGAAGAGTGTGTATCAGGCCAGTAGTTAGGAAATTTTCTTGGGGGGGAAGAGTTTGGCAGGAGTTTTGATAAAATAATATGGAATTCATATGAAATGTAAAAAAGCTATACGATATATTTTTCACGCCAAATCCAGCACTTTAAACATTTTTATAATGTGTTTTTTTTAAAGCACGATTAATTTAATGAGGTCATCATGATAACTGATTTTTTTTTAAGTCGTTCATTTAGAAAAGTTTCTTAACTTCCTTCGAACTAAGTGGGCTAGGCTAGTTTTGAACAAATTAAATTGAACTTGATTAAATTGAATAGTTTATAAAGATTATTTTTAAAAGTGAATAATTTTTGTTAAGTTTAACACAGAGAGACAGTGAAAAAGTTTCAGCTTATAGCATAATTAATTCCAGATGAATTTTCGATGCAGATTTCAAAAATGATGTCAATGTTTTGCTTTCATAACATATTATGACTTAAGATTTTCTATCAGTATTTATTTTAACTAGAGAAGTTTTGTGTGTTTCTTAAAATACCTCTGAAACTAATAATAATATTGGAAAAAAATAAAATGTTTATCAAAACTCCAAAATAAAAGTTACAGACCTTTAAAAATGCGTATTATTTTTGTTGAAGTGAAACTTTTACAGCCGCATATACAACAATACGGTGAGCTAGATTCGTTACCAATGTAACGAAATGGTTCTTATGAAAACAACAACGCAGCAATTCGCCGCACTAGTTGCATAAAAACGAAAAAAAAAATTGCTATTTAACCACATCTTTGTTTCCACTGAGGATTGAACACAGTATGCTGTGATCCATAGTTGATTGCTCTACTTACTGGGCCACGAAATCATATTTAAATGCCAAGCTTTTAAGTTCATCTTAAATCAACAAGCAGTTCTTCTTTTCTCTTCTTTCCTTTATGATTAAATTGAGTCTTATCATGTATAGCTAATAGTAGAATGCACAAAAAGTATTGCCAGCTCTTTGTCAACTATCGCTTCGACTCATGGTAAAATAAAGACGGTAGATGCATGGTTTAGAGCCGAATGTCTGAACTGTCAAACAAAAAAAAAAAATTTGTTTTATTCTTAGATGTGTGAATTTTCATATAAATACCATATCTTTCATATAATTCAAAAAATCCCATGCTGCGGTATTTGAAAACAAAACCTAATGGTTACAAGTTCTTCCATTACCAACTGAGCTACCGGACTACTTACTCTGCTTTTAAAGAAATTAAAGAAAATTACTGCATAAGCAAGACTTGCAGAGTATTCTTTAACGCGTCTGGCTTGTATTCGGTAATAACAGACTTGCAGAATATTCTTTAACTCATCTGCATTGGTTACATCAACATTAAAAAACAAAGAGAACAAAGAAACAACGAAAACAGGAGAACACGCGATAACCGATAAATCTTCTTCTTGTAATTCTTGTCGAAAATTTTTTAGCGCCTTCAGCTTGTGTACGTTCATTAAAAACTTTGTCGAATATTCTTCAACCTTTCTGCTTTGTGTCCGTTCATGTTTTCCCTACAAATGGCTTATATTTCGGGTTATTTTTTTTGTTAAAAGTTACAATATTTATCATTTTAAAAAAATACCGTAATAATGGACTGCATGACTGATATATCAAAGATTACAAATTGGAAATAATCTGATGCAAAAGATAATGTAAAATAAAATCAAAGAATATAAAAAAAGGGGAAAAAAGAAGAATACAATTGTTTTCCATATTTCTGTCTTGTTTGTTGACGAAACTTCCGCAACGATTCAGTAATATATTCATGCACGAAAAATCTCAACATTTCTGTATTGCGTTCGTGCGTGAATTTGGTATTTTTATATGGAATTTTCGTCAATGAAATGTATGGCCGAATCAGCAAGTTTTGTCAAAGATGAAGACAAATCGTTAATGATTCGTGTATCAATTCTTTAAGACTTGGACTACTGGGAAATATCGTCGCAAATGCAACATAAAATACGATGCAAATCTTGTACCGAAAAACATATCAACATTTTTAACTATGTATTTATACTGGCAGTTTTTGATTTTTTTAAAGAAAAATTGAAAATAGATTATATAAATAAAGCCGGAGTTATAATAGAGTTATGATTATTTTAGATAAGCAATAAATTATTTTGTAATCAATCCTATGAAATAAATTGGTAGATGTATGCTATGCTTGCTTTCGGGCTTGTTTGTATTTTGTTCTCTTTGATACAATACTGCTTTCAACCAATTTTAACCATAAATTAGCAATTTTCCCATGAATTTTTCAAATTTCCCATTTTTTGGGTAAAAGTTTCACTTCTACCGTGCGTGGCGGCCACACACATCTTTATTTTTCTTTAGACTTTAGACTAAACTTTAGACTAATCTTTCGCAAAGGGTCATTTAGTTCTTATGTGTAATCTTTGAATAGTTGTATATCAATAATATGCAATGATTTTACAATTTTAATATTGGTTTTTCTAAAAATTGTTAAGCCCTTGAATAAATTTTGCAGGCCAAAAGACTTTCGGGAAATGGAAATTTATGGAAATATAGGCAATTTAATATTTTTTGATTCTTATTTTTTGCAAAAAAATTTTTACAATAGCTGATTTTAGAACAGTCTATTAATAAGTAGAATTGGTCACTTTTGAAAATAAGCCAGTGGAACTTAATCAGTTTTGCACTAAGATTAAAAAAACAATACACTGTTTTAAAAAAATAGTTAAAAAATATATTCTCTTTGATTTCAAATTTCGTTGATATAGAGAAAACAAAAAAATTTTTCAAAATATTTCTAAATTGATTATTTCTTAATCTATGCTCCTCATATCTCTTAGTTAGTATTCTGATCTTGGCTTTAGTCTATTTTAATGAAACTGCTGAATTTGGCTACAGGAGGGATAGTGACCGTTTTTTTAATACCATTATAATATGCGAAAGAAATGCTGCCTTGTATGAATGATGCAATTATAATGCTGCCATACCTTGTACTTAGCAACTTTTTGAATCTAAGCGGATTCATTAACCCTTTAATGCCCAGGCCTGCCTCTGGCGGGGCTAACGCCAATCGATATAAAAGCGTAATCTATGGAAAAATTTTCAAATTGTTTTCTTTGGAGTGTAAATGAATATCCAAGTCACATTTCAGTATTTACGGCTTGGCGCTTGTATGCTCTGTTTGACAATTATTTCAGTTTGCAATTCAATTTCATCATATTTTAACGAATTTAATTAATTTTCAAAAAAACTTGATTTTTAGTCAATTAAAAAACACATTGACCTTGAGCTCGATAAAATATAACCTTAAATAATTGAAAAATTATTGGAGTTATATAAATACATAACTTAAAACTTATGAAAGAAGGTCGTAATTAATTTACAAATACATTCTATGGCAGAGCCAGGCCGTTGAAAATATGATTATTTGTGTGTCTTTGTTTTGAAATCTAAGTTTTCAAAAGAAACAAATCTTCATGTCGTCATAGTTTAATATCAGCTAACTGCTAAAGCTAAGATCGACTGTGAAAAAGAAGAGCAACAACAACTAGCACAACAAAATCTTTGAGTATTTAGAAAAGCTTTGATCTATCTTTGAATAATAGAACATACTTTCCCAGAAAGTATGCTTCACAAATTAGAAGAACTTTAAGCTGCTTTCATATCATTTGTATTCTCGTACCGCAATTCAGGGTAATTTACTAATTGCATTCGTGAAACAAGTAGAAAATGAAGAGCTTAGTGGATCACAGCAAGAATCACGATAAAAGGCTACTGATGAGTTGGTGTAGCGGCCAACGAAACAGCTGTCTAGTCTGCTATGTGATTGATACTCTATATAGGGTATTGTTGTTGTTGGTTGTTTTTCCTTCAGTTGTTTTCTTCGGAAAGCAACATTGACCTTGAGCTCGATAAAATATAACCTTTAATTATTGGAGTTATATAAGCACATAACTTAAAACTTATGAAAGAAGGTCGTAATTAATTTACAAAACACATTAATTGAAATGATATCGAAGTGAAAAAAAAGACTGGTTAGTAGGAAATTGTTCATTTCATAAATACCTGTTTTACTATTTAAAATGTTAATCACACTTCTCTCCGTATTTTCTGTGATTATGCCCAAGCCCGCTACAAACGAACACGGTATCAAAACAAATAACAAAACTCAGATTCGTGTTTCTCTTCAAGAAATTAGTCTAATCTGATTTTTGGGGCTCTAACTAAAAATGTGGCATTAGAGGGTTAAACTAGACTTTCTCCCTGATCTTTCCTGGTTTGTTTTACGAATCCATTTTAACGTTAATTTCAATCCTGTGCTTACCGAAGTATGCACTTTAGTCTAAGTGATTTTGGACTAGATTTTTGCAGATATTTTTTAATGTTTAATAATGAACATAAGATAATAGTAGTTACTATTTAAAGGTTAAGTTGTAATTTTTCATCTTAGCCCGTTTTGAAATAAATGAAATAAATGCTTAATATTTGTCTTCCTCAAAAAAATTTTACAATTTTATATTAGAAGTAATCACATTTGGCTTCTTGTGAATGAATTTTTAAATATATATTCATGAGTATTTGGAAGTTTTATTTTTTAATAATTTTGTATATAATTTTTTTTTTTTTAATTAGTATATGACATTGAAGTTATTTGTAAAATTTAGTATTTTAAATAGGTAGCTTTAATCCTTTTAAGAGCAGCTAGCCAGTTATCGAAGGTACACATCTATTTCTTATTTTTTAAGCGAATTCCTAGTCATTCCTATATTAATCATCATTCCCCTGTGCATATTTTTGGCCGGAGAATGATGGCAGGGGATTGACGAATATCTACAAAAGTCTCTAAAATAACAATTCTAGTACTTACCTTTAAAAATTTACATGATTAAGAATTTCAGATTTAAATATTCTTTTTTTTTTAAAAAAAAAAAAACAACGAATTATAAAAAAGTATTGAATTTCTTTTAAAAACAACACAGGGGAATGACGAATGAAAGTGTGAACACTCGGAATGAATAACAAAAATCGACTGACCATATTTAACTTCTATTGTTTGTAAAAAATCTACAACATGTATACGCAGTATCCCAGTAGGCATTGGCAGGTATTCGAAGGACTACTGGCAGGCCTTGAAATGGATTTCGGAGGCCTACCCTGCTCGTAGCCAAGCCCATATACTTTTTCATATGAAATGGCCAAATTTTCCATGCCTTCCGCTCTTCCTGCTTTAAAAAAGCCTGATAAAAGCACTCCTTTATTATGGCTTAAGGAAGGGGTTAACCAAAAACATTAAAAAAATATTTGGTTTTTATTTCTTTTTATGTATACCTGCCTATATATTTTGTGATTTCATATTATTTTACATATTTTTTAGATTAGAAAATTTCAAAGCTATGACGTTTATTATTATAATAATAACAATTGTTCAATATTTTTGAATGAATATGTATTTTAACTTTTAACGAAAAAGTAACCTTGAAATATAAGCAGAACCAGTATTTTTGTATGAAAAATATAATTGTTGTACTGCCTTAGGTAGCGAAAAATTAGGCCTTATAGAAGCGCTCGCAAAAGCGGCGAGTATGTCATTCTCTTACCACCAAAGTAGCAGTAAATCAAAGATAACAAGATAGGAAACTTCTGTGGGGAATCCTTGTTCACCTAAAGTAAAACACATTTCTTAACACTCATCTGACTTTGTTTTGGCTCAACTGTCAATTTGCAAAAATAGTGAGGTGAATATGTCAGTTGCTAATTATGCTACTTAAGAGTTATCTGTAAAGTGCATTAATTACTATCAAATAGGCTAAATATATTTATTGTTGTACTGTAGCTTCATGTTAAATGTACTTTTATACATAAAAAACACATTATTTTCTTCCAACAAGTAAACAACTTTTACATGGAGGGTTCGGGATAAAAATATCAGCTGTTCAAATTTATGAATGAAATACATTTTTTTTCCATTTCATTTTCAGTAGTAGAGTTGCCAATTTCACTTTTTTCAGGCTAGCTTTTAATATGAAAAAAAGCAACTTAAGATATCGATAAGGTGTTATAGCGGTCTGTTTAGCCACTAAATTATAATTTTGGATATCTTTTATTAATCCTCAACGATGATCATAGAAGATCAATTGGGTCTACGGGACGTCAAAAAACATGCTGAAAATTATAAAATCACTTAGAAAAAAATATATTCATTATTGCTCATATATTCTTATTCTCTATGAGACAAAATAGTGTTCTAAATATATTTATATATGTAACAGTTATTCCCGTAAAATTCAGAAACGAAGTACGTAATGTTGGAAATTGCAGTTAAAAGGTTTGCTGACTAGCCGTACTATATTTCACCTGAAAATTATACAATAAAATACTTAGGGCCAGTTTTTAAGTTCGAGTTTAAACTTTAGTCAAATTAAACAGAGCTTATCTCACCAAAATTGGACGTTTAAGCTCGGTTTAACTAGATATTTTAGCATTCGTATAAGCCAAGTTGACTTAAACTATCATGGATGTGTTTCTTTTTTGCCTAAATTGAGTTTTAACTATGTCGCTAATATTTCCATTTTTATTTATAATAGTTTCTAAACATTTTTTTCTCACATTATAATTTAAAAATGTTATATTTTTCAGATGAGCTTTACTATTTTTTATTTTGAAGCAGTTTTTATGAAACATTATGTGAAAAAAATTTATGTAAAATTCTTATGTTGTTTTTCAAGTGGTACCTTGACACCACTACACAATAAACCATATTTAACTAATCATATAAAAACTATGCTTGCGCTTTGCACAAATTAAAAAAAAATTGCTTTAAAATTTTTTTTAAGAAATTTAAAAGTCTTCTTGATTTTGTACTTCTAAAAACCAAGCAGAAATGTAAAATCTATATAAAAAAAATTTAATATAATGATAAAACTGTATTTTTTACGAAAAGTATACCCTTTTTCCAATAGCACATTCCTAAACTAAAAATAGATACTTTTGAAGTGGCTTAATTTTTGCACTGCATAAAAATAGACTTCAAATATCCAAAAAGGGGTAAGTTACAACCACTGTATTTACTAAACGGAAAATCTGATCCGTTTAGTAATATCCTCTTTATTACAAATGCACCAACATTTTTTTTAAATATCCTTTTATTTTAAAAAATCAATTTGGCGAAGCCTCCCATACAAGCGGCCCCTATGTGCGATGTGCTGGATTTATTATCGCTCTTGAATTTTTAAATCACTTGTTTTTATTTGATGCAAAATTTAAGTTGATCTATAACTACATAATGGGTGGCACATAGGGGGTAGGTATGTTCAAAAGAAATATTGTGGACCAAAAAATAATAGGACCAGCTATAAAATTTGACCAGTCTAGGGGTTCAGTTACGGACGATATAAGCCATTTTCGACATTGATCTCTTTTGTGTTTTTGTAGGAAGCCCCCAAGAAGGTGACAGAGAAAGGTGGGGACGTTGAGAAGAAATATTGGTGGTGAAAATATAATAGGACCTGGTCATACATTTTACCCCTCTTTGGTGCACCCCGGGGAGCTATAAATCTTTGTCGTTAATTTTTTTTCCTATTTAGGACCTTTTTTGAGCTAGTGCAAACATTGTAATAAATTGAATTTGGAATTGCCAAAACTTGCGAACGAGAAACATTAAATGAATGAAATGCAGAGAGCGCTCTTCAAGTCAGTTTTTTTGAGGAGCGTAATTTATGGACGAAAACTGTTAAAGAGAATTGAATCAACATATAATGGAAGAGCGTTCATGTTTTTTTTCTTCACGAATAAAGAAAGCAAAGTGAGCCGTTCGTGAATTGAATAATATTGATGAGGAGGATTGTAATCATGCTCTTCACTTGAGAGTTTTTCCTAACCCTCACTTCACAGCAGCGTGGCAATAAAAATACATACAATACCAAAGCATTCTGTGATTATGCGGTTACTTCTACAGTTCATGAACAAAAGAATGTGGTAAGCTCTTCACGAAAATGAATATGAGCAGGTTTTTTTTTTAACCAAAAATTGCCTCATATTCATGAAACTTCATGAGAGCCAATACGAACCCTGCTTCTATTTCCTCTAAATATGCATTTTGAAGTAGAAATAATATTTACAGTTTTAAGTAGTTCCATTAAATCCAACTTAATATTTTACGCAAATACATGATCAATGCAATTTTATAAAGGTTAGAGATAAACATATGCCATTTCGTACCAGCGCAATATTTATGCTATCCAAGAGAATTCTTAAGAAAACAATCAGAGTTGGCAACTCTGATGGCATGAAACCTTCACAAATCGGTAGTGGTGAAAATAAAAATCAATTTATTATGTGAAAATATGCAAACTTTGTTTGGCGATAAAAAGTAAAATAAGAGCATGCATGTAATTATTTGGGTGTTAAACAGATTCCTGTAACACAACTTAAAGATTAAAACATTAATGTACTCAATCCATGCACTATTTTTCTTGTTTGAAAACGAAGTTTCAGCAGAAAAATGCAGAAAAAGAAGAAGAGCGTTCTTTTTTCTTATCTCACCTCGAATAGCGGGGGCTTGTGTAAACTAACGGGGGTTTGTGAAAAATTTAATTTTTCAAAAATATTGACAAACACAACAACTGAAGAAGTTGGCATACTTTGAAAGCATATATTAACCAAAATAAGGGGATGCAATAATCAGTTTAGGTTGCAAACAGGTACTTGCAACCCAACTTAAATATTTATGCAATAAAAAATAGATGATATGCATTATTTTAAGGGGTTGCAAAGTGAGTTCTTTTAGAGTTTGCGGCCGATGAAGAACAAGAGTGGCGTTCAGGGTTGCATTTTTCGGTTCACAAATACATGCAAACCTTCTTTGAGGTTATGTTTTTTAAGTTTCCTATCTTTTTATCTTTGCAGTAAATGCACACCCTCGTTAGAAGAGACCTAGCTTTATTGATTATTGGGATGCATAATGTTCTCTCAACATATGATTTCTTGAAAACCAACAATGCTTTGAAATTTTGAATTTTAGCGAATATAAGGTTTTACAGGGGACTGATGTGTAACTTCAGGGGCAATAAAAAATTATCTATAAAAATATGAATTAATAAAAAATTAAAAGCGTTATTAGAAAAAGGAAATCTTTTAATATTTTTGTTTACTATACACTAATTTTATTAAATAATTATATACTTTACCTTTACAATTTTCGAAGGATTTAAGTGAATGTAGTGTTAGAGACAACCAGGGTAATGGTGTTGAAGCACTTTGGTACGCAATTTTTGAAGAAAAAACCAATTTTTGAAAAAAATAATTAGGTGACTAGAAAGGACATGTAAAGCTTTATTGAAAAGTACATAAGAATGTAGAATTTATTTTGTTATTCCCAATTTAAATAAACAAAGACAGCAAATTTGCCGGTTATATCAGAATCAACCGTACAATCTTTTGTTTAAGTCCTTCAGGAGCAAGACTTGAGAAAAAAAAATTAACAGTTTAAAGTTTTTTTGACATTTGTTTTGGTTCTATCAGTAATATCAATAATATTTATTGAAAATTTAAAATTTTTATTTAAAATTAAAAAAAAACCAAATTTTTTAGAACAAATTCTTTGCCTAAAAATATATTTTAACATATGTAAGCAACTCGCAAAAGAGCCTTTGTAATTTGAGCACATGAAACTATAAAAAAATCAAAGAAGAAACTGCTGCTGTAATAGTTAAAATACTCTCTTAATACTCTTTTAATTTTTTTACAGTTTATAGCCCTAAGGCTGTGCTTGAACCCTAAAATCTTCCCCTTTGCTACGCTCCTGATGAGTGTGTGTGCAGGTGTGCTTTTGTTTTGGATTTCTATGATCCTTTTGATAAGCACCTTGATTAATCCTTAAAGTGAAGCTTTTAATTAAGAGTCAGTTTAGTATTAGATGTTATTGTTATGGGTATTTGTTGTTGTTCTTGACATTTATGAGAGTGATAGTTGTGGTTGCTCATTTAATTAAACTGATTCTTAAAGAAAATGTATTAAATTAGTTATTTTGAAATGACTTTACGTTAATTTTATTTACAGCCTCGTTTTGCTATACATTGCATATCCGAAGGTGCAGAATTAGCTCGAAATTAGTTGTTATATCTGTACAAAACAAAGTACTAATATTTTGACAGAAATTTTAACTTACTTTTTGTGGTGTCAATCTTTCTTGGGTCTCTTCTTGCTTGAATTGTGTGACTTAACTCACTCTTGCTCTCTCCCTTTTATACCCTTTATAAATTGTTACTATGTATTTTTCATTCTCTTGAAAAATTGTTGAAATATACACTCAAAAAAAAAAAAAAAAGGTAAGATTGTTTGCCATAAGCAAGAAATAAAAGAAAAATTTAAAGTGTTTGGAATACTATTCCATAAGAAAATAAATTGATATTATTGACTTTGTTTTATTGACATAGCTAAGTAATTACTGTCAAAAATTTTAAGCTGCTTGGACGATGTACAATATTTAGGATAACCTATAAATCTCTTTTTCTTATAAACACTTTTGACAAATAGCCTAAATGTTTTTGAAACACATTGTTCAATTTATTGTGCCTTACGTTTATTAAGGATTTATTGTTTCTTATAACCAATTCTAATGTAGATGTTCAATAACTGCATAGTTTATGCTAAAAGTAATAACAACAATTAATTATTTTTCTATAATTTTATGTAAACCAGTAAATAATGGGCTTCGGCAGGGTACCGAAGCTAAAATACCCCCCGTGGCCGTATTGAAGTATGTTCAAAGTTTTTTGCCGTCTATAAAATGTTTATGTATAATCTGCAAATATATTTGTGTTGTGACATGGGATTTTCAAAGGTTGAGGTTAAAGCTCAGCCGCCCCTCAGGATCCTGTGAGAGATCCACTAACTTTTACAAATTGTTTTGAATAAAACGCAGGTTTTTCAATAATTCAAATGCTTCTTTTATTAAACAATTTATCCTTAATTTAGTGTCCTAATTATGCAGCTTCAGATAATGGTTGAAGTAAGTAAAAGTTGCACAATCGGTTTGGTAATTGCTTGGTAATCGGTAACTGGTTGGATAATCAGTTGGTAATTGATTCAGCAACCAGTAATCAGTTCGGTAATCGGTTGGTAATTACTTCGGTAATCAGTAGTCACCTCGGGAACCGGTTGGTAATCGCTTCGGTAATCAGTAGTCACCTCGGGAAAGGTTGGTAATCGGTTTGATAACCGGTAATCAGTTGGTAATCGCTTCGGTAATTAGTAGTCAACTCGGGAATTGGTTGATAATCGATTTGGTAACCAATAATATGCTGGTAATTGTTTCGACAATCAGTAGACACCTCGGGAATCGATCGGTAATCACTTTGGTAACCGGAAATCAGTTGGTAATCGTTTCGGTAATCAGTAGCTACCTTGAGAATCGGTTGGTAAGTGCTTCGGTAATCGGTTATCAGTTGGTTATCGCTTCCGTAATCATTAGCTACCTCGGGAATCAGTTGGTGAGCGCTTCGGTGATTGGTAAGCAGTTGGCAATGCTTAAAAGGGTCGCTGCGTAAATTATAATGTTTTAATATATTAGCCACAGCAGAAGGCATCGCAGTCGGCACGTCGTGGCAGAGAAATAGGTTAGGTGAAATTGCAAAGGTCTGCGTTGCCGGCATCGCAGCCCCGAGGAAGACCTTGTGGTCGGTCGAGGCAGTGACGCGGTCAGAAAAGTTACACTACGTTCACACTGACAGCTAAATGCGCATTTAACGAAATGCGCATTAGCAATTTAGAATGTATGGCCGTATGCTCTTTGAAGGAGTAAAAGAGCCAAATATATATTTTGCATTTTGTAAATGCGCATTAAGCTCTCAGTGTGAACGTAGTATTAGAGAAGAAGAAGGAAAGAAAAACAAGTGACGCGGCATCGAGTGCCTGCGTTGCTGCCCAGAGGAAGACCTTGTGGTCGGTCGAAGCTGTGACGTGACCAAGGCATAGAGCATGAAGGTGCGGTTAGGTTGAAGCGGCTGTCTCCCTTGAGACACACTTAGGCCCGTTGTTATACCATGGCTTAATTTCTCTCTTTATTTAAACCAGCTGAGCTAAGCTAAGGATTTGGTAGACCGAACACTCTGAGAGATCATCAAAATCTTTGTAGAACCATTTACTTAAGTGAAGGTGGCGATTTTTAGCTAGCACTGAGCAAGTGCAGAGAAGATGTGTTGTAGATTCCACCTCCTCCTCATTTTTGCAGCTTCTGCAAAAGTCGTTGTGGAGGATGTTCAATCTTCGTGCAAGATCACCTATCATATTACTGGTTTGATCACCTCTGAGAGAGATCAGTTCTTTTGAGCGTTGTAGGGTGATTTCTGGCCAACCCAGACGCGCTGTAGGACATGTGCTTCCCATTGACTACCTATTGTTCGCTTTTTAAGAGATATCTCATTTGTGAGTAGTTTACATGTAGTGAGGGATATACCAATACTTTTTTTCTCTATCGAGAGTTGTTTGGTTGTTCCGGTGCGAGCGAGTTCATCTGCTTTGCAGTTTCCTAGAAAGTCACTTTGTCCGGGAATCCAGCAATTTAGGAGTATTTTGAGCTTCTTTGCCATCTTATTTGGGGATCTGCGGCAGCGATGTACTGTTTTGAATGTTGTTTTAACAGATTCTAGGGCTTTCAAGGCGGCTTGACTGTTAGATAGTATCAGATAGTGTCAGATCGCATTTATTTGAAGCCAAGTTACTGCTTGTACAGAGTACACTCCTCCTCAAACACCATAAGAGCAGGAAAGAAGAAGCAAAAAAAAGGAAAGATAATAATAATAACAAAACTACAATAGTCTACTAACTAAAAATATACCAAAAAACCATCTACCACCGCCCTGAGGAAGACCTTGGGGTCTGTCGGGGCAGCGGCGCTGTGAACAGTACACATTTGCCTCGAAGAAGACTTTGCGCCCGATTTAAGGCAGAGGCTAGTACTTTGAGGTTACCTAAAAAGGAACGCTGCTCTGGTTGACTCTGTGGTCTATATTTACGTGATTTTTCAATAGAACCATATGTGAACTATATCGACGTTTGTATGGTGAATACAAAAGCCTGCTTGTTGGCTATGGAAGTAAGAAATCTTGTTGTTGTTGTTGTTATGCTGAGTCTATTTAAAGCCCTGCCAGTTGTGTTATTGTGGTGGTTGTTATTTTGTGAATGCCATGTTGTTGGTAGTTTCGACTGGTTTTGTTAGTCACTAGTTTGTTTGTTAGTTCTGTTAGAAACATTTCTAGTTTCATCTGTTTTCTGTATGTAAAATTTGAAGTTTGATACAGATCCAAAAACATGTATTGTGTGGGTACTTTTAATAGAGCCTACATTGGAAGAGTGACATTCCCAAATGAATCCTTGCTCTCAATGAAAATGCTTACGATTGAAGAGTGGAGTTTTGTGAGTGGTACTTAGAAAAATGTGCGGACCATGTACAATTTTTACTCAAGATTATTTAGAGCGGTGATTCAAAATTTAAATTAAACGGGTCGATCAATCGTCACAATTGCACTAACTGGAATAAAATAAATTTTTCTTTTTTTCTTTTATTTTACTGCACTAACCCCAGTGAATCTACATGTTACGGAAGAACATCTTTTACTAGGGGTAACAATGTGGTGCCGATTGTCAGCGCGTAGTTTAATGGGACCATCCTTTTTTTTATAACACTGTGACTGATGCCGTTTAATTAAATTTTCTGCAGGAAAATGTCATGTCA
Organism: Coremacera marginata; assembly: GCA_914767935.1. Lineage (NCBI taxonomy): Eukaryota > Metazoa > Arthropoda > Insecta > Diptera > Sciomyzidae > Coremacera > Coremacera marginata. The sequence continues at coordinate 139,246,915 of OU612047.1, read as the reverse complement.
AGTTTTCGTGAGCAGTTTGAGGATGAAGAAGACCATTATTTTAAGCAAGTTGAAGCATTGTAGCACGTTCCCACCATCATCGTGAAGTATGAAAAAAAAAAATGGCAATTTCAGCCCTTAAAAGTACTTTGACCGAGCTTCTTATGATCAATTGTGTATTGTTCATGTTATGAAATGTTTAAACACAAATGATCGAGAACTGGACCTACAAATTTTATACTGACTCCGAACGGCTTATGTTCTCAAGAAGATTTTCATAGCAGTTTTTTACACTCTGAGGCTTGTTATTTTCTGCAGAGAGGTGACGGCCGAGCAGAAAAATTAATTCAATTAAAAAACTTTCTGTGTCAGGTGGGAATTGAGCCAAGGTTCACTGGCGCATGGATCACACACTCTGCCCACTACGACACGGCCGCCATAAGAGCTTATCCCAATAAAAATCTACCGAATTGATGAATTGAGCGATGAAGTGTCATCAACAGGCCTCCGTGCTCTCTCTAGACCTCACGCCGCTGGTTTTTTGTTTTTGTGGGAACACATTAAAGATACGGCTTATCAGTCAAAACCGCCAACATAAGATCAATTGAAGGCGGGAACTGATAGAGAATGCAATTAAATTTCTAATGAAATAATTCGCCACGCTTGCAAAAATCTGCCGAACAGATCAGTTGGACGATGAAGTGTCGTCAACAGGCCTCCGCGCTCTCTAGACCTTACGCCACTGGTTTTTTTTTTTTGTGGGGACTCATTAAAAATGAGGCTTATCAGTCAAAACTGGCTACATTAGTTCAATTGAAGGCGGGAATTGATAGAGAATGCATTGAAATTTCTAATGAAATAATTCGCCACGTTTGCTTCGCGTTATCAGCAATGTTTTGATCAAAATTGACTACTTAAATTTGTATTTTCAATCTGTAATCCATCTAAATGATCCGCTTTATTGTGCTGTTCAAAAAGTCAATGTGGTTTTTTATTTACAGTTTCGGCTCATTCTTTTATAAATTACATTAACAATAATCAATCACCTCTTCCATCTCTGTGGTAGCTTCATTATCTCGCGCAGGTAGACATCTTCACTTTTATCTGCAAAGAACCGTTCAAGGTCCTGTTTGATAAGGCCCTCATTATCAAAGGTCTTACCAATTAGTCAGTTTTGCAGGCAGCGCTTCATATCGCAGTTTACAGAGTACTGTAGGTTGGATGTGGCAAAACATTCCATCCCAACTCGAGCAATTTTTGACCAGTCATCAAACTCTTATGAGCCCTGTTTTTATCGTGGTGGAAGATCACCCTTTTCCGATTGATCAGCTCAGAATGATTCTATTCGTTCCCAAATTCTGTGGTCTCAAACAGTAGACTTAAGAATTCATGATTGTATTCTGTGGTAGTAGCTCGTAGTAGACAAGTTCTATCAATGCAACCAGAATGAAAAATAACCTTCTCCTTGTGAATGTCTGCCTCTCTGGCGCTTCATCTTTCTTCCACTAGCTTCTTTTTCTGTAGACATTGTTGTAGATCATCCACTTTTCATCATCCGTAATCATACGCTTGACAAATGGGACGCTTTTTTCACGTTTTCGTGCGGGACCCAGACATACAAGTTTCGGATGAAACTACACTCAGAAAAAGCACCTATATTTTTGTGATACAAAATTTCTCTATTTTTGATAGTAGCAATTTCCTCCTTGTCAAAAAAAAAATTTTTCTTCAATTAGGAAAAATTTTCATATATTCGAAGAAATTTTTCTTTACTTGTGGGAAATGAAAATATTTCATGTCTCTAATAATGATAAGTATTTTTCTCGCACTAAAAAATTTAATTTTTACAGAAAAATTTATAGAATATTAATAATTTTCTCTATTGTTGATAAGCAATTCACTATGCGAAATATTTTCTTCAATAAAAACAAATCTTTTCTGAAAAATAAAAAAGTCTTCTTCTCTAGAAACGTTATATTTTTCTTATATTGAATTAGGTACAGTGAAAGAAGTAGAAAGCATGTTGCATATTCTATATATTATGACGATTTTTCCTTTAAAGGTATTTTTGTTAATGTTGTTTATAACCACTGATTCTTGGGATGCACGATTTATAAAATCGTTTCTAACAATAAATTTCTGGAAAAGTAATGGAACAACAATTATTCTACCTATGCCTCTTAACATAATTTTAACTTATATATTTACACCTGAATCACAATACAATATTAATACTTTTACCTTGCGTAGAACTGAGTTAAAGCAAATGCTTCACAAAAAGAAAAAAATACTACATGAAAACAGAGATTGTAAATAATAATTATTTTAATTTTCAAACCGAAATAAAATAGTGGGAAAAGTTGTCGTACTGCTCTTTCGAAGGTATCATTAGAACCTATCTTACCCCTGTCGGTAATTTCAAAGCACTTTGTTAAAAAGCAATTAAAAAGGGCTTCTTTAATCTACCTTGGCATAGTGCTTTTGAGAAGCTCTTTGCTCTCGCTACGAACTGAGCTGCAAAAAAGCGCTTAGGTATCGCTTTTGTTAGTGCTTTAAAAGTGGGCTTTGGCAGTGTCGTAAGAGTTCTTGCTACTATTTCGAATATCTTGTCAAATTCGACAAATACTTAAAAATAGAAAAATAGTGAAATGGAAAAAATTAACTGAAACTGGTAATAATTATCTAAAGTTAGGTTAGGGTATTCGAAACGTCATTTTAAAAGATTAGTAGCAGCGAAAATAGACGCAACAATGAAGGCGAAACAGCCGCAGATATTAAAAGTAATGAAATAGTGCAAAATGAAGCAATTTCATCACATTTCGCCCATTGTGGTGCGAACTACTTTCAAAGTGTCGACAGTGAAAATGAAGAAGAAAGAGGAGCAATGGAAATTGGGTCCGAATTTGACATATACAAATTGCTTGGAGAAATATTTAAATAGCTCGGTGCGATTTAAAATTAGGCGATATGCAAGTGATGGCATTTTGCAAATTCTGCAGTCAGCAGGCTTAAAAGTGACTTCGTCATCAAAAACATTATTTTCAGAGTCCGGGAAACTACTTTTACTTCGGGTTAAAAAAAAATATTTGTCAGGTTTTTAATTTGACGTTAACAGAAAATGTCAACATTTTACAAGTAGGCGTGGGAATATTCGGTTTACTATTATATAAAAGCTCCACAATAGCATTGTGACCAAATTTGGAGTCATTATCAAACTTCTTCAATATTAAGCCTTTCCTTATCGGAACGTATCTTGGCAGTAAGAAACCGGAAAATATTAATAATTTTTTGTTGGGCTTTGTCTTGGAGATAAAAAGTATTAGTGAAAAAGGAGTCATTGTCAATGGTAGAACGGTGTCTATAAAATTGTGCGCATTTGTTTGTGATGCTCCTGCGAGAGCATTTGTATCCGGAACTTTTTTCCACAGTTCCTCAAAAGGATGTTACAAATGCTATCAGGTTACAAAATAACAATCGCCGGACATGCAGTACGACAGTTGCAGAGCAAGGCACTAATGCCGACTTTCAAAAAAGAAAAGACACTAAATATCATTGCGAAAGCCTTGAAAACTCCGAACATATGTCTCTGTACCGTCAATTTTTTCGTGTTACTTATTGTTCTATTCGCATTGCTTTCAATTCTTGACCAATGTGAAAGGGGTCATTGGTACCGTCAAATTCTTTCCTTTCGTCGCTTCCGATTTGCGGCGAGTTGCCGACCAACTCTGAAAATTGAATTCAATTCATGGCCAATGTGAAAGGGTTCAAGCAAGAACAAAGTGCTTTTTTAACAGTTTTTGAAGGAAACACCAACCCCTTTTTCGAATCACTTTCCGAAGCGAGAGCAAAGCGCTTTTTTGAACACTCTTTGAAGCGAGAACAAAGCCTTTTTTTTTAATAACTTTCCGAAGCGAGAGCAAAGCGTTTTTTTGAATCACCATCCGTATCGAGAGCAAAGGTCTTTTTCCCAATGACATGGCAATGTTAAAAAAGGCGCTATTAAAAGCTAGAACGAAGCACTCATGTGATTTTATAAAGTTCTTTTAAAATGGTTTCGAAGCCATCCCTAAAGGGATTGTTCCTAAAGGGATTGTAGAATATCAGAAAAATTTCTACTTTTATTTTAAAAATACAATTTTTTATTTTATTATAAAAAAAAAACGCAGTTTTAATATTGTATAGTCAAAGAAATTCATACTCGATACGGTCTCAATGTAGATAAAATAAATTTTTAATCGTAGTTCTAGATATACATACTTCTCTGTTTTAGGGATAAAATGAACGCAATAAAAAAATGCTGTACCAGTATTAAAAAAATATATCTCACTTTTGAATATAAACGTAATTTAAAACAAAGATTTGTTAAAATTATATAAATATTTCTCTGTTTTCGAGAAAAATTTACACAATCAAGAAAACGGTTGAAACTGTTATAAAGAAATATTCTTCTGTTATAGAGAAGGTGTCTTAATTGATGAGAAAATTTTGTCTTTTTCATGAAAGCTTTTTTAGGGAATTTTTAGGGAATTTTTGGATCACATTTACAGAGAAGTATACTCTGGAGCAAAGTCCTTAATATTTTTTTTTAAATATGATTTTTTTTTTCTCATATTCTGAGAAACTTTTTTCTGAGTGTAGCGAACTCTAAATGACTGTAACGGACAGTCTTAGAGAACTCGCAATATCTTTGACTGTTGAATGCTTGTTTGTCTGCACTAGCGTCTAGATTTGGTCGTCATTAACCTCTGAAGGTCTACCAGAACGAGGAGCAACCATGTTTGAAAAATGTCCATTATGGAAACGGGCAAACCAATTCTGACATTGCCTTTCTTTAATCACATCTTTGCCATAAGCTTCTATTAATTTTTGTCTGGCTTTAGTTGCTTTTTTGACTTTGATGTAACGGCAGGTCGAGAATCTCTTCGGGTTGCTTATCAGCCCAAATGCGCCAATTTTGTTTATTTACTTATCCATTGAGCCAGAAATATGCCTCGTCACTTAACAAAATTCGGCGCGGAATTCCATTGAGCTGTTCAAAACGAGTTGCACTTTATAAGTCTTTTAACTAAGATCCTGGTGTGAAATTCACCAAATTATTGCATACACCGAGAAAAAAGCTTTTGTTAAATTGAATAAATACCTAGTATAATTTATAAGATGGCTTTGGCAGTTTTCAGCCTCCCAAGTTATTCATAATAATGCTTAAGTTGTACATGTTAACGTGCCAACTTTTATTTGGGTGATAAATTAACCAAGTATTTTGTAATTTTTTATACACTACTTTAAAAAAAAAAAATTGAATTTCAAAAATAAAACTTTTTTCGGTCTTGGATTTTTTATTTTCCTTTTTTTGAGGCTGCCGTCTTTCGTTCTTTGATTTGCTTGACTGACATCGGCAACAACAGAAATTTTTCTTTTATCAACACCGTTTTTTTCTTAGAAATTAATGAGTTTTCGGCTTTTCTTGCTGCTTGATGTCTATTATAACAAGAACATTAAATTAAATTGAATTGAATTAAATATCAAATACAAAAATTGTACCTTTGCATGCCGTTGAGATTCGAACCTTCGTTACGCATAATGATTGATTCAATATTAATTACAACTGCAACTATGCTCCAGCATAACACAAGAATCTATTAATAGATTTTTGTTGTATGGTTATCAACAGAATACTGTGACATACTGCATCCGTTAATACAGCATCTGTTAACATAGCTGCAGTTATGTCAGCAACCAGTAGCAAGCCTTTTTGGATCAGTGTAGAGCGATGGACTGGAACCAAAAATTCCAAGTTCAATTCCGCACGGCGGGAACAGAAATTTCTTCTCTTTTTTTTTCCTTTATTTTTGTTGATGGAATTCCCACAGAAAATGATTCCGTGGAAATTCTACCAAACACACAGCAAAAACTTCATGACCTTCAATTCTGGCTTTGCCACCGTCTGCACCGACTTACCGCAATTTGACCATGACTGTTTTTGATTAACATTGTCGTAAAGACCCCACTTTTAATCACCAGCCACTATCCTCCTCAGAAATGGGTCGATTTTATTGCAATTCAGCAGCGATTTGCAGATGGAAATTCGATTGTGTGGTATCTATACATCGAGCGTATTTTTGTAACTTTGTTTCTGGGCACTGGAAAGAATGCTTAAATGACGGTCGTACTTGAGCGTTGGTGCATCTTTGACATCAAAATTATCAAAATGAAACCAAAATAGCGCATGATTTTGATGATTGCAGTATTAGAACCATAAACACTATTCACATATTCAGCCACCTGAGAAAAAGTGTAAAATATATTTCACTTTTCGTATTTTCGTCTTTGGTTATGTATATATTTGACACGCGCTCAAACGAAAATGACAAAGTTGTACTCAAGATAACAATTTTAATTTATATATTGCACATTTATTATTGGGTTAAATTGATAAAGAAATGAATTTTATCCAAAGCAATTAAAACTTCTCACAGGCGGTTCCTTCTTATTTGCACATTTTTTACTAATAGGGTAAACAAACTTTTCTCATTTCTCAGTGATGAGAATTCTGTGGCGATGTCTGTGGCAATGAACTCGTAACAACAAAATAAATTCGTTACGTACAATACACACACACACACGACCACACATTACCGAAGTTCTGTCAAACAATTATATCGGTAGAATGATTATAAGTGAAATATGTTTGTTGAACCTTTGACAAACTTTGGGCAGCCACAAAACTGCGAAGCCGATAGGATCAAACTGATGATAGTATGTACAACAAAAACAACAAGCTGCGTCGCTATAAAGGCACACATAAAACGTGTAACGCTCAAAGTTTTGATCATTTAGACTAGCTGTGAGATAAATAAAAGTTAATTAAAATATCAGACTATAAAAAGAAAAGTTCACTAGAATGGCTACCGGAAACAGGAAATCAATAAAGCCATTATAAAAAACAAATTAAGCTGGCTTTAGTGGTTCAGTTGTCATTTGTTCCGCTGATAAAACTTAGATTACTTATTGTGCTGAAATTGAACACTTTAATTTTAAAAAGTATGAAAGTATAATTAAAAATGTCGCGTATGTTCTGACATGTTTGTTATCTAATTTTTTCCATCCTATTAACTCCGTGCTTGCTTATCTTTTAGTCAATTTTTAAAATTAAATTAAAGCAAGACAAAAAAAAAAAAAAGTAAGAAAATTTAAAAGTTAATTGCACTTGAAAAGTGGTCTATGAAGTAGTCCATCAAGATAATTGTCTGAATGTTTACATTTAATTGTTATTTAATAAAAAAAAAAAAAAAATTTATTGCCAGAAACGTGGACAACAAAATTGTTAGTAATATCATATCTACAGCCGATATAGCAGCAACAAGATTGTTAAAAAAAAAGACAACTCAGACAGAAAGCTAAAATAACCCAGCACTAAAGCGACATACAACTAAAAAAGAGCGTGCTTTTTATTTAACAATTTTCAAAATATTCTCGGACTATCAGCATGAATTTTTGGAAAATGTTCCCTTTGAAATGAAATGTTGATGAAAAACATCAATAAATATCTGTTCGAACTAATCTTGTTGTTGGTTAAATAAACAAAAATTATTTTGTTTTATTCTTATTTGTTATTGATTCGTATTTTGTTGCAAAACAGGCAGTTAAAATGGAATACGCGCACATAAACAAGGTCAACTTTTGCCTGGTCAATTCTTAAAATTTAATTATGCAATAAATTATCTAGTAATAAAATAAATTTTATTAGCAATAATTGAAATGTAGGTCAATAACAGTTTGAGTGACCTTCACGCTTACTGCTGCATTGACTTAATGTTGTCTTTTTAATAATTCCCAGTGAGAAACTGAAAAGTCATTATCGCCTTAACTTGCTCAGTAACTAGGTAAGCAAATTTCATTACACTTCGCTTAAAGTTTCTTATTGAATAATGTCAAAGAAAATGCCTAGTAACAGCAATGTTAAATCTAGCTGAACAGCCACAATCAACTCAAATGCTTACGTTCTCGCTTCTGATTTGATAACCTAAGCTAACGTAAGCTATAATACCTGAGAGTTGAACAACATTTGTTTTTTTAACAACAAATAACAGAGTATAAAAACAAAGTGTGTTGCTACGCGACGCCTTCTGAGTGATTATTTGCATTTGTATTTGCACTTTTTTGTCTGCTCTTCTTTGTTTTGAAGTCGGTTTCGATGCGTTAAGTGACGTAAAATGCAATGTCTAGATCAAACATGCTCATCCCTTAGCCCATCTGGCCCGCATTGGCCACCATACAACTTTTTTTTTTTTTCGTGAGCTTTGTATTTGCGCTTATGCAAAAGCAAAACCACGTACAAAAAATAACAATGCAAGTTACTGTACAAATTTTTTTTCCATCATGAATTTTGTGTTATGGAAAATAACACGTACATACAAAAAACAGCAGCCCAAGCCGCTGTTGATGATCACTAAATTTTGAACGCGTATAAACAACAACAAATGCATGCAAATTGTCTCATTACGTATGTGGTAACGCACACAAGATGTGTTGTTGTTTTTGCTTGTAAATTTCTTTGCCAAGCAATGTGCAATAACAGTACGTTCAAAAAGTACATAGGATGACACATAGATGGCGTTACTAGATTTTTTTTCATATGATTTTTATTTAGTACCAACCTTCAAACGATACGTATAAAAATTTGACAACAATCTGACAATTGATTCGTAAGTTATAGCATTTTGTGTGCAACTATTGTTATTGAAAAAAAAAAAAAATGAAAAAAAGTGAATTTCGAGTTTTGATAAAGCATTGCTTTTTGATGAAAAAAAACATACAGTGGAAATCAAACAATGGCTTGATTAACATTATCCGGATTCTGTTCCATCGAGACAAATGGTAGAAAAGTGGATTGCTGAATTTAAACGGGGTCGTCCCAGCACAAACGATGCAGAGCGCAGTGGATGTCCAAATCGGACTGTTATTCCACGAAACATCAAAAAAATGCACAAATTGGTTATGAACGATCGCAAATTCCAGATGCACGAGCTAACTGACATTATATACATATCAGATGATAGTGTTTTTATCATTTTACACGAGCATTTGGGTATGCGAAGCTCTGTGCAAAGTGGGTGCCGCGTGAACAAAATAACACAGTCGACCAAAAACAGCAACGAATTGATGCTTCAGGGGAGTGTTTGGCGCTGTTAAATCGCAATAAAATATAATTATATACTCGATATGTGACAATGGATGACACATGGCTTCACTATTACACACCAGAATCCAAAAGATAGTCAGCTGAGTGGACAGCAGTCGATGAACCGAATCCAAAGCGAGCAAAGATTGGGTCTTTGCAAGTCGGCTTGTAAGGTGATGGCGTCTGTATTTTGGGATGCGAAAGGAACAATATTTAACCACTATCTAAAAAAAGGAACCACCATCAACAGCGACTAGTACTGTGCACTTTTGGATCAATTGAAGGCTGAAATCGCCAAGAAACGGCCACATTTGCAAAAGAAAATATCTTGGTTGTTTCACCAAGACAAATCGATGAAAACCGTGTCACAAATCGATGAAAACGATGGCAAAATTGAATGAATTCGGCTTCGAACTGCTTACCCACCCACCGTATTCTCCAGATTTAGCCCCCAGCGACTTTTTCCTGTTTTCAGATCTTAAGAGAATGCCTGCTGGAAAGAAATTCAAGTCCAATGATGAAGTAATCGTTGAAACTGAGGCCTATTTTGACGAGCAAGAGAAATCGTACTATAAAAATGGTATCAAAAAGTTGGAAAATCGCTATACTCGTTGTATCGCTCTCGAAGGCAACTATGTTGAATAATATAATCGAGTTTTATCAAAATTTCGTTTTTTTCTTACTTATCTTACGGACTTATTGAATGGCCTGTTAATCACATCTCAATGAATGCTGACAAAACACAATTTATCATGTTCTCGCCGGGACGGAAGACAGTTGAAAATTATGTCCTCAACATCAATGGCATAAAAGTTGTAGAGGAGACCAGCGTACAATTTTTAGGACTAACACTGACTAGTAGTTTAAACTGGAATGAACACATTCTTACCGTGCAGCGCAAGGTTTCGTCTGCCCTCGGACACGAAACTCACAATTTATATATCTCTAATCCACTCGCACCTATCGTACATGACGATGTGTTGGGCGTATAAAAACATAGCTGAACTCAACAAGCTACAGCGCATGCAGAACAAGTCCATAAAAACCGTATTCAACTTGCATCCACGGTTCACCTCTAGACAGGCTTACAGCCCGTCATTCGGAGATATCTTGCCAGTCTTGTCTCTCCATAAGTATCAACTATCTCTTCAAGTGCTTCAATATGACGCAGCTATCAACGCAAACACATAGCATCAACACTAGAAACAGATCTGATTTGGTAGCGGCGAGATGCAAATTTAAGGTGACCAAGCAGCGATACCTGTTTGCTGGACCGACAGCCTATAATAGCCCTATCGGAAATTTCAACGTGCTTTATTAAAAAGCAAGTAAAAAGGGCTTCACTCTGCCTATGAATAGTGCTTTTGAGAAGTGCTTTGCTCTCGCTACGCATTGAGCTTTAAAGAAATCGCTTTGCTTTAACGATTTACCCTAATTCGACTATTCCTAGTTCGTAAATCTTGTCGTTGCTGTCGTACTAGTTCGGTATATTTATTTTTCTCATCACTACTTGTCATTACTCAGCACTAGTATGCGCGGGAAGTTTAATTCGTGAAAGTGTTTCAGCAAAATAGTGAAAAATAGTGAAAGTTATAAAAGGTTTATAAATTGTTTTAAAGTAATATTTTTATAAAAAAGTAATAAAATCAGTGGAAAGTGGTGCGGTTATTCAAAACGCAATTTTAAAAGATTAGTTCCGGCAAAAATATACACCATAAAAAATGAAGTTGAGGTTGCAAGTGGAAACGAAGAAGGCGCAACAGCAGCAGAAAATTGAATTGGACATAGCAGGGCAAATTATATGCAAAGTGCTGTTTTACCAGACACCGCAAGTTTTACCAGATTTCAGTCATGGTGATGTTTATTCCATACAAAGTGCCGATAGTAAAAAAATATATAATGCGAAAGAACAATACAAATTTCGTCAGAAATTGACATTAAAAAAGATATTAGGGAATGAGTAGAACAATTTAAAGTTAGGCGAGATGCGAGTGATGGCATTTTACGAATTCTACAATGAGTGGGCTTAAAAGTGCCCTCTTCAACAAAAAAATTATTTTCAAGGGCGCAAAATAATACCATTATTTGCACGCGTGAAGTCAGTCCGGGAACAACTTCCACTATGGACTCTAGAGAGAAGTAAACGTCAGGGTGTAAAGTTGTCGTTAGCAGAAGATATTGAAATTTTAGAAGTAGATATTGGAATAGACGGATTACTCTTATACAAAAGCTCTCCAATAGCCTTGTGGCCTATTTTGGGATCTATATCAAACTGCGGCAATATCATACCTTTTCTTATTGGAGCATATCTTGGCAACAGGAAACCTGAAGATGTTAATGATTTTCTGTTGGACTTTGTTTTGGAGATGGAGAGTATAAGTGAAAGAGGTGTTATCGTCAACGTTAGAAGGGTTTTTATTAAATTGCATGCATTTGTTTGTGATGCTCCTGCGAGAGCATTTGTTACGGGAACTGTTGGTCATACTTCCTCAGCAGGATGCTCTGAACGCTACATGGATGCGAGAAAAAAAACAATTGGCTGACCTACAGTACTGCAGTTGCAGAATTAAGAACAGATTCGGACTTTCAAATGCGATAAAAGATAAAAAATATCATTGCAAACGTTTTGTCAATGTCGAACGTATTTTGGAAAAAATTGGTATTCAAATAATTACACAGTTACCTCTAGATGCAATTCATTAACTTGAGTATAATGAAAAAAATGTTGGGTTTAATTTGGAATGGGAAAATGTGCGTATGTAATGTGACGTCTGATAAAAAATTAGAAATAAATAAAAGATTCATGTCGTAAGTCATTCATTCCAAAAGAATTTAATAGAAAGCCTTGTTTTTTTGATGATATTTGTAGATGGAAGGCTATAGATTTCCGTATGACGGCTCGAAACAATAACTAAGCGCTTTTTTGAATCACTTTTCGTAGCAAGAACTAAGCGCTCTTTTCGTAGCAAGAGCAAATCATTTTTTGTAGCGAGAGCAAAGTACTTTTTTAAATCACGTTTCGTAGCGAGAGCAAAGCGCTTTTTTGAATCACTTTTCGTAGCGAGAACAAAGGTCTTCTTCCCAATGGCATGCCAATGTTAAAAAAATTACTATTAAAAACGAGAACAAAGCGCTATTGTCATTTTTTAAAGTGCTTTGAAAGTAGTTTCGAAGCACTTTGTTTCCTAAAGGGAGCTTACCAGCCGTATCTAAGAACGCAACCTCTCTAGGCTTATTCAAACGAGAATTAAAGAAATATCTGCTGAACTTAATTTAATTTTATACTTAAGTATTAACGTGGAATCATAACGTGCCAACGTAGTAAGCTCCTTTAAAGCTCTTTGCAATGGAGCTCAATGTAACCAACAACGAATGGTTGTTAACAACGAAAGGTTACAAAAACCTTGTAAATAAAAAAAAAAATACTTTCTCCGTTGCAGCTATTCTTAAAGAGTGCGGTTATAATTAAACAAAAACAAGTATAATTTTGAAAAGCTTATTCATATAGGATATTGCGATATTAATTAATTTAATTGATAATTGAATTGAATTAAATTTTCTGTTGAGCCGTCACCTCTCTGCAGCTAAACTGCATGCAGATAGGTGTGAATTCTACATCCTTTTTTACGTCCTGTTAAAGAACCTTTTCAAATTTTTTAAATCATATATCGAAGGCCAATAAAATTTTAGGAGGGTAACCGAAAGCATTTTTCGATATCTAAATTAGAAATATGTTAAATTAATGCTCAAATTCGAAATATGCCTGGCCATACCAATGTGTGTTTACGAAGGTTAAAACTGGAAATATGACCAAAATAAATTGAAGCAAGCAAAAGGATTTTGTCTGATTGCATGTTTCTTTTAACAAATTCTAATGTTTCCTAAATAAAGCTTTAACCTAAACGCAAAGTATTCAAAATACTTCTATTTCCTACAATCAGTTACATAAGAAGATGCCGCCTGCATTGGTTCCATCAACGCATAAACAAGCAACCCGATGCAGGTTGACTGCCTCAAACAACTTCATCAACATCAGCATCATCGGCATGAGCATCAGTAACATGATGTCCTTTATTGACCACAACAACCAACGCTGGGCTTTTGTTGCCAACAACAACAACAACAAGAAAAAACTTCACACACAACTCTATTGTTGTTGTAGACGCTTGACCGATAGACAGGCATTCGAGCTGCTTTCATAGCAACGAGTGGTGTGTATTTGGAAAGTTTCATTGAGACACTTCAACGTGATGCAAACTGAGCTGTTGTCTGTCATGTATTGCGGGAGTGAGATGTTGGGTGGCTTGGGTTTGGTTGGGTTGGTTGGATTGAGGTTAGGTTATTTTGTGCGGGCTGGTGAGCTATTTTTGATTTTGTTGTTTTGGTCTGTCTGTCCATCTTTTTCATGGAATGTTAAACATTAGATATTGTTAAGAAATAATTTCTTTAAACTGCTGAGGTTTACTTTTGAATTCCTCTGATTTTTTATTGTTGTTTTCTTTTGAGTTCTTGTAACTACGCACAAAATGCTGCAATTGAATTACAATTGCTTTTATTTTATTTTATTTTATTTTTATATTTTTTTTTTAATGATTTTATTTTATTTCTTTATGGCACTTGTTATAAATTCCATTCAATTTGAAGACGCTTTTACTGTGCAACGGTGCGCGTCCTGTGTTTGCTGACCGCCAAGCAACGAGCAAGGATGTAAGTTAAAAAAGCTCTTTAAAAGACATTAGAACGGAATGCTTTTGGTTGGTTGCCAGCGTATTTTATTTTGTTCTTATTTTTTTATTTCTATTTGATTTTGTGCTATATTGTTTGCTTATCATGTTGTTGTTCTTGTTGTTGTTGTTGTTGTTGCTGGTGGTAGTAAAAAATAATGTTTGTTTTCTATTTAATTGTGTTGCAAATAGACTGAATATAATGATAATAACATTGCTGTTGTAAGCACTTGGTTGCAATTGTTGTTTTTGTGTTTGTTATTGTCATTGCAATTGAATCAGATTCACAATCTGATGGAGTGTGATACGAGTTGTTGGCAATTATATGAATGTTAGATGTGTATGTGACCTGTGCATATATAAAAAAAAAATAACAATAGAGGGATTAATAGAAACCGTGGAGGCAATAAATAGATTTATGACTCTATCTTCTACATAAAAAAAGCTGTATTTGGTCATCACAAAAATTATTACCATCAAATATTTTAACTTTAAAAAACCCATTATCTGACTTTTTTGTAAAAAATAATGCTGAAATAAGCGTTTTCCTGTAAAACAAAAACAGTAAAGTACTTAACGTAATCAATCACTTGATTGAAACTCTACAAAACAGCATAAAAAAAAACCGCAGTAAAAAACATTTGAGCGGAACTGTCAATTATACACAACTGTTTGCATGGTATTACATCATTTTTTTCGCATTTTTTCTTTTCCATAAATTTGAAATGTCAAACACTGTAAAATACAAACAATGTCCACAAAGACGTATAGATCTGTTCATTGTCGTAGCCGGGATATCAGCCAGGGGGGAGCAATTTTTTTAATAGTGAATAATATGAGTGAATGCAGACTACATAATTTCTTCTACACTGCCTTCATTCTGACTTAGCTTTCTTTTTCAATTGACTGTAAAATCGGTCAATGAGAATTTATCAACGTCACACTTTGCTTTTCCAATAAAATAATTTTTCATACCTATTATTTATTTTTGTTAAGCACAAATTTGTGCACAAAAGTAAAGAAAAAAAGCTTTAGTTTAAAAATATAGCTTCCAATCAAAGAGCATTTTTTTGAAGTGAAAACTTTTTTAGGCGCGATGAACACTTTATAGTAGAGAGCAAAACTAAAGATTCTCGATATCATCACGCTGTTAGCGTAACAGAATTTATTGCATTGCTCTTTAGGCATTACCTAACATCGACCAAGTCGAACATCGAAGCGATTACCGAACCGGTTATCGATTGCCAGGCCGATTACCGAAGCGATTACCAGCACATTACAGTATCAATTACCGATTACCGAACCTATTACCAGCCTGTTATTGAACCAATTACCAAAGCAATTACCAACCGATTACCGAACACCGAAGCGATAATCAACCGATCACTGATTACAGAAGCAATTACCAACCGCTTGCCGAAGCGATTACCAACCGATTACAGAAGCGATTAACAACCGATTTCTGATTACCGAAGTGATTACCAACCCATTACAAAAGCGATTGCCATTCGATTATCAGTTGCCGAAGCGATTATAGACTAATTATCGAAGCGATTACCAACCGATTGCCACAGCGATTACCAATCCATAACTGATTACCGAAGCGATAACTAACCGATTACCAATTACATAAACGATTACCAAAGCTATTACCAACTAATTACCAATTACCGAAGCGATTACCAACTGCTTACAGAAGCGATTACCAACTGATTATCGAACCAATTACCGATGCGATTACCAACCGATCACCGAAGCGATAACCAAACCAATTACCGATGCGATTACCAACCGATTACGGAATACCGATGCGATTACCAACCGATTACAGAAGCAATTACCAACCGATTACCAATTACCGAAGTGATTACCAACCGATTACCGATGCGATAACCAACCAATTACCGAAGCGTGTACCAATCGATTACCGAATCGATTACCAACCCGTTATAGCTAACCGAAATTATATATACCAACCGATTATCAATTACCAAAGCAATTACCAATCGTTTACCAAAGCGATTACCAACCGATTACCGAAGCGATAACCAACCGATCACAGAAGCGATTAACAACCGATTTATGATTACCGAGACGATTACCAACCCACTTACGAAGCGATTACCAACCGATTACCGAGCCTATTACCTATTACCCATCCAAAGTAATTGTATTACAAATTTATTATATAAAAAAAAAACGAAATGACCATTTCAGCCCTTGAAAGGACTTTGACCGAGCTTCTTATGATCAATTGTGTTATGCGTGTTGTGAAATGTTTGAACACAAGTAATCGAGATCTGAACCTACAGCTTTTATGCCGACTACGAAAGGATTATGTTCTCAAGAAGCTTTTCATGGCAGTTTTTACTCTCTGCGGCTTACTATTGTCTGCAGAGAAGTGACAGCTGAACAGAAAAATTTATTCAATTGAAAAAACTTTCTGTGTCATTTAGAAATTGAATCAAAGTTCTCTAGTATATGGGCCACGTACTCTTCCCACTGCGCCACGGCCACCACAAAAATTTTGGTATATATAAACATAAATTAATATAAACATAATGCATAAATTGAGTAAAAGATTTAAAATAGTAGAACACGTCTGATTTGTCGACTCTAGCTACTTTGGAAATTCATAACAACTATGTTATTTCATAGCTTTAAGTTTTCAATTCGGTCAGCAGTCCCCCAACTGTGTTGCTGGACAAACTGTGTTGCTGGTCAATGTGATGGGATGATACAGTTTGTTGACATAAAATTCAGCTTTTCATATTTTAAATTGTGCTTTTACCAAAACAAATTCCATTTTTGAAGCATTAGCTTCTTTTGCGAAGTTATTTATTCAATACAGGAGTAAAAGTAAACAAGCGTCAGTCACAACGTCGGGCCCGTCGAGGCCCTTAAAACAATTTTTTTTTTTTCTTAAATCAACTTCGCATTTGCGCTTTTGCAAAAACAAAAATATGTACTAACAGCAATAATATAAGCCGCTCTCGACGGCCACTACCAATTTAATAAATGCAATTAAAAACAACCCTCACTGACGATGCTCAAATGCATCGCTACTGTGTGCGATCGCTAAAGAATCGTTTTTGCATGTGTATTTTGTTGGTGGACTAGAAATTCGTACGCAATGAATGCTTTTTGTGTTTTTATTGTTAAGCTTTTTGAAGCGAAGCTTCTTATGCCTTTTTCTGTGATTTGCTTGAGTGAAATCTCAAAAACCACTTGATTTCGACACTGTTTTCTTAGAAATTTATGGTTTCTCTGGTGCTTGCATTAATTACAACAAGAACATTTAATATTAAAATCATTTTTTTGTCCATCATGGGGATCGAACTAGTACCCGGCCGATTATGAATTCTATACACTATCCACTAATGTAAAAAAGCTCTGTTACGCAGAGTTGTTAATTTAATGCTAAGTATAACAGAAGCTATGTTGCATTTTTATAATCTAGAGGATTGTATATTGGCTTTCCTACAAAAACTCAAAAATTTTGCTTCTACTTGCTATAAGATGTCATCAGTATCGGTGTGTTTTTGTTTTTCGTCAATGTTAATGCTGACATCTTTCAGCAAATAGAAGCAAAACTATTGTTAGTTTTTGTAGGATAGCCCATGCACAATCCACTATCTATTCAGAGATTAGGTAATCTATTGCAACATAGCGTCTGTTATAGTTAATATTAATTCAACAACCTTGCGTAACAAAGGCTTTTTGGAGTAGTGGGTAGTACATAGAACGCTTAATCGGTGGATACGAGTGCAATCCCCACGGCGAGTCAAGAAATGTTTTTTTTTTAATATTTGATATTAAATTTTCTTGTTGTAATGGACTCAAGCAAAAAAAAAGAATATCAATTCTAACAAAACAGTGTATGAATAATGAAACGAAATATAATTTATTGGAGTAAATATTAACGTGTGCTTTTTAATTACTTTGGGTTTTTTTTCAATTTTTGAATTTGAAACTTAATTTATTTAAAGAACAAAACACCATTAAACTATCATATCTATGAAACTGCGTAAAAGCTTAGCTCTATGCCCAAAGGCGCACCTGTGTTTTTTTTACTCTTTGAATGAGTGTGGGGAGATAGAGTGCAAAAACTTCATATGAAAAAATAGTAAACACGCTGAAGGTCTTCAGTGAATCCTAAAAATGCTGAAGGTGGTGAAGACAAACAAGTCAAATAAGCTAAAAACATTTCTATTTTGTTTGTTTTGTTCTGCAACGCAGCACTGCATGCATATGTGCTAGCTGAGTAAAAAAAGGGAACAGTAGAGAGCAACATGGATTTTATTGGAACTCTTGCAACATAAACGTGTGAAAAGAAAAAGATCAAGCAATGCGATTCATGGGGGACGATTTCTTAAAAAACGTTACACTTAAATTAAATATACTTATTATGATTAAAACTACGAAAGGAAAATACACCTATACTGTGCTGTACTACAAATATGACATTTTAAAACTTATTTCATTAAAATCAGCCCGATACTTTTGTAGTTTATCTGGAAACAAAAATTTGCGCTTCAATTTTATATAATAGTATAGATTACCAGACTAATATTATTTTAATTTTTTTGATGTTAAGAAGGGCAGCTACCGCTTTTATCCCCATTGCTACTCCTTTGGAATTATTAAAAAAAAAAAAAAAAACGAAAAGAATAAATAAAGGCAGTACTATTTGCTTATAAACTGCTTTCAAGGTGGTTTAAGGCAGTGTAGAAGAAGACAAAACACCAAGAAAAAAGAGTACTTAAATGCAGCCGTTTGAGTTCACAGGCCATTAAAAAGTGTTTTATGATTGTATTTGTTCGATTGTTTGCTGCAAATACAACAAAAAAGATGAATAGAGCTTTACCATGTTCAAAAGTGTATCTTAAGCAGTACTTGTGTTTTCTGAGTACTTCGATAGAATTGTTTGCTATTGATTTTGCTCTATATTATTTGCTTTTTATTTAAGGCTTAAACATTTTCTTTGACCAGTTCTTGGAAGCCACCGGAAAAAAACAAATGTAATATAATAATAGAATAAATTGTGAATGCCATTTAAAATGCAATACTTCAAATCATACGAATATAAAAGAAATTTGTCAAAAAATTTTGCAGTGTAACCAAAGGCGGAAGTAATTTTTGAGTTTTTTCATCTGTAATATTTTAACTATTTCAAGAGCACTATTTTTAAAATGCTGCAACTCTCTCAAATTTAAACCGATTTTAACATTGTTCATTTTGTTGTTTTGTTAAAATTTGAGTTTTTCATTTTGTAAGGAAAGGTTTTTTAAATTTATATACGTTCGTTCGCTCGTTCTTGTTTGTTCTTGTTTCTTTAAAAAAATCTTGAAATATTCGGAACATTTTTCAAATTGAAAAATAAAAAAAGAAAAATTAGGAAAAACAACTCCACCTATTTTTTATATTTTATGCACACTAGTATAGGATTGAAGAATAAATACTATTCTGTGATATTCTATGAAATAATAATCTATAACCTAAGTTGGGCTCACAATTATTTGACATCCGTGAAACCTTACATTTTTTATGTGTTGCATTTTTTGATATTTTTACTTTTGTGTTATGAACCCGGAGAAGTTAACATTATAGCGCCTTAGAATAAATCATTTTCAAGCAAAATATCTCCTACAAAGGCAAACAAAAAAGAAACGAATTTTAATTTAAAAAATCAAAGTTTACCTTGATTTGACTTTGAAAGTTAGACTTAAGATCAACTTGCCGTTCACCACTTGTGATCTCATAAAAATACAATTTTAATTAAAATTATTCTTAAAACCAAAACAAAAACAAAAACAAAAACAACTATTGTGCTATTTTTTGAGAAAGCATTCAATATCTTAGTCCTTTTTTGAAAAAAGGATTAAAAATATAAATTGTTTTTAATGTTCATTGAAAAATATGTGTTTTTTATTCAAAGCTTTGTATTTTTCTTTAACCAGTGCTTTTAAAAAGCTTTACTAGAAGGCGATAGAAAGCCATTTGGGCAAAATTAAAGTGAAAACTTAGATTAAAGAAACATATCGACAATTGTGTCTTAGGTTACATGCTTCCTATAACACACCTTGGATGGTTTTTTAACTAAGATTAAGCTGTAAAATATGCATTAAAGCTTAAAAATGTTCAAAAAAAGATGTATTTTAATGGATTTCTTGAGAAGCTTTAGAGAAGCACTAGTTTTTTTTTTTAAATAGTAGTGCTTCTTGAAACTTTAGAGAAAATCAAATAAATGTATACAAATTCAGTTAAAAATTCCGTTAGCATTGCATTCCTTAATACCCATTAAGAAGCCCTTTGGACTTTAAGAAACTCCATAAGAAGCCTTTAAAAAGCCTTTGTGAGTCCTTGGTTTTTTCAAAAATTCTTTCTAAGTCTTATTTGAAAATATTCTGTAAAATTCAATCAGCGACAATGTATTTCAATGGAAACTCTTAAGAAGTCTAAAAGAAGCACTTATTTCTTGTTAAGCATATCTTTAATTAATATTTGAATATTTTGTGGATTTTACGAATGGTTATACAGCTTTTTGTTGGTTTCTGCTTCCAGAAAGTCTTAAAAGGTTGTGAAAAATTTAGTTAAAATATTTTGTAAAATAATTTTGTACATAAAGTTTGGTAAAAAATAAAAATGGAAATCAATTAGAATATCTTAAAATTTATCTAAAAATAATTGCTTCACTTAACCCGTTTGTAGCGACCTGTTACTTCACGAATATTTGGACATGAGGGCTCATAAATAAACTCCTATAAGATTATATTTTTCAGAATTCCAAAAACTGCATATTAAATAAAAAATGCCGTAATATAATTTTTATGTATGGACATAACAGAAAATAAGATCAGACATATTTTATTCAATAGAACTCTTCCACGCCATCTATGGCTTAATACCAACGAATTGTTGGTGCCAAAAATGGATTCGTGAAAAAGAAGTAAACAATAAGCACAACAACAAGTCTTTGCACAATGAATGTAGTTAATTTTTGAACCTTTGCTTGCGCAATATAGTAGAATAACACTGGAGTGTTGTTGGACACACGAGAGACCCAAAGCTTTTTCGCAGTTAAAAAGATTTGATAGTTAAATAAGGCTGTGCTTCAATCGGAAACTTATATCTCTTAAATCATTTAAGAGCGACTTTTTTTGCAGCATTGGATTAAGGAGCTTCTGTTATACTTAACATTGAATCAACAACTCTACATTACAAAGCTTTGTGGCTTGGTGGATAGTGTATAGAACTCTTAATCAGTGGGCCACGAGTTCGATCCCCACGTCGCACATTACTTTGAGCAGTGGAAATAAATCATGAAACTTTTTTTTAACAAAACCAAAAAAAAAAATGTATATCGTACGTATGCAATACCTTAACTAAGAAGAATCCAAATTTTCATTTAAAAGTAGTTTTGTGAAAACTGGACTTTTTGTTTTTGCGCTTAAATCAAATAAAAACGCTGTAAACACAATTTTTACACTATTAGACCGATTTTTTTTATTTTTATTTTTAGTGGAATAATGCACAAATTAAGGTTTTAAATATATTTTTTAAGTTATGTGTTTATATAATTCCAATAATTGTTCAATTATGAAAGGTTATATTTTATCGAGCTCAAGGTCAATGTTGCTTTCCGAAACAGGAAGGAAAAACAACTAACAACAACAATACCCTATATAGAGTATCAATCCCGTAGCAGACTAGACAGCTGTTTCGTTGGCCACTACACCAACTCACCAGTAGCCTTTTTTTGTGATTCTTGCTGTGATCCACTAAGCTCTTAATTTTCTACTTGTTTCACTAATGCAATTAGTAAATTACCCTGAATTGCGGTACGAGAATACAAATGATATAAAAGCAGCTTAAAGTTCTTTTAATTTGTGAAGCATGCTTTCAGGGAAAGTAAGTTCTATTATTCGAAGATAGATCAAAGCTTTTCTAAATACTCAAAGATTTTGTTTTTAATATATTTAAAATAAAATTAATCAAACAGTTAATCAAAATTATGTTGAAGTTATCCAAAAAAATTAAAAAAGCTTTTAAAAAAATTGGCTGTTTTAATCGGCAAAAAAAAAATTATCTCAAATCTCCTCTTTCATTTTTATATATATTACTTACTTCTTCTAATCACATCCGACTTCATCAGCACTCGCCAGGCGCCTCTGCTTTGCGCGCGCCTTCTCCAGTTGGATATACCAAGTGTGGTTAAGGCTTCCTCGGCCTGGTCCATCCATCGGAGGCATGGTCTTCCTCGTCATCGTTGACCAACGACCCTCGCCTCGAGCACCTTTTTCGCTGGAGTTTCGTCGTCCATACGATGGACATGATCCATCCAGCGTAGTCGCTGCACAGTTATACGCCGAACTACGTCAATGTCTTCGTAGAGCTCATACAGCTCGTGGTTCATTCGGATGCGATAGTCATCGCCGACCCGAACAGGACCGAAGATTTTACGAAGAACTTTTCTCTCGAACAACCCCAGAGCAACTGCGTCAGTTTGCTACTACCCATGCCTCAGCGCCATAAAGAAACACAGGTAGAAGGAGCGTCTTGTAGAGTGTTGCTTTTTGTCGATCGAGAGAGGGCTTTGAAACTTGTTTTATTTATTTTTGTTTTTTTTTAACTCAGAGGAAGCCGCCTATAAATGCGAAAGTATTGTGTTGATTCGGAAGATGGGTGTTAGTTAGTTGGAGGGTCGAAAGTTGGAGTTGTGTCGTTGAAGATTTGATTTAAATTTACACAGATTTAAACTGCCGGGAAACACGCTAGTTGGGAGATTGTTCCACAATTTTACTGAGTGATTTCTGACCAGGCCATTTGTTTGGGTTTCTTTAAGGGTCATATGCCAATATTTTCCAAACGTGTCCAATTGGGCTTAAGTTCTGAATTTGGGAGGACTACAAATCTGACGGATAATGTAATATAGCAGCCAATCTTTCATCAATCATGCGGTGTGTTTCGAGTCATTATCCTGTTGCAAAATCCAATGTCTTCCTAGATACAAGCTATATACGGAAGGCTACAAATGCTGTTCCATTATACCTTTATACAAGCGTCTGCCTATTATACCATCCTACACCAGCTACTCCAATTGCTTTTCAAGCCATAACACTACCGCCACCATGCTTAATTGGTGTTGGTTTAATTTCTTTGATATGAACTACTGTACTGGGCTTGTGTCAAATTTTTGCGCGGCTATTGCTTCCAAAAATCTTATATTAAAATTCTTCTATATATAGCACTCTTTCCCAAAAGTCCTTGTTTATATCCTTGTAATTGTTTGTAAAATGCCTACGAAGCTGCGTGTTTTTTTTTTTAAGAAATTAGAGATTTCTTATGTGGACCTATGATTTGATTGCCCTTGTCCCGTTAAGCTCTTTTTACGTTTTTTGGATGAATATGAACGCCTGATATTGCAGCAATACTAACAGCTAATTTTGTAGCTTTTATTTGTGGACTTTTGTTCACTTCCTTTAGAATAAGGCTAACATCTCAGCGAGAAAGTTGTTTTAGTCGCTCAGTTCTGTGCATATCTTACACTGCTTTGTAAGTTTTATATATTCTTATAGAGTATTGCACACTTGCAGAAGATAAATTGAAAACTTTGCCAATATCTCGGTAGAATTTGCATTTTTTATAATGTTTTATTATCAAATATGATTTATTTAAGTTCATATTCATACTTTCTGTTGTATTCTGTTTGTATTCTTTCGTAAATTTAATTTTCTGTTTATATTTACCTGCGGATCGAGATTTTTGCAACGATTTTTTACAAACAATGCACGCGTTTGCATACACATTTTAAACAATGTTTTTTACAAATAATCAAAATAGTTCCAAAGACAAAACATTAAATATGATACGTATATTATGCAAGCAAAGAAGTGGTCTCAAGGTATGCCATATCAATGCACAAAGCTTGGTCAACAAAATGGATGAGTTGAGGTATGTTTTTGAGGGCTCAGATGTGGATCTCATTTGTGTATCTGAGACATGGTTCAATGCCGAAATGCCAAATGCGCTGTTCATGTTAAAAGGTTTTACAATTTTTCGAGCAGACGGAGAGAGACATGCTGGAGGCGCCGCGATCTATGTGCGAAATAACATCCCTTGTAAGCTTATACATAAATCTGCTCCTGACAGTGCAATTGAATCTGTATTCTTATCGGTATCGAATGGTTCCAACAAAATGCTTATTGGCACTGTCTACCGTCCAAATCGTATGGTGGATACTTCACCACTCATAAGCATGATTGAACATTTTTCTCTATCATTTCCCCACGTTCTCATTGCAGGAGACTTTAACAGCAATATTATTATAGAAAATAATTTAACTAATGATATGCGTGACTTAGAACTTTTTTCAGTGAACACTTCGACCCCAACTCATTTCTCAAATTCTATTAATACTCTACTGGACCTAATCTTTGTAAGTGATCTATCAAAAATACTTCTTTATGATCAGCTATCAGTTCCAAATTTCTCGAAACATGACCTTATCTCCTAGCTTTTGATTTCTAAATGGTAAAAAAGCCATGTTCTTTCAGTTTTCGCGATTTTAAGCATATTGATCATTACCAGCTCGATCAAGAAGCCAGAAGGACAAATTGGCAAGGCATTTATTGCATGCCATCAATTGAAGACCAGATTAGCTATTTGCAGCGAAACATTATTCAGCTATTTAATCAATTTGTACCAATTAAAACTACAAGCGTTAAAACTCAACAAAAGCCGTGGTTTAATAGCGATATTAAAAAGCTAATAGCAAAACGAAACGCGGCTTACAATCGTTGGAAGCAATTCAAAATACCTGAGTTATACACTGAATTTAAAAAAATTAGTGGTAAATAATGACAGCAGCATTAAAGAAAAGATTTTATAGTGAAAAATATTAAAATGAAGTTGCATCAAAAAAAATTTGGAAAGAAATCCGTGACATTGGAGTAGGTAAAAATCAGTCTGCTGTCGATGTGAATATCGATGTGGATGAACTTAATAAAAGTTTTGTAAACTTGCCCATGCCTACAGTTGATGAGAATGCTAACGCTAGTAGAAATGATTTTTCGTCCGTTGTCTTAGGTTCAGATATTGCTTTTTCGTTTCGTTGCGTTGACCAGAGTGAAGTACTGTCTAGTCTTCTGTCAATAAAATCAAACGCCGTTGGTTTCGATGAAGTTCAGCCACTCTTTCTGAAAATTCTATTACCAATCTTGTTACCATACATAACTTACGCCTTTAATACTATTCTCACTACTTCTATCTTTCCGAAATGTTGGAAACAAGCTAAAATCATTTCAATACCTAAAACATGCAATGAATATCGACCCGTTGCCATATTGCCGTTCTTGGCTAAGGCAATTGAAGTAATTTTAAATCGGCAAGTTAGCGAATTTATCTCCGATAAAAAGTTACCAAGCGAAAGGCAGTCTGGATTTAGGGCAAAGAGGAGTTGCGTTACAGCGCTAATAGATGTATCTGAAGAGATTAGAGCAGGCTTAGATGATAAAAAAATTAGCTTTTTAATTCTTCTTGATCACTCTAATGCCTTCGATACAGTCGATCATGGCATCCTTTGTACCAAATTAAGTGACATGTTTAACTTTTCTCATACAGCAGTAAACCTGTTCAGGTCATATCTCTCTAATAGATCCCAAGCTGTATTTGCCAAGAACAAAACATCAGAATTCTTAACGGTTAACAGGGGAGTACCTCACGGTTCAGTTCTTGGGCCTGTCCTGTTTTCCATCTATGCTAACGACTTACCCACGGTTCTTAAAAATTGCAAAGTCCATATGTACGCTGACGACGTCCAACTGTATTTAAGCTGTAAGCCGGACTGTATTTCTGATTGCATAGCATAAAAACTTGGGCAGGTCAAAATGGCTTGTGTCTTAACCCAAAAAAGTCGAAATGTATAGTTATCTCTAGAAAACCAGTCGAT
Source organism: Coremacera marginata (assembly GCA_914767935.1). Lineage (NCBI taxonomy): Eukaryota > Metazoa > Arthropoda > Insecta > Diptera > Sciomyzidae > Coremacera > Coremacera marginata. The sequence continues at coordinate 139,221,081 of OU612047.1, read as the reverse complement.
GTGTCGGAATTTTCTAAAATCATTTTGAATAACGCCTCAATTAACTTCGTTGAGTCAACTAAAAACCTTGGAGTAATCTTTAATAGGACATTGACTTGGAATACACACATTGGCCCTACAATAGGCAAGGTCTACGGAATGCTAAGGGTACTGAGGGTTTTACAACATTTTACACCACCCAAAATAAGATTTCTTATCGCTAAAGCATACATCCTCCCTACGCTTCTTTATGCTTGCGAAATTTTTGCCAATTGTGACTCAGTTAGTAAGCAAAAACTAAATGTTGTATTTAACAACATAGCTAGATATGTTTTTGGATTAAAACGTACAGATCATGTATCCCATTACGCAATCAAAATCTACAACATGACCCTTGAGAACATTCTTAAATTCCGAACGTTACTCCTGCTGCATAAAGTGCTATACTCTGGTGAACCAGCTTACTTGCACAATCGTATCACTGCTTCACGTTCCAATCGGTCCTATACGTTAATAGAATTGCGTCACTTCTATCTAACATCTGAAAGGCAATTTTATATATACGCAATTCGTCTTTGGAACTCCTTACGTACTTTTATTAGACCAATACAAAACGCCGTGCAATTCAAAAAAATTTTATTTAATCATCTTTCATCGTTGCAATAATCTTTTTAATCATTTTTTTTTATTTTTTTTTTCTCTTTCGATAAATTCATCTTCTCTTTCTTCTAAAAAATTAATATACATAAAAGTTTTAAAAATGTTACAAACTAAAATTAAATTAAATTTCCTGTTTTGTCATTACCTCGCTGGAAGAGGAATTGTTTTTATTTTATTTTTCCTTTTTTTTTATATTATATACACTATTTCATATTACTTATATACTCTTAGTAATGAATTTTATTGTAAACATTAAATTTATTGTCATATTAAAAAAAAAAAAACAAATCAATGATGCCAGTGCATTAATCATAAGGTTTTCACCTTGTAGCACTGGTATATCAAATAATAATAATAAATAAATAAATAAAAGTCACTAGAGTCAATTTGTTTTTCTTCGCCGATTATTTTGTTATTAAGACTACTAACAACGATCAAATCATGAATAATACTGAAGAAAACTGTGTAAGTCAAAAAAATTAACACACATAATGGCATTTTTTTCCGAAAAAACCGCAAAAAACTAGCAACAGAAATTGTTTTTGAGCTGTTCTTAAACTCCAACTCCAACTTAAAAGGTCCAACCTTTTTTTTCGTTTCTGGCAAATTTGCAGTTATTTTTGCGGCAAAGTACAAATTTTTTTGATATTGTTGTTGCTTACTGATGTACGCAAAGAAAAATTGTTGTTGTCTAAAAAGCATAGTGAAAATAACAACAAATTATTATTATTTGAGTGACTTTCACTTTTTCTCAAAAGACTACAGACAGCTTTTAGGAGCGAAGTAAAGCTTTCGGCTTTACTTTTGTCGATTTGCTACTCAAACTAAGCAACAATAAAATTAGCCAACAGCTATCATATGCATATCTCTCAGCTTGCTATGTTTTTGTCGATGTTTTTATGAATGCTCTTTTGTGCAAAAGAGCAAAATTATAAATTCTTTAAGAGAAGCCACCTGTTGAAAAAAACCATGTTGCTGTCAAGGACTCAAATTTTTCAGTGGTCAGATTTATGTAATACGTAGCAGCATTCGGACATGAGCATAAGCGTGTACAAGGTTTTTTTTTTAAATTAAGTCGCATTCAAGCTTGTGCACTAGATGTTGAATGAAGAATACAGGGTGAAGTGGATAGCGAAGTCAATCCGAAAGCTGGTGAAAACCGTTTGGAAGGGAGAAGAAGGGGATTTATCCCACCTATTTATAAGTATGTAGAAAAGACGAATTTTAAAGCAATATCACTTTATACGCAATGGCCCTTAGTAATAAAGAAATTTTAAGTCGAATCTTTCTTAAACTCGACTTTAGCTTTCAATCGGTAGTAATAATAACAAAAAAGTCACTTCTAAGTTAGAAAACATCTAGTTGTGGCTTGCCTGATTTTAAGTCAATTTTAAAATGACATTTGAAACAATTGTAGTGAATATGGAGGATGAAATATTTCGGGATCTAGAAATAATAAATGATGCCAGAAGCACGATTGCAAAGATAAACAACAAAAGCGTTTAAACGCTTTATTCTACAATGATGTAAAATTAAAAAAAAACTACAGGTAGATATACTATATTATATAAATGAGCAATTAAAAAAATAAGCAATAAAGTAAACAAACAATAGCATAAGCAGAAAAAAGAAGAAACTTACTTTTAAAGCGGCTTCCATTTATTTTGCTTTGTGTTTAAAAAATAAGCAAATAATAAAATCAGCTGTTAAGCAAACCGAACAAAGGGTACGTTCAGACATAAAATTTAAGATCAGTTCACAGTAGAAGCACTGAAGTCGACTTTTGTTAGATTTGTTTTATTACTACGAAATCTTAAAAGTAGCTTAGAATCACCTAACTAAGTTTGAGTTTAGAAGTGAGTTTTTACGTTTCTATTACTAAGGGCCAATGACCAGGACCAGTTTTGAAAATTGAATTTGAAGTTTAGGTAAGAGTTCGAATTGATTAAAGGTTTCTTGTATGTTAAAGTATTAAGAGTTGATCAAATCCAAAAAAATTTTTTTTTTACAAAAATTTTTAGTTCGAGTGCGATTTTCTCGAAATTTTTTAAAAAAAAAAATCTTTTTATTACGTTGTTTTATACTCTCAAGTGCTCTAAAAAATTTTTTTATAGTAAGTTCTTAACTCTGATCAACAGGTCATCTAATTTTGGAGTATTAAGTTGTGCTCAAAATACCTATGTTAAGAAAAACATAGGTGCGTCGTTTTACACACGAGAGAAACGAAGTTTTTTGCAGTTTCATAGATTTAATAATTTAGTGTTTTTTTTTTTTTTTTTTTTAATAAAATAGCTTTACAAATAAAAAATTTATAATAGCATAAAGTAAACTAAAACAAAAAACACACGTTAACATTCACACCAGTAAATTTTATTATATATCATTAATATTTTATTTATTTTATTCCGTTCTGCATTCATTGTTATTTTAACGTACTTGTAGGCAATTGTTAATTTTTCCCGATGCTAATGACATCTTGTATGTATGTAGCAAGTAGAAGCAACATTTGTTTGTAATATTTGGATATTTAGATAGCTGCTAAATATGCTGGATATGTAGAAAAGCCATTACGCAATACTCCTTATATTTAAATTTTTCAATCTGCTGCAACAAAGTTCAGTTGTACTTAATTAAAACAACGAGTCGAACATTTTATGTTCAATGTTTATACGTAGAATAGCCAATACACAATCTTCTATCTATGAAGAGATTATTGTGATCTACTGAAACATAGCTTTAGTAACACATACTTGATATTGAATCGACGACTGCGCTTAATAGAGGCTTTTGGATCAGTCCATAGTGTTTTGAACTCCTAATCACAACGATGCGAGTTCGAGTCCCAGCGAAAGATCGAAGTAGTATTTTTAATATATTGAAAATACATGTGCTGCTTATAATAGACGCAAGGAACAAAGAAACATCAATTTCTAAGAAAACGCTGTTGAAATGAAAAAGTGTCGTTTTTTAAATTTCTCTCAAGTAAATCACAGAACGAGGCGTAAATAGCTTAGCTTCAAAAAACTTACATTGATATGTAAACAAAAAAAAAAAAAAAAACAAAAATTTACCATCCCTGTTAGTTTTTGTTGTGCGATCGACAGAATGAGAGTGAAATTAAGATACCGTTGTAAATACCGTTATAAATACTTAATTTTTATTTAATTTTCGTACGACTCGTCACTTTTATCTAGTACATTATCAAGGTAAGACACAATTCGATAATCATAAATCTATGAATTTTAATAAATCAGGTACAGAGCAATTACAATGCAGACCCTGTATTGTAAAATTGCGCAAATGCATTTGCAAATGCCCGTCTGCAAGGCGTTCCTCGATTAGGATATCTTCTTTGGTACTCCAACTGCGGCATGGAAGAGTTTCCATTGCAGTATCTATATACAAAAATCATGTCTACGTATTCATGAATTGTGAAGCTCATTTTGTAAGCTAAAAATGGGTCACTGAATTCGAATCCGTCGTTCCTCGTTCGAATCCAGAGAGTTGATATTTAAAATTGTTTTGTCTTTACGAATTCGGTCCTAGGGCGGACTGTAGGTAAAAATGGGTCATTGAATCCGAATTCGTTATCGAAATTTCAAAACTATGCAATTTTCTTACCGTAGGATTGTCACCTACATTTTTTTTCATTTTTACTTATTTGGTGCTGGCGAAGACTAGGTAAAAATCCTGAATGCGCTGAAAAAGCTGCAACCGAACCAGTTCTTTGAATTAAGAAATGATAAAGAAAAGATAAAGACGAATTCGGTGCTGGGGCGAATACTAGGTAAAAATGAGTCACTGAAACTGCATCCGTTGTCAGAATTCAAAAATTCTGTAATTTTTTTTTTCAAAGAGTTGCCACCTATTTTTGTTTTATTTTTACGAATAAGCTGGTAAAAGGCAAGACACCAATATACTGTACAATTTAAAAAAAAAAACACTACCGCTACAGTTCACATATACAGGCTCAAAGAAGCTTTTCTGAATACAGAAACTTGACACACACACTTTCAACTACACATACATAGCTATATAAATGTCTGTTAAGAAAGTGTTTGGCGAAGCGGCCGGTGTTTTGCTAATTAATTTATAAAATGCCTTACTTCGACTCTCAAAACCAGTGAACATTAAAATTTTAAACTTAAGTTTACATTTTACATTCGTTTTGCCCAATTTTTTATTTTTTTTTATATTGGCACCACATGTAAACTACAAATGTACCAGTTAACTGTTATTGCTTGGCAATTCAAATAATTTTGCACTCAAAGTGATTAATTTTATTTATTGTTTTCATTGATATTGTGCTACTTAAAAGTAGCTTTGCATGAAGTGTTTAAAGAGCAGTGAATTGAATTAAGTACTAAAATTAAAATTAATAACTTGTTATTTACTTTTGAAAGCATTATAATAAAACGATTATAAATTTTACCGCAATTGTTTGTGAATAGAATTTCCAAAATTGTACAAAGTGGTAGCGTTCTTTTAGCGCTTTACTGACAATTTAAGCTTAAGTGTCTTTAGTCAAAGTTTTGAAAGCTGCTGAAAAGTTTAAGTCAAACAAACATCAGCACAAATACTAAGAAGTTCGTTTTTTTTTCTATTTCTATTTCTATTTGGATTTTTTTTTTTATTATGTACTTTTCCACTTTGCATCTTTTATTAAGCAATTTTTGTAAAATTTGTTATGCTTTTTATTCTGTATCGGAATCGCTTTAACAGCAAGCAAAACAAATAAATATTTTAAAGCATAAAAAAAAACTTCTAACAGTTCGTCAAAAAAAGAGTCGAAGAATACTTAAGTTGCTTTAAAATTAAAAATTTATAACAGAATCAAATGCGAGCGGAAAAAATAGAGCAAAAAAACAATGCTGAGCTTTTTAAAAAAAAATAATTAATGCTTGACTACGTTTGGTATGAGTAATATAATAAAACGTAATCCTAAAATGCTGCTTCAATATTTACAATTTTCTTGTTGTTGTTCTATAATTGTGAGTCAGTGTAAATTAGAGTAAACAAGAGTTATAATTAGAGTTTGAGTTAATATTAGTGTTGGAGTTAAAATAAAATAAAATTATTAATAAAGGGCTGTTCATAAATAATGTAACACTTTTAGGGCGCGGGGGAAGGGGGGGGGGAGGGGGGGTGGAGGTCAGTCGTGTTTTACATCACAAAAACCAAAAAATATTTGAACTCAGTTTTCAAAATTTTAAATTATATTAAAATTTATTTTATTGCCAATATAGCTTTAAATTTTTATCAATAAAAAAAAACACACATAATAAAGCGAATGTACCACAAATCGAAAAAGGTAGCTAAAACTATGTTTAAGCCGAGCAAAGGTATTAAAGTCATTTGAATCATCTTCAACAAGTATAGCAGCTTCAAAAACAGTTTGTTTGCTGATCTTAAGTGTGAATTCTTACTGTAAAGCAGTCATCGAAAATAGCTGTTATAAACGAAAAAAAAAAAACGAAATGGCCATTTCAGCCCTTGAAAGGACTTTGACCGAGCTTCTTATGATCAATTGTGTTGTGTGTGATGTGAAATGTTTGCACACAAATGATCGAGAACTGGACCTACATGTTTTACGCCGACTCCGAACGGCTTATGTGCTCAAGAAGCTTTTCATGGCAGTTTTTACTCTCTGAGGTTTGCCATTGCCTGCAGAGAGGTGACGGCCGAACAGAAAAATTAATTCAATTGAAAAAATTTTCTGTGTCAGATGGAGGATTCGAACCTAGGTTCTCTGGCGTAAGAGTCACTCACTCTACCCACTACGCCACGGCCGCCACCTGTTATAACATATAAAAATTTTAACAATTGTTGAACATCCAAATTATATCGTATACCGTATAACGTTGGTGGTCCTGTTAAAGGCCTCTTTCCAGCTCTTAAGTAATGAGCCAAGTACAATGTTCTATATTTTCTTGAATGAAAAAAGGAGTCAGAAAGTATTTTTGACAGCACACAAAAATGAAATAATTTTATTTGATTGAAAAATATATCATTTCGTTGGAAAATTGAGCAGCGGGGAAATTTCTCTCTGTCCTGTTTTCCAATCAGGGTTGGCTGGGGCAAAAGCTGTTGCTGTTAAGCAATAGGATTAACTTTAACTAGCAGTGCCAGCTTTCCAGCCCGTATCAACGGGATACGCTTGATACGAAGTTTGGAAATGTGCTACTTTGTTCTGCTTCCGGTAAATTTTGGTCTGCCTGTTAAAATATTCTGTGTAAATATATACCTAGCAAAACGTTCTTACATTCTATATCCAGATTCACTTATGAATACTCTCTTTTCAAGATTGGATACGAATACATTTGACTTACGGGCGAGTTAAGTATTTTGGATGGGAAAAGATAGATCAAATGTTGCATATCCTTGTTACAGCCTGACAGTAGTGGCCCCATTATCCTTCTATTACAAAGCCCGAAACGAGGTACTGATAGTTTCCTTATGAGCAATCATCAGCTTGCTGCAAATGGTTATATAACCGAATATTTTTTGTGTATATTTTGCCTGTACTTGAGTGGACTAAGAGTTCCATTGTTTTTTGTGAAGGACAACGTGGGTATACATCAGTTAGTCATTGTAGAAATTAAATAGATATTTTGAGGTATAGCCCATGGCTACACTGCCTATGTCTAAACTGGTTGACTTCCTGAATTGTTTTCGTTTGACCGTCAAATATGTCGCTATAATTCTACTCCTCTGATCATCCCAGCAAACCATTCCTTAAACCCTAAAAAGTTGTTGAATAGGCCTATGAAGTTGTTGGTAACCATATTGTAACTTTGGGTGATTAAAACCAAGAATTATACGTTATTATTGGCTTTTACTGCTGCAATTTCTTGCACTTCTTGATACAGTCATTGGTTGTGGATTGAAAAGTATGGATCGAAAAGTGTGGATCAAACGTCGCAAAGCCTTTACCAAGGCAATTTTAGATTTGCAGCATAGTTTCCAATCTGTATCTTTTCTTATATTTTTGGCATTATCTGTTAAAAAAATTATGGATCTTTCCAGTGGAGTAGAAATTAATTAGAGGAGGATTCATTAATTTTGTGTATCTTAGTGATTCGATCTAGTTTATTTAAAACATATCTCGAAAGAATTTGACCGAATGTGAGAATTTTCGCTGCATGTTTTAACAAAGCATTACATATTCTCAAAACTTGCCCCAGACTGCAATAACAACGTTTTCTATAATAAAGATTATTGCAAGCACATTGTTTCTCACAAAATTTACTTTAGGAAACAATGTAACTAGCATATATTTCTTGGCATTCACAATGTTTCCGTGTTCGTTTTTCAACGAAAAAAAGTAGCATAAAAATTTTTTTTCTTCCGAGCTGGATTCACTTTGAAGTAATTTTTAAAAAAAAAAAATTCTTTTTGATAACTTTTCAGTTTTTTATATGAAAATTAGGCTTTACTTGAGAGCTGGAAACAGGCCTTAACGTCAGAAAAGCTTTAATTTGTGTTTTGCTTTGTTCACATGGTCAAAATTTTCATAAAATTGTTGGTCAAACACAATAGAATAACGTAAAATTTCCATGTAATATTTCCATTACAATAAAAGTAATAATAAATATTACGTATTTTATACGTGGGAGGGGCTGGAGAGAGGTGGTCAAGACTTTGTGACGAAGTGTGACATGTTACGTAATTTATGAAGAGCCTCTAAGGCAGGGTTGCGCAAAATTAAACATTCATATTTTTATGATTGTATTGCAAAGCTTTTGCTTTACGAGCTTACACTGAACGAAAAGGCGGAGTTTGTCCATTCGTACGATCACAGCTTAACACGAAAATGATAGCTTGTCGTGTTCAATAAGGTTGCGACCATAGTAAAAGCTTATTGCTGAACCGAGCCGAAAACATTTTGGAGCAAAAGAAATGCTTGACTTGGTTTCTTTATGGCTTCAATGTGTTTTTTGGCTCAGCTCAGCAATAATCGTTCACTAAAGACTGTACCGAAAAGAAACTGCACACTTTCAATTAAATTTTTCTCACTGTGTAGATGCTTGATCGCAATGTGCTAAGTACCGTTAGAGCGCGAATCGATTTTTCTTTCATTACTCTTTCTTTTACCTTTTTTCTTATTTTAGTGCTGCATCAAATCGAAGAGCACTTGCGTAAATTGTGCACAAATACATCACTGGAAAATAAATGTCTTATAGAAAGTTAGCCAAAAGGTATGAAGTTAGGGTAAGCAGTATCAACAACATTATAATTTAATTTGAGGTCATCTGTACTCGCAAAGATTTGCCTAAAAGTAGAAGAAACAAAGGTCAAAGTGATCCAAAACTTGATATAAAGGTACTTGATTGAATAAGCAAAAAGAAATCAATGAATGTGCGAGATTTGACAAAAATACCTTGAACCAGTATGACCCTGAGCCAAAGAGTAAAAAAAGGCATAACCTAAAAAACTACAAAAAACAAAAAATGCCAAAAAAAAAACAAGTGAAATTGGGGAAAACAAGGAGTCGGAAATTGTACGACTGTTTTCTTCAAGATATGTAGTGCAGTGCAATGTTATGGACAATGAAACCTAGGTAAAAATGGACTCAAGATCGTTACCAGGTCCCCAATTTTATACAAAACATAAAGATGGTTCTGCTGACCAGTCAGTTTCAACAATTGGAATTAAAAAATATGCACAAAAAGTCGTCATCTGGCAGGCTATATGCTCTTATGGCCTTAGGACCACTTCATTCTTCACAACTGGCACTACATCCGTCGAAATTTAAAAAAAGGAGTGCCTTCATCATCGTCTTATATCATTTTATAAAAAACACAATGTGTCAATAATATTTTGGCCCGATTTAGCCACTGCACATTACGGCCGTTCTATATTGGATTTGCTTAAAGCAAACAACATCAATAATGTTGCAAAAGAAGAGAACCATCCTAATGCTCCAGAACTTCGGCTGATAGAGAGGAATTGGGCTATTATAGGATATCGAAGTTTAAAAAAAAAAAAATGGCTTAAGGTAGGGAGTGCTGTTACAATATAAGGTGTGCAAAATTTAATGAAGGGTATTAAGCAAAAAATTCGGTTTAAATTAAGGGAATAATTTTTTTTTATAAGTTCAAATGAAAATTTAATGGAAATATATTTCATTGTATAAAGAAAAAAGTCTGAATTTAAAAAAATGAAAACCATTACATTACAAGTCCAATTATGTGTGCAGTTTCTTTTCGGTACATTCCTTATGTTCGTAACCTTAGGTAACGTAGAATCGACCGGCCACAACTTAACAGCATAAAGTTCGTACAATGACTGATCGTATCGAATGAACGAACAAACGCGCTAATGATATATGTTATTGTCGTGCTTAATAAGGCAACGCAGAAGCGAGCGGCCGCAACTTCACAGAATGAAGTTTGCACACCGACTGATCGTATTATTTTATTCAGTGTAATAAGTTCTCAGCTCGACTAAAAAGCTTTTTTAATTGAAAACTGTCGTTTGTGTGTGAAAGCTATCAGCCCATGGGTGGCCTTTTGCGCACTCCTGCTCTTAGGCAATAGTTATCGATAAATAAAGCCTAGTTTAAAATTTCTGGTTTTTTTAATATATCGTGAGACAATTTTTGCTTAGTTCTTTGTTTTAATTTGAAATAAAAGTTTCTTTCAAGAAAAGAAAATATTTTCTTTGTTTAAAATATTCTTCATTGAAACATATTAGTCAGTGATACTTTGTAATTTTTGCCTAAAAGTTATTTATTTTAATAACTTTCTCGGAATTATATATTTCTGTGCAAAAGTTAAAGAAAAAAAAATTCTAATTGATTTCATAGATATGAAAGAGTTAATTGTTAGCCTTTGTTATTCGCACAAATATTTTTCGAAATATTTAAATAATTTAAACTTAAAGCTTTTATGATGAAATCTCATAAAAGCTATTTTGAAAAAATATCACATAAGCTCGCAATAACACGTTCATATGCTGAAATAAATGCGTAATAACAGTTCATATGATGAGAACTTTATAAAAAAAGTCTATAAAAGCTTTTACTATAAAAGCTTCCTAATATTTTACTACAAAAGCTTTTGAAAGCTTTTACTATAAAAGCTTACTAATTTTATAAAAAATCTCATAAAGTTTTTAGAATGAAAACTCTCAAAACCTTTTATGTTAAAAGCGCACATAAGCTTTTGCGATAAAAGCTCACAAGATATTTTGTGATACAAGCTTACAAGAGCTTTTGTGATAAAGGCTCACCAGAGATTATGTGATAAAAGCTCACAAGAGCTTTTGTAATAAGAGCTTATTAGATCTATCATATTAAAAAATCGTAAAATTTTTACGGTTAAGCTCAAAAAAGCTTTGACGATAACATTTTTATAGACTGAGAGTATTTATAATAAAATAATTTTAAACGTTTTTTTTTATTCTATCATAGTTATAAATCACATTAGCTATGGAAGTTATTTTAAGCCGATTTAAATTTTTTTCTTACATAAAAGACTTTTTGAATAACAACACAAATTATCAGGAAAAGAGAATATTTTTTAAAAATGTTTTCTTCGATTAAGACCTATTTTGTTAATTTCTCGACTTGTGTACTTTAAATTTAAGCTCGTAAGGAATGATCTTTCTTTGAGCCGAAGTTAAAATACTTCCGAGGGCCGTATTTAGGTATATTCAAAGTCTTTAGCTTTCTGCAAAAATATTTTCGTTATAAGTTTATTTTAACTTATGACAGCTTATGTATTAAACATCAAGTCAATACATTAGTTATTATGATATTTATTAGAGTTTTTCTACTACGCTGATTACTGTATTAGTAAAATAAGCTAACTCAATTGCGCCATGGCGTAGATTGAAAGGCAATGATTCCTGTGTCAACGAGATTTTTATGAGTGCAGTGATTAGTTGTTCTGAAGTAAAGAAATAAAAAATGCTATGCTGACACAAAAACTCGGGCGCCGATTACTGTAGCACTTAAATGCGCTAACTAATTGCGCCATGGCATAGATTGAAAGGCTTAGAGAAAACATGCATTAGAGACATAAATCCAACGGCATTCGATAGTTGAAATGTGCAGCAACATGTAGCGGTGGTCAAAAATATTTACATATTGCTCAATATTTTTACGTGTTTTACAGAAAGAACTCACTTTATTGTTGTTGGAAATAGTTTGCAAACAAAGTCTTTGTTGTTGCACTGTTTGCAGTATGCAAAGAACATGAAGCAAGTTTTAGCAATCCTAACGATAAATAAAAATATATTAGCAATGTGTAAATATTTTTGACTACACTGAAAAAAATCGGCATGTTTTAAAATTGAACACAATGCTATTATTTTCAATTTGCATTTTTTCATATAAAATTTGAGAATTTTTTAAAATTTTCACATGTAAATTGATAACATTATGTTACTACTTTGATGACATTTGTGATTTTTTGATCACAAAAGTGTTAAAAAAAAAAAATTTAAAACAAATTTCGTCAAAATAACAACATAATGTTATCAATTTATATGTGAATATTTTAAAAAATATCAAATTTTATATGAAAATATACAAATTGAAAATAATAACATTGTGTCCAATTTTAAAACATGCCGATTTTTTTCAGTGTACCTATGTATTTACTTTGTATGGAATTTTAAGTTTTTATTTAATTTCTCTAAATAAATATTTAGAGTGCATATTAAAAATCAAAGCATAAGTGCAAAATTTTAAATAATTCTCTTAATTTTTGTAGAATTTGAGGGAGATTTTACCATATGGGTGGTAGGCGTGGTTTTCATTCGATTTGAACAAATTTCATAGTCAGGCCATATATGATATGAAAAACAAAGCTTTGGATTTGTGGATTTGTGGAATTTTTGCGGAATTTTAAGAGACTTTAACGTTTAATTAAAGTCACTTTGTATGGGAGGTAGGCTTGGGTTTCTTCAAATTATGCCAAATTTTGTAGTTTGATGAAATGTCAAGACATTATATTAATAATTTTGAGTTTTTTAAAGATTTTGCCTGTTTGATGAAGTCACTTTGCATGGGTAGTAGGTGTGGTTGACATTCGATTTGGCTCATATATAAACTCAATCTTTAAATATTAAATATAAGCTTATATATTGAACGATTGATTCAAAATTACGCTTGTAATCGTGACGACAGACATACGAACATGGCTAAGATGTTTCAGGTGGAGATGCTAATCAAAAATATACATATATACTTTTCTATTCCTGCCGCCCCTCTTATTGTCAGTTACAAACGGAGTAATAAAGATAAGGGGCACGCAGTACGAGTGGATGCATAAAAAGTTTCTGTAGAGTTTTAAGATGAATTAAATCTGAAAGCTCAATGTCAAAAATTTACTTTACTCTGTTTATGAATTCTTTGAGTATACTTACATACTTTGTAAATGTTATGACCAAAAATTTTTTGTTCGACTACAAACAACATCATAATTTGACTTAAGTACTCCTGGATAAACTCACAAAAAAAAAAATAAGCCATTTGAGTCAACTCGAAAACCTTTGCTTCGGCTAGCAGCTTTAGCTTATCATTGTTGTTGTTTGAAAAGTTTTTTAACTTTTGCTCTAGAGAATTATTCGGAAGGTTTATGCTTTCAGCCTTTCTTTAAATGGCATGAAATCATGCAGTAATGTTAAAATGCTTATGCTTGAAGAAAGTCAAGATTTTATTACATGTTGGTTATTTGTGGAGAAAAATAATATTAAAAAAGAAATGTTCATAGATTGCTAAGAAATAAAACGTAGAATATTTAGAGTTTTTACTGATTATTTTATTTTTTCATGAATTGAATGTTACTCATACGCCCTGTTGAGCCAATATCTCTCCCATGCTATAATTGGACAGACTGAAATATTTTTAGGCGAATTTTCGACAACATACATGCAAGTAATGCATAAACAAAAACTATAAGAAAAAGAAAATATCCCGCAGTGCCATTTTGTAGCTGAGATAAACTTATGGCAAAACCTAGATAGCTTTATTTTTAAATTTTTATATAGAGCACAACAAAAAAATAACGTAAATTGTGTTCAACAAATATAAGTTTTTGCAATTAACTCTAAGAATTCACTCAACTCAAAAGTATTTACTGTTCACCAGCAGGCTTTATTCAATTTTGTTTTCATTTCTTTTGGCCACAATTAAATCTTAACCTAAGCTATCAAAAATTTATATCAAGCCCTCAAAAGCACCAAGTTTCCCTTACTTAGGTTAGTTCTTTAGCTTTAGCTTAAACTTTAGTTAATGCTTTCCTGCGGCTATACAGCTATCAAGTTATACCTATCTATAGCTATGCATTACATCATAACTCTAAGCTACCTAGGTAGATTTCACAATCAGCCAACAGGAAATAGAATAAGTTTGGGGCTGTCACATTAAACTTGAATAAATTTATTAAACTTTCTGTTAGTAAATTTTGAGTTACGTGAACTGATTGTTATAAATAAGCAGTGAATAAAATCTACAAGAAAAATAAATAATCATGCCAAAAACCTTTCTACACAAGCTCATCAAACTTTGACTAATTGAATAATTTATTCCATATTGATAGTCTAGTTGAAAAACAAACGCAGTTGAAAGACGTGCAGCTGAATTGGCAATGTGTGTTTTCCCCTAAGAAAACTTAGTGATGATCTTGAGAGATGTAAGCACAACAATGTCGGCCGTTTGGGTTTAAACCCGGTAGAGTAGTCTTGAATTCATTACCAGGTTGATTGATTTAATCTCCAGATTTTAAATAAGAAGCCACAAGAAATCTTAAAATTGTTGGAACTTGACTTGACTTCTTCATATAAAGTTTGGAATTTTGACATTCAAGTTTAACAGACTATTAAAAATAATTAAATGCCGTTAAAAAAATTTTTTTGAGGTTCTTGAAGAATTGCGTGAATTAAATTAGTGTCGGATTGAACTATAAGCAGCCATAGTTAACGTCTGATTCAATTATTTTGTAGCTACGGACTTAAAAATGCTGCGCTAACACAACAACTCAAGCGTTGATTACAGTATCAGCGAAATAACTCAATTGAGCCATGGCGTAGATGAAAAGGCAATGATTACTGTGTCAACGAGATTTTTATGAGTGCAGTGATTAGTTGTTCTAAAGTAAAGAAATAAAAAATGCTGCACTGACACAAAAACTCAAGCGCAGATTAATGTAGCAGTAAAATGCGCTAACTCAATTGCGCCATGGCGTAGATTGAAAGGCTGTAATTTCTGCATTAAACTAGAAAACGAAATTGCCATTTCAGCATTTGAACGGACCTTGACCGAGCTTCTTACGATCAATTGTGTTGTGCGTGTTGTGAAATGTTTGAACACAAATGATCGAGAACTGGATCTACAAGTTTTATGCCGATTCCAAAGGGCTTATGTTCTCAAGACGCTTTCCATGACAGCTCTTACCCTCTGAGGCTTGCCATTGGTTGCAGGGAGGTGACGGCCGAACAGAAAAATTAATTCAATTGAAAAAACTTTCTGTGTCAGGTGGAAATTTGAACCAGGGTTCTTTGGTGTATGGGCCACACAATCTTTCCACAACACCACGGCCGCCACATATCTGCATTTACAAGACTTTAACCTGTGTAGTGAATTTTTGTGTGGGATAACGGGCTGAGTTTCGTGGTAAATTTATTGATTGCGCTGAGTTAGCAAGCGCATTGAGTTATGTGTTAAAGTGCTTAGCGCAGTTTGACTTCGACTAGAGAAAATAAATAAAACCAAATTAAAATTTCGAAACAATAATTTTTTTATTATCTAAATGTGCCTTAATGCTTATAAATTCAATAAAAAGCGTTTAGTCAATAAGTTAACCCTTAAATGACACACTTCAACTGAGTTACCTTAAATGATTTCTGCAAATTCGCACCAACGGTTTTTAATTGCTTATAACTCAGCAATAACAAAAGGAGAAATTAATTTTTAGTATGGTGTGGACTAGGAAATTTTATGAGGAGTCCAATGAAAAATTGACATATTTTAAAAAAAAATAATTTTCCTTGAAAACGTCTTGAAATGACTTTGAAAAACAAATATAAAATGGTATTTTTGAAATAAATTTGTTTATATTTAATATTGATCATAAATAAAAAATAAATATATGAATTTTGCGAATAAAATAATATGCTTTAAGGAAAAATTTAGATATGTTTAAAATTTTTTAGTTAGCTATTTAGGCTATTTTTGTTACCCAAGCTGATTTTTGAAAGCTCCTCGTTTTAGGACAACATGCGTTAGAGACATAAATCCAAAGGCATTCGATAGCTGAAGTATGCGACGCATTTATTGCTTTTGAATTAAACTGAAATAGAAAGTAAAAGTGCCAACACTTTTTTGGCAGTGAAAATTCACAGTAGTGTGTTATTGAAGGCTTTAAAAAAAAAAAATTAGGAAATTTTAAATTTCAAGCCTACATTTGTAATTTAATTAAGTTTAATATGAGTATTAAATAACTACTGGAAATGGAACACATTCGTTTGAAAAATGTTTTGAAGAACGAGCAAAAAGAGTTTGTGTTACTGCGTTATTGCATTACTTTAAATAAGTGCATAAGCGCAGTTAAGTGCTTACTTGTTTACGAGCTGTAAAACAATTTGGAAGTTTAATAATGCTTTATTGCCACTTGTGAAATGTAACACATACGTTTAAATGAAAACTGCGCTATTGCGCTAATTTTATTAAAACAAGTGTATAAGCGCAGAAGCGCAGTTAAACAAGTTGGCAGTTTGATATTGGTTTGCTTCTACATTTATAATGAAACAAGTTCGTTTCAATTCAGAAAAAAGAATGAGCAGGAAATAATTTATATTACTGCGCTATTGCGCTACTTGCACTAAAACTGTTGTATCAACTCAGTAATGCAGTTAAGTGCTTCAACTCAATAACACAACCCAACGTTTCTTTTTGCTGTGCTTTTTTGAGTCAAATTTATTTCTATCTCTATGGTATATGGAGATAAAAATAAGATGTATTAAAATTTTGCTAACATTTGATTTGATTTTTTTAATAAGTTTTGTAGAAAAATTATATTATTTTAAATCTTTTTTAATAATCAACTATTAAAATAAAAAAATGAGTCACTGAGTCAGCTCATCGATAAAATTTTGTAGCAAAAAATGTTGTGTATATTTTAATAAGTGTTCTCAATTTAATAATTCTATATTCCGTGCATTCATTCTTCATTACTTCATATTTACGGCTGGATGATTTCCTATTCTCACGTCTGCATAAAACCTTTGTTTTTGCAATAAAATATGGTGTCTTTAACAGAGTGCTATTTATGTTGTGCTCATTTTTTATCTACTAAAATGCCTGCTAAGGAATACTTAATGTCTTCATTTTTGTTGGAATTGTCTTTATAGCACGTATGTGTATATAAAGGTTGCTGTTATGAGTGTTGTTGGTGTTGATGATTTTACTATTAAAAAAAAATATCGAAGATGTGATTGAAAGATGAAAGAAACGTGACTGGGAATAAATTATAAATTGAGAATAAATTGCAAAATGTGTATAAATTGAAAAATTGCTGAAAATAGATTTTTATTTTAATACTTTAATATATTTTTGTAAGCAGCACAAGAGAAAATTTTCAGAACTTAATTTTTTTTTTAATTATAAAAGAAATGCTTAAAATTCAAATTTAAAGCATAAAGAAAAAAATTATTTCTATGGCAGAATTTTTTTTTATTTTTATTTTATTACTGTGCTATCCGTTTTAAAGCTGTAGACAACGTTTTCTTTAGATATTTGAACAAATATACTTACAGTATTGGTCTTTTCAAACTGCAATATATTTGCAAAAAAATGTTTTAGCTGCAGTGCAAAAAATGTTCTTCTACACCCCCATTTAAACAGGCCACATCTACGCAATTCAAACAAACATTATTGACGACATGAGAAAAAGTTTTTTTATAGACATGCAATTATTTCCTTTTTATTTTTATTTTCATCATAAATTAAATTTTTGTTGCATTTTTTTCAGATTGCCTTGACAGTTTTTTTTTTTTTTATGACCAATAAGGGATTTGTGTGGGATTCACATAAAATTGCAATTTTATTAGCTAAAGATTTCTTTTCAATGAATCTTGTATAAGTTTGGCAGTTATTACGCTGATTAGTTGAATTAAGTGGTATGGCGCATTATAGCGCTGAATTGCAATAAAAGTCAAAAAAAATCTTGAAATTATTATCATTTTATTGCAATGAATGTTACCTAAACTTTAGCCTTAGCTCTTTTAAACAAAAAAAAAAAGCAGAATAGAAGAGAGGTATGGCTTATAAAAATCACGCACTTTATTTGCTGAATTCACTTTATTTGCTGTGTTCACACGAACAAGCTGAATTAAACTGAATTAAACTTTAAGGCGCTAAATTGGTATAATGACTTCATAATAACTCTAAGCTAGCGACAACTTACTTAATATGTGAAATTCAGTAATGTGCTGAATATAAATTTTGACAAAAATTAGCTCTAATTGAGTCTAAAGTAGATTTTAAATGTATTATAATCATTATTATGAATGCTGTATAGGAAAAAAACTCTTAGCTGAATAAGAAAGAAATCAGACTGCGCTGAATATAATAAAAAAATTAAAGCTGCTGAATTAAATGCGTAAGTTGCCGAATTGCACATAAACAAAAATTTGGTGTAATTGCACAAATCCCATAAAAAATTTATATATACTACAAATATAAAATTTTATTACCCATTGACGTTGAAATTTTACTACTCATTGATGTTTCAGTGCTAATTTTATTCCCAAGTGCAGTTGAGTGGTATAAAACACTGAATTATAATTAAAGCTATTGAACCAAGGGAAATTGAAGAATTTAACCAGATGAGTTAAAAAAAACGCAGAAGAAATGCGCGAAATCAAGTTTATATTAAAAAAATCATGTAGTGTCATGTAGCTCTGCAAGCAGCTGTTATACAAATCTACAAAGATAAATCAATCGAAATATATTACGCTGAATAAGGCAATGTCATTGCTACGCTGCTGATTTTAAAAGCTTTTTAAGAACTCCATTTCACTCCACAATTATCTAGAAATTAGTTTGCTTAATATTAAAAAAATATATTTTTCAATCTAAAAAAGATAAATTTTGGTTTGGTTTTGGTTTTTTGCGCTGAATTGATAAAAATTTGATTTTAATGAAATTGAAATCATGTCATGAAACTATTAAATGAAATGTTTTACTGACTATTATTAAAACATTTAATGATTTAATAAAGCGCTGAATGTTGATTTATAACATTCAGCAGCTAAATGAGTTAAATAAATAGAAAAATTAATAAAGGAAATGAAATATTTTATGTCGCAAGAAATTAATACTTTTTGCTAAATACGCTCAAACGAAAAAAAATAAATCTACAATAGATTTATTTTGAATGCATTAATAAAAAAAAAACGAAGAGCTGAATAGCTGAATTGTCAGCAGCTGATTCGTAAAACAGAGAAATATTTATTTAAATTTTGTGTTGAATAAGCCAAAACATATGAAACATTTTATAATAGATTGATTTTAATTTTTATTATTCAAAAATTATTATTTTTACAAAGAGCTGAATAGCGAATATTTGCGAAGGAAGTGTAAGCAATAGAAATATTTATTTCATTAAAAAAGCTTTTTAAAGTTGTTTGCACAATACTTGTATGCAAGTTGTGAGCAGTACTGAACTAAGCATTTATTTTATATAAAATGATTTACTGGTTACAGAGCTGAGCAATGTTATTCAGCAGCTAGACTAAAAAGAACAAAATTTATGGGTACTAAACAAAATAAAAACTTTTCTCGAAACTTATAAAAATTTAAGGAGAGTTTTTCTTAAGTGACGAAAACTGCAAGATATGATTAGTAATAAATACTGAGTTTCTAAAATAAAATCAGTGCTGAGAACATAAATCCATCTTAAGCTGAGTTAACGTTTATAAAATGAACGCTGAATTGGCAAAAAAGTTTTCAATTGAAAACAGAACTTTAAGAAAAGCAGTGCTTACAACTGCTGATAACGTAACAAATTAGTTTTATGCACATTTAAACAAAAGTAAATTAAGAAAAGATGAAAGTTCAATACCACTTTAATCGGCCTAGTTTACTTTAAAAAATAATAATCTGAACGCTGAATCAATACAAATATATTCAGTCGAAAACAAAAATTTATTATAACATCAAAGATGATATGAAAATCAGTAAAAGGTTGGTGCTTACAAGTGCTGAATATTATAGAGCTTATTTTCTATATCTATTGAAATCAAGTAGATGAAAAGAAAATGAAATTTAACTTGAAACGAAATATTTTGCACAGAGATGTGAATGAGTACATATTAATTCAGCTTTAATGTTTTCAATTTAGTGAAAACATTATGAAAAATTAAGAACAAAGCATACTTATTGGTTTAACTACAGGTATTAATTACCATAGTATGCGAAACAAGGTAAAATATAATTCGTTTCAAAATGAGAAATACTTTGTTCAGAGGAATTTGTATTAAAATTCTTGTCAAATACATATGTTAAAAAGCGCTGAATTTGTTAAAAATATTTCCAAATACGTAAAAAATTTGGTACATCATTGAGTATGATGATTTAATCATAAAAACTGCGTACTTATAAGCGCTGAATAGCACAAAATTAGCTGTATGTATATACATATATTGAACGTTTATAATGATAAATTGATCAAAGTTTTCCTTTGGTTATTTAATAATAAATGTCTTCAGTGTTTTCAATAAATGTTTGCGGTGAATTGCAGATAATTTTTTTAGAATGCAATAAAAAAATGTTTTTATGAAATTTGTTATGCTTGTGAGTGCGCTGAATTTACTTTTAAGGCACTGAATAGTAGTAACTAATTTTAGATTTTGATTTTGTAGCTGTTCAATGTTATGTATTTTACTTACATACTTCTCAAAACGATTAATTTCAATCAATCAATTACCAATTTTATAATATTTTAGCGCTGGATACGACAAATTTTCTCTAATTAATCACTGAATTGCAGACAATTTTTATAAAACACAATAAAACAATTTATTTATAAAATTGATTACGGTTGAAAGTGTGCTGAATTCACAATCAAGGCGCTGAATATCTGTAACTTATATCAAATATTATTTTCCAGCTGTTAAATGCTATTTATTGTTCTAACCGAGTTCTCAAAACACTTAATTTCAATCAATTAATGATCAAACCTGTTATATATAAATGTTGAATACAGCAATTACTCAAAAATAAGCTGAATAACATTAATAAGTAGCTTAATCATTACACATTGTTATGTACTCAAAAGCTTGATTGAAGCCTAAGCAGATATTGTGAACAATTGTTGCGCTGAATACGCGCTTACAAATATAATACATGTCAGCATGACATGCTCCAACATTTTCAAAGTGTGCTGAATACCATAAATAAACCATAAGCAATACCAAGTCATGAACGTTACACATAAGTTGATGTTAATGTAAATGATTTTATTAGTTTAACACACCCACATATATCCTAAAACACTGCTTAATGCATATAATTCATCATTCAGTGCAGTAGCAACAAATTTACGGCTGACAGCATTACAAGCAATAATAATCATTGTACTTTGTAGCTGTAATGAAAGCCAAATAAATTTCATTGTCAGCATAAGACAAATTTAATAATAATGCGAAATGTTTGTGTATAACAATAAAAATATTAAGTAAAATAAAAAAGAGAGAGAGACAACAATATGCGTGTTTTGTTAAGGTGGGACCATGTAAATACAATTACATCTACTCCGGTTCACTCATATGCAGACACACGCGCCTTTTTCTTATTACATACTTACCTTCACGCAACTATTGACACACTCGTTCATATTGTTAACTAAATAAACAAATTACCGTTAAGTTATGGTCAACACACAAGAGCGCAGAGAGCAGAACGCTAGAAAGCAAGGACAAAAAGGTCATCCTAGGTAGGTAAACAAGTAATCAGCCTAATGGTGTTGCTGCTATAGCTACATATGATATTATTTATATTTTTATTTTCATCTCTCTTGCATCAATACAAACACGCACGTATAAGATACCCAGCAAACTAAATGATATCGTTTTGATATTGTAAAGGTGATAATTTTTATCGAAACGATATCGTATCGAGAGATGACTGTTTTGGTACAAAACGGACTATCGTTAATGATATTGAAAACTAAAGTTATAATTTTGTAAAGATATTGAAAAAGCTAAAAATATAATGTATCAAAAATAGTATTGAGTTTTTTTTGGATTAAGATATTGTAAAGATATTGAAATGTTATCGATAAACTCTAGTATAGAAATCTGGTTTGCTGAGTATATGCTTTCACTGACACACACACACATACACACATACATAGATAGTTCGTTTCTGGCTTACGCATGCTGACAAGAAAATATGCCAACATCCAGTGCAGCTGGCAGCTTTAATGTCCTCATTTGTTATTGTCCACTGAAAATCCAAACCAGCAGATATACAAAATAAAGAACTAAGGGCAAGGAAACCAAAAACCAAGCCGACCAAACACAAAATCTGCAGTCTTCAACTTTATGCGAAACATAACAAAGTCTTTTTCATTTTTGTTGGATATAAGATATGTGCTTAACAAAAAGATGTGGCATCATCGTTGCAAATGACATCGACCTCATTCACTCTCAGATTTACTTGAGCACTGATAAGAATGTTGCTGATGCTGTTCGTGATGAAATGTGTCGAGATATGATTATAAATAGATTATAAGATTGTAATAGGTTTTAGTCATAAAAAGGAATAAGTAGAATTGATATATTAGTTTCTTACTAAATTTAATAGTGCTAGCTGGAAATGCATAAAATGAAGAGTAAAAAGATTAAATGAAGTGGTCAACAAGCGCTGAATAGGTCAAAAGTATTATATACTCGACTTTGTAAAAGGAAAATAGCACAGTTGTGTCCAAATAGACGTTATTTTTGAAAAATTAATAAAAACAGAGCAAATGCATCAATATTTAAGAAGCTGAGTTGATATTTTACTAGCTGAATTTAATAAGTGCTGACTAAAATGCAAACAATGATGTGGGAGCAGCTTAAATATAAAGTTAAACATGCGCTGAATTGATTAATCTTTTGATTTGTTGAAAATTGTTTTTGATTTCATAAACACAGACTGAGTTAGACAAACGCTTAAATATAATTGTGAATTGATATTTTTATTACTGAATTTATGAAGATCTGCCAACAATGCATAAAATAAAGAGCAAATATGTTTAAGCAATGAGTTCAAGAAGTGCTGAATAGGTCAAAATAATTCTAGAAATTATTATAGAGAAGCAATTTTTGCAAAATAAATGAGAACAAATCAATTGCATCAATATTTCAGTTGCTGAATTGATATTTTAACTGCTGACTTTTATAAAAGTTGACTGATATGTATGAAATGGTATGGGAGAAGCTTAAACTAGTAGTTTAACAGGTGCTGAATGGGGCCAATTATTGATATGGTCGACTTTGTTTTTTAAAAATAGCCCAAAAGAGTTTTTATAAAATTTTTGCTGCTGAATTGGTATTTTGCTTGCTGAATTTTAAAGGCATTTGCTGAATTTCAAGAAATAGCAAAAATAACATTAAACTATAATTTCAGCAGACGCTGAATTGGACCAAAGCACAACATTTTGTTGAGAAATTTATTATATCTTTAGAAGATGTTATTCTTGTGAAACTTATGAAATCTATGGTGCTGAATTGATATTTAATTTGCTTAATTTAATAAATTCAGGCTCAATTGCGTGAAATGAAGGATAAAAAGGTTCAATCATGAGTTAGGCAAACGTTGAATAAGAAGCATACTCGACTTTGTCGGAAGAAATTGACACAATTGTGCCTTAAAAAAAAACGTAATTTTTGTAAAATTAATACAAGCAAAGATGAATTGATGAATGATCTTTTGATCTTTTAGTTGCTGAATTTAATAAGCACTGACTGAGTTGCATAAAATGGAAATTGAGATGTTAAAATTTTTAGTTTAATAGATGCTGAATTGTTAAAATCTTTCATTTGGTCGACGTTTTTGTCTCAAAAGAGCCTCTTTGTGCCTGATTGATGTTTTAGATGCTAAATTTTAAAATCATTTTTTAAGAAATGTCGAGAATAAAATGAAACAATAATTTCAACTGACGCTGAACTTCTCAAAAGCACAAGATACTGTCTTCCATGTTGTATTTAATATAGGTGTGTAATTTGTTTCTGCTTGTTTTTTTTTGTAAAATAATTTTTTGAATTTGAAGAATTTTGTAGAATTTTTGTAGAATATGTAAAATATAAGATGCTGAATGTGATATTTTAGTTTGCCGATTCTAATAAGCACTGGCTAAATTATGTGAAATAAAGTGTAAGATGAATAAATAATGAGTTAATCTGGTGCTGAATTGGTTCCCGACTTTGTTTGACCTATTTGTTAGTTACAAGAGATAACTACAAGAGCTAGCATTTTAATAAAATTCATATGAAATAAGTCGCTGAATGGATAATGACTAAATTTTATAAGCACAGGCTGAAATACATAAAAAGTTGAGTGAGTAGGTTAGATTCTGAGTTTAACCAATGTTAAATTGGTCTTTATTATGGTATAATCATTCCAGTGATATATTTAGTGTAGACGAAGCATTTATTTGGGATATAAGATGTTCAATTTTCGAAAAATTTTTAAGAACTGAATTCCGAGTATTTTTGAATGATAAAATTATAAAATAAATAAGTGCTAAATTAGTCATATTTTCATTGTTTTTTTTTTGTCAGTTTTGATTGTGATCACTGATTTGTGATACAAATTGGATCCATAAAGAAACATATCAACAATTTTTATCGAAGCTGAATTGATATTTAAGTAGCTGAATTGAGAAATCAAGTGAGTGACAAGGTTAAATTTTGCATAAAACTACCTCTGCATTGGTTTTAAGTTAAATATACTCTTCTATGTAGAATTGAAGTAGAACGGGATTTGCTGTATTGCCATTTTTAAAATTACCATAGCTAAGTTGTAATACAAATTATTCCAGACTAAAGATACAAATTTATTCATAAGTACACGCTATTTGTGTAGACTTAATAAAAATAAAGCCGCTGAATTATCATTTATGTTGCTGAATTGTATAATTACCATCTGAATTAACTTTTGAAAAGTTTGCTTATGAACTTCGCTTATGTTTGCTTATGCTTACTTTATGAAAGTGAAAAAAAATATGTCAATGTTATAAAATTTATAAGCTTAATTGCTGAAAAGTTGAAAAGCTGATATAAAAGATGTTAAATTAAATAAGCACTGGCTGCATTACATAAAATGGAGAGTTTGAACCTTAAGTAATAAGTCGAATAGGCGCTGAGTAAGTAAAACTACGATTTGTTTGTTTTTGATGAATGATAAAGTGGAAAGTTGGAAAGAATTCATACTAACTGACCTGCTAAATAGATATTTAGTGTCTGAATACTGTAAGCACCGAACGATAGGCTGGCTTGAACTGAAGTAAAAAACTACTCATTTGACTTAGAAAAAAAGTTTCTGGAGGAAATTGTCATATTTTGATTGCTGTATTGTTTCATTATTTTTTCGAGACGAGTAACTTGTAGCTGTGCTTGTAATGCATACTATAAGTAGTTTAAGACACAAATTTAAGCCACTAAATTGTGAAATGCATGAAATTTCGTTTATATAACTTAAATGGCAATACATTTTTAGTGGCCGATTTTCCTCGCGCTCATAATTAATATATTAAAATAAGCTGAATTGATGAAATGATATTTAAAATTCAATAAAAAGCTGCTTACTTACTGGTAATATGCTAAATAATTTAGGAACAATTTATGCAAGCTTAAAATTTTAATCTTTTTAAATGTTCGAGAGCTGTATTTTAATTAATATAATTTTAATTAATTTGCGTTGCAAATACAACAGTATTAATCATGATTACGGGAATGTTGGATAATAATGGAAATGCTTCTATAAACAAAAGTGACTGAATTTAATTTGTAGTTATATGATACAGCAAACGTACGTTACAAATGTTCTCTTTGTTTTTTCATTAATGTAGTTTTATTTATTGAAGAAAAAAAGCGCGCTGAATTGAGGATTGCATAAGAACCAATCAAATTAATTATGTGGTCGTTAATATGATAAACACAGTATCTGCTGTAAATATGCTGAATTGTATAAAAAAAAAACAATATGCACTGATTAAAACTAGATGAACGGGCTGATTTTGTGAGGCCAATAAAGGCAGCTGAATTGTATTCGCAGCAGCTGAATTGAATTTGTATAAATTGAATTACAAAATTAGCTGAGTTCTGCATCGAATTAAGATATTGTGGAATACTTTCGATGCTGCTGAATTGAATAATAACGATTTCAGCTGCTTAAATGATATATATGCTGGCTCCACCTGTTTCTTAATTAAGTTATTGATTCATCAAAGAGCTGAAAATTTGCTGAATTTATTTAATTAAAAATGTTCCTGCTGTATTGTTAATTAAAAACATTAAGTATTTATTGATGAAAAGGTTTAAAGTACTAAATTGATTTTTAAGTCATAGTTATGCTATAAAAAGAAATTTAATTAATTATATCAACTAAATGTGCCTTATTATTAAGCAGTAATTGAAAACGTACATTGATTACGGAGGAAAAAAAATGAGCTCGATTCAAATTTAGTGTAAAATGAAATATAAGTGGGAAAACAGGAAAAAATTTGTGCTCAATGTGTTATATGTCAGCCGCTGAATTGATATGTTTGTATAATTGCTTAGCTGAATTGAAGCTTAGTGCAGCTTAAACCATAAATTGACTCAGTAAATTCTTGTTAAACTAATGCTTACACATGCTGAATTCAAAACTCTCTGAAATTTTGTTGAATTATATTAAACTTGTTAAAATTATTAAAAAATTTGATTGATCCTGTAAAAACTAAACCCAATAAAGTTTGCTGAATTGAAATTGTGAATTTTAGAGTGAAAATGAATTTGCTGAATATGTTTAAGAGAACAAAGATGCGTTTTTATTTTATGTTTTTTCAAAACATATGCTAATGTACTTGTTTTGAAAATTGCTGAATTTCAACTAAGTGCAAAATTCGTACAAAACACTCATAGTAAAATATTGTTGCTGAATTAGAAAAGGCTTTTTTCAATTTAATGCAAAAATGCGTGATTGTGCGTGATTGTGCTGAATTGTGCTGAATTAATCAAAAATATATATGATATTTCGATTGCAAAGAACTTGTAAGAAAATTTAAAAATTTTAAAATGAAATAATTCATTTAAAAATTTTAAAATTTATATTTTTAAAAAGTGGTGCATATTAAATTTATTATAACTGATGCGCTGAATAGATACTTTACAAGCTGATTTTATAAGCAATGCTTATAATATATAAAAATTGCTTCAAAAGTTCACTTTAAGCGCTCAAAATGCGCTGAATTGGTAAAAAGTAAGATACACAAGTTGCTGTTTAATGTAAAATGCTTTAAAAATAATTAGAATTGCAACTAACATTGCTGAGTTGTGATACAAATTGGTGAAAAGAAAATATTTGTTTAAGTTTTTAGCGAAGGAATTTCTACGAAAAACATGCAAAGTAAGCAGCTGAATTAATATATTAGAGGCCAAATTTTACAAGCGCTGGCTGAATTTTATTAAACAGTTAGTGAAAAGTTAAAGTAATGTATTTAATAGGCGCTGAATATAAGAAAACTTTTGTTTTTTTGCTTTTTGAAAGTCAAATAATATGTTTAAGGCGATGAAATTTAAGAAAAATATAGTTAATTTCTCTTTGGTGAATGCAAAAAACGTAAGTATATGCATTTGTTTATAAAAATTATAATAATTAAGCAGCTGAATGTATATTAAGTGGCTGTATTATGTAAGCACTGTATAAATAGTATTAAAGAATGAGTGAGTAGGTTTTATTATCTAGTTAACAGGCGCTTAGTTGCTTAAAAGTAAATTTATTTTACCAAAATGTGCCACCTGAATTTTTCAAAAATATATTGAATCTAAGCTTTTTTTCGATAGAATGGGCTTTAAAACAAAAAAAAAATTTATAATATTTTTTTTTTCTATTTAATACGAGTATAATATATTTTTTTAGTTTTTTCTCCGTCACTTGATCTATAGTTTGTCTTTATAAAAAAAATTTTAACTAATCGTTAACTTTTCTACTAATGACACACTAAGATAGCGTGATGCAGAAATTAGTGGAAAATTCTTTTGAATGTTATTTATCAACGTTTTTATATAAATTTTAATAAAGATGCGTGTGAAACATCATTTCGTTATCTTGGAAGTATCACGTATCACTTAATATTTAGTGATTATTGATAATCTTAAGACATCGGCATAGTTTTCTTAAGGGGGGAGGGGGGGAGAGGGGGTGTCGATATTGGGTTTCTTAAATCAAAAACTCTTCGGAAATTGTTTTATAAACCGAGTGTGAGACCTTGCATAACGTCAAGCTGTTATTATCTATTTTATTACTCATGAGACAAAATTCGAAGAATTTTTTTGAACTCGTAGCAAAAATTGGAAAATATTGCAAAAAGTATTTTTAATTATCCAAGCTGATATAAAGTTGAAATGGCGTACATATATCATGTCTAACAAGAGTTCAAATTTGTTTCTTCTTCATGTTTACTTTGTGCACTACAGTGATAATCATTTAAATTGACTCACAAGCAAATGTTTGAATATTGCAATATTTTTTGTGATTTTTTTTTTTTTATATTAATTCTGGGAATAACTTTTTTACAATTTGATATAAATAAATCAACAGAATTATATTGCATGCATGCACGCACAGAAGGAAGCAGCAGCATGGCAAACCGATAGCAACAGCAGCTGCCTAGATTGATAATTCGATAAAAACTTAAACGAAAAAAAAAACCAACCATCATATATATCATTATCATCATTTTATCTTCGGGTTTGAGTTTGAGTGTCTAGAATTGCCATATTGAAAATTTGGCTGTCTACACACATCATGTCAGCGGGCGTGAAAATAAAAAAATCCGCTGCAACGAAGTAAGTGATTGATATATTTTAATGAGTTTTTTGACAGCATGTAATTTAGTAGCAGCAGCAGCAATTTTAATGGTTTAGCTGACTATGTGTGGGTGTGAATATTGGTCTATACACTCAGCTACACATTAACAAATGCGTCCTTTTATTGTGTATATATATATATATATATATATTTTTGTGGCTCAATGAGCAAGCGTGTTATTTATGTCACGCTTAATGATAACAACATAGCAGGCTTGATGTGATAGCTTGAAAAATATCCGGAATGCCATCATGTACGATTACCGTTAAACTTACTTAATACTGAGCAACTGTGGTTGCTGCTTCTAGCCTGGCAACAATGTGACAGAAAAATTGCCCAAAGGCATAAATAAGTTAAACTAATTAGTATTAAATTATTTACCCTTCTTTTGTGCTGGCTTAACTCTGTTTGTATATCCTTAATTTGTTTTACTTTCCTGCTCAAGCAGTGAATTATTAATTCCTAAAATTAGTTGCAGAGAAAATGTAAAATGGCATTTTGTAAACACAAAAGTATCTTGTTGCAATTTTTTAATAATATTTACAATCCTTTTTTAGTCTTACCTATTTTAACTCCCTTTTAATTTTGCTTCCA
Source organism: Coremacera marginata (assembly GCA_914767935.1). Taxonomy (NCBI): domain Eukaryota; kingdom Metazoa; phylum Arthropoda; class Insecta; order Diptera; family Sciomyzidae; genus Coremacera; species Coremacera marginata. The sequence goes on along the minus strand of OU612047.1, from coordinate 139,191,779 downwards.
CGCGCTATTTCCGCCGCTTCGTAGTAAGCAAAATGTTACTAATTAATTTCAACAGCAGCGCTTTAGCCGTTCTAAGAGTACCTTTTATTTGCAACGGCCAACTTGAACCTTTTTTGCACAATGCCACTCATGCTCTGAATAATCTGTGGTTTTTTTTCCCCTGTCCTTCCCTGCAGGTAAATAATTGAAATATTAATAAAGTTATAAAAGTTTCCGTTCGTGTCCTTTATTTGCTATGAGTTTGGTCTAAAATTGAATTGAATTAAATTGTCGCAGTTGTTGCTGGTTGGATAAGGAGCAGCAGCAACAGCAGTTGAATTGGCAAACTATCTCTTGACTTTGCTGAGTTTCTTTTGAGCAGCAAAAAAAAGAAAGACGTTAGCAATGGTTTGAATAAGCAACGGGTTGGCAAATGACTTTGAAATGCATAAATTCATATTTTTACTATAGCTGACAACGAAGATTTTAAGACTTACGTAAGTATTTTAGAAATTTCGTAAAATAAATGTGTTACCTCTTATTTAGCTTGTTTTAAAACAATTCAGCTGATACATTCTTAATTCAGCAGTCTTTTTTGCATAGAGTTATAGAAGAATGTCACGTATATTTCTTTAAAATAAGCAAAACTTGTTGAACAGTTAATTAAGTTGCAATTCATCATTTAACATTTTAGTAATTTCTACATTTTTTCTACTGAAATTATAATCCAATGCATTTTTTATGCAACTTTTTTTTTCCTTTTCACTCTACACCTTTGCCATAGATTTTAAAATAAATTTTTGTTTAAAATAAGCAAAACAGTTTTTTTTTCAAAAGAAATTTTATTTGCAAATTTCTTTAAAATTTCTTTGTTTCAAAATTTTAAAAGAAATTTTTGTCTAAATAGCAAAAAGTTTTGAGAAGTGAACAAAACTCCAATTCAGCACACATATTGTATTTTTTTTTATATAATTTTTTGTATTCTTCTTTAAATATTTTACATTTTTTAACTATAGCTATAATTCAGCACAATTCAGCTGGCACATTCTCAATTCAGCAGGTCTTTTTGCGTATTTTTATGCCAAATCTCTAAAGTTATTTTTTTTTATAAGTAAAATTTTTTGAGAAGCAAATTCAGCTATGAATTGGATATGGTGTAGCACATATCTTCCAAATTTGTTTACATATTTTTATGAAATTTTCCAAAAAATTAGCTCTTATTTTTAACTTAAGCTATAATTAAGCGTATCTCTACACAATTAAGCTTTTAATTCAGCAGAATTTGTTGCATACATTGTAAGCAAAAACTCACAAGTTCTATTTTTTTCATAAGTAATATGCTTATGCAAGCTTACAACCTGATTCAGCTACAATTCAGCACATCATATTTTAATTATTTGTACATATTTTCTGCTGGAATAAGAAATAAATGCATTTTTTACAATTAGTGTTTGCTTTTATTTAACTACAGATATTTTTACATAGATTGTAATACAATTTCTACGCATTTTTTTCTAGAATTATCAAAATATTTTGAGAAGTGAATTAAATTCGAATTCGGGACTTATATTCTAATTTTGTTTTTTTTTTTTATATAAATATATCATGTCACTTTCGAAAATATGCACATTTTTTAACTAAAGTTATAATTCAGCACAATTCAGCTGGCATACTCTCTATTCAGCAGCTCTTTTGCTTTTATTTTAAGAAATAAAAAATAAAAAAAATAAAAAAGGAATAAAAAAATTTGCAAGGCTTCTTATTTTTAATAAGCTAAATTTGTTGAATAGTAAATTCAGCTTAATTTCAGCACATAACTTTAAAATTTTTTAAAATTGTCTTTTTCTAATTTTTTGCGCTAACAGCGCATTTTTACACAATGTAGCTGGCATACTTTCTTGCAAACATTTTCAGAAAAAACTCACAAATTATTTTTAAATAAGTAATATTTCTTGCATAGTTTATTCAGCTACAATTCAGAACATCATATTTTAGTTATTTGTAAATATTTTCTGCTGAAATCAGAAACCAGTGCATTTTTTCACTTAATTCATTTTTGGCTTTTTGCTTACCATATTATTTTTTCCATCGATTTTAAGATAAATTATAAGGAATTTTTGTTTACAATAAGCATAATGTTTTGAGAAGTGAATTAAGCTCGAATTCAGCACATATATTTAAATTTTTTTTTTGTTATATTTTTTGTAGATTTCTAAAATAAGCATAATTCTTAACTATAGCTATTATTCAGCACAGTTCAGGTGAAAAGCAATTTCAGCTACAATCCAGCACATATCTACCACCTTTTTAAATAAATTCTGAAATAATTTTTTAAAATAAGCTCAAATTTTTGATCTAAGTTAAAATATTTCAGCGCAATTTTGCACAATCCAATTAGCACAATCTAAATTCAGCATCCCTCTTCTCCATAAAATTTTAAGAGTATTTCTGACTTAATTTTTCTAAATTTTAAGTACGTAAAATTGGTTGATTAGTTTATTCAACTGATAGTTAGTGCATCAAATGCTTTTAATTTTAATTATAAATATTTATTATTTGACTATGTTGGCGCTGAGCTTATAGCTCCAAACAGCTTTTCACAATGCAGCTTGCGTATTCTTAATTCAGCAGCACTTTTTGCGTAGGTATTGAAAATAATCTCACAAAAAATTGAAATATTTTTTCATATTTTCTGCAAAAATTATAAATCAGCGCCTTTTTTGCATTTATTTTCAGAAAATTTTTCTTGTTTAAAATAAGCCTTTATGTATAAGAAAAAATTCGAATTAATTTAGCATACGCATCTTTATTTTCTAAAGAAAGCACTTGTCTTCAATTAAAACTGTAGTTCAAAGCGTTTTGCAGAATTCAGCTGCCATTTTTTTTATTCAGCAGACCAATTAGCATTGATTTTTTTTTAAATTGCACATTTTTCCATTAACAGAGTGAATGGAAATAAGTGAATAGCAAAAGAAGCTAGCAAGGGAATTCAGCTAATATTCAGCGTATTTTATGTTAATCCCTCTAACATATATAACATCTTGTTTGATATTTTTTTTAACATGAGCCTTGATTTAACACATTTAAGCAAATTTTAACACACTGGTTTTGAGTTCAAAGGTCTTAAATGCGAATTCAGCACATTTCATTGGCTTTAATTACACATAATTATATTTAGTTACACATAATTCAATGGCTTTATAATTATGTTCAGTTTGGAAAAAAATTGTATCTTATGTTCAAGCTTAAATTCAGCACATTTTTGAATAATCTAGTCATTTAATTTTGAGTTCAGCGTCCTTATTTGTTTGTTTTTAGAGAAATTAAATGAATTTTCATTTGAAATAAAGAAATTTGTTCCGCATGTGAACTCAGCTTAAGTTTAGCGCATATAATTTCAATTAATTTAACACGTTACACCTACAGAAAAAGCGCATTGCTCCAAGTGAAACTCTGATTCAGCATTTTTTGACACAATGAAACATGTTTTGACACATTAATTGTTCAAAACGGAATAATTTTTTGTTCAATGAATTGAGCAAAAATTAAGCTCACATAATTTTATGCATCAAATTGTTATTCCGTTATGTTTCAAATCCGTTTTTTGGTCAATGTTTGGGGCGCATATTTTTCTCGGCGCACGTTTTTTGTTTATATTTTTCGAGATTTTCGCAAATTTTGTACTATTTCTTATAAATTGAGACATTAATTAAGGTTTTATGAAAAAGTGTCTTAAAGCTTAAAAGGCGAAATTCAAAACTAAGCGCTTTAAAAAAATAGAGAAAAGCTTTTCCACTTAAAGATTGATTCTAACGCTTCTATGTGGATCATCTTCAATGTGAATGCCAACAATTATCTAGTTTTGCTAACATCGAAATTTATGTATTTATTTCAATTCAGTCAATGAACAATGTTCTTACAGACTATGCAATTAAGGCGGTCTTCTCATTCATAACCCGTTTTTTTGACCCTTTTTAAAAAAATTCTTATTTGAAAACGCAAAGAATAATTGAAAACTTTTTTTATTTATTGTATTACAAAAGGTTCAAAGTAAATAAAAAATTTTTTTTGCCTCGATACGTGGGCTGTTCAAAAAGTAATGAGACTTCAAAGTTGGTGGTGAAAAAAAAAGGTGTCGTCACGGCGGCCACGATTCCGGGTCTCCGGAGCGTCTGAAATGAAAAAAAACGGGATTATAATCAGTATAGATGTAATTCTCGGGTGAACCTCAAGCTTAATTTTGTGATTTTTTTTGACAAAATGGCGGCCATTCAAAAAAAAAATTTCAATTTCGGGTTTTTTTTTTTGTAGTTTAGTGTAAAAAAAAATAGTAAAAAATTTTTTAAAATTATGGTCGAGGTTCACCCGAGAATGGTGACAATTCTGCGTCGATTCCATTTTGTTTCATGAAAATCGGTTCAGTTGAACTGGAGATATCATGGCCGCCGAAAAACGTGGGTTCGAGATAAACGCATTTAAAGTTTGAAGTAATTTTTTTGGGAAAAAAAAAAAAATCAAAAATGTTTAAATGCAGTTTTAAAGAGCTGACAATTTTTACTTACAAATATTAGTCGCCGATGCCAGCTCCATACAGGCCACCTTCCTCTTTTTCGTAGAAACTGCTTTCTGCTGCCCTCTCTGCTCTGCGAGCCGTTCTGCCAGCTTTTGATGATGCCGCAGCTCGAGTCTCTGATCGGTTCAATCTGTCTTCATTGCGAGATAGTGCGTATTCGTATGCGTTTTTGCCAATCGCAATACCCATCAAACCCAAAATTTTAAGTATGGGTATAAAACCGTCGTTGAAGAGGCACGTTGCAATGAAATTGGCCACTTCGATGGTGCGTGCGCCTGAGTTGATGTGTTTGGGCGAAAGTGACCAAAGAACAGAATTGTAGGACTCATTGGAATTCTGAGTTTCAGATCCAAGGCATCTTTCAAGCAAATTATCTGCCGACAGCGCTTCGTAAGCTGGTTTTATTACCTCCATCACCTTCTTGTCCATCAGACCTTGCTTCACAAAAAAGGCTGTATCTTCTAAAGTATTTCGAATTTCTAAAAATCCTTTTAGGGGCATATTCACAACTACCCAAGCTATAAATAAATGCAAAAAAAAAGTTGAAAAAAAAGTTGCTCAATGAGAAGACCCCCTTAATATAATAGGTAAAAAGAGAGAAAACACAATATGATATATAAAAAATAAATGAAAGCTAGCAATTATGTATATAGTAACACATTAAAAATTACAATTTAATAATTGCTTCATTACACATTTTGATACGGAGAAATCAACATTACACTTAGATGCTAAAAGATTAAAATTTAATAACGCTCTGTATACAGGAGAGTTCATAGCATAATTTGTTCTGCATGTATCTAAATAGAGTATATCCGATTTTCTTAAAATTCTTAATGGGACATTAAAATTAATTAATTGAAGCAACGAAGGACAATCAATAGTTCCCGATATAAGATCAGAAATGAATGGAAGTGACGCAATTGTTCGTCTATTTTGGAGAGATTTTAAATTAATCAATAAATATCGTGCATTATAAGAGGGTAAAGGATTCTCAAAATGAAGAGTTCTAAGCGCAAAGCGAATGAATTTCTTTTGAACGCGTTCAAGACGTGAGATATGGGTATCATAAAAATGACTCCAAATGAAAGAAGCGTATTCCAACTTTGACCGCACTATCGAAGTATAAATTGCTTTTAAAGTATAAGCATCTAAAAAGTTTGTGCTGTTTCGCCGAAGAAAAGCTAATAAAGCATAGGCTTTGGGAATAATGTAGTCCAGGTGGTCTACAAATGAAAATATAGCAGCGAATATTACACCAAGATCCTTTACTTCCTTAACACAAATTAACGGAAGGTTAGACAGTGCGTAAGAAGAAGGTCGAGGGAAAATTGACTTCGAGAAAATCGCGTAAACACATTTGTCTATATTAAGACAAAGTCGATTTTTTACACTCCAATTATGAACAGCATTTATGTCAGACTGCAGTAATAAAAAATCCGACACATTACTAATTTTTAGAAAAATTTTTAGATCGTCTGCAAAAAGTAGGCATTTAGAATGTAAGACAACATTTGTTATATCATTTATAAATAATATAAATAGCAGTGGACCCAGAATACTTCCTTGCGGGACTCCTGAAGTCGCTATAAATGCAGGACAGCTGAAGTTTTCAATTTTTACAAAACAATTTCTATTAACCAGATAGGAGCTTAACCATTAGAGGAATTTGGACTGGTAACCGAGTTTAGCTAATTTATTAATCAATAAAGAATGGGAAACTTTGTCGAACGCTTTAGAAAAATCGGTGTAAGCTGTACCAACTTGACCACCCGAAACAAACGCTGAAATACAATATTCCGAAAAGATAGCAAGGTTAGTTACCATCGAGCGACCTGGAACAAAGCCATGTTGGAACGGTGAAATTAAACATTTCACTGTAAAAAACAACTTTTGTTTGACAAAATATATCCAAAGAGCTTGGAAAATGTAGATAGTTTTGAAATTGGCCTATAGATTTGATACAGATTTAAAAATATTTGTAATTGATGAAATCTTCCAATCAGATAAAAATATACCCGCATCAAGGGATTTATTGAAAATTAATTTAAGCGGTTTAGCAAGGGAAAGACAACATTTTTTAAAAAGCATTGCGGAAAAACCATCAATATCGGCCTTCATGGAGTATTTAAGATAACGACTACCATCTATAACGTCGGAATCAGTTAAATATAAAGATCCCAAATCAATAGAATGGAAAATTTCACAATCATATTCCCCAGCGTAGTCAGTGATTGGTTCAAAGTTATTTTCAAAAAACTCGGCAAATAGATTTGCTGTTTCTTGGCCGGTATTTTACTTCTTATTCATATAAAATATAGAATTGGGAATACTAGATGTCTTCCTTTTAGAATTTATGTAGCTCCAAAATGCTTTGGGATTGGAAATAATATTTGACTCAACTCTTAGAATATATTGCTTGTAAAGATAATTATCAAAAAAATTAAATTCTCTCATAAGATGACGTCATTTATGAAAAAAAACAATGTTTTTAGTGGCAAGATACTTCTCATAAAATTTATTTCTGCGATTTTTTAGCTTTATAAGCCCAGGCGTATACCAGGGAAGTTTGAATGATTTCCTTACGGTGCGTGAAATACAGGCAAGGCAAATATTTTGCAATTTAGATTCAAATAAATTAAAAGCATCATAAAATCACAGCTTTTAAAGTTAAATTCAAATTTATTAGATTTCTGACTTAAAAATGAGTAAAAACCTAACTCAATAGAAAGTGGAGTATGATGCATATTAGATACAGATATGGGAAAAACTGATTCGCATTTATAAAAATTTATATTATTACTAATGAAAACCAAATCAAGAATTTTATTTAATTTATTAAAACATCTTTTGATTTGTATTAGATCTAAATCGAAAAAGCTATCAATGACAAACACCTCCAGGTCAGAATTAACATTTGATGGAGTTAGACCTTTATCAATATTAAAATAAGACCAAGTAACTTTACTTAAATTGAAATCCCCTAAAACACAAAGCTGATTATCACCTAGATGTTTGGTTTCCAGATAGCGAATATTATCAATGTGGGATTTGTATAAATCAAATGAGCTAGTAGGAGGAATATATGAAACACATACAAATAGAGCATCCAAAGTACCATTAATTCTGACGCAAAGCTGGTCCAAAAGTGATTCGGCGATAACCAAAGGAATTACTGAGATTTGCAACGTACGTTTAGCAGCAATCATGACTTCACCACTACGCTGGCTTCCAGTTTTAATTGCATCGCGATCTTTCCTAAAGACCTGATATTGATTAGGATTAAAAAATTCGTTGTCGTAGAAGTCTTCATTAAGCCAAGTTTCAGTTAAAACGATCACGTCAAATTCGCACTGAGACGAAGCAGCAAATATAGTTGACGATTTAGTTCGCAATCCTGAAGCGTTTTGATAAAATACTTTTAAACGTAGACTATCGTCGTTACCAATTTCATTTAAATTTAAACTATTGTTTGTGGATCTCCCTCCTTTTGAAAAAAAAACTCTTTTAAAAAAGGTCGCACTTTAATATTTAAAGGCCAAAGCGATGCATTGAATACTTTACTATATTCAGATTATGAGATTCCTAATTTAAAGTTGATTCTTTTTAAAGACTGAACTGGAGCATCTCTTTTTACTAGCTTATAGCACGCAATTTGGGATCTTACAAGATGAGCATTAGTCATAACGTGATCAATTATATTTTCTTCAGTAACCGATGGTTTAAATGAAGATGAATGCAGCCATCGTTTATTATCAGCAACTTCTAGACTTGAGCTAGTGTTCAAACCAACAACAACATTGCGCTTAATATTTGTTGTTTTTTTCAATTTGATAGTGATTGAGATAAAACAATCGATGACACAGGTTTAGCAGCAGCGGGCAGCAACAACGCAGCCGATGGGGTTGAAACAGCAGCCACAGTAGTTTTAGCAGTAGGCAGCTCAACATCACTCAAAACCGGTTTGGAGAGCATATTTGCATAACTTACGGACGCAGGCAATGGAGACAAAGCTGGAGATGCAGATGACCTCGAAGATGGTTGCATAGCAGGCAATGGAGACGAAACAGCAGGAACAACAACATTATCAGCAACAGCAGAAGGAACAACAACATTTCCTACAGTGCTTATATTTAGGCAAGCAATGGAGCTAGAGGTTAACGACTCATAGTTCGGCACAATAATATTGTTTTTGTTCAGCACGTATTGAGACTTTTCAACGCATAAAAAGCCTTTAATAACACTCACGTCATCAACTAACTTCTTTAAAATTTCCATAAAATTTGCCGAGTTATTAATGCAGTTCGAACAATTAAAAATAATACTAGGATGATTATTGATGCAGTCATACTGATTGTAATCAATATTAGCAAACGATTTGTGGTTAATGCTTTTGCAAACATTACAGCAAAGAGCTGCAACTTTAGTCGTCGATTTATTACAAATCGCACAACGAGATCTAAGTTGAGACATTCCGAGATAAGAACGACCGATTAACTCAGAAGCAAACAGTAGACAGTAGATTTAGCCATAAAACATAAAAACATTTTCTTATGAATCGTATTTTAACTATGAAGAATCAAGTAGCTCGTAAAAAGTTTACTCATAAATTTAAATATTTCATTCAAGGCACTACTCATCTCATCAGCATATACATTTGCAAATCAGCTAATTTAATTCAAGATACTTTTGTATCTAGGTGTTGATGTAGTTTAATAAGCTTTACATAGTAAAAGCTCTTAAAAGAATATATCAACAACTTTTCGCCCCAAAAGCTGACTCAAAAAGGCAGCTCTCGGCTTGTAAGCACTTAATTAGGATTTTCCAGCTGAGTGCTATTCAATAGCAGCCACCAAATCTAGAAAATAAATCATGCGTATACAAATCAATCTTATTAATGCTTGCTTCCGCCTTCATCGAGTGCCTTTCTTCCTGTCTTTATGTATGATGTTTTCAAAAGTCAATTCTTTGAATTGATTTTTTTTTTCTCATTTATATGTTGTGACGAGCAAACAAAACACCTACAATTCCTGAAAACTTGGATACTTAACGATAGTTACAGATCACAAAGTCAAACACCGCTTATCTAGTCAAGGTTAAATGCAGACATCACTGAATGTGCCATAAAAAAGCAGAATAGAATAGAAAAGTAAAAAAGCATAAATCGAAATTGCACAAAAGTGCGTTACTAGAAATATGACAAGGACATCATCATTATTATCATCAGCATCATATTCAGCAACTTATTTATGTCTACTTTTTATGCTTCCTTTATTCGTTTTGGGTGGAAGCAATAAAAAAATAATCAATCGATATAAAAACTTTTCCGCTATTAAGAATTCCTTGACAAAAACTTGTATCCTGTCTTATAGAATAGTTTTTTCTTTCTTATTTTTTGTTGTTACGTTACTTTGAATGCCTTGTTGATGCAGCGACAAGCATGAAAAATCAATTTTGGAAAATGAAACTCGGATTTTGAAATCAAATCCAGCCAGCAACAGCAAAAGTTAAGCACAAAATGATAAACTGCTACCGAACAAAGCAGGTAACAATTTTTGGTTGTTGTTGTTGTGCAAACAGCAGTTTATATGGGATAGGAATAATGAATAGACAACAACAAAAGCTGCACAAAAATTACAACAACAACAACAATCAGAATAACGAGTGCAAAAATAATAATAAAATAATAACACAAAGGCCTGAAGTGCAAAATCATTGATATATTATTGTTGGTATATAAGATGCATATAATTATATAGTAGAAGTCAGGTTCGTAGCCAGAATTTTCCATGGAGGGAGTGTTGTTTTTGATAAGAAGTAATAAAATATTATATACAAGAATATGAGAATTTTTTTAAGCAAAAATATTTACTTTTCCAACTATTTTCGAATTTGTCTTTTTTTTTTTTAAATTTATTATAAATTCTTTTGTCGAATTAATTTTGAGAACTAAATTTTTAATTTTTGCACATCATTTTTTGAGAAATGATTTTGAGAATTGTGTTTTAAAAATTATAATTGCGAAAATTAACATAAAACATAAAAATTTCTCGCTCATATATTTTAACTAAGCCTGCGAGTAAAAAAAAAATTATTCATTTTTAAATAAATATTTCAATATTCTTACCCAATAAATAAAAAAAGAAACCGTTTTGCGTGTATACAGTAAAGAAGTGAAATTTCTTCTCTGTATACACACACTTTCTCTTCTAGAATAAGAAAGATTTAATAGTAAGAATTAGAATAAGAGAATGAGAGAGCATCTCAAAAAAAAAAAAAAAAATACAATATTCGATTCCATAAATGATATTCTGTTTATTGAATATTTACACTAAAATTGATTTGTGCATCAGTTGGTACAACGAGAAAACAAGCAATAGTTAAATCACCTAAGTTGGCTTGGTTGGAGAGAATTGTATGGGAATTATAAACTTATGCTTATTCACCAAAGCAATTTACTGCTTAAAACATTGCTTTGAAAACACATACTTCGATACCTTGAAAAAAAAAATATTTAATTCACCTAAGCCAAGTATATAATATATTAACCAATATTGTGGGTAAACCACCGAAAATTCAAAACTTTATCATAAGGGTATGGAAATAATATATCATCGAAGCCATTTGCGTTATTATATATAGATTCTTCATGATTTATAATATGAGATTACTGTATGAATAATTATACAAGACAAAGTAAGCAAATATTTTGTTTGTTCTAAGTAAAAAACTTAAAAACGGTGGAAAAAATTGTGCACTTATATTGAATAACTCCATCTAATAACCTGGAGTTTGAGTATTTTACCGAAAAAAATCCCCAAAAATTCAAAAATACAAAATTTCAAGAAAACAATAAAATGGATGACTTAAGTATAGTTTTGAGCTATTTTCAGAGAAAAAAATAAAAAAAAAATAAAACCAAAACTCGGAAAAAGTTATCTGTTGAAACCAGAGTTCGGAAAACTCTGAAGTGAAAAGCAAAATTATACTCCTCCTCATCAATATTGTTCAATTCACGAACGGTGCATTTTGCTTTCCTCATTTGTGAAGAAAAAAAAAAAAACATGCACGCTTTCGTTAAGTGTTCAGAATGATAAAGACTTCTTTATTCCTCTTTAATAGTTTTCGCTCATAGATTTTGCTTCTCAAAAAACTGAGTTGAAGAGCGCTCTCTGTATTTGATTCATTTAATGCTTCTAGTTTGCGAGATTTGGCAATGACAAATTCAATTCATTACAATTTTTGCACTCGCCCAAAAACGTCCTAAGTTAGGAAAAAATTTGGCGAAAAACATTCATAGCTCCCCAGGGTGCCCCTCAGAGGGGTAAAATGTCAGACCAAGTCCTATTTTTTTACCCCCAATATTTCTTCTCAACATACCCACTCTTATCTGTCACCCTCGTGGGGTCCTCCTACAAAAATACAAAAAAGATAAAGGTCGAAAATGGTTTATATCATCCACAACTGGATCCCTAGAGGGGTCAAATGTATGAGCTGGTCCTATTATTTTTTGCTCCTCAACATTTCTTCTGAACTCACTTACCCCCTATCTGCCACCCTTCTAAATACTTTACCCCATAATCCTTCAAGAAAAGCTTGAGCAAAACAAATTATATTTTTTGGGACAATCTACTGTTCATTTGTCTAAGCGGAGGCAACTTTCACATGGGCTATATTTCATCATAGCAGAAAGTCTTCGAATTATAACGATGTAAAACAAGTTCCTATATCAGACACAATTCTTTCAGGCCGACTTTGATAACTGAAGTAGTTCTCTGGAGCGGCAGTAACTTCAAGCGTATTTGTAAAATTTTTTGGACATAATTTCATCCACTACTACTAAAATATGCTCTAAAATATGTGTTGTATTGAATAATTATAATTATCTAGTTCTAAAACTCATCTAGCTATTTGTGCGTTAAATTTTTTTCTTGAAATATATGTATTTGGAATTGCCTCAGAGCGTATACTATCGCAAGCATCTCCAAGTCAAGACAATGGTATGGTCACTCGATCGAAGAAGTAGTCTTTGAATAGTAGAATATAGGGTGAAAAGTCCCGTTACGTTGTCGTTGAAGTAACACTGCTCTTAAATCAAATGTACTGGCATCGTATTGTAATTCAGTTTCTTTAGTTGGGTTAAAGATGGCTAGCACATGCGCTTCGAACAAACTTACTTTTAACTCATACTTACTTTAATAGTAATAAGAGATGGTTCTTCAAAAAAAAAAGTCGGAATTTCTTTAAAACAAATTTTCTAGCGGTTTTGAGAGCAAAGAGAAAAGTATGAGAATAGACCTAAGAATTGGAAGTTTTTAAATTTTTCCGTAACATAACTTATGTTTAGTAACATTGAGTTTTAAGTTTTTACTGGTAACACGTCGCAATACCGCACTCAGTAAAGTTTTAAAGTTCGTCAAAGTTCGTACTAACGATAAGTATGTCTTTCATATAAATGACTATTCTCTTTTGTCTATCTATCAAGTCTCCAAATATTTCATTAAGCTCAAAGGATATATTTGAATACTCTTATTTTTCAAATGGTGTCACGAAAGCACTAAACGGAATTGAATCTTCTGCCACATTTACTGAATGAAAACCGCTTTTTACATCTAACAATAAGACCGGAAAAAATAATTTTCCTTCCAATTACTCTATACTGTTGCCGATTAATGGCAATAGTTTATTTAACCCACAATAGTCAACGCTTATGGAGATTGGCGCTAAAAACTTGTATTGGTCTAGCGATTTTTCCAATGAATTTTGATAGTTTATTTTAAAATCACAATCAATCATTATCCTTTTTTTTTTAATAAAATGTAAGAACTTTTGTTTTAGACAGTATATTACTTATTTATTGTTCCTTTTGAACCCTATGGGGGTCTTACGCCCCTACGGGCCTGGAAAAAGTGCACCACCACCACCACCCATCCATAGACTCTCAGCTCACTTCATAATCAATCAGGTGTGTGTGTGTGTGTGTGCGTGTGAGGCTTACATCAGTCAATCATCAGCAGAGATCGACTTTGAGCCTCCGAAAAGCACCCAGTCAGTCAGTAACACTTTGCCTTGACATTATTTCTTGTGCACGTATCTCGTACATATGCATGTGCGTTAGCTGCCAGCAAATTGACACCAACTCTCATTTATTCACTCACACATAGGCGCATGCAAAACCTGATTGTGAGCAGCTGCCAGCACCCTATAGGAACAAACTAACTTGTTTTTAAAAACAACTAATTAAAAAACTAGTTTAAAATAAACCAGTATATGAACTACTTTGAATTATATTAAGGCGGATCCACTTCAATATATGAAGTAATTGAAATACTACTTAAAAACCAGTGATTGATAAACTACTTTGAATTGTATTTCATGTTATTTCATCAAATATTATTAACTTTAGAAATTTTATTATATTTTAGTTATTTTAAAGTAATTAAAAAAATAGTTTAAATATAACTAATTTAACAAGTAGTTAAAAATATATGCAGACGACAGTCAATTGACTTATTTTGCGGACATCACCATACAAAATAAGTTAGTTCGTTCTATGGAAAAAAGTCAGAATTTCAACTAGTTGTGGTTGACAAAAAACTACTTTATCAACTACTTTTAAATTAGTTGATTTTCCTACAGGGCACTTTGATGACTTTAATTTTGAAATTTTTTTGTTGTTTTTGTGCCCTTTGCATTTTATGCTTTGGCTACGTTTGATCGAACTTTACCGGATGCATGCATGCATGGCATGGTTAACGGAAGTGGACATTGAACAACGTTATTTGCTGAATTGAAAAATTGAGTGTGATTGAAATTCATTTGCTGACCGCAAAAGTGTGAACTCAGGCGTCAAGTTATTTGAAAGTGTTGATGGATGTGAAGGAGGTGGTTATGTGTAGGCTTCTTTGTCTGGGTATAGGTTTCTGTGGAAAGTAATATTTTAAGACGTAATCAAAAAATAAACTGATTAAATGATTTAAAGCTTAAATTTCATTGTAGCTCAACCAAATTTTTGATTGTTTGAATCTTGCAGCATAAATTCTTTATTAACTACCATTGTAGCCTAACTGCTATGGAAATAGAAGACACTAGCTGAATTTTACTTTACTGAAGAATTAATAACATGTTTTCCCAGAAAGCGTATGGTAACTGACTGTAATTGTTTTCTACGTGATCATTAAAACAAAAAAGTAGGCAGTGGGAGGACTGCCGACCGAAATGAAAACTTAAAGCGGTGAAATATGGCAACATAGCTGTTATGTATTTCCGAAGTAGCTAGATTCGGCAAATCAGACGCGTTCAACTTTTTTTACTCTTTTTATCAATTTATGCGTTATTAAATGTATAAACTGCTATTTTTTAATGGTTAATATATAAGTAGTTTGGTAATCGGTTGGTAATCGGTTGGTTATTGCTTCGGTAATCAGTTGGCTATCGCTTCGGTAATCGGCAACCAGTTGGTTATCGCTTTGGTAATCGGTTGGTAACCGCTTCGGTAAAAGGTAATGGGTTGGTACTCGCTTCGGTAATCGGTTAGTAATCGCTTAGGCAATCGGTTGGTTATCGCTTCGGTAATCGGTAATGTCTGTAATCTCTTCGCTAGTCAGTAAATGGCTCAGTAATCGGTTGGTAATTGCTGCGGTAATCGGTAGTTGGTTCGGTAATCAGTTGGTAATCGCTTCGGTTACCCGTAATTGGTTTGATAATCAGTTAGTAATCGCTTCAGTAACCGGCAATCGGTTGGTAATAGCTTCGGTAATCGGTTGATATTCGCTTCGGTAATCGGTTGGTAATCGCTTCGGTAATTGGTAATTGGTGCGGTAATCGGTTGATAATCGCTTCGGTAATCGGCTGGTAATCGCTTCGGTAATCAGTAATTGGTTCGGTAATCGGTTGATAATCGCTTCGGTAATCGGTTGGTTATTGCTTCGGTAATCAGTTGCCTAACGCTTCGGTAATCGGCAATCAGTTGGTTATCGCTTTGGTAATCGGTAATCGGTTGGTAACCGCTTCGGTAATTGGTATTCGCTTCGGTTAAAAGGTAATGGGTTGGTACTCGCTTCGGTAATCGGTTGATAATCGCTTCGGTAATCGGTAATCGGTTGGTAATCGGTCCGGTAATTGGTAATTGGTTGGAAATCACTTCGGTAATCGGTAATGGCTGAAATCTCTTCGGTAATTAGTAAATGGTTCAGTAATCGATATGTAATTGCAGGGGTAATCGGTAATTGGTACGGCAATCGGTTGGTAATAGCTTTGGTAATCGGTTGATAATCGCTTCGGTAATCGGTTAGTAATCGCTTCGGTAATCGGTAATTGGTTCGGTAATTGGTTGATAATCGCTTCGTTAATCGGTTTGTAATCGCTTCGGTAATCGGTAATTGGTTCGGTAATCGGTTGATAATCGCTTCAGTAATCGGTTTAGTAATCTATTGGTAATTGCTTCGGTTATCGATAATTGGTTTTATAAAAATAAAAAGAAAGCTCACCAAACATGTTTGCCTAGCAAAAGCAATGCTGTACAATGCAGGAGAAAGGAACTGCTTAAAGCGTGATAATATCACTAACAGCGTGATGATATCGCGAATCTGTAGTTTAATATCCCTATTCTGGTGATTGACAATTGTAAATTTATTGACAACTGTACAAATTTCTTATTATAAAATGTAATGAAAAGCTCATAGCATGACAAAACTGTCAACACCATAAAAAAATATTCAGAACAAATAAATTTGCGAAACATTTTGAAAGTTTTCAACTCCTTGTGCCAAAAAATAGCAGATAAAAGACTAGCTTATCAATGAATTTACAGTTGTGAATCACCAGAATAAAGCTATAAATCTTAACTATTTTTTATTTTATAGAGTGTGTGTTCGATTAACAAAAACACTATCCAGAGCCAGAGTTGAGACGAACTGTGCAAAGAAAAACGGCATTGAATCACTGCAAAACTTTTTAAAATCCACAGCAAGAAATAAAGATCTTGTGTCACCACAAATAAAATACCTGATTTTTATTTCTTTAATCAACTTAGTTGCAGCAACTCTTTTAATAAACAAGTGTTTGTTTTAAGATTGTGCTGCGATACATTGCAAGGAAGATAAAGGAGTGCCTTCAAACGATTTGAACTTATTTATACACAGGGTGTGAATTGCGGCATGAGTAAGAATTTGAGCAGAAGAAATCTGTTTGTTTTTTGAGCTGACATTGAAATACTCTAACTGTGATGTAAATTATTTTTGGAATGTTGTGAATGGATGAAAGTTTTCAAAATGAAAGTGAGAAGCTTTTAGAAGATGTGCTGATCTTGAATTAAATCGAACGGGTTGTAAATTTCAATTCAAAGCAAATTTTGTAAAAACAAAAAATTTAAGTAAATTTTTTTTTATGAATAAAACGAACCAAATTTTTTTTTTTTTTTTGAAGCGAAGCTTTTTACTCCCCGTTCTGTGATTTGCTTGGAGTGAAATCAGAAAAATTTTCGACAGATTTTTTCTTAGAATTTTATATGGTTTCTTTGTTTCTGTGTTATTACATGTTACGGATATTGTTATATCCGCAATTTAATATAACAAATATAAAAAAACATTTCTTCGCCTGTCGTGGGGATTCGAACCCGTAAACCTTTGGTTGGAAGTTCTATTCTCCATCCATTGAGCCAATCACCTTCATTATACCGAAGCATTGATTCAGTATTAACTGCAACTGAAGCTATGTTGCAGTACATACCATAAACTATTAATGTATTTGTGTGGTTTGGGTAGCTGCTTAGCCACTTGATACAAGAGTTGATTAATAGATTTTTATGGTTTGAGTAGCTGCTAAACCACTTGCTACAAGAATCATCAGTATTGCCACTTTTACACAATTGTGGTAAATCTAGCACTTTTTTAGTTTCTGCCACTTTTATCACTCACTATTTGCATTTTTCCAAAATCTATATATTTATATAAAAATTATTGCATTATAATTCAAATTTTAGAAATTTTATTGCATATATTTTATTTTTATAGAAATTTTATTGCATATATTTTATTTATTATTACATTTAATATATTATTTTAGAACTGTTTTAAGAACATTATATGAGAATTTTTTGCAATAAAACTAATTCAGCGTGAAAAAACTTACTTTATGGTATACTTCTAATGATTTGTTTTGATGTAGGACTTCAGTCCTTAAGAAGAAATATATATTCCAAAGCTTTTTAAAAATCACCACTCATTTTAGACTCAACCTACCACTATTTAAAATTTGCAAGTGACAACACTGGTCATCATCCACAGTTTGCTAGTGCCCTCTGTTAGCGCCATCAACTGTTAACATAGCTGAAGTTATATATTTAATATTAAATCAACATCAAAATTTAACAGAGTTGTTTGGATCGGTGGAGACAGTGTCAACTTATTAATCAGTGGGTCATGGGATCGATCCTCACGGTGGGCAAAGTAATACTTTTCTTTTTTTGATGTGAATGCGTTTATGCTGTTGTTGGTACATGCTTTTGTTTTGTTTTTGCATAGTGCGAAAAAAATTAACAATTGCTCACAAGTGCGTTGAAATAACAATGACAGTAACATAAAAAGCTTCGCTTCTCTCGTGGGTCCAACGACGCACCTGTGTTTTTTTTTTCATAACGTTTTTTAGTCTTTGGCACTAATGTATGAAAAAAATATCTGTTAAATATCCACCACGATTTGCACCACCATAATGATTTTTGACTTTTTGACATAGTTCGGAATGCATATAATTTATAAAAATCGGGCTAAAATTGCCTCGGCATTTGGCATAGACGATACTTTTCAGGTAGTCCTAGAGAAAGAGGTCCAATGGTGACAAATATCAAGATCTCGGCGGCTATTTTGCCTCGTTGTTTCGTTTCATGCGCTGTGTGGCAAGCGGCACAGTGGTGTTGGAACCTCATATTGTCCAAGTCCATGTCATATAATTCAGGCCATAAAAAGCTTGTATCAGGTCACGATAACGTTCACCGTAACAGCATTATCAGCATTATTTTTGAAAGAGTACTGTCCGATGACTCATCCAGCCTAAAAATCACACCAAACAGTGACATATTTCTATTTTCTTGAATGACATTTGAATATTCAGTTCCCCAAGTGCGGCAGTTTTGCTTGTTAACGTATCCGTTTAACTGAAAATGTGCCTCATCGCTGATGATGATTTTTTTATTTGGAAAATCAGCATCAACAGCTTGTTGTTTAAGCATCCAATTAGTATATATATGGCGCTGAAAATGGTCTCTAAACTTCAGTTCCTGGCTCAATTGAAATTTGTAGGCTTGCAAAAATAGGTCTTTTGTTAAAATCCTCTAAACGGTGCTGTAGGAGATGTTCAATTGCTGTGCATGACGACGAATTGTTGTCGGTTGTCGCGGCTTGCTCCACACTTTGTTCCACAGCAGCAAAAGTTTCAGTCTAATGACCTGTATGAAGATGCACGAGTGTTGTCGCGTATTCCAGTGACCCAGATGCTACGAATTTCTGCACCAAACTGTTGATTGTTGACTCAAATGGTTATGTTGACCAAAAAAAAAAACAATTTTTGACACTCAATAATGAGTCTTCTGGTTGTCTCTTTATTTTTGGCTGTGTTATTGCAACAGACTTAGAACAGAAACTACTTTTGTGTGCTCTGTAAGTTCTATGAGGCTTGAGGCAATGAAGAGAAACGCTCGAATAGAGAAACGCTCCATCGTTGTATCAAACTCGAAGCTACTGTTCGGCCACGAATTGGGCTCCTGGTGCAGCTATACTGGTCCATGCCACCACAGTGAACTATCGTTTAAGTATTGCGGTTGTAATCCTCTGCTTTCCAGATCTGCTATACTATCTGCTGACTTCACGTGACTCCAATTTTCGGTACCCACCTTTTCGCTGATTTTTGTGACACGATTGGCAACAAAAGTAGTCCAGGCACAGGTTTGTTTTCGCAGCTACGCCAGCACAATGGTTGAATATGTCCACAAGAACAGCTGATTATCGTATGTTCCTAAATTTGTTAAAAACGCTTAAATCATTTCCGCTAGCAACAGTGTACCGCACAACTCAAGCCTAGGTAATGACACATTCGTAACTAATGCTTCGTTTGTATTCGTGATGAGAAGATGGACGCTTGCTGGTCCAAGAGTTTAATGCGAATGTAAACGGCGGCTTCATATTCTTTTTCGGAGGCATCCCAAAATCCTTAAAACTGCCATCGCCTTCTACAGAAAAATTCACCCAGCGTGGAATGCGAATGCTGCTAATATGGGAGTAGTTTTGTTAAAACGCTTGCCAACGTTGCAAGGTAGCAGCGGTTAACTGATCATTCCATCCCATCAACAACCATCCTGCAGGCTAAAAAATTTTTGCGATCGCCGACAGCACCTTCTTCACCGAATTTCGAACGTCTTCACTTTGCTTGCGTCTTCTAGATCGAGCAAATCTTTATGCAGCCGATGACTTTTAGGAATTCCTCGGAGTACTTCTTCATAATTTTAGGTCCATTTTCGCATTGCCAAACCTGCTGATTCCACTGACTTTTCAAGCTCCGTTCGTGCTTGGATTGCTGACTGCAAGTCATGACCGTCCACCACGTACATATGTGGTGGACGTACGTACGTACGTCTACGTACATATGGTGCCGCAGAACTTTAGACTTTCTAGCAAAAGTGTCCGAATTGCTAGAAAGGAAGCACAATTCACCTCAAAAGTGACGGTCTTTAGCTGAAATTCTAAATCTAATCCCTTGTATGAAAAACATCATTAAGGCTAACGCCATTTGATGAAGGGCTGGATATGTTGAAGACTACACGAACCCTTGTAGTGGTGCTATCAAGCTTCATGACGGCGTGATGAGGAAGGTAGTAACTCTGAAATTGTCTCGGAGTAAGACTCCTAGTCACTTCTCTCATACATACCAGTTCTAAATATTCTTTCAAAACACCTTTCAAAATTCCTTCTTGTAAGTCACATTTTTATTCAGCCTCACCTCATTTCGAAGAAATTGGCGCACCGCAACATAGCGCGAGTCACTTCCAGCTGTTCTGCACCATTTTCTTTGGCGCCTCTATGCCACCCTCACCGTTTTCAGCTATTTCGACATCTTGATCACCATTCGGCTCTAAGGGCCATAAGCAACATTATAAGATGGATTGTTCCAGTGAAGTATCGTTTCACCCAAGAGCGCTGGTGTTGAGCTGCAATTGATGGACAATCAGGCTGCTTCAAACCTTCGAGCAATGTATGCTCGAATTGTATACAAAGAAGAAAAGAGAAAAATAACAAGAACAACAAAAAACCCAGGTAAGTATGTTGCATAGATGTAAATTTATATTTATTTAATCTTACGTTTTTTCTTCTTTAAGCAGATCTTCGAGCGTTGATGGAGATTTAAATAATACAAATTTTAAATCAACTGGGAGATCATTTGACCATTGTTCGCTTAACACCGACTAGTTTTTTTTAGTATTAATATTATTTATTTTCGACTTAATTTGTATACCTAAATTATTTACACAATTGAAAATATGTGCACAAATCTTAAAATGTTTCAAAAAATGTCCTTGAGCATTGACCTGATGCTCATGCATTGTAAGTAGTTTTTTTTAGTAGTAGTAGTTCCAAAAAAATATCCCTATAGGAACAAACTAACTTCTTTTTAAAAACAACTTGTTGGAAAGTTAGTTTTTGTTTTATGTCGACAAACTTTTGTCGACAAGCTTGTTCAGCCCTGATGTGAAGTTAGGAAATTGTTAACTTGCAACCCTGTGAAAAATACACATAATTTATGTATACCAAAAAAATCACACTTTGTTATAATAAGAAAAGTTTTAAGTTTATATACAGTCCACCAATAAAGAGAGAAAATTGAATTTAACTGCAATTAATTTGAGTTCATTAATTTGTACGTGTGCAAATCATCAATTCAAAAACATTTTGGTCCTATCGAGCCAAATAAGAATCCAGCAAATTAATTCAACATTCGCCAACTCACGACGGACACAGGAATTGGAATTTTGCGTTGAGCATTCGTTAGCAGTCATTGGAGCACCAGCCCAGACCACGAAGTGCTATATTCATCAACATTGCCAGCTGTAGCAACAGCACACGGCGCACACAGTGAAGATTTTGCAACTTTTCTTCTCGAGCATTAGTTAGCAGTCATCGGAGCACCAGCTCAGACCACGAAGTGCTATATTCATCAACATTGCCAGCCGTAGCAACACCACACGGCGCACAAGGAGAGTTTTTGGAGAACATTTGTTCGTTGCTTTAAGTCACACAAAGCACAGCGCTTTGGTACGGTAAGGTGGACGCAAGTGGCCACAAAGTTGCGTAGTCCAAACATCGCAGTAGAAGTGCATGGCAGAGTCGAATCGCTGACACATCAAGTGCGCAGAATCTCATACACAATCGAAGCAATAATTGTCATCGTTGCAGAAAACGCCATCTCGTGTTTGTCATAAGCAGGTTACATTATTTCATATCGTTGGTTTTTGTATGCAATAGTTAAGTTTATATTTAAGCTAAAAACCAAAATATATCTAAACCGGAAAGTTGGTAATTGAATTAACTTCACATCAAATTGGTTGTCGAACTCACAAAGTAGTTCAGAGCTCAATTGCAACCAAAAGGTTATTCACAAAATGATAGTTGAAAATTTCAGCTTTTGAACTTGGTTGCGTTATATAAGTATTAATTGTTGTTGAAAAGTTAATTCACCATACAGTAAAATCTGAAATTGGAGCAGACAAGAGAAAACTTAATGCTCATTTAATTATTCATAGCAAAAAATATATTTTCAATAGTTTGACATATATTTCTTTTTATATTATATGAATATAGTCATTTGAAACGGAATCGAATTGATTCTAATTTTAGTTTTTATATATAATTAAATATCTTTTGAACTTTATTAGCTTGACAAACTTTTTTACCTTTAAAATACCATTTCATTCTTATTGAATACTCTTTCCTAGGTTTTTTTGGTTTTAATAATATAAACCAAGGTAATGGTATTACATTAATTTAATATAATCATACATTTTCCATAAAATCAACATTCTTTGCACCCTTTCTTTAAATGATAATTTTTTTTTGAACAATGGACGGGTTAAAGAAAAAGCGACAGATTGTTAAAGCAGCGATCACGCGCATTCACAACTTTTGCGCAAATCAAGATGCAAGCATTGATGAAATTAAAGTTAGAGTTGTCAAACTTGACGAACTTTTCAGGCATTTTGAGGAAATTCAATTAGAGATCGATTCTCTTGCGAGGTCCCCTGACGAGGTAGCGGCTGAAGAGACTTATCGAAGTGAAATAGAAGAGAGCTATTTTGCTGTCAAAACTGTGGTCGTCATGCGAGCACGTGAGGAGGAAGCAAATCATACCGTAATGGAAAATTCAGCAGCCAATTCAGAAATGGCAACAGCCATGCAAACTCTCATGGAAAACCAGAGCACAATGGCTCTTATAATGCAGAGGATTTCTACAAACCCTAGTACCGGAGCGACGTCTCCATTATCAAATACCAATGAACAGCAACAACATAATTCTTTGAAACTTCCAAGTATACAGATTCCAGAGTTCGATGGAACGTACGTTGAATGGATTCGTTTTCGTGATTTGTTTGAAGCAATGGTTCATAATAGAACGAGTCTCTCCGGTGTGGAAAAGTTCGAATATCTACAAACACGACTTAAGGGGGATGCTTTGTCACTTATAAAACATTTAAGGCCTACAAACGACAACTATGAAATTGCATGGGATCTCCTTAAAAATAAATTCAACAAATCTGATAAAATAAAAAACGCATATTTCGAATTGTTGTTCGATCAGCCATCTGTAAAGATGCCCGTGGCTTCTGAAATCAAACGTTTGTTCAACAATTCGAATGAAAGCATCAATGCCTTAAAGGCGCTTGAAGAGCCTGTAGCGCAATGGGACTCTATCTTGTTATATCACATGGAAAGGAAGTTAGATCCTGATACAATGACGTTGTGGTGCAGGGAGCGTAAGTCAGAGTCGGTTTCATTCCAACAATTTTTAGACTTTTTGGAACAACGTCTATTAGAATTAGAAAGCGCTCAACGGAACAAGCCTTACTCTCCAAATGTAGCAGGAATTCGCAGTCGTCAACAAAGCGTGCACACTTCACTGGTGCAGTCATGCCCTGTGTGCAAGGAACAGCATTACATATTTCAGTGCACCAAATTTAAGGCGCTTAATGTTGATAACCGCAGCGAGATAGTCCGCAACAACAATCTTTGTTTTAATTGCTTGCAAGGAAATCATCGGGCATCTGAATGCCAGCGTTCATCTTGCAAGATGTGTAACGCTAAACACAACACGTTGCTTCATCGAACATCAGCATCAGGAAACGACCAAAGGCAAAGCTCACAAAATTCTGGATTGCCAAGCAAACAACATGCTTTATCGTTTGCTGTCAATTCGATTGATCAGAATAAATTAAACAACATTACATTACTGCCAACAGCAGTCGTCTTAGTACAGGATGGTACTAGCAGTTTCCAGCCCTGCAGAATCCTACTTGATTCTGGGGCCCAAGCCACGCTTATCACAGAAGCGTGCGCACAACGTTTGCAACTAAAGCGAATTAAAGACCAGACGCTTCTTTACGGAGTTGGATCAACCGGCAGTTGTTACACTCGAGGCAAGGTCGAGCTCACTTTGAAGTCGTCGCTCAACAACAATTTAATTAAAGCAGATGCATTATGTTTATCAAGTTTGACCCAGAATCTTCCAGCTCACAAGATATGCAGCAATAAACTTAAGTTTTTTAAAAAAATGAAACTTGCTGATCCCGAATGTGGCACACCAGGCCGTATCGACATAATATTAGGAGCTGACATGTTTTCTGAATGCGTTCTTTCGAACAAGGTTATACATCCGTCTGGATCACCATGTGCAATGTCAACCATATTCGGCTGGGTTTTGGTCGGTAAAATCGCAGTATCGCATCAACCACAAATTTGGGCTGCACATGTCTCATTAGATTTTTCTGCACAGCTTCACCGTTTTTGGGAGATAGAAGAGCTCCAAAGCAGCACACAGTTTCTTACTGATGAAGAAGAGAAAGCAGAGCGACATTTTCAACAAAATATCCATAGAGAAGCTTCCGGAAGATATATTGTCAGGCTGCCATTCAAAACTGATGAGCGAGATTTCGGGGACACCAAATCAGCGTCAGTGAAAAGGCTTTACAGCATGGAACGTCGTTTCCAAAGTAATCAATCGCTGGAGGAGGAGTATAAAAATTTCATGCAAGAATTTATCGATTTAGACCATATGGAACCTTCATTGTCTTTATCAGCCAACGCGGGCTACTACATGCCTCACCACGCAGTAGTTAAACCAAGCAGCACTACAACTAAGCTTAGAGTCGTTTTTGACGCCTCGTGTAAGGGTTCGAACGGCATTTCGCTCAACGATCGGCTAATGGTCGGCCCAACAGTGCAAAACGATCTATTTACCATATTATTGCAGTTTCGAAAATACAAAATAGGATTTTGTAGTGATATCGAGAAAATGTACCGTCAGGTACTTGTGCATACAGATGATCGTTCATATCAAAGTATTGTTTGGAGAGACAACAGGAATGAATCACCCAAGACATACAATCTCAAAACCATAACATATGGGACAGCCGCAGCTCCTTTTCTGGCCACACGAACCTTAAAGCAAGTTGCAACAGATTGCAGTGAGTCGCATTCTACAGTGGCTAACAGCATCAATCAGTGTTTCTATGTAGACGACTTTATGTCTTCTGAAACAGATTTAGCCGGCGCAGTCAAACTCAAGGACGAACTCTGTGGCATTTTGTCAAGCGCTGGGTTCCATCTTCGGAAATGGTGCTCCAATGTTCCAGAGTTTCTGGAAACAATTAATATCAATGACAGAGAAATATCATCAGACACCATAATTGATGACTCCCAAACGGTGAAGACATTAGGTCTGCTATGGGATACTGCAACGGATTCATTCAAGTACAGCGTGTTTTTACCGACAATGACGCAAGAAGTGTCCAAAAGAACAGTGCTATCCGATATATCAAAAATCTTCGATCCAATCGGATGGTTAGCTCCAGTTGTGGTATCCATGAAGATTTTAATGCAGAAACTGTGGCTCAAGGGAATTAGCTGGGATCAATCACTACCAGAAGATATTTTGAATCATTGGATTGAGCTTAGAAATAGCATCGTTTTGATACCTGATCTTCGAATACCAAGGTGGCTGCAATTTTCAGACGAGAAAAATGTCGAGATACATGGATTTGCAGATTCATCGGAACTGGCGTACGCTGCAGCGATATATTTAAGAATTCTACACGCAGATGGTTCAATTTCAACAAATCTTATTGCTTCGAAAACAAGGGTAGCACCTGTTAAACAGATTACACTTCCTCGCCTTGAACTGTGTGCCGCCCACTTAATGGTCAAACTGGCAGTGAAAGTTCAAAGTGCATTGCATATTCAACAAGCAACACTCTATGGTTGGTCGGACTCGACCATAGTATTATCATGGATCGCAGATCATCCACGTAGATGGAAAAACTTTATAGCAAATCGGACCTCATACATAATTAATGTCATCCCAGCTCAGCAATGGCATCACATTTGTTCGCAAGATAACCCTGCAGACGTGGCCACACGCGGAATGTCACCCTCAGAACTCATTAACAACCAGCTTTGGTGGCACGGGCCTCCAATATTGAGGACACTTAATGGATTCCCTGAGAATGCGCCCAAAATACCAACAGACGTTGATATGGAAGAAAGGAAAAACTTTGTTTTCCACGTATCTACAAAGAGTGAGATTGATTTAGTAGATCGGATCTCAGACTTCAACAAACTACTCAGAATTACAGCACTTCTCCTTCGTTTTTCACAAAACTGCCAGCCTAAAAAATATGCTGCGTCAACGGCGCTCTTGACTTCGAAAGACTTACAGTCATCGCATATGGCGCTTGTAAAAAACGCACAGCATAAAGCATTCTCATCGGAAATTCGCGTGTTAGCATCGAGCAACCAGTTACCAGCTAACCACAAGTTAGCAGCACTTGCACCATTCATCGATGAAAGTGGATTGTTGCGAGTTGGTGGTAGGCTGGAAAATGCAAATATTGCCTACGACCAAAAGCATCCTTTGATTTTAAGCAAAAATAGCCATCTTACAGAACTGATTGTTAAGGATTTACACCAGAAATATTTACATGCAGGCTGCCGTCAGCTTCAATACCTTCTAGGTCTTAAGTACTGGATACCCTCGGTTAGTTACGTGATAAAACGATGTGTCTACAAATGCACTACGTGCATGCGGTTTCGCGGTAAACCATTCGAGCAACAAATGGGTAATTTACCACAACATCGTCTTGAGATGGTTTCAGCGTTCGTCAACACAGGAGTTGATTTTGCCGGTCCGTTGCAGATTCGATCTTGGAAGGGCCGTGGAAGTAAACTTTATAAATGCTGGATCTCTATCTTCATTTGTCTAACAACCAAGGCTATTCATTTGGAGTTGGTTACCGAATTGTCAACGGAAGCATTTTTAGCAACACTGCGAAGATTTATAGCACGAAGAGGCCAACCAGCTCATATATATTCGGACAATGGGACGAATTTCGTTGGCTGCAATCAGAAACTGAGGGATCTTATACAATTTATGCAAAAATCAGCAACACAGGACAGTATAACTAGAGAAATGGCCAAACAACACATTGAATGGCATTTTTCACCGCCCTCTGGACCACATTTTGGTGGCTTGTGGGAGGCAGGCGTAAAGTCTACAAAATTTCATTTGAATCGCGTTTTAAATGATGCCTCAGCTACATTTGAAGAGATGCATACAGTTATATGCCAGATTGAAAGTTGTCTCAATTCCCGACCACTTTGTGCGAAATTTGATGATGATATGGATCCGCTCACACCAGCCCATTTTTTTGATTTTTCGAACAATGTCATCTATTCCAGATGAGGGTAATTTGACAACAAAAATCAACCATTTAAATCGGTGGCAATACTTGCAACGGCTTGTCAATCAATTTTGGAAGCGATGGTCAACCGAATACATTACACAATTACAAAAACGTCCCAAATGGAGCCAAAAATTGCAAAATTTGCAATGCAATGATCTTGTAATCATAAAGGAAGATAATTTACCACCCACACAATGGTCAATTGGAAAGGTTACGGATACACATTCAGGAGCAGATGGTTTGGTGAGAGTAGTGACAGTAAAAACTGCTAAAGGCTGCTACAAACGTCCCATTGTTAAACTCTGTCCATTGTTTATTGATATTTGAAAGCTGATGCTTTCAAAGGGAGGCAGGATGTTGGAAAGTTAGTTTTTGTTTTATGTCGACAAACTTTTGTCGACAAGCTTGTTCAGCCCTGATGTGAAGTTAGGAAATTGTTAACTTGCAACCCTGTGAAAAATACACATAATTTATGTATACCAAAAAAATCACACTTTGTTATAATAAGAAAAGTTTTAAGTTTATATACAGTCCACCAATAAAGAGAGAAAATTGAATTTAACTGCAATTAATTTGAGTTCATTAATTTGTACGTGTGCAAATCATCAATTCAAAAACACAACTAGTTAAAAAATGAATTTAAAATAAACCAGTATATGAACTACTTTGAATTATATTAAGGCGGCATCCACATCAATTGTAAATAGTTTAATTTGCATTATATATGAAATAATTGAAATACTACTTAAAAACAAGTGATTGGTAAACTACTTTGAATTTTATTAAGGCGGCAACTACGCTGATTTTGACATGTTTTAATTTCAAATTTTTATTAGATTACAAGTTTATATATATTTAACCATGTTATTTCATCAAATATTATTAACTTTAGGCTATCAGTAATAGTTTTCAATTGGTTATTTTAAAGTAGTTAAAAACTAATTTAAATTTAACTAATTTAACAAGTAGTTAGAAATATATGCAGACGAAAGTTAATTGACTTATTTAGCGGACATCACCATACAAAATATGTTAGTTCGTTCTATGGGAAAAAGTCAGAATTTCAACTAGTTGTGGTTGACAAAAAACTACATTATCAACTACTTTTAAATTAGCTGATTTTC
Source organism: Coremacera marginata (assembly GCA_914767935.1). Lineage (NCBI taxonomy): Eukaryota > Metazoa > Arthropoda > Insecta > Diptera > Sciomyzidae > Coremacera > Coremacera marginata. Next base: position 139,163,107 of record OU612047.1, on the reverse strand, counting down.
CTACAGGGATGTTACCCAAAAGCTGAAATATTGAACTTTATTAATTTTTCACCCACACACACACACACACACACACACACACACACACACACGCACACTGATAGTAAAATTTAAATAATTGTAAATTTGCATACAACGCATATGCAAGGATAACGCATTCGAATGCATAACTTTAGCCATGCTTACATTATATCAGAAACTTCATGTTTGTTGGTACAATGGAGTTGTTTTTCTTATCATTGTTTTACTTGTTATTCATGTCACTCAAGTTGTTGTTGTTGTCTTTGTTTTTCTTATTGTTCTTGTTGTGCGTCTGCTTGTGTCGTCGTTTGACCACAGCAGCCAGTTGCTAAAACAGCAGAAACAACATCAGCTGTAGCAGTTCAGAGATCATTGTTTGTCCTTTATAGCTGCGGGTATTGTTTGTGTTGTTTTTGTTTTTCTGTTTCTTTTTGCTTTTTGTCAAGAAAGTGCATTGCATCCAAAAATTACTCAGCTCTTGCTTGGTAGCACATTTTGTCAAGCTTGCAAATGATGTTGCCATGAAAAAAAAAATTTTTGAAATCCTAACTTTTGTACTCAATTTACCGGATTTTTATCGAGTTCATTGAACTTAAAACGAGGTTAGCAAAAAGTTTTACGTTTACATTTTAACACATAGTAACTGTGATTCCAAAATTGTGATAATTTTGTTTTTATGTGCAATTTATGTGCATTTGGACATGGCGAACAAAGTTTTAAAAAAGTATGTTTATTTTTTAATCTAAACGCTTTGATTTTTTCTGAGGAATGGAACTTCTTTTAAAAAGAAAACTAAATAAAAAAAATAATAATAAATTGACGAATATTTTGGCGTTATTAAATCTCAAATTTTGTAAAATTTAGTGTTAGTTTCATATGGAAGCCTTATAATGGAGGTCACATTTTCCACCACAGCTACCTTATTTCGACAATAACGTGCCGAATGTTGGCTTTTAAGTCGTTAACTGTAACTGGCTTATCAGCATAGACCAGTGATTTGACGTATCCCCACAAAAAAAGAAAAGTCCAAAGCAGTCAAATCACATGACCTAGGCTCATTTCTTCAGATAAGTTGATCAGCAAAGTTTTGGCCCAATTAAGTGATGGTTTGACCCGCTGTATGGATATTGCGCCATTCTACTGAAACCATTTGTCTTCAAGCCGATTGGTATGAATGAAGTGAACCAAAAAATCACATATAATTTTCCTGTAGCGCTCGCCATGCACGGTAATGTTGGCTGCGTCATAAGATTCGCAAGGTTATGGCCCAATTAGGCCTTCAGCATACAAACTCCACCAAACAGTGTTTTTTTTTTGGATATAATAGAGTTTCCAGAGTCTCGTGGGGATTTTTCTTAATTACAAAATGGCTGTTTTATTAAGAAACTTTTTTTCTTCTAATTTCACGGGACAACACATTATTTGAATATATACTATAAGAAACTAGTAAATTTTTTTTTAAAAAATTTTTAAATGATATATAGGGGTCGCTACCAAGGCACAATAGTAGGAAAGCGGCCAAAGCTAGTAGACAACCTCGTACCTACATGAGTTTTTTAAGTCGTTAAACACGAATCTGGAGTCAAAAATTGAAATTTCAAAATGTCATCTCCAATATGGCGGATATGAAAAAAATGCTCTAATGCGAAATTTTTGGACGCCATTTTGAACCCTTAAACCTGAGTTTCTGCACCTATAAAAAAATTACGTGTACCTAAAATTTTTGTCCTCTATCACATATCCGAAGCTTATTCAAATCGGCGAATGACACCAAGGGACGTTTTCTTGTCAGAGGTCTAAGCTTTGACAACTGGTAGCGACCTCTAAATCATATAAGAAAAATCATATAAGAAATGCTAATTCAAAAGTCAAAAAATAAGAACCACCCTAGTGTTAACATTGAAAACCGAAATTTTTTGAATGAAAATAATGCTTTATTTTAATAAATGGATGAAATTACCTGTTATTGAAAATACCACCTTGTTCAAAAAGAAAGGTTCATTCACACTGTGAACCGGACTTAACTGTCCGATTCGAAAATTCGAAAAAGTAGGTTGCCACATGTGTCTATGACAAATATCAGCGTCTCTCGTTGACATTTGGTAAAGTGACAGTGTTTTGTTTACAACAACTTTTTTCGTGTCTTCGATTTTTACGATGGAAGAAAAAATTGAGCAACAAGTTTGTATCAAATTTTGTGTGAAAAATCGTTTCAACTGCGCCGATACGCGTAAAATGTTGGTGAAATGTAACGGTGACTCTGCTCTATCGTATCACAAGGCAAACAAGTGGTTTAACCGATTTGTTAGTGGCCAAGGCGAAGTAGAAGACGACCGTCGTACCGGGCGGCCATCGTGTTCGACTACCGAAGAAATCGTTGAAAAAATCAAAGAAATGTTGGTCAAATATCGCAAATTGACGATTAGAGAGAGAGCAGAGGACGTCGTCATTTCAATTGGATGCGTTCAGAACATTTTGAAGAATGAATTGGGCTTTGGACGTGTCGCTGCGTAGTTGGTACCGAAAGAACTCAATTTCATGCAAAAAAGAGACCAAGTTGCTGTCGCGAAAGACATGCTGGAAATGGTCGAAAACGACGAATCATTCATCGAATCCATCATTACTGGTGATGAGACATGGGTATACCATTATAACACGCAAACCAGGCATCAGGCGAATGAATGGTGGTCGCCAGACGAAGAAACCACGTCGTTTTCAGTCAAAAAAGAAGGCGATGCTCACTGTTTTCAGGAACTACAATGGCGTAGCTTACCATGAATATTTGCCAGATGGTCAAAGGGTCAATAAACAGTATTATTTGGGCGTTGTGAGATGTTTACGTGAAGCAATTCGCCAAAAACGACTGCAATTGTGGCAAAACAAATCATGGATTTTGCACCACGATAATGCACCATCGCACAATGATCATCTTATTCGCCACTTTTTGGACAAAAACAACACGAAAACCGTCCAACAGCCGGCAAATTCACCTGACCTGGCTCCGTGTAATTTTTTCTTGTTCGATCGAGTCAAAAAACCACTTCGAGGAACGCGTTTCACCTGCAATGAAGAGGTCATGGAAAAATTGGTGAACGCTCTGAAGGCCATACCAAAAACCGTGTTCCAGAAATATTTTCGTGACTGGATCAAGCGCTGACATAAGTGCGTTGCAGCCGACGGGGACTACTTTGAAAGCGACAATATTGATTTGGATGACTAAACTTGTACTTTAATTTTTTTCAATAAATGAACATTTCTTTTTGAACAAGTTGGTATTGTCTACGCATGTGATCACCTTTTCTCACCTTTCTGGTAGCTAATGAATTCCGCGTCGGAAGAAGGCCTTCGTCCTGTGAGGTCAAGAAGAAATCAAGCAAATTTTTAATAGCTTTCTCAGAAGTAAAAAGTATTCCAGTGAGGGCGTTTTGCATCGAACGAAATAAATGGTAGTCGTAAGACGTCAGAAGTCTGGTGAGTCCGGTGGATGAGGTAAGACTTCCCAGTCACTATTCTTCAGGTAGTTTTTGACCAGTGTAGCAACGTGTGGTCAAGCATTGTCATGCTGGAAAATTACAGACTCGTGCTTGGTCGAATATCCCTACCGTTTTCCTGTCAATGCTCGCTTCAAATGAATTAATTGTTGTCACTAAAGCTGCCCTGTAATTGTTCGACCTGATTTCAGCAACTCGTAGTGGATCGGTCCCTTCTGATCCCACCAAATAGTGAGCATTATCTTAGAGCCGTGTATATCCGGCTTTGACATCGATGTTCCGAGTTGGCCGGGCTTCACATACGATTTCGTGCACTTCGAGTTATCATAATGTATCAACTTTTCGTCGCCAGTTATAATTCGATGCAAAAATGACTTTCTTTTCTAGCATTCCAGGTGTATTTCAGACATGCAAAATTGCCTTTCGACATCTCATGATTTCAGTTCGTGTGGCACCCAATTTCCTACCTTCTAGATGAATCCTAACGTTTTTACACGAATGGAAATTTTTGCTTGTGTCCCGTTTAGTTATTTTGCGAGCTTGTGTTTGGCACAAGTCTGTACTGAGGAGGGTCTCTAATTCTGCGTCTTCAAATTTTTTCACTTGACTTGGGTGCTTTTTGCCCTTCATATCGAAATCGCCACTTTCGAAGCGTTTACCACTCAAAACTCTGTGTTCTAGATAGTGTGCTAGAAACGGCTTTGGGAAATAGACTAAAATGTATGTGTAGAATATAAATCTGCAAAAAATTTGTTGTGCTATTTGTCTTTATTCAAACTTGCTTCAGACCCATCGTGGTGCTAAATCTGACAACTGATTTAACAGATATACCTCTCGGAAATTTTATACCTCTAAAAAACTTAATTTATTAATGATTTTCTATAAATTTTGAGTAAAATTTCCGACGTCGGTTCTATATTTCCTGAAATCGCAACATTTTTAAGAATTTAGGCAAAATATTGGATCATCGGATTCAAGTTAGAAAATCGTACAAGATTCGATATATCATACTATTTGGCAACACTGTTTGCATATATAAACTTTATGTGCAGCAGTTGTTGTCGTTATTTATATTTGTTGTTACAGCGTCTGTTGCATATATTTGAAAATCCTTACATTTCACTGTTGTTTCTAGCAACTACCGCTGCATTTGTAAGTAGCTCACGCTCTGGCACAAGTTGTGGATTTTATTTGGGAAGAATAGAAAAAAGAAGTATTGTTTACAATTTTTTTAAATAACTGTCGAAAAGCAATAAACTTTAAGTAGCTTTTTTGACAGTTGTGCAAACTTTTCTACTGCAACTATATAAACTTTAATTGTCTTCAGCAACAGTTGCTGCTGCACGCAAACTCGAGTTACGTAATCGATTTGCTGTAAATTTATAACTTTGAATATTTATTTAGTTGATTCAAAGACTCGGAGATTCAAAGTGTTCAAATTCCATACTTAAAACAAAATTTTTTAGTAAAATAGTAAAAACTCGTATTTGCAATATGTAGAACTTATACAAAACTCTAAAAAAGTTGCATTTAAATGGGGGATACTTTTCGCCACTATTTTTGTTTTGCTAATGATGGCAAACTGTGCTGCTCCATATTCGATGATTAAAAATAATCGGCGACCGACCAGCGGTCCAACAAGTGCCCCACGGCCGAACTAAGGTCAAACATGACGTTAAAATAATTCAAAAAAGCCCCTTGGACTAAAAACTCCGATTAACAGTGGCTAAATAAAAGCCAATTTGAAGTAAAAAATCCCTTAAGGAAACAAAGCGCTTCGAAACTACTTTTGAAGCACTTTAAAAAATCACAATAACACTTGTTCTCGTTTTTAATAGTAATTTTTTTAACATTGGCATGTCATTGGGAAGAAGACCTTTGTTCTCGTTACGAAAAGTGATTAAAAAAAGCGCTTTGCTCTCCCTACGAAAAGCGATTTAAAAAAGCACTTTGCTCTCTCTGCGCAAAATGATTTAAAAAAGCGCTTTGCTCTTACTACAAAAAATGATTTTAAAAAGCGCTTAGTTCTCGCTACGAAAAGTGATTAAAAAAAAGCGCTTAGTTATTGTTTCAAAAAGTGACACGGAAATCCACAGCCTTCCGTCTACAAATATCATCAAAAAAAAAGAGGATTTCTATTAAATTCTTTTGGAATGAATGACTTACGACATGAATCTTTTAGTTATTTCTAATTTTTTATCAGACGTCAAGTTATATACGCAAATTTTCCCATTCCAAATTAAACCCAAAATTTTTTCATTATACTCAAGTCAATGAAATGCATTGCATCTAGAGGGAACTGTGTAATTATTTGTATACCAATTTTTTCCAAAATATGTTCGACATTGACAAAACGTTTGCAATGATATTTTTTATCTTTTCGCATTTGAAAGTCGGAATCTGTTCTTAATTCTGCAACTGCAGTACTATAGGTCAGCCAATTGTTTTTTTTCTAGCTTCTTGGTAGCGCTTAGAGCATCCTGCCGAGGAAGTATGACCAACAGTTCCCGTTACAAATGCGCTCGCAGGAGCATCACAAACTAATGCACGTTATTTAATAAAAACCATTCTAACGTTGACGATAACACCTCTTTCACTTATACTCTCCATCTCCAAAACAAAGTCCAGCAGAAAATCATTAATATCTTCAGGTTTCCTGTTGCCAAGATATGCTCCAATAAGAAAAGGTATGATATAGCCGCAGTTTGATATGGAACCCAAAATAGGCCACACGGCTATTGCAGAGCTTTTGTATAAGGGTAATCCGTCTATTCCAATATCTACTTCTAAAATTTCAATATCATCTGCTAACGACATCTTCAAATCCTCACATATACTTTTCTCTAGTCCATAGTGGAAATTGTTTCCCGGACTGACTGACTTCACGCGTGGAAATAGTGGTATTATTTTGCGCCCTTGGATATACATTTTTTGTTGATGAGCTCACTTTTAAGCCCACTCTTTGTAGAATTTGCAAAATGCCATCACTCGCGTCTCGCCTAACTTTAAATTGCACAACTCATTCCCGAATTCCTTTTTGAATGTCAATTTCTGACGATATTTGTATGGTTCTTTCGCATTCTATATTTTCACTATTGGCACTTTGTATGGAATTCACAATGCCATGTCTGAAATCTAGTAGAACTTGTGGTGTTTCATTTTCTATAGCACTTTGCATATAATTTGCCCTGCTATATCCACTTCAATTTTCTGCTGCTGTTGCGCCTTCTTCGTTTGCACCTGCAAGCGCAACTTTATTTTTTATGGTGTATATTTCTGCCCGAACTAATCTTTTAAAATAGCATTTTGAATAACCGCGCCACTTCCCACTGATTTTATTACTTTTTTATAAAAATATTACGTTAAAACAGTTTGTAAACCTTTTTTAACTTTCACTATTTTTCACTATTTTGCTGAAACACTTTTACGAATTAAACTTTCCGCGCAAAGTAGTGATGTGTAATGACAAGTAGTGATGAGAAAAATAAATATATCGAACTAGTACGACAGCAACGACAAGATTTACGAACTACGAATAGTCAAATTAGTGAAAATCATGAAAGCAAAGCGATTTTTTAAAGCTCAATGCATAGCGAGATCAAAGCACTTCTCAAAAGCACTATTCATAGGCAGAGTGAAGCCCTTTTTACTTGCTTTTTAATAAAGCACTTTGATATTTCCGATAGGGATACTATAAAATTTTGTTAGAAATAATTTAAATAAAATTTTGAATTTATTTTTTTGCTATATTGAATTTAATTCTATATGTATTGAAGTAGAATTCCCTTTATCAAATAATAGCTTTCATCATAAAGCGTTATTAGTTAAATAAGATTTTCTAACTATAAATATACAAGCCGTAGAAGAAGATACTTTTGTGTTTGCTTTTAAACTGGCGGACTACATAGCAATTTCTAACTTTTTATCGAGTCTGAATTGGCGTTCAGTTTTTGGTGACAATCTGTTACAAAATTTTGAGTTTTTAAATGTTATAAATGAAGCGTTCATTAGTTTTGTTCCAATTAAAATAATCGAAAATAGTTCGAAGAAGGAATGGTACAGTAAAAATCTGTCAAAATTAAAGATTCAAAAAATAAATTATTTTAGAAAAGTAAAATTGACATATCTTATCGCCAAAGTTTTTTACAAACGCGCAAGGATTATAATTCTCTCAAGAAATCTCTTTACAGGAGGTATGTATCTGAAATCGAGTTAGATATAAGATGCAATCCCAAGACCTTCTGGAATTTTGTTAACAAAAAGTGAAATATAAAAGGAATGCCCAAAAATATGTCTTTTAATCATAAAATATCGAATAACACAGAAGACATTTGCAACCTGTTTGCTGATTTTTTCCAATCTAATTTTAACTTTGAGGATGGTGACCTGACTGCCCACATACCGCACTACAATGGTGACCCTATCACAGATATGGGTTCCATTGTTTGTCACAGATATTGTCCCTTGATATTATCAAAGGTGTTGGCCAGACAATATCCCTCCAATCTTTCTTAAAAATTGTGCAATTGTGCTTTAGCCCAGCCTCTAGCACTTATATTTAATATGTCACAGGGGCAATTTTTGGATATAGGGAAACACTCTGTTATAATTCCGATCCATAAATCTAGTTCTATACAAAATGTTTCCAACTATCGGACAATTTCTGAACTTCCTTTAATCCCAAAATTGTTTGAGTCATTACCCTGTAGGAAAATCAACTAATTTAAAAGTAGTTGATAAAGTAGTTTTTTGTCAACCACAACTAGTTGAAATTCTGACTTTTTTCCATAGAACGAACTAACTTATTTTGTATGGTGATGTCCGCTAAATAAGTCAATTGACTGTCGTCTGCATATATTTTCAACTACTTGTTAAATTAGTTACATTTAAATTATTTTTTTAATTGCTTTAAAATAACCAATTGAAAACTATTACTGATGGCCAAAAGTTAATAATATTTGATGAAATAACATGGTTAAATATATATATTAGCTTGTAATCTAATAAAAATTTTCAATTAAAACATGCCAACATCAGAGTAGCTGCCGCCTTAATATAATTCAAAGTAGTTCATATACTGGTTTATTTTAAACTAGTTTTTTAATTAGTTGTTTTTAAAAACAAGTGAGTTTGTTCCTATAGGGTAGTTTAAAGACATGTGTATGAATGTGTTAAAACATGTGTTAAAATTTAAAACATTATTTTCTCATTTCATTAAAAACGAAATGGAAAATGGCAACCACATTGATGTCATCTTCAGTGATTTTGCTAAAGCCTTCAATAGGGCTCAGCACTCAATCCTAGTAAGAAAGCTTAGCCTTATGGGATTTCATTCGTCCTTGTTATCAGTTCAGTAAATAAATAACATTTAAATATCAAAAAATGCAACATTATATCATTCTATATGAAACTGTCACCATCATTTTTTAACTACTCCATAACAAACAATGATCTCTCAAGAGTTGATTCTTAATTAGACCTACGAGTGTTATTTGATAGAAAAATTACTTTCGCTAGCCATTACGATACTATTATCAGCAAGGCTAATGCAGTGGTAGTATTTCTAAGACGCCACTCAAAGGAATTCAATGATCCGTATACGCTTAAAACTCTGTTTATATCTCTTATATGATCTCTTTTAGACTATGGATGGATGCGTAAGACTGGAAAAAATACAAAAACGTTTTACATGATTAGCTACAAGAAAACTCCATTGGGACTTTATGCCAAATTATTTTTCGAGATGTGCTCTTTTAGGTCTGAGTACTTTAGAGTCGAGGCGAAAGTATTTCCTCATAGTTTTTGCTCGCGACGTGATAATGTGCCAGATTAATTGTGCGCCACTTCTAGAACTGTTCAAAATATATGCGTCTGAAAGACATTTTAGGCAAAGGGATTTCTTTTATGTTCCGCATCATAGGACTATCTATGGTCGAAGTGACCTTATCTATAATATGTGCTCTGCGTTTAATTCTATAAATGCTCTAATAGATTTCACTCAGAACAGAAGGGCGTTTAAGCAATCTGTATTAGAAATTGTTTGAAAATTTTATTTTATGTTTGCAACAAACTAATTCATTTTACAATTCTATGTATATAATGACTGTTTAACAAAAGTGTTCATAGTTAGTAAGCAAATAAAAAAATAAACAAATATATTTTACTATTCAAAATTATATCGTATGTTTAGCAAAATTTATAAGTTACAGTTAGCTCAAAATACATCTTTTTCTCTTTCTTGTTAATAGTGAAACAACATTTTTACTGCATCTTGCTGTAAAACGAAACGAAGACTATGAACGAACGAAGAAACGAGCGACAATATAATTTAGTATAAAAAAATGTGACCGTGTCTCGCACGATCGAAAGTGTTCGTTTCGTTATACAGCAAGATGCAGTTAATCAGATGTTAAAAATTTGATTAAAATTTAACTTCTGATTTAAATGAACCAAAAAAGTTTTCTAAAATGTTTGAGTAAATACATATATTTACCTAAGATAATGTGGTAGAATAGATTAAAGCTTGTAATCTTTTGAGAAAATATCGCTACAAAAGATTAAGGCTTTGGGCGGGTTTTGAAGCCCGAGTTGCATTCTATTTTGCTCATTGATTTGTGTCGGATTTCGGTTCAAATGAGGCTATTTTGTATTTTAATTTAATTTTTCATTGACTTTTCTATATCTGGTTTTGTTTTATGCCAAATCAAACCAAAGGGACTCTGAAGTGAAATAGGACACAAACTGAACATTGATAACTAGAGGTTAAAACAGGTTCCAATTTGAACTTTTCACCCCCTGTCATTTCATTTTACCCTAACGTTGCAATATACATCAGCACACGCTCCGACACTCGTTCACAAACACTACAACTCTATATGTTAAAATGGTGAAAAATAATATATACAATGTTATATTATCATGTTAATAAAAAGGCTTTATTTAATATCTGTCTGATTAAATTTGCATTTTATTATAAAAATATGCGTCTCTTTTTTGTGTGTATATTAATATTTTTAATATTATGAATATGTTAAAATAACAAGTACGAAATATGTATTTTGTCTGACAGCATCTTAGTGTGTGTCTGTCTGTCACCGTGTTGACTTTCTGTCACTGTGTTACAACAAGTGTGTGTGCATTTGAGTTTGAAACCTTAAGAGTTTTCTGTAGTGTCAATTTTTTACCCGAAAAATAATAAATCAGGAATGATTGCAACTAATTTAAAGATCACTTTGTTTTTTAACTCAAACTTGACATTGAAATGGACAAGTATAAAGCCGAAAAAAACTTCGAAAATTGGTATTTTTTATTCGTATAATAAAAATCACTTTCTAAGAGTTTCATATAACATTTTCTTTTCTGTTAAAAAAAAAATTATTTAATCTGGACTTTTCTTTTTTTGGAAGAAGTCATCTGGAAAAAACTCATTCAAGTCTTGGAAATTGCACAAATAAACTTTTTATCATTCGGCTTGGATTATATTTCGTGACAAAAAAGATATATCTGTTTGCAAACTGAATGGAAAATTGTATAACTTACTTATGAACTGGTATTTTGAAAAATGAAATTGAAAAATGTTTTTTATTTGAAATTTTATAGATACACCGAGAAAAATCGATATGTTTTAAAATTGAACTCAATGTTATCATTTTCAAAATGTATCGTTTCATATAAAAGTTTTGAATTTTTTAAATATTCACATATAAATTGTTGTTATTTTGAAGAAATTTGTTTTAAGCTATTTATTGATCACTTTTCCACTTAAAAACAATTCGAATATGAAAAAAATCAAAATCGCTAATCAAAATCGTTATTGAATTCGATATCAAAGACCTAGCAAACCATACTTGACGACATTGTCGAAATTCCGACTAACTCGTAACTATTCCGAGCTGTCTTTAAGAAATCGTTACAATTTCGATACGCAAATATCAGAACAGTTTCAATTCGTTATGCGACTGTTTGTACGACATACTATAGAAATGCGAACAGAGTGGGATTTCATTTCTTTTGAACTGTCTGAACGAAATCGTAACTTTTTCGTAACATTTTTTCGTTACGAAATCATTACGACATTTCGTTACAAGATCGTGTCAGCCTCTTCATTCGATATTCTTTACGATTTCGCAACGAAATCGAATTCCTAAATCGGAAAGATGGTGCAAAGTTTTTTACGATTTCGTTAAGAATATTTCGAAATATTTTTGATTACTCGAAATAGTTACGAATTAGTCGAGATTTTGACAAAGTATTCATCTTTTGTTTACTGTGGGGTTCAATACAGATTTTAATTTTTATTGCGCTATAAATTTTTAATAACGATTTCAATACTTGTAGAATTTTACTTATATACTTGTTATTATACGAATTATACTTGTAGAATGTCGAGTTTGATTTTGATTTCACTAATAATTTCAGTTGCGTTTCCAACAAGATGCTAACTATACTAATTTCGATTTTTGAATTTGAATTTTATTACCATTTAAATATATATATATTAACATCAGGCGCGTAGATATGGGGGATGTCCGTGGATCCGGACACCTCACAGAGCCATTAAAACATTTGCAAATATCTCAAGTAATTTCCAATTGATTATATTATGTTAAGAACAAATGGAAATGTAAATGTATTGTAAGAAAGTTCTTAAAATTTGATTCAGTTCAGTGAGTAATTTTCTAAATTAGTCAAAAATAACTAGAGATATAGATAACGATATGTATAGTAGATAAGTTAAGTTTTGTACTAAAATCCAAAAGTGTTTCTGATCCACGCACGCAAAGAAATTATGAAGGGTGGTGGTAAGAGATTGAAGAATCACGAAATTTCAGTTGATTATCGTTTCTCAAAAACTTAGAGAGATCAAAGCAAAAATAGTTATTTTGTGTGACATTTTTTTTAGAGTCTCCATCTAATGTATAGCTCCATGTTAAAAAAAGTTGGATTCAATTTATAAAAACTTATGCACAAACAATTTGGTATTGCAATTATCGATAGAATTTTATGAATTGTAAAAAAAATTGGCATAATAATAACGAAAGTCATTCACCGACACCGCTCCATCCTTACAACCTCCAACTAACTGTCACCCGTCTTCCAAATCAATACAATGCTTTCGCATTTATAAGCAGCATCCCCTGAATGTTGTTGTCACCATTCACCAACTAAGTCACCATTTTTCAATTGAAAACTTCTTTAGGTGCGATGATCAGTTTTTGCAAAAGTGTAGATTCGCAAAATCATTACTCTGTTAGCGATATCATCACGCTGTTAGCGATATCGTCACGCTGTCAATGATATCATCACGCTATTAGCTGCTCATTTCTGTTGCATTGTACAGCATATCTAATGCCGTGGTTATGCTAGGCAAACATGTAGAATGAGATTTTTTTTCTTACTACCGAGGCGATTACCAACCGATTACCGAACCAATTAACGAAGCGATAACCAACCAATTACTGATTATCGAAGCGATTACCAATCGATTACCGAACCAATTACCGATGCGATTACCAACCGATTACCCAACCAATTACCTATTACTGAAGCAATTATCGAAGCGATTTCAAACTGATTACCAATTACCGAAGCGAATACCAACCAATTACCGTTTACCGAAGCAATAACCAACCGACTACCAATTACCGAAGCGTTTACCAATTACCGAAGCTATTAAAACCCCATTACCGATCCCCGAATAGCAGCGACTACCAATCGATTACCAATCGATTATAAACCGATTACCAATTACCAGAGCGATTACCAACCGATTACCAATTAGCAACGCGGATACCAACCAATTACTGATCACCGAAGCGATAACCAACCGATTACCAATTACCGAAGCTATTAAAAACCCATTACCGATAAACGAAGCGATGCTTGAATTCGGTGTCTTTAATTATAAAAGGTCTTCTACATCTGATTCTTTTTCATATGACTTCAACCGGACAAATTATAGCGCTATTCAGGCCGGCTTAGAGTCATTTCCATGGGATTTGGCTTTCTTAGGGAGGACTCTGGTTGGAATGTATGAATTATTTCGTTCAGGTCTAAACGATTTGGTTGGATATTATGTCCCAAAAAACCGTATTCGTAGCTCAAATAATCCGATCAGCTCAAATAATCCGATCTGGTTTAACAAAAGGCTAGAAAATTTAAAGAATAAAGTGAATAAAGCGTATAAAACGTTAAGAAACTTTAAGGATAATCAACATCTGAAATTGATCTACTTAAATTATTTAAATGAATTCAACGTTCTTAATAAATTTCTTTTTAAACCCCATATCCTATCAATTGAAGAAAAGCTCAAAGAAAATAATAAATTCTTCTGGTCCTATATTACTATGAAAAGGAAATCCAGCGGTATTCCAAACTCCATGTTTTATAATGGAACTAGTTTGGAGGATACTTATACTATATGTTATTTTTATGCGGATTATTTTAAATCGGGTTACTCAATAGGTTCACAGACTAATGCTTCTGGCAGTTCATATCGTGACTCTCCTCTAAACCTAGGTAATCTCTATATAGATGAAACTGAAGTTGAAACTGCTCTTTCAAATTTAAAATCTACATCTACGGCTGGCCACGATGGTATTGCGCCTATCATGCTAAAGCAGTGTGCGGCTTCAATTTCTCGCTCCCTTTCGAATAGAAAGTGTCTCTTATCGTTCTGATCGATAAATCTGGGCCGAAGCAGTATATTCGTGACTACCTACAGACCAATAAGTATACTTTTATGTGTACCTAAAATCATTTTGTGTTAAATCAGTTATCTCTTTGAATCAACATGGCTTCTTATCCTGTAAGTCAACTAGCACTAATTTTATTATTTTTTGTTCTTTTATATTTAACAACTTCTCCAAGGGCTTACAAACGGATGATGTCTTCACGGATTTCACTAAAGCGTTTGATAAAGTTGATCACGAAACTTTACTTTTTAAACTTTCTGCTCTTGGTTTTCATTCATGTCTACATGCATGGCTAGGATCCTACCTCCTGAATAGATGGCAACAAGTCAGAATAAATGATTGTGTGTCTCTCCCAATACAGGTCTCGTCGGGTGTATCTCAAGGAAGGCCCACTTCTAGGCCCACTTCTTTTCCTTATCTTTATTAATGATCTACCACAAGTCATTGAACATTCAAGAAGCCTTCTTTTTGCTGATGACCTAAAAATGTTTCGGTCAATCAGATCTGACTCTGATTTCAGTCTTTTTCAATATGATCTTGACTTGGTAGCTAATTGGTGCACTCTTAACAATCTTCCAATTTATATTGCGAAATGCCAATGTCTATCTTTCGCTAGGTCCTCCTCCCCTATTTTCTGCAACTATTTTATTAACTCCAATTCTTTGGAAAGAATTTTTTGCAGAAAACACCCAGGAGCTTGACCCGAAACTTAATTTCAGAAATCATATTGAACTAATAATTGCAAAAGCTAACTCTATGTTAGAGTTCTTAAACAGAAACGCTGCTGAATTCACGGATCCCTATACTCTTAAGTTACTCTCTTCATCTCTAGTAATACCAGACCTGGAATATTGCTCAGTTATCTGGAACACATACTAACACCTTTATGCGAATAGGTTGGAAATGGTTCAACGTAATTTCACCAGATACATGTGGCTTAAACTAAATTGCGACCTACCCTCTGTACCACACTATGAGACCCGTTGTGACCTAGTTAATCTGACTCCTCTTTCCACTCGTCGCAAAATTTTTTCTGTTATGCTTATTTGGGATCTAATTCATCACAATTGACGGTGTCTAAACTTCTTTCCCAGTTAGATTTCCATACTCCTTCCCGCAATCTTCGTTGCCAATTTCACTTCCGTGAGTTGTTCCATAGATCGAACTACACTCAAAACATGCCTATGGCTCGCTGTATTAAGGAAATAAATGTAATCATTTTTGCTTTGATCTTTTAAAGATCTTTTAAAGACAATCTCTTACTATGCATTATGACTAGTGAATCTTGAATAAATTTGTGGTTTTTAACATTACTATTGTCGTACATATTAGTTCTATCTTTAGCATTTTGCTTACTACTGTATTTTCTCTTTAATTTTTTCTGTAACTATTATTAAAGTTTTATACCAATTAACACCTTAATAGCCAGTAAGTGCGGAACTTGTTTTGTTGAAATGAAATAGAGAAAAAGATTTTTTTTTAATTAGAATTGTATATTTTAATAATATTATGTTATATAAATAAGTATACTGTAAATTGTTAAGTAGTCTATAAGAGTAACAGCTCTGTTTAATGAGATAACTAAATAAATAAATAAAAAAATTACCAACCGATTTCCCATTACCGAAGCGATTATCGAAGCGATAACTAACCAATTACCGAAGCGATTACCAACTAGTTACCAAAGGGATTACCAACCGATTACCAACTACCGAAGCAATTGCAATTTTTCGTACAAAATCCCGTACAAATACAAATAGGTGCCTGGGGACCTTGTACTGCATATAAGAGCAACGGATGACTCACCCATCGGAGGGTTAAACTAGTAAGGATGGAGCTTCGGCAGGGTACCGAAGCTAAAATACCCCCCCGCGGCCATATTGGAGTATATTCGAAGTCTTTAGCCACGACATACACGATGACATTCAGTTTTATATATCAACTAAAGTTTTCCTATTTTGATGACGGCATTTTCTTTGGGAGGTAGGCGTGGTTTTGATCCAATTTTTCCAAATGTCATAGTGATGGTTCATATTATATATCAAAGTTAATGTGCAAAATTTCAAGACATTTCCTTAATTTTTGTGGATTTTTAAGAGATTTTACGTTTAAAATAAAGCCACTTTGTATAGGAAGTGGGCGTGGTTTTCATTAGATTTTGCCATATATCATACAGATGGTTTATATTAAATATGATAGCTTATGTGCAAAATTTTAAAACATTTCTTGAATTTTTGCAAATTTTTAAGAGATTTTACGTTTAAAATAAAGCCACTTTGTATGGGAGGTAGGCGTGGTTTTCGTCCGATTTTTCCAAATTTCATAGCGAGGATTAAGATTAAAAAGCAAAGCTTATGTGCCAAATTTCAAGGCATTTTTTTAATTTTTGTAGATTTTAATGACATTTACGGTTAATATAAAGTCACTTTCTATGGGAGGTAGGCGTGGTTTTCATCCGATTTGGACCATTTTCAAACTTAATCTTCCTTTTTTAAAAATAAACTTATACTTTGAATTTCGTGTCGACAGACGGCCAGACGGAAATCGACACAGGAGGTGATTCTGATCAAAAATATATATATTTTTCTATACCTGCCGCGCCTCCATCTTGGCGTTACAAACGGAATGACAAAGTTAATATACCCCTTACGCAGTACGTCTTGGGGTATAAAATAGCAGTTTATACATTCGATAACGCATAAATTGATAAAACGAGTTAAAAAGATAGAACGCGTCTGATTTAAAGACGCTAGCTTCTTTGGAAATTCATAACAGCTATGTTATTTCATGTCTATGGCTTTCATGTGGCGCCCGTGGCGTAGTGGGTATAGAGTGTATAGTGTGTGCCTCTTACGCCAGAGAACCCAGGTTCGAATCCAATTGAATTCATTTTTCTGTTTGGCCATAACCTCTCTGCAGACAATGGCAAACCTCAGAGAGTAAAAATTGCCATGAAAAGCTTCTTGAGAACATAAGCCGTTCGGAGTCGGCTTAAAACAACATGCAGGTCCAGTTCTCGATCATTTGTGTTCAAACATTTCACGACACACACAACACAATTGATCATAGGAAGCACGGTCAAAGTCCTTTCAAGGGCTTAAATGGCCATTTCGTTTTTTGTTTTTTTTTTTATGTTATTTCATACCTTTAAGTTTTCACTTCAAACGGCAGTCACCCCGTTGCTTACTTTTTTTTTTTAAATTTCGATGCTCATCATAAGCACATCTAACAAAAAGGTTGATTTAAAACAAAGAATGTGTGTGGCTGCCACGCAAGGTACAAGTGCAATTTTTACCCAAAAATTAAATTTCGGGAAGAATTACTAATTTATTTTATTAACATTCTTTTTATTAACAGATGTTATACTTAAACAAATAAATATTTTTCTTATGTAAAAATATTTAAGAAGAAAAAATGTCGCAAAACCTTTCAAGAACCAATTGCCTTTTCCCACTACGTGCTCGCATTGAACCGCGCACCATATGGCTACAAGTTCAACATGCTACTATCTCACCATTGTCTCTTTTCTTTTGAAGCGAACAAAATATCAACAAAGTCGAAAGCAGAGGTTGTATACATACTTAATTTGGCTTAATATACTTAACTTAGCATCTGACATACTGAAGAAAATTGTCGCTTTTTTCTCAACTGCACCCGAAATAAATATATTTATATATATATGTAAATATAAATACATATTTGATACGCCATAGCGTCTTTTTTTTTTATAGGTTTTCGACGTTTAAACAAAGGGTGAGGCTGTGAAACATGACATTTGGTGTCACGAAACACTCAAGCAATCAGGTATTCAAGAGAACATTTTTTTAAGATTATTCTTTTTTTTACGAACCTCCCCCCCGGAATCAAAAGCTATCTATGCCACTGATTAATATACATAATAGATTATATGTTAATATATATTAAAAGATATAAAATATTTATTTATGATATGCATCCGTAATTATTTTGGACGCCTTGCTTTCGATAGCGATTTTGTGTTTAATTACGATTGAACTTGGTTTTAATTTTGGTATTTAATGAATTTAAAATTCGATGTGGATTTTTTTTTGATTTGCAATAAATGTTTTTTATTTTGATTTTTCATTGTGGTTTTCAATAAGATGTCGATTCGTTTTGCAATATAATCTTCAATTGCCATTTCGATTCCGAATACAATTTAGATATTTTTTTGTTTTTTTTAATTATTTTGCGTTTTTCCGACAAAAAACATTTAATTCGTTCGCCACCACTGTCCTGGTTACCGCTAGAGCATGTGTGTGCCCACGCTTGTTAAAGATATGATCGTTTGGGGAATGTCAGTCAAATATAACTGTGAACAGCAGCTGTCAAATCTCACGTGAATCATAAATTTTGCATATTTTAGACGTTATATGGCAGGAATGCAAAATATTTCTGATGAATTGTGGTGGCATAGTGTTGACCTTCGTTATGTATGCAATTGCCATTATTTCAAGTAATGATAAAAATAAATGCATTTGCATTAAAAAAAAGTTTTTATTTTTTAAACCGACAAGGTTGCGCGCTGTAGCTTTTGTAAAACTCATTATTTATTGTTATTTTGCAAAGTGTGGATAATATATTTGATATTTTTTGCTGATGCACTGTAGTGCATTGTTTGCACTGTCAGCAGCAGCAGAAGCAGATGTTGAATAAAATTGTTTACGCACACACACTTTGACCTTTATAAGTTGTATATGCATCAGAGGCATGGTCGTCGCTGCACGTTGGGGAATAATGAGTTAAAATGCGCTAAGCTTAGATTTTTTAATTGATTTTTCACACCTGTTTTTGATTTTGACTAAGTTATGTGAGAAAAATCGTTATTAATATGCTAGTAGCAGTAACTACTTTGTTTTTTTTTTTGTTCTCTAAAGTTAAGCCTAAGTTGCGAAATTTTTAATCCAAAAATGCACTTAACTAGAAAGACTATAAAGACGTAAAATATAAGTTCCAATCAATGAAATTTTTTACTATAAATGAAAAGGAATAGATAGTATTTAAGTTCTTATACTTTAAACTTTTATTCTTTTTTGAAGACAAGAGATATACTCCATTGGAATCTCATGGTTTCTTAAGAAAAACTAAAAATAAGCAGTTTTTGAAGTGAAACTTCATTAGCACCGTTGTGATTTGAAACTCGATGAAACGAAAAAATCACACGAAAAGGGAAATTTTAACAAGAGTACTAACAATAGGCACTAAAATTATCCCAGTGGCACTTAATTTTACAGATCAATAGCTACTGCAACCTTTAAAATGCGTCAGTAATTTATTTGTGTACACAAACCAATCGGTACCAAACCAAAAAAGTACTAAGCCTGTACGATAAGCAAACCACGCTTAGCTATGTACACAAACCAGCATTTGTAGAGCTGCACTAGCTGTTGTACTGTCAGAAAACTTAAAAGGCGCTACAATCGCGCTTAGCGCGTCTCCTCTTGGTGCGTTGCTTCGTAGTCACCCAACTCATGTCAATTGTTTTCGTAGTTTGCAAGATAACAATACCATAATTTCTTCGTTTAATTAGCATACTCTTAGGCATTTTTGAAATTGATTGATTTGAAAACAGCACATGCTGCAATATTAACGAATGTATCTTTGAAACTAACGGCATAGAGTGTAAATTATTATCTAGAAATTGCATCAACTCTGCTAAATTTCTTGCATGTGTTAACAGAGTTATTTCACTTAAAAACATGAAGAAAAAAACTCTGTTAACCTCTCTTAATACATGCCAGAGATTTAGCAGAGTTGATGCAATCTCTAGATAACAATTTATACTCTATGCTAACGGCTTCATTTTGTATTCCTATCCGATCAATCGTTTTGTTCAAAGCAGTGTTCGTTCGTGTTTTTGATATTTGCATTATGTATTTCTAACGACCACTGAAACCAGAAATCGGAACGTCAAAATCAAACGAACACTTTAATGCTATCGTTGTGATTGCAGTCATAAATAAAATGGTTAACAAATGGAAAATTCTGAACCTAAAGGTAAATAAATTATGAAATATATAAATATATGCAGTGTCTGAAGGCTGTGAAGCACTTGAAATACATGAAATAAAAACAAAACTGAATAAGCTGCATACATTTTATTTTGATATGTCAAAAGCAATCACTCAATCACTAAAAACAATAGAAATGAAAAACAAATCCGCAAACCACTTAATTGCTCAAAGTATATTTATTTAATACACAAACCGAATAAAAGCACTGCCAACATATAATAAACAAAGCAACATATTTAAAAAAATTTTTGAAGCAAGTTGACAAAATACAAAAAACTTCCCTAGTGTTTGATATGGCAACGTCTTATTTGACAAACAAAAGCTTCTCAAATGAGCTAACGATAAGCTTCGTTCGAAATACACATTTGAGTTTGAATTCAACATCGTTCGCATAGCCATCGTTCGTTGAATGCTTCGTTAGGAATACAAAAGGAGGCTATAAAATTTCTTTTATTTATAGATCTGTGAATTTTTATATTAATACCATATCTTTCATTTAATTCAAATGCAGTTTTTAACACATATTTATATCGAAATAAAAGAAATCGCATGCTGCGGTATTGAGCTACCGGACTACCTACTCTGCTAGAACACGCGATAACCGATAACTCTTATCTCTTGTATTTCTTGTCGAAAATTCCTTAACGCGTCCGGCTTGTGTTCGTTCATTACAAAATTTGCCAAAAATTCTTCAATCTTACTGTTTTGTATTATCGTTCATGTGTTCCCTACAAAGGCTTATATTTCGGGGTAATTTTTTCGCTAAATATTACAGTATATATCAATTTAAAAACTTAGTGTATTAATGGACTGCATGACTGATATATCGAAGATTACAAATCGGAAATAATCTGATCCATAAAAAAATGTAATATAAAATCAAGGAATATGTAAAAATCGAAAACAATTTTTTTTCATATTTCTGTTTTTTTGTTGACGAAACTTCCGCAACGATTCAGTAATATTTTCATGCACGAAAAATTTCAACATTTCTGTATTGCGTTCGTGGGAATTTTATATGAGATTTTCGTCAATGAAATGTATGGCCGAATTAGCATGTTTCAAGGCTTAGTGGTCTAATACTGGTATGAAGGCTCATTGTTATCCATTTGGTTGCACTGAAGGAGGGAATGTTAGTAAAATAAATTACAAATGTTCCCAGAAAATTAATTTTTGGGTAAAAGTTCTACTACCGTGCGTGACGGCCACACACATCTTTTTTTATTTTGACAGTGACTTCCAAAGTTCATCGCAACTATAGTTTTACTAATAACTAATAACACAACTCTTTACGAATAATTTGATACCAACTTTAACTGCAACTAACTGCAATCTTTTGGGTTCTTTCTTTGTTTATAAATTTAGAGCTTTAAAATAACAGAACATTTTTTTCAAATATTTTTTTCTAAAAAATGATTCAAAATAATATAAATAAAACAAATGTAGGGAACATAAAATTGCATCATTAGGCATCAGTATCTACTACCAAACAAATCTTGTATGATTCAATAAATAGCAAGATTTAGAGATTAAATCTATACAATTATATATTTTTTTGCTTATGCTAGACTCATCTCTATAGGAGTACGAAAAAGTCTGACAACGGGTCATTCATCCATACTTAACAACTTCAACTTCATTCCATCAAGGACTGATTACTGCAAGCCCTCGCTTTCCTTCGAAGGTAGGTATGGTGCGCTTATTCCGTCTAGAACATACTGGGTCAATGGTGCACCATGGAAACGAGGGTGTCTATATTTCTATACAGATGGATCAAAATTAAACGACAAGGTCAGGTACGGGGTCTACCCAAAAGAGCTTGGGGTATCTCTTGCTCGTAGGCTTCCTGACCAATCTAGTGTGTTTCAGTCCGAAATGATGGCAAGATGGGGAGGTTGCATCATGGCTTTCAAAAAACATTGTCTCCAAACGGGAAATTTATTTATTCTCAGATAGTCAGGCTGCGATAAAATCGTTGGAACAAGTAGCCACAAACTCTAAAGTAGCCAAAGAATGTCGTGCTTCATTAGGTGAAATGTCGTGTCGAACTACTTCAGCATCAACCAAATATGGGTACCTGGGCGTAAAGGCATAAAAGGTAATGAAAAGGCAGATGAGCTTGCTAGAAATGGGACACGAGCGGTATCAATTATGGTGAACCCACCGGGTATCCCGTTAGCGACTCTCAAGCTGCTAATCAGTAACAACATCATATCGAAAACCAACACTAGGTGGGCTGAACTATCGAGTGTCTTTCTCTCACTGGCTAGACCAGAACTAGCCACAGTATTGGCTGTCAATACTGCTTTGATAGGCAGACATGCCCACAGGAGTTATCTCAAATGACTTCTGTAGAAGCTGCAGGGACGAGGAAGAGGAAGAAAGCATTTTCCATCTTCTGTGCTCCTGTCGTGCGCTAGCCAAAAGAAGGCACAAATATTTAGGCTCCTTTTTCTTTCATGAGCTTGACGACCTGTCATCGACTGATGTCAGGCGTCTATGAACCCTATTGGGTTCATCAAGAGCTCAAGTTGGTTCCATTTTTTAATGGAGGCCTGTGTGCAGCGGTATCACAATGGACCTATCTGGTCTAAGTGAGCTGGTGTATGCTATTCCATATACACCGGCTGCCGCCTCTACCTAACCTAACCTAACCATACTCACCATATCTCTCTCACAATTTTAAATGAACAAATTATACTCTTAAATATAGGGTGTATGCAATGAAAAAAAAAGAAAAATATACCATACTACAATCCAAACAATTTTTCAATTTTGACAAGATGTCAAAGTTACTACTATATATCCAACAAAATTTAAAAATCAGAGCAAATAATAAGGAATGCGCAAGGTTTATTTCATTTTTTCCCAACGTGCGCGACTGGTAAAGATATTTAATTATTCGAATGTGGTTGACTTATTGCCATTTCAGGAATTCGAAAAATTCACAGAATTCGCAAATATTGAATACACAGGCTTTCAAGCAAATTAATTATTGCGTTCTTTAAGCAGCTTAATGATGAAGGTAAGCTGCTTAATGGTAGCTAAAAAAACCTTTAGTATTCGAAGATAATTAAATGAAGCAGCACGAACATAAAATTTTTTCAATATTAAAATGCGTGAAACAGGTACGGCCGCTGATTCATGTGTGTCTGAATATTCAAATCTGATATATAGGGACTTTTTGCTTTTCTTTTCAGGAATTGTCTCTTAGGAATTTAATTCAGGAATTCAAAATTAAATTTTCAATAATATATCATCTATTACACCTATTTACAAATCTGATAAAAAAAATATTGCAAATTATTGGCTAATTTCTAAGCTGTCAACAGTTCCCATACTTTTGGAATATGTTGATAAGCCAAAGATATTTCTTGCGGTAAAAAGTTTAATCTCACCGCTGCTATATGGTTTTGCCCCTTATCGCTCGAGAGTCACGACTGTTGCTAGCTTTTCTGAATATTATATCTTCGGTTTTCACTGTCGGTGTCAATTCAATACAGCCTCACACTGATTTTCTATGGACTGTGACAAAAAATTGTCATATGTTATTGATAAATAAATTTGCCAAAATAAGTTTTGTTTCATTCCAGAATTTTGATGTCGTTAAGGTCATACCTTGGCAATAGAAAAAGTTTTGTGAACACTGATAACACTGTTCTACACGAAAATTCTACAAGATATCCCACATATAAATTTCATCAAGAGATTATATATGATGACTTTCTGCACTTACAGAATTTTTGTATCACTTTGAATTTTTCGCCAAGGACCTCATAAATGAGTTACTAAAAATGTGCGTAGCTTGCCTTAATTGGCTTATAATAACTTTGTTTCTGCTCAACTGATTTTAAAAACCTTTAGATTCTAACAAAGGTTAGACTTGTAGCTTTGTACTCTAATTTAGAAAAATTGAAATTTTCCATTATATATTTCAAAATAAAAATCGTCAAAATATTCAATGTATATTTTTATTTTTTACTAGTTAATACTCGGTGCACTTCGCTTCGCTCCACTCTTATCCCTTGAAAAGTGGGCGTAACTATAGTGAGGTCACGTCCATTTTTTGTATAGTTGCCGACAGTAATCATACGAACACAATTATCAAATTTTAGTCTAATGCGACTAAAGTCGCCAGAAACCAGAATTACTTTTTGTTGATTCGTGGACGCTAAAAGGGGGTGTGTCAACAGAGTTATTTT